>JAQQAC010017683.1:7402816-7484893 GCA_029783875.1 Phataginus tricuspis | reverse complement strand
AAAAAAACTGAAGGAACAAAACAGCAGCAGACTCACAGAACCCAAGAACGGACTAATAGTTACCAAAGGGAAAGGGACTGGGGAAGATGGATGGGAAGGGAGGGATAAGGGGGTAAAAGGGGCATTACTATTAGCAGACGTAATGTTGGGGGGGCACGGGGAGGGCTGTACAACTCAGAGAAGACAAGTAGTGACGCTATAGCATCTCACTATGCTAATGGACAGTGACTGTAATGGGGTATGTGGGGGGGACCTGATGAAGGGGGTAGTTTAATCACCATAATATTGCACATGTAATTGTAGATTAATGATACCAAAATAAATTATATAAAAAAAAAGAACCCTTTGGCATGTATCCAGGTTTTGCTGTCCCTATCAGCACAGCCGTGGACACTGGTGGGCACTCCTAGGGGGTGCGGTGGGCTCTCCCCAGCTTCCCTTCGGCAAGCTCTTCACCTCAAAATAGAACTAGTGCAGTTTTTAATCGCAAAAGTTATACCTCAAGAGTTTTGAAAATTCAGAAAATAAACAAAAATAAGTAAATAAAAAGTCTGTGCTTTGCATTAAGGGTTTTGCTTGAATTTTATCTTTTACCAGTATTCTCTGTATGCATGTAAAAACAAATAAGCACAATTATACAGCTAGAGAGAACCTTTTTGAATAAAATGTGATTATATTTTGCATATTGTTTTATAACCTGCCTTTTTTCCTTAATAATATATTAGACAGCGCAGATATTGGATGTCACGTAGTTCCCTTAACTCATCCCCTATTCCTATTCACGTTATTTAAAACATTTTGGTATTTCTAACAGATTATATTCTTTTAAGTTTTTTATTATTGAATATTTGCTGCATTCACGAGAATATATGGAATGGAAGTGTGAGTTCTGACCCCGCCTCCAGCACAAGCCCGTCATCGTTGACATGTGTTTTGTGTGGTTAAGAGCGCGGCCCTGTGCCCTCCACAGTGGAGGTCTTCACCCTCCCAGACTTGAGGTCTGTGCTTGTATTACAGTCAAGGTCACGCACTAGCAGCTGGTCTTCCCAGCATGGATGGTTCCTGAGGAGTGACCTAGACCATGTCTGGGATTGCTGCAGAGCCCTGGCCGAGCCCCCCGCCCTGCTCTGAGTGTCCTGCCCACTGGGGCCAGCAGTCAGCTCAGTTGGCCCCCCAGGGTGTGCTTATTGTTAGAAAGGGCAGGAGACAGACACGTTCGCCAGAGCCAGCACTCAGCAAACCGTCTTCCCCAAGCAGTGATCCATCAGCAGTCCTTGCGAGGCCCGTGTGTGTTGACTCCTCCTCCTCAGAGGTGCAAGGGGAAGCTCGTTGGTTATGTGAATCCTATTGCTATTTTCGTAGATACTCGTCCAGTGCTCCTGGAAAATTAAAAAGTACCTCAGTGCCCCATCGTTGTGAAGTAGGGAATGGAAGACACTGTGATGAGGACGGGCAGGGGTAGAGCACATGCTGCCCCCCCCCCGGCCTCTCACTCCCCGAGCCTCGTTTCCTCATTGGGGAGAGAGGTGATGACTGTGCTGCCCTGTGCCGGCTGTCCCTGCAGGCCAGGAGCCGGTGGCCATGGCTGCATAGGCGCCTCCTGTGGGGAAAGGGGTCTGCTGGGCTGCGTGGAGGGTCCTAGAGGGGGTCCTGAGCTGCATAGCTGCCGGGGACTGTGAATGGGGGTGGAGGCCAGCCCTGATCATGTCTGGGAGCAGGCATGATTCCAGCTGACTCGCCACCTGACATCCGTGCCTCCACGTGAACTTTGCAACATGGCCCTGTGCACACCCCAGCCAAGCCCGCTTCCTGCTGAGGAAGGCGAGGCCCAGGGGAGGAGCTCTCTGGGGCTGCTTGGGCAGCACTTCCCAGCTGAAAGCCAAGTCTGGATGTGTCTGGCACCAGCACCTAACCTCTCTGTGAGCGAGGACCAACCATTCTTTTGAAGCATAATGCAGCGACTGATATTTTCATTGTTACTATTTCTACTCTTCAGAGCTTTGTAAAGGAAAAGAGCATTGAAGGAATATGCTACAAAGGACCACAAAATGCAGAGGGCCTGAGTGCCCAGGGACTGACCACTCGGTGACCCCAAATCACTGCTCAGTCCTCAGGCCCTATCACCATAAGCACTCCCCCTACACTGCTTATGTGCTATATTTATACCACACACATACATTTGTTTTCTAAGTACCGGGAAAAACTTTCTTGAGTATTTTCCTTCTACACGACTGGGGGGACTCTCAAGGTCTCAGGAGACCTCTTGTCCCTGAGATGGGGGCTCCCTGCATACCAGGCCCCCAGATGTTCTGGAAGGGAAGCCCAGCAGGAACCTGCCAACTTCTTGAAAACTTCAACAGCGACGTCACAACTGATGGCTACTTTTTCTTCCCCAACACTATTTTTAAAGCATCAGGGCAACTCTCAACACGCAACTATTTATGGAAGCGGATCCATCGCTTTGCTGTGATCTGGGGAGTTCCTTCCTGAGCCGAAAAGAACCGTCTCCTGAGAAGGCGGAACTGCTGCCCTGGCGAAATGGTCCACCAACACTGGGGTCCAAACATCTCGGCCCCCAAAATCCCTTTTGTTTGAAAACGGTGCCGTTTGTTTTCATTACAGCTCAGTATGTGGTTGGGTGCGTTCACTTCACACCCACTTCTCCTCCTCTGATGCAGAAAACAGCTTTTATCAGGAAATGCCTTGGGTCGACAGAGCCTTAGGAAAAATTGTCTTTGATCAATTGCAACGCCTTTTGTCATTATTGCTCTTACATTTCTTTGAGGTTTTCATTTACCCTATAAACAATGGCTGTAAGAGTCATTTGCAGTCCCGGATGCAGGCCTGGGACTGTTCCTGGAGAGGGACTGAGAGGTGGGGTGGCACCTTCCCTCCACACTCTGTGGGTGCAGGCCTCAGGCCAGACCCATCACCCACCTCCTCAGCTGCAGCCCTTACATCGCCTGATCTGGAAATACCCTGTTTGGGACTAGGTGGGGGCAGCCAGGGGTGGTTAATGATCACAGGAGACTTAAATGAGTTCCGGCATCAACATGCACTGTTCTGTTACCCAGACCCCAGGGCTCCCGGCCCTGTCCCTGCAATGCTGGCCTGTCCTTGTAGCCGTGTGCTTTAGGGTCAGGTCCCATGGCCAAGCTCGGGGACTTCTGAGGCAGTTTGCTGGCATCTGGTCAGAGGGGCATGAGGAGCGGGCGTCCGGAGGAGCGAGTGTGGTCCAACAGACTTCCAGAACTTCGGAGGCCAACCAAGGTTGAGAGATGTGGCTGCTGCCCTGGGAGGGGAAGTTCAGGCATTTATGTGGAGTTTTAGGGACAATTATCCTGCTCAGGAACCTGTCATCACTGCCTCCCCAAGGTCCTGCTTTTCTCCTCAGTGCTCTAAAGGATGGAATTATGAAGTTGGGGAGTGGGGAATGGTTGAGGGAGGGAACGTGACAAGTTGAGTGGGCCCAGGTAGCAGGACAGGGACAACCACAGGGGCACCCACTCTCTGCAAAGCCTTCCATCCTGTATGAGGCCCCCTCAGCCAATTACAGACAGCCGATAGGCTTTCAGGTCCCTTCCCCCCACACCAGAGCCTCCCCAAGGCATGCCCTTCCCAGGAAGCGGTTCCAGCAAATAAAATAATGAATCATAAATTTTATTTCAAAATGTAAACGTCACTAAACATGCATACACGTTAAAACAATAAAATTTACAATTTAATTTTTTTCTTTTTGCATAGGACATCATTACAATATAGAATCTATGCCATACAAAATACATACAAAGTTTTGTCCGAGCAAGCCAAGGCCAGATTGGGAACTGTACAACTGTAATACTTGACTGTAGTGATCCAGGAAAGATGAAACGCGGCTTTCAGAAACATGGTGTGGTGGTTAAAAAAAAAAAATTCCTACAGAACAGGAAAATGTGTGCTCCATGGAAATGGTCTTGGACCCTTGTGTTCTGCCTTGAGATTTTGGCAAACGAGTCCAGAGAAGCTCCATCAATGGCTTTGGACAGGGAAGGGGTCGTCTGTGTGAGTCCTGGGGTGGCCAAGGCATGCACCCAGCACACCCCCACCAGCGATTCCCAGGCACATGGGAGCGGCAACAAGCCCCTCACCTGACAGTGCATAGCTGCTCAGACCTCACGCCAATGCCCTCAGGCCCTTGGAGTCTGTAGCACGGGACCCTCCAAGGTGAAGCCAGGAAGCGAGGTCTCCCATACACCTGGGCATAGCCCCACGTGGTGTCTGAGCCATGCTGGGAAGTGGCCCCCTTGCCCCATGCATAGGGCAGCCGGGGGAGGGGTCTGGCCTGGTACAGCTGGAGAGAGAGGGCCAGCCTTCAGCCAGGCCTGTAGTTATCTTGCAGGCATTCAGCTCACATACTTGGCTCCCAAATGAATGTGTGCAGCAGCCTGTCATCATGTCACTAGGAAGATGCCCCTGAACCCTCAGAGAAAGGTTCTCCTATGCTCTACCCCTTGCCCTCCATATGCTGCCTGTGTCCCCACAGGGAATATATGACATGGGAGCAGGGGACACCACCTCTCTCCCATCCTGTTCATCTTTAAATAATAGTAGTAAGGTATTAAAGCTGTGCGATAAGGGGAGAGGCTGGGCAGGGCCAGGTGGCCACATTCCAAGTCTGACATCGCTGTAGGGGGATCAGTAGAAACCAAGTGTGGCCCCTCTGCCCTAGTGGGCCCAGAGCTCATGCCTCCCACCAAACCCAAGTCTTCTGATGAAGGACAAGGCAGTGTGGGGAAGAGCCTCTCCGTAAATAATGTCCAGGCATTTATCAGTAGTAAGCTGGATTGTGCATCCATATTCTGATATAAAATTCTCTGGAATGGATCTGGGAAAAAGCTTTGAAACCTAGCCTTGGAATCAGAAAAATCAGTAATTGGGAGTTAGCCCTTCTCTTCCCAGAGCGATCCTAAATTCAAGAAGTGTCAGCCCACACCCTTGATTTTAGCTTTGGAAAATATGGTCACCAAAATCATATATGGAATCTTTGGATAGCAAGAGATGTGCATGACCTACAGATCATTTCTTACTGGTTGAGATGTGACAGATACATCCAACCCTTTAAACCTTCCAGCACTGTCTTTGTGCAAATTCTAAAAAATGAGTTAAAAAAAAATCAGTGATACCTGTTAGCAGTCAAAATAATCAGGTAGCCTTGTAAACACACCAAAACTAGGAGCCAGGAAACAAGGGGATTGCCGTTGCTCAGACCATGTTTCCGGTCAGACGGCCCTCCTACTCACCGAGATTGACGCTGAAGTCCCTGGAGAGGGGTGTGGCCTTATGCAGCCAGCCTTAGCACCCGCTTCTGGCAAGGAAGGAGGCCTGGTCTTCTAGAGACTCGAAGCCGAGCAGGAGAAGACTTGAATGGAGACCCCAGTTCTGCCACACTTCCACTTGGGACCGACCACAGGCCACCAGCCTTCACACTTCCCAACTAGCAGGCTGGGGGCCACCTGTGGCCTGTCCCACCTCTCAACCACCCTTCACTGGTTTGCACTCTGACCCAGGGCATGGTGAGATCTGGGGACCCCAGTGCTGCTGTCTGCACCTGGAGGTTGCACCATGGCAAACCCTGCACCTGCCCAGATGCATGGCCTCAGAATAAAGGGGGGTGTCCCGTGCCCTGAATGCCGTGGGTGCAGATGCAGGTAGGACACCTCTAGGGCTGCATTTCCATCAAGGTTATCACTGCCCATTCTTACATAGCACCCAACAGGAGAGGATCCCTGGCCCTTTGTGGAAAGAGCTGCGTCCATTTGTGTCTTTCCGGATGGCTGTAGGATTCCATAGGCATGCAGGGGGCGGGGCTGACAACTGGTCCCCTAATATGGCTGATGCAAAGAGGGCTTTTCTTGTTTGGGACATGAGCCCCCTGATGGTTGAATCCAGGATCACTTTTGGGCCTTTCTGAAGGGAACTCTGCCTTCACAAGCAACCTTCATTTTGAGATCTCTGTCCCTTTGGCCTGCAAGAACTGGAGTCTGCCCCAAAACAAAGGCTTGAGTTTTCACCATTCTTTTAGAAGTTCTATGGGTTCCTCAATCACACGGAAGCCAGCAAGCATGGCCATAAACCAGAAAAATGAAAGACCCTGAAATAGGCCCAGGCTGGGAAGACATCCTACATCTTAGAGGAAAATGCAGGCTGTTTCAGGAGCGACCTCCTCTTGTAGCTATTTTTGGTGGGTGCCCGTGGGTTGGCACCTTTCCCAGGCCCACCACCCTCTTTTACAGGCACTCCACATTTCCCAATGATGAGATGCTAGTGAGAGCCCATTTGAGCTTAGCCTGAGATTCATGAATCTTTCCTGCCCTAAATGAGATGAGGTGAGTCGGGATGGTCTGCTGCCAGAGCCCCAGGCCAATGCCCAGGAGTGCCAGGCAGGGACGCCCTCCAGGTGCCCTAAGTCAGAAGGGCAGTGTCCCATCTCGCAAGCCAGGGCCATGGCGATAGGACGGCACCCTGCCATTAGACAAGAACCACTTTGGGAATGAAGACATGCTCATTTGCCAAAAATAGCCTATGCCTGCATATTTCTGTTTTAAGGCAATGTTACCCTTCCATCTATCTGACGGAACAGCCCTGGGTCATTTAGAGGAAAAATTAAATTAAGTGCTCTCTTTGGAAACAGCAAATGCCCGCTTTCCCTCCCCCACCCCCCACCCTGCCTCTAAAACAAACCAGCTCTTCTTTTATTCCAAGATGACTGGGTTTAGAGTCCTTTTCCCCCTTCTCATGTGCAGACAGACACGGGGTTAGAAACTCTCCTTCCGAGACACCGTGGGCAGATCACAAGGAGACGCCTGGCTCCTCCAGGGGACAGCACTGTGTGGCCTCTGAGAGACACGCGGTTCCCTCTCCCTGCCTTCGGGGACCCGGTGGACAGTGAGCATACCAAAGGACTTTGGAATAAAATTCCTGAATCTGGAATGTGAGTTCCTGAGACATGAAATGTGTTCAGAGTGTGGCTTTCTGTGCCTTACACATTAACAGCTTTGGGAGGGACCTCTGAGGGCCCTTCGGGGCCTGACTTTGGAACTGGGCATGAAGAGCTCCCACTCCAAGCACCTGGGGCCCTCTCCTGTCCAGGTCTCTATAGCATATTCCACTCTCTTCCCCAGACCAAATGCAAGCAGGGCTGTCACACAGCCCAGGTGGAGCACAGTGGCCAGGGTGGAGGCCACCCACCCCACATGGTTCCCACATGGCTCCTCCCACAGCAAGAACAAAACTATTGCCCAATTGATACCGTTCATGCTACTCAGAAGCCACCACCCAGCCACTGGCCAATCCCGTCCGACACACAGTAGAGTCAGAAATGGGCACCTGGAGGGTTGCAGACAGCAGAGTGCTCACCCTCGGGGTCACTATGGACAAAGGGCCCTTCAACTCCAGACCCAGCAGATGCATCAGCCAAGGGCTGTGAGCACAGCCAGGTCGGGTCTCTGAGTTTCTCTGTGCTACACCCAATGCCGTGTTAGGGTGCAGATGGAAGCAGCACGGCCACAACCAAGGCACTCTGGGCCCAGGAAGCCAATGTGTGGCCCTCCAAGGTCCTGTGGATCGTTTCTCCTCATCAGAATGAGCAGAGGTCTCTGCAAGATACCCTAAGTCCGCCCTAAACCCATACACCCACCCCCCTGCCCCAACACACACACACACTCTCTCTCTGTCTGTCCTAGGGGCTTGTATTTAAAGGCCCCAACTCTCAGGATTAAGGGATGCCTGGGCAGCAGCACGGGACTGGAGCCCCAACTGTCCGCAGAGGAGCCCAGCGTGACTGACCCACTGGGGCTCAAACTCCAACCCAGCTCAGGCTGGGGCTCCAGGGGAAAATGCCCAGCTCTCTGCTCCTCCTCTCCAAGGCCAAGGAGAAGGCTGGCAGTGGGGCCTCCGAGCCCTGTGTGTCGCAGGCAGGGTGTGGGCCGGGGCCTCCCGGGCAGAAGGGGAGAAATGGAGAGAAAGGGAGGAGTCCGGCAGATGTAGAGCTTGCAGAGAAGCTGGAGATCTGCTAATGCTGAGCTGGGAACACGATGGGTCGGACAGCATTTCCCACAGTGTTCGTCTGTTGTTCCCCGGGGAGGAAACAGAATGCACGTTCTCCAACAGCATTTCCCATAACATTGCTTCACCTCTCCCAAAAAGTTTCAAGTCACAATGTTCCGGTCTCTTGCCACAGAATGGTGTCTGTGAGGTACACACACAGAGCCTCTGGCAAGGCAGCCTAACCACCTTACCCACTGCTTCAAACAAAGGGGTCTTGGTAGCAGGGCCAATCCTGGAGAACAAGGTTCCGGGTGGACCAACACTTTCAGACATCTTTGTAGATGACCAGATTTCCAGGCTCTATTTTCTGGCCAGGGAACATGGCAAAGTGAAAGGTCCCTGTGCGCCTTCTGCAGGGACACAGAGTTAGCAGTCATCCCCCTGTGGGGCATGTACCTCATGGCCCAGGCTGTGTCACGGCAGATGACCAGTGGTGCAGTGGTCTGTCCACCTGGGGCTTGTGTCTCCTTCCAGTGCTCCAAGAGGCCCCAGAGAGGGGCTACTGGAGGCAGAGAGAGGGAGATGCGCAGAGACCCATGAAGGGCAGGGGCCTGTGCAGTGTCCCCAGGTGCAGTGCCTCTTTTGTCCAGCACAGCTTAAGGCATCCCTCTGAACCATTTGCGTACTGGGCCCAGCCGGGCCCTCGGGAGCAGAGGCTGGAGGCTGGGTGGGTGGGCAGGAAGAGGGAGACGTGGGGCCCTCTGCTCAGGAATCTGCCCTGGAAGCACAAATGTCAGTGAGCACGCCTGCTCCAGCTGGACCAGTGGACTGACCTGCAAGCCAGACGCTGAGCCACATGCACTGCTTCGCCTGCTACATCGCCAGTGTGTTCCTAACCTAAGAGAAAACTCCAGAGTGCAAATCTATGTACAGAGTAAGGCGGCAGGAAGGGGGTGTGTCCTCACTGACCTCGTGGAACATGTCCATCCCTGAGAAAGGGGGAGTTCAACACCGCTGAATCTCACCTTCGTGACTATGTATATTGTGCAATTTGTGGATGGTGTTTTTTGAATTTTTTTTGTTTTTTTACAAATTTACTTTGACACCTGAGGTGAAGAAAATTGGGGTTTTGTTGTTGACCAAGTTCTCTCTTCTTAGTACAAAAGGAGAAGACACGGAATCACTAGAGTACGTGAGAGCATCTGCTCATGGCTGTGATACGGGAGGGGTCCTTGGCCTGGGGCCCCGGACAGCGGCGGCGGCCATGCCCGTGGACAGGCTGGTGGGGCTGTGCTACCGGGCCACCCCGCAGCGGCCAGGAGGGCTCAGGGCGAGCTGGCCGGGCTGATGGTGGGGCTGCTGGCGTCGGAGCGGCTGTAGTCGCTGAGGGAGCCGGTTCGCGAGCCCCCGCTGCGCCGCTGCAGCATGCCTGGGTGGAAGTTGGCGTGGCGGCGTGCGTGCTTGGTCAGGTGGTCGCTGCGCATGAAGCGCTTCTCGCAGATGGGGCAGCTGAACTTCTTCTCGCCCGTGTGCGTGCGGTAGTGCCGTGCCAGCTCGTCCGAGCGCGCGAACTTCTTGTTGCAGTCCTGCCAACTGCAGGCAAAGGGCCTCTCACCTGGGGGCGACAAGGCAGAGAGAGGGTCAGTCTCTGTGCAGCCCACGGGCTTCCGGAGGGCTGGGCCTGCCATCCATGCCACCCCGAGGCGGGGTCCCAAGGCCCCACAGCTGCTCTTACTCAGCCTTGCCACTGCCGCCCTTAGCGGTGGTCCCTCCTTTGTGCCCCATCTCCACCAGCCCCTGCCATAAATCCATCAGGACAGAGGTGTGCCCTGTCAGTGCCCTCCAGCCTGCAGCAGGGGATGGCAGCAGACATCTCCCAGGATGAAATGGTAGCAACTCAGGTGCTGTGGCAGCAGGGCCCAAGGACCCTGGCAGTGGCCCCCCAAAGAACACGGCAGAGCATGCCACCCCTCTGTAGGCCAGCTGTCCCTGGCGTGCGGGGAGAGCAGGCCTGTCCTCAGGCCCTAATATTGGGAGCTAGGAAAAAAGAGTCAAGGGCCCAGGGAGGGTTTATAGGCCTATGAGGATCCAGCCACCCAAGCTGACCCCATAGGAGCTGAACTCCAGAGCCCCACACCCTTGCAGGACCAGGGGAAGATTTCCAAGCCCAAGCACCATGTCACCATTCCAACCCACCTCAGTGGACACGAGGTGGTCAGACTGGGCAATTTCCATAGCCGAGATGACTGGTTCACCACAAAGCCTCCCACTAGACTCTGTTGCTCCCACTTTCACAGAAGTTCCAGCCTGGCTAACTGGCGACAGCTAGCACAGCAAAGACTGCGCAGCACAATAGCAGACAAGGGTGGCTGCCCAGAACACCCATGAGAGGGAGGTAAGAAAGGTTGGCTACAGTCAGGACCCTGCTGCCTCCCTCCCATCTCTTTGTCAGAGCAAGGGACAGGCGAGCATTTACCCAGGCAAACTGAACCACCAAAAACACAAATGATATTAACTGTTCAGGGAGAACCAGTAGGGGTTCTGGACCCCTGGAACGCAGCCCTTCTGAAACTGGGGGTTTCACACAGCCACCCTTCCTGCCCTGCCTCGCTACTTTCCTCCCCCACTCCAGCCCTAAAGCAGACAGCGAGTCCTTGAAGGTGGCCCACCTGTGCCCAGGAGAGGAAAGCCATACCACCCACCCCAAATGAACCCATCAACCTTAAATATAAACAGACAGACAAATGTAAAAAAACACACATAGGAAAACTAGCAGCAGGTAAGGAAAAAGGCCAAGAGCAACACCACCACTGACTCCAAAGGAAAACGAGTGAAGCCAGGAAACAGAAGAGAATGTTAACTTAAAAATCCTAGTAAGTATTCTCTGAGAGATTTCAGACAGAATTATACACATAAAGCAAAGAGAACACCATAAAAAGGAAGTTCAGAGAACAAGAAATAGCCTTTAGAAAGTATCATTGCCCAAACAAAAATTCCATAGAAAACTGTAAATATACTCAAGGAAATAGTCCAGAAAAAAATAGAACAAAAAAACAGCTCTATAAAATATGTGAATGGCACAGTGTTTTCTGTCTTCTAGTAATGCAGAAACTGTGGGCTGCGTGTGGCTGCATTTGTTCTCTTTAATGATTTTATGTTTTGGGGGGAAGGGTATGTGGTGGGATTTGAAATCAAGCAGGAGAACAAACCATCATTTTCCAAGCCTATTTGGTAGTTATAAACAGTAGGAACCTTCAGAGTCACAGGGAATCCTGGGGGAGCAACATATCACTAACAGAATTTACCCAAGGCAAGAAAAAAAAAAGGACAGAAAAAATGGAGGAGAGGAAATTACCAAAGAAGCAGTAAAATAGTATCTTTCAAAGAGAGGAGGAGGAGACTGGAGACGAATGTAGAAAGGATTGGCACAGAGGTGGGCAGGGTATGAGTAAAGGCTCTTGCTGCAAGAACTTCTGCAAAGTCAGAACACTGGGTAAAAAGAAGACATCACAAAATTTAACAGAGAGAGGGAAGAAACAAACACCAGGTTATTCATGAGGGAATGAGGCTGGGCCAGACACCAGACTTCTTATAAGTAGCACTGGATGCTAGACAACAGAGTAGTATGGCCTTCCAAGTTTACCTCTCACACTCATGCAAAAATGAGAAAAAACAAACAAACTGAGAAGCCAGGGAAGTGAGTGAATGATGAAGGAGTATCTCAGGACAAGAATGAGACAGAGACCTGGTTGGGGGCACTGGGGGTTGGGGAGAGTGGCTACTGGAACAGAGGTCCAGGACTCATAGGGGCATGATTCTAAGAGGAAAGTGAGTTCCATGCACCGGACAGTATGAATAAACTTGTGAACACTGTGAAAGCATATACTAGTCTTTGTTTAAAAGAAAAAAGGAGGCAATTAGAAACTCCAGGAAAAAATAGAAGGCATGAAAGAAAACTGTGGTCTAAATTAGAAGCAAACTAAAATGCTACACCATTATGAGCAATCAAGAAAGAGCTCTAAGCCAAGGACCGTTCTGTTCTAGGGGATTTTCATATGTTACATTATTTATCTTTCATAAAAACCTCAAGAGGCACCAGAAGGGAACATAATACCAGGATAGGCTCTGGCATACAAAAGCAATCTATAGTCATGGTCATGTGAACCCTAGCAATAATTGTCAGTGTGTATAATCAATTTTATAGACAAAGCCCATACAACTGACTAATGGCCCCTGGTAGAGATTGTGGATTTAAGGGAAAGGCAGTAACACAGACATGTAGAGTCAAAGGAAATCTCTAACTTAGGTTAAAGTTATAAGAATAATCAACAAAATAATTAAAATAATGATGTGTCCATCAATTTAGGAGAGGTGGGAAGAAGGGACAGTAATGAGGTAAATTCTTAACTTTCATGGTAGGAAAATAACAGCATTTAAATTTGAAAAATCAAGAAACAGTAATAAAATCATATAGTTTATTTACGGCAGTAGCTACCAAGAGAACTAAAGTCAGAGCCATGCTGGTCTCTGAGCGAGGCTAGATTGGGAAGAGGATTCTTTTTTGGTCTAAGTTCTTCTGTGTTATTTTCCTTTAAAAAAAATCATATGCATTTATTTCACTGATAACGATAAAAAGGAGTGTTTAAATATAATTCTTTAAATATCCAGCCCAGCATTTCCCAAACCATGTTCAAAGAAATGTTAGAACGGAATAAATTGTTAACTGGTTCCAGGGGAAAAAAAATCTTGTGAACAAATAAGTTTGAGAAATGCTGCATGATTATTCCACTCTAGGAGATTCATGCTGCACATGTCATTAAATGTTCAGGAAGGTCTAGCATTAAATAGAATTGGTTTCGTTTTTTGTGGGCAGGTGCCAGTTTAAGAGCTTTGTACAGCAAGTCTGAAAGATGAGGCTCAGACCCTGTCTCCACAGTGTTTTGATGATGGGGCTCAGACAAGTACCTCAGGGCCTGTAGGGAGGTAAGAACGGCCCCCACAAGACATGTCCAGGTCCTGATCTCTGGAACCTGTGGACTTGGCCTGCCTTATTGGAAGAAGGGTCTTTGAAAACATAATTAAAGATCTTGAGATGACGTATCCTTAGAAGAGAAAAAAAGGGAAAAGGAGACAGAGAAGAAGACATGAGATGACAGAGGAAGAGATTAGAGAGACGTGTCTGTAAGCCAAGGAACTCTGCGGACTGTAGGCAGCCACCAGAAGCTGGGAGAGAAACATGAAATAGATTCTCCCTCAGAGCCCCAGAGGGAACTAACACTGCCAACATCTTGATCTCAGACTTCTGCCCTCAAAAACAGTGAGTTTTTAAGCCAGCCAGCTTGTGCTCTTTCGTTACAGCAGCCGCAGGAAACAAACGTACCCATCCTCAGAGAGGGGTCTACACAGGGATTTCACAGGCTGCGCATAGCCAGCAGTTGGCACTGTGCCTGGCACATGCCAATGGGGGGGGGAGGGGAGCAATCCAAATTCAGATTCATCCTTGCTTCCTAATAGGCCCTGGGCCCTTGCTGGGGACTTGCCCTTTTCAGGGTCCTTCTGCTTGCAACTCTGGGAGGCACCTGAGGTATTACAGATGGCTCCGTGACACTGGGACCGCAGAGGACTGCAGCGCCCAGCAGGATGGAATGCTGGTGCCAGGCAGCCTGGAGGAGCAGACACTGGGGAAAGCCCGGCGTCACCAGTTGCCGGCACACAGCTCTTGGCCTATCTAGGCATCAGCAGCTCAACACTCACTGAGCACAGACTGATGCCCGGCCCTGGGGATACCACCATGACACAGACAGACAGGGTCCTCCCCGCTTTATTCTCTACACCTCTGTCAGCCAGTTCCAGGAGGGGAGACGGCCAATAAGCGGGTCCACAGACAGATAAAACATTTTGAAGTTATGATTCATGCTGGCAAGGGGCAACACTGGAGCTGGCTGGGCTGGCCGCTGGTATCTGAGTGGCGCCCAGGAGGCTGACGAGGAGCAGACGGAAGAATGGAAAACTGGCCAGGAAGAGCAACCTGGGCAGGGGGACAGAGTCCTCTAGGACAGCCCTGTCCCACTTGTAGTGATGATTATGTGGGTTATGCCCATTGATATTTATATCAGAAATTAAACCTGAAAAAAATTTAAGGTCAAGCACATATTTCAGTAGCTGTGAGAGGCATGATGTCATCACATAGCATGTAGCCTCTGGAATATTCCATTGTATTCTTTTGAGAAAATGAAGGACAAAGAAATGTCACTGTTATGAAAGTAGCTGTGACCTCATGCCCCCCCCCCCGGGAGGGTCTTGGTTATGTACAGGGGGCCCTGGGCCTCACTTTGAAAACGGCTCTTTAGGGACTAACACCAGGGTGGGGCGGCTGGGCTGTGCGCGAGTGCATGGGGAGATGGGGAGTGCACCCAGGGCAGGGCAGGGGGCCCAGCAGGCCCAGGCCCTACAGGGAGTCGGCCCACTGGACTAAACAAACCTGAGTTTTCTTCCTACTCGAATAAATTAAATTCTGCATCTGCCTCCTTCTGGGCATGAGGCAAGGAGACAGTCACAGCACCGCAGGCCTGCCACAAAGGGAGTGCTCTGTGTGGCAGACATGTGACACGGGCCCTCTCAGGAAGGGAAACCCGACCCCAGCTCCCAGAACGCTGGAACTCAGTCCTCTTGTAGTGTGTCCTAAGTCTGGGACGGGCCCACTCCATGAGCTAGCCTCACTTTCAAAATAAAGGAGGGCTGCAGGGGCCCACGACTGGAGACATGAGGGAGGGGTGTGCGGCTAGACAGTGAGGGGCCTTGTGGGGAGGCGGGGAGAGGAAGGGAGCTGAGGTTAAGCCTCGCGGGGTGCTGAGTGCACTGGGAGTGGGAAGAGAAGCTGGGGGAGGATCCGGATCACTATGGGGGGCTTGGGAACGCAGGGTCTGGGGGAGGGGCCAGGCCGTGCTCAGGGTGGGCCGACCTGCGGGGAGCATGGGATGCACGGCAGGGAGAAACTGGTGGGCGCAGGACAGGGACGTGTTAGGCGGTGGGGGCGCCTGGAGGGAGGGCGCACGGGTTACATAAACGTTCCCTGGAGCCGCTGCGAGGCGGCCGAGAGCGATTGCCTCATCTTATCAGGGTACTCTGCGTCCCACCCGCTCCTCTTGCCCAAACCGCAGGCAGGGGTGGGGTTCCCTTCCCCAAAGCCGCAAGAGGCCCGGCGGGGAGCAGGGGCTCTCCTCTTTCCCCGCGACCCCGCCCCTGTCCCTGCCCCCAGCCACACCTGCACCGGCTCAGAACTGCGCCTGTTCCAGCTCAGACCCCAGCTCAGACTTGGGCTGCAGTGAAACGCCCTCCCGTTTTGCCCTCCTTTCCAAAGGGCGTGCTCCCAATTATCGCAATTGCGCTATCATCACTGGCCACACTGCCGGCCCCCAAAAGGTGAGTGGGTCCCTCCTGCTCTAAAAGCTCCCGCACGAACCACCATGGCTATTTTTTTCTGTAGGCATCTTGTGGGGGTGGGGGGCTTTTTTTGCAGTCTCTCTAGTGCCTTGCACTGAGTGGGGGCTAGAACCGTGTCTGCAGACTAGGATTTTTACTGCCTGTGGGCAGTGAGCGCCCCCCCCCCCCAGCTGGTGCCCATGGCCTCCTGTGGGCCCCTCTCAGCGTTGGCTAGCTGTACCAGGCTCTGGGAAGCCTGGCTGAGCTCCCTGTCATAGGAGGGAGGTGGGAGGGGATGCATCTCTTACCAGGGGGGCCCTAGAGAGAAGGACAGATGGATCTATCAGTTCACTAGGGTGCCCAGGACGACATGACCAGACCTCACTAAGCACAAGGAATCCACATGGGTGTGTGCGTCTGGGGGAGGATGGTGAGGGGCGGGGTTGACCAGACAGTCAGAGGGAGGCACACGGAGGACCTCTACAGAGAAACAGCTTTTCCCTGCTCCCAGGCCCCAGTGCCCAGGCTCTGGCTATTTCCCACCAGTGAGCGGGCTGTCATTCATCAACAGGTAGCTCTGATCTGCGGCCACTGGCGTGAAATCACGTCCAGCT
This sequence comes from Phataginus tricuspis, assembly GCA_029783875.1. NCBI lineage: Eukaryota > Metazoa > Chordata > Mammalia > Pholidota > Manidae > Phataginus > Phataginus tricuspis. The sequence goes on along the minus strand of JAQQAC010017683.1, from coordinate 7,468,832 downwards.
CCAGCCTCAAGACTGCCATGTTCTTCACTCCAGGGAATCCCGCTCACCCTCCTCCTCTGGGGCAGCTTGGCAGATGGTCAACCACCAAGGAAACCCAGGCCCACAGGCCCACAGCAGCCTTGGGGTCAGCAAAAAGTCCTGTCTGTGGTGGGGAAAAGGCTTTATTACTTTATTTAGAAGGCCATTTTGCTGCTCTACTGGTCACTGAAAATGCTGGTTTAAAGACTCATGTGGAGCTGAAACGCAGATGCGCCATCTCCCAGGAGGTCCAGGATGGAAGTTCTTACCCACCGTGGCACAGGTGAGGGAGGTGGAGCCCAGGAGGAGAGAGCTGCCACTCAGCAAGAACCCCTCGTCCTAAGACTCAGCTGTAGCAGTAGCAGGAGGAGCTTTCTGCGAGGAAGCAGCCCTGCACTGATCAGCACTGCCCTGGCCCCACTCCTGCGCTCCTATTCATATATTGACAGCCCCAGGAGTGTCCTCCAGCTGGTTCCTCAGTCACTGTGCGAAGACACACGCTAATAAGAGATACACAGTTATTGCCAGTAGGGTTCTTGAGCAGTGCGTGTGTAAGCAATCTAGCAGCAAACAACCATGGCAGGAACCACCGGTTACAAGTGGAAGCCCCACACCAGGCAGGGCTCGCCCAGGCCCTGGTCCTGGCCCCGACCCAGGGTGCTCTGGACTGGTGCTGTTGTGGGTGCACGTGTGTTACTGATCACACGCTCCTTTTCACTCTTGTACATGCCAGAGCTGGCAGGACACGAAGGGAGGTGGCGCCTGGCTGGAGACAGCTACATACAGCCTCAGGGGTGCTGTTGAAACAAGAAAATATGCCTTTCACAGACATGTGTGTCTCCTCACTTCTACAATGGATCCAAGTGTATTTTTTAAATAGGCGTTTTTATTGTTGCTTTGCTTTGTTTTGGAATAGGATAGCTTGATCTTAAAATTCATAAAGAGAGATAAACAAATAGAAAGAACTCAAAAAAAAAAACCCCAACAAAAACAATGGTGGGAGGGGAACCAGACCACCAGATATGCAACATACCATCCCATAAGCTGGTAACTGGCCAGCGGGGCAGAGCAGAGTTGCAGGAACTAGACTCAAAGACAGTGGGACCCCACGTTTAGCATAAAGTAACATCTCAGATGGAGTTGGGGGAGCGGGTCCAAAAAATGTGTTTGGACGACTAAGTAGCATCTGGGAAGAAAGCAAGGTCCATGCTTCACACGGGCATGAATTCCAAATGGGTTAAAGATTTAAATGTGAAAAATGAAACCACAGACGTTCAAGGAGAAAACATGAGAACACCCCTTTATGATGTAAGGATAGAAGGTCTTCCTATGAATCAAAGCCCAGAAGCCTAAATGAAAAGATTGATAAACCTGATTGCAAAAGCACAAAGTACTTCTCCATGGACAAAGTCACTATAAGCAAAGGCAAAAGATAAATGACAAACTGAGAAGAAAACATGTGCAGCTCATCTATCATAAAGGACTAGCCCCCAACATAGGCAGAGCTCACAGAATTAAAAGGAAAAACCAACGCCCAATAGGAGACAGCAAAGACTATACCAGACAGGTGATAAAAAGGAAATGCAATGCCAAACATCTGAAAAGATGCTTAGCCTTGTCCGTTGAGAGACAAACGCTAACCAGACCCCACTGAAATCTGGCTTCTTACCTACCAGGGAGGTGAGGCTGGGGGAACACTTCACTGACAGAAGGACAACTTGTCACAACCTCTGTGGTGGGTGACTTGGCGGTTCCTATAAAAATTACAAATGTGCACACCCTCTGACCCCACCAACCAACTTTTGGGAACCTATGCCACAAAAGCATATACACGCCTACAAAATGGGATATATGCCTGATTATTCAATGCAGCAAAAGCCTCAGAACAACGCGCGTCCTTACACGGAGGTGCGTTAAATTATGAAACCCCGAGTACTGTGGAAAGGAAGCAGAACAAGCTCTGCCTGAACTGCTTTGCGAGATCTCTAAGTGATACTGCCGGGTGATGAAAGCAAGCTTCAGAGCAGGATACATGACACAGGAGAATAAATGGGGAATATACATATGTGCATTCATGTGTTTACACAGAACCGCCCTATAGAGGGTGGGGGGGGGTGGGAGGATTTTCCTTAAAAAACGATTTAATCCTCTAGGATTTTGAACACACAAATGTAATTACTATTCAAAAATTTTTTTTAGATCCATAGCAAACTAGGAAATGCTAACCATAAATAATGCTAAAAAACAGGCATTAAAGGAACAACACTGTGCATTCCTGGGCAGACCCATTCAGGCCGCATGGCCTCGCATATTCCTCAGCACAGCCAACTACTACCCCAAAAGCTCCTCTTTAAACAGGTTTCCTCAGAATGTGTCAGGGTCGAGGGGGGCGGAGGAGCACTGTGGAGTATGAGAAACTCAGGAATAGCAATAAAGTCTTATCTACCTTTCTAGAAGGTGTCCCAAGGCAGGACTCCAGGGCTCAAGAGTCCCTGGGTCACATTGCAAATTGCTGTTGGAGGGCACTCCCTGATAAACCGTTTGGCAGACCTGGCCTGACTTAAAAGACAAGGGGGAGGAATCTGAACAGCAGCAGACGCAGGTTGTAATTATGTGTTCCAGGCGCCCCCAGGCTCCTGAATACCACGCTCCTGTCATAAAAATGCTTTGTCCACCCTCACGGGACTATCTGTTGAGAACCAGCCTGGGTGGATGGGGCAGGCATCAGCCCTTACTACCCTCACAACCTAGGGGAGTTCGTCCAGCTATCAGGACTCAGACTACAAGTTCAAGGCAGGATAATCGGTCTCCTCTGCCAGGGACTGGTAAGGAGGCCAGAACTAGGGAACCTGAGCAAGCTTCTGGGAAAGGCTTTCTCTTGTACCAAAAAAAGGAAAAGGAAAGAGGAGAAGAAAGCAAGCAGCAGGGCGTGTGGTATGCTGGAGGTGGGTGCCTACAGAAAAGACTCTGACACGCTGGGCTGGGCTGGGATGTCTAGGGGTGCTCCGGTCACTGGGGCCTACATGGGCAGGTCCTCAGACACTCACAGAGAAGCCAACTGCTCCTTGACAGGGACAGGCCCTCAGCAAACCTGAGGCCACCCACACCACCCCCTTCCCCCCAAAATTAAACTCTTCAAGCTCAGCCAGTGCCCCAGGGAGAGGGCGTGCAGCGGGTCAGATTCCCTTCCTGCTGCCACCGGCCAGTATGCACTGCCAGCCGCCCTGCCCTGCACCCCAGGCTCTCTGGGCAACCAAGGGAGGGGCCCCCCTACAGAGCCTGGGCAACCATCTGCCCCACTTCCTCTTCCGGCATCTCCCCCTCCCCAGTCTTTATTTCCTCATGCCTCGGTGGGCCTTGCCAGTGGGGACTCCGCACGGCCACAGTCACTCCAATCATGATGCAATCCAGGCACAGACATCTGCAAACACACAGCTTGGCAGGCATGCAGCTTTTGGTTCTGACACGAGCAAGCTCATGTGACACCACAAACCCTGAGAGACAGGAGGGTGTCAAGATGGAATCCATCTCAGATATGGGGGTGAAGCTGACCCACCTTTTCCAGAGCAGTTCAAAACTGCTCCAGACCCCCGGAGAGCCCGAGAAAGCTCCCGAGGCCTCTCCTTCAGTAGTCCAGGTCACCAGACACACAGTTGCTTCAGCCCCTTGGAGCAATTTACACCTGGTGTGTTTTGGGAAAACTGTTTTGTTCAAAAAACCACCACAGAGAACAGGTCACTGGAGCAGCAAGCCAGAGGCCTCACCCCTCAGTAAACCTGAGTTCCGTCCAGGTGCATCCTGGTCTACACACATGCCACCCTCACCGCCCAGCCCCCTCCCCACCTGAAGAAGTCCACACTGCTGTGGAGAAGGAAGAGCTCCCAGTGGGCCTTTCAGGCTCAAGGGACCCAGGCTAGCCCCTTCCCTGGCAAAGGGTTTGAGCCCATCCCTTCCTTCTCACACCCTACCTGGTCTCCAGTCAGTCTGGAACAGGTCTTTTAGGGACCCTGGGGACCCCAGTTGGGAAGAAAAGTTAGATGCCACTCAGAACCTCCACCTTCCCCACCACAAAGCCTCCCAGAAGCCCCAGGAGTGAATGTCCCCTTCCTCAATAGTGTTGCAGGGGACTCCATGACACAAGGCTGCCTGATACCAAGGAAAGGCTGGAGAAGGCTGGGACAAGCTGCCCAGGGCAGGTCCTACCATGTACCCTGCCTCCTTCCCCCAGGACCCCAAGGTAGGGCATGCAGGATTCAGTGTTCCTTGTGTCACCTCCAAGGTCACTGGAACCAAGCTTTACGTGTTGGGTGGGGTGAGTGGACAAAGGGAGGGTGAACAGGGCAGCTGCCCAGCTGTCTCTAATGTCCTCATAAATCACCAAACAGGGGCCCACTTAACATGCATTCCCATTCATGTGGACCAACCAAGAAAATGGACCACCCGAGCAGCTGAGGCCCACTGTCCCAAAGCATATGCTGCAGGGCCGTAACTGCAGAAGGAAATACACCCGTCATCTTGGGAAGGCAGGATTTACTCAGACTGTCCTTTCTGCATTCCTATACTTCCATTGAACTGCTTTATGCAGTTGGAAAGAATGCAGTATGTTAACTCACAAAGTTGTATGCACATACAGCCATACATGTGTAGATACATATGTACAGATATTACAAATGTCTATTGCAAAATAATAATAGTCTCACCTAAACTCCAGCTCACTAACTGGGCCTGCTTCCTCAGAACTCGACACTTCTGGTCTCTGATGAGGGAGCGGCACTCATTTACACGCACGGGTGCATGTGCCTGGAAAGGTCAAAAGGACCACATGCCAGGAATTTCATAAAGGCGTTTCCCTTTCTTTTGCTAAGGGTTACAAAACACATTTGAAAATTTCCGTTCCCAAGGTCCCTTTAAAACAGCAATAATTAAATAGTGAAGGTTTCTGCCAGCAGGCAGCCAGCAGCCACCCCAGACAAGGGCTCTCAAGACTTTCTCTATCTCCCCTTCACACACACACACACACACACACACACACACACACACACACACACGCACGCACGTGTGCACTTCTCCTACATGAAGGGGGAGGTATATTGGCTCCCACCCCCAAAAGCGTCCAGATCTTGGCCTGCTACACACAAAGGTCCTTTCTCAAGGTAATCAAATGCTATGAGTGGACTCATGTGAGCTGAGCCCAAAAAACAGGCATTTCCATTTTTTTCCTCTCTGTTCTGATGGTCACATCACTAACTGCCTCTAAAGGGAAGCCAGGAGCATTTTCTCCGAGCTGAATGGAGTGACTCACATCAAGCTCCCTTACCCCCCTTTTCTTTGCAGTCTCGAAGGACACACTCCCCCGCTTCAGGAACCAGAGCGCCGTCAACAACGCTGTTCTGGGAATCTTAGACCTACTGTCCGCCCAGCGCTGACAGCTCAGGAGTGACAGATGCTTCCATCGATCTTTTCAGAGATTTTCTCCAAAAATAAGGAAAAGCAAGGACATGAGTTTGGAATCCACAATTAACGATTCAGATGTATTCACTTGATAAAAATGTTCCTCATTTGAGGCTAATCAAAAGTAAAAGCAACTCATATCCAGAATAAAGAACTCTTAAATCTCAGCAATAAGCAAACACCCGATTTTAAAAATGAACAAAAAGTGTGAACTCAGCCGAAGAAGATATAGATGGCAAACAACTATGTGAAAAGAAGCTCCATATCATTTGTAATTAGAGACAGGCAGAGTAAATGAGGAGATGGCACCACACTCACTGAGTTTGGCAGTTTCTTATGAAGTTAGAAATGTCACTGTACAACCGGGCAATCCCACTCCTAGGCATTTACCAAGTGAACTGAAAACCCATCCACAAATATTTAATATAGCACCTTTATTCACAATCAGCAAAAACTGGAGGCAAGCACTTTCTGTAGGTGAATGGGTGGTGTATCCACATAATGGAATACTATCCAGCGATAAAAAGGAAGGAGCTATTGATTCACACACACAAAAATGGATGGCTCTTAAATGCATTTTGCTAAGTCAAAGAAGCTAGACCCAAAAGTCTATATATTGTATGACTCTTGTCATATCACATCTGTCAAGAGCAAAACTGTAAGGACAGAAAACACATCAGGGGTTGGCAGGGGTTGGGGGTCAGGGGACAGTTGACCACAAGAGGGATCTTTAGGGTAATAAAACTGTTCTGCACGTCCCTGGGGTGGTGAATACCAGACTCTACTTGGGTCAAAACCTACAGGACTGTACACCACAGAATGCACCTTAACATATACAAATGTTTAACATGTGAAGGAAGTTGGGGTCTCTGACTGGATGAAGATGTATGACCTGGCCTCTTAGAAGGGGGTGGGTAAAAGAAGCTGACCTAAGAAATTTGGGAAAAGGGTGGTTTGACTGGAAACTGAAAGATTACAGACAAAAGGAACTATACTTAAATATGCTCTCATTTCTCATGAGAATGTGGGTTAACAATTCTGAAACTGTTTCACATGGATGCTGTGGGAGCCAGTATTTCACCCTGGGAGAGCCTGTGCTGGGAAGGGCTTCTCTTGCTGACAAGGGGAGGGCCTCATCTTACTCCCACCTCAACCCAGACCTCCCTACCCTAGACCAAATGCCAAATGGGCACTTTGGAAAAAGATGGCAGCTCACCACCTTCCCATCCCCAGATCCCTTTAAAATGAAAGAAAAGGATTTAAAGGACAAAGTGAAAGGAGATAATCATTGGGAAGCTGGAAATTAGCAAGATGTTAGAGAAAGCAAAGAAACAACTCTTACTACTCTGTAAAACATGACCCCCACTCCTGCAAACGCCCAGGACTGCCTGGTTGGGGGGTGCAGTGGGGCTAAGAGGGGGCACCTGAACATTAATCAGAGAAGTGGTGGACACAGCATGGTGACCTCCCTGCCTCACATATGGCTGCTGCCTTTCCTGCACTTGCTGAAGACCAGTTTCTGTCTGAGCAGGTCAGCAGAGGCGGGAGCCCAGGACTAGGGACTCCAGAAAGTGTTCAGGGCAGGGCAGCCTTCTGGACGGGGGATTGAGGAACAGCATGCTAGACCATGTTGCCATGTCCAGCGCTCTCCCTGCCTGGCTCCCTGAGCAGGGCTACACCCCCAGGGAGGGACAGAGAGTCACTGAGACCCCTGTGCACCTGGACCCCCAACCAGCTAACAGCCTCTAGGCAGCATCCCCAGACACTAAACTAAGTATCACCAGACACCAAGAAAAGCCTCTGACGCCAGTGGACAAGGGAGATCAGCAAGCAGAAGGCGAGCACCCAGAGGATGCAGGGGCTGCACCACGAGGGGCGGAGCCGGCTTCCAGAGCTGTCACTCATCCTCAGAGGTAAGACATGAGTCTGTAATGCCACAACTGGATGGTCCTCAAAAAAAGGAGACCCAGACCCAAGTCTGAAAGTGAAGACAAAGCAGGAGAATATGGCAGAGACTGAATCTCACTTTCAGGGTTGGAAGAGAACACTGGGAAAGTCCCACCAAAAACATACGGAAGATGGAAAGACGGACGAGAGGAGGCAAAAGGCATAAAAATGGAGGGGTCAGCCCAACAATTCCAGTCCAGATAGAAGAACCCAAAGCCCTCAGGGACACAGAGGTGGCTGTCACCCAGAGCAAGAGCAAGGGTGGGCCCCAGACTCTGAGGGCTCTAGAGGCTGCACCGAGGGGCCCACTGCCAGAAACCAAGCCTGGTCCACGTGCCTCTGCTCAGCCCGGAAGCCTGGGGTGAAGACTGCAGCCCAAAGTTCCAGGGAAGGAAGTCAGGAATCAGTGGCTTCAGCCTTCTCTGCAGCAACATCAGAGACCCAAGACAGTGCAGCGAGTCCCTCCAAACCCCGGAGCAAGCATGGGACCTGTGACCTGACACCCAGGCCAGTGTGAACCAAGTGCTAGACCAGGAACAGACACTTCAGACACGTGAATATTCAAAAAAATAGCCTCCCACACCATCCTTTGGGCTCCACTAAAAACCAGAGGGGTGGGTTTGAGAAAATGTGGCCCAAGTGGTGGGGACGGGCCTCAAGACACGGTGACCACCAGTCTGGAGCTGTCAAGAGGCCTGGAGGTGCTACGTGGCCAGGGGAGGTGGGGATGAGTCAATGACAACAGTGCTGAGAAAACCAAGCAAAAAGGGTACCTCTCAAGTCTAAGGAAAAGCAGCATGTATGGCAGCCGGGTCCCCTGCAACTGGCATTTACTCGGTGCTGACTGTCTCTGAACACTGAGGCCGACCTAACCCAATACCCCACTGTCACAGTGTGGGGTGGGGGTGACAGGGAGCTTATTTCTCACCTGCCTTCGCGGGAAGTCGATAGATGATGGCTACAGCCGAAACATGGAGAAGAAACCCTTCTGATGGAAAGTTAGGAAGGACATACCAAAGAAGGTGGTTGAAGAAGCCAACAGTGGCAGCCTCTGGGAGGGGGAACAGGAAGGCTGGGGCACATAATAAAATGTGCAGGACAATTTGGTTTTTAGCCTACATTTATTACTGTGTCCATTACTCTAATAAAATTATTAAAACAGTATATAAAATGGGATGGGGTAACATTCTCAGCAGCCAAGACTTTCCTTAGAGAACCACCCTGCTATCCTGGCCACGCCGCTCCGGGACGGTGCGAGGCTGTGGGTGCTGCCGGGCCCCACGGGGTGTGGACTGCACGCCAGTCCTGCTCTTCCTGCCCTCCTGCAAGAGAGAAAAGCTCACTGGGCAGCCAGGCCTCCTCCCTGCCTACCTGGGCTATCCTAGTAGCACCTTTGATGGCCTATGTCGCTGCTTTTGATTTTGTAAAAACCTGTCCAGAATAGCTCAACACTGACAGATGGTTGCTTCCTGGGTGCCTTCTACCTGGCAACAAAGTTCTGATGTGAGACTAGGGACAGTCAGAGGGGACTTGGGTGAAGACCCATGCCCCTTCCTGACTCTAACCAATCGTCCAGGGTGACTTCAGACTTTGGCTTTCTTTAGGCCACATTTTATTCATGTTATTCTAGCATTAAACATGTTGGACTTTCATTTAAAAGTGTGCAGTGCTGAAACATTAATGGGCAACCTGATACGGTGTCTGGGGTTTCCTCGAAAACAACTGAGGCTGGGGTGGAGGGGATGCTGAAGGTGTGCTGTTCCTCTTGTGCTCCTCTTGGCTGAGGTACCTGTCTGATGTCCACACTCACAGAAGTTTAACTGTACGCATGTGGCCTATAACCCCATCCTGCCGGCCCAGCCTGGGGGCCACTCTACCCACTGCATTCTTCTCCCCTCTGGTTATTCCAAGGCCTGGTCCCCACACACCAAGTTGGGGTCTGGTCAGCTGCTCCTCTGCCTGCCTTCCTGTGGACAGGGAAACACCTGCAGGCCTGGGCCAGTGTCCTGGACTTGCCATTGTAGTCTGTCCACACAGGCCCTGCAGCCTGACACCGTCTCTTGGGCCTTGCCACAGCCAAGCACCACATCTAACCCCAGTCTATGAGTGTCCACCTGGTCCTGGAGTCTGGGAGCTCTGGGGAGGTCCCGATTCCCAAGGGTCTATAAGCTAGGCATGGCAATGGGGGTGGTTCTTCCCAGAACTGGCCTGGTTTCTGTTTAAAAGGAGAAGCAGACTCGAAGAGTCCCTCTTCTCTTCTGCATGTTAGTGCCCTATGGGTACAGGGTCCTTTGCAGAGGGGACCTGGGGGCATCCCCATCTGCTGAGGGCCCCCCGGCCCACCCACCTGAGGTGGAGAAGGCTGGCTCCAGTGAGCTGTGCCCACACGTGCTGCCAGATCACTGTGGGAACCCTGGCCACAAGCACGCAGCCCCCCTTCCTGGCAGCTATTCTTGGTCTGTGTCTCCCTTTGCGGGGGAGGATAAGAGTGGAAATGATCAGAAGCTAAAATTAGCAAACGGCAAACAATTGAGGCCAGGAATCTGGGGTCAGCTGAGGATAACGGTTTGTTTTCTGTGGCCCTGAGGTGGTTTGAGCAATAAAGGGAATTGAAAATGAAAACAAATCTGGAAGTAGCCCAGCCTCTGCCGGGACCAGGTCAGACACCCGGCGAGCCACTGGGGGTGGGCCAGGCGAGATGGCAGGGACTCTGCACAGGCCAGGACCCTTCCTGGGCTCCCCTCCTCCCACAGGGACTGGCTGCTGTTTCCCTCTGAGCCAGCCTGTCAGCAGCCGGAAGAGCACCTACAGCGGTGGGTTATAGAAGCTCTGACGGGTTCCCCAGGCACGTGCCTGGTTTTGAATTCCATTCTTGGGAGGGCTGTTACCAGCAGCTGTAAAACCCCCAGAAACTGTGTCGCCATGTAACCAGAGCTACATGCCTCTGCTCTGGATCCACAGGGACTCGCCTTTTAACACGACCCAGTAAAGTTGCCTAATGACCAGGAAATCAGGCACAGCCAGGGTCTGGGACACACTAAGTGACACAGCCAGCAAACAGTGGGGCCGCCCTGAGCCCAGCTCCCTGCCCCCACCCGTTGCAGCCCCTCCTCCCCCGGAAAGCCTACCAACACACTTAGAAGAGGAGCTGAGGCCCTGGACACAGCAAGGCCTGGCTGGGAGGCAGGGGCCCAGGCCCCAGGTCTGAGGGGGGCAGGAGTTTCGACTCCTGATCACCCTGAGATGGGCCGGCTGCAGACAAACAAGGGGAAGACAGCCCAGCCTTGCTACTGCTCCATGGTCAGGGAGCTGCCCTCCCCTGCGGACGCCAGGTCCCGCGGCCCTGTGGTCTGGGGATTCTGTCTTGATGTCCACTGCCTGAGACCTTGAAACAACGCCCTCCCTGTACTCCCATGGGTACTCAGCTTGGGTGCACAGGACGTAACACAGCTTTTCGCTAGTGTACACAGAAGCCTGGAAACAGGCTACAAAGACGCCCCAGAACTGAGGATGGGGCTCCTGCGCTTAGGACCAAAGAGGTGCCCAGAGGCCCTTTCCCAGGGCCGCTCTGCTCAGGACTCAGCTGGCCACCACCCTGGCCACCCAGCTGTTCACCTGGAATAAATAGGGCTGAGGATGCTGGGAACCAGGGGAGCTTCAGGGGTAGACTCACAGAGCCCAGGCCTGCCTTTTCTTGTCATCCCTCAGGAGGTGCAGAGGGCCCCACGTGGACACAGGAGATGAAAAGAGGGATGGAGACCCCTGGGGGTGGCCTGAGCTCCAAAGATGAGAAAACACTCCCACAGCAGCTTCCCAGGCTGGGCATGGCTGTGAGAAAAAGCTTTCCCTGGACTAGCAGATCTTGGGACCCCTGGTATCTGAGGCTGGGTCCAGAGTTGGGGTATACTGCAGGATGTGTCTGAGGGTCTTCAGGTAAAGAGCCAATGAGCCTGGGGCCTTTGTTGTGTAAACTTTATCTGACTAGCTACCACAGCTCACTGCAAAGCCCTTCTGGACATCTAATTACACCCTCCCTGCCAGAGTGTGGGACCGGGTGCGCTCATGCACTGCTGGCGGGTGCCAGGCTCCTTCTCCCTTTGTAGAAGCCAATCTGCTCCAAATGCACCTTCCCTTGCTGGCTCCCAGGAGTTCATGCTGTGGAAACAATAGGGAGGAGCCCACCGTGGACGGCACCCGTGGCAGGCTGTTTGAGGACAGCACTGCAGGTATCACCGCCACCCAGCCTCTGATCAGGACATGGGAGACAAAGAGATGAGGGTGCACGGGGCAGCCCACAAAGGCCGGGTCAGAAAGCCAGTCAGCATCTTGGAGATGTGATCATGACCGAATGGTAAAGTGGCAATGTGCAGAGCGTAAAATGACATGTGGACAATCCTAAGTTTTTTGTTAAAAAACATTTATTAAAACATTCATGAGCTTAGTTAGCAGTGGTGATTCGTGGGTGGTGGGGCTTAAAGTTACTGGTTTTCCTCCTAACTTTTCTCTAATACTTCTCTGTTTCTCAAACTCTTTTCGTGAACACACTCAACTTTTACAATCAGAAATAAAAAAATACATGCAATGCACTCAAATCAGTCTTTCGGCAGGCCAACTTCTTGTGAGAAACACAAACACAGTTATGGCTAAGCCCATCCCGGGCACCACAAGCCAGTCTATAACATGGCGGAGCACACGTTTTCCCAGTGTTGACCTGGACCCAGCTCAGAAGCTCCCACCAGGTCCAGCAATGGCGGATTTGGGTCGTCTGAAGAGGCAAGTCATTCCTAGAGGCAGTTCTCTACTTGGCGGTCCACCAATGCTCCCTCTTGGTGTTCCTGTTCTCGCTGTCGCTACAGGATGCTCTTACAGGAAGGTCATTAAAAGCTAGGCTTCTCCTGTATTCAGAACTTCTGTAACCCCAAAGCACCCTGGGCAGTGGGTGCTGACCCAGGTTCTGGCCTGGCCATGGGGCAGCTCAGCTCAATGGACCTTGCCTCCTCTACCAACCTGGTCCTCCTCTAAAGCCTGCCTAGAGGGCTGTGCCCCCAGGAAAGACAACCTGCAGATCCTCTGAAGTCAGACGAGAGGCCACCTTAAATGCCAAACTGTTTTCTCACAACACTGGGTAGGCGGAACCAGTGCAAAGCACCAGGCCCTGGGTCGCACTGCCTTTACCCCGCACCCTGGGGGACGCAGTTCCCTGCAGCCAAAGTTGAAGCATCGATGAAGACAGAACCTAAAGGGAGCACTCTTGCCTGAAATTTCACACACTTCCCCCTGAAGTCTGTAATGAGCTGAAGTTCACAGATGCCCACCTGCCTGGCCAAGGGCTCAGTTGTTTACACGTGACCCACGTGGGGAGCCCAGGATGGGTTCTAAACAAGGGGCCTGTATGACCGGAGAAATGAGCAAGTGGGTGTCAAAGTACCTGGTTCTTCTCCTCTCCCTCCCCCAGCCAGGATCCCTGAATCTAGCATGCGGACTCCCTCACTGTGCCTTGGGCAGACCTCTCCCCTTCCTAGCCTGTGATTTGCATAATGGCTTAAAAACAGAGACCACAGGCCACACCACTCCCCAAGTGCTGAAAGGTCAGAGGAATTCTCTGCAGGGCTCCATGTGGTGGACAGCCATATCAACCAAAGCATGTCCACAAACGCTGCAAGGGCTTCCCCGAGGACGTGGCCTGTTCAGCCACTCTCTGAGGACTTAAGGGTCAGCCAAGAACACGTGGTTTATCAGTTGTTTTACCATTTAACTTAATGTGGAATTCCAAGGACCTTTGAACTCATCAGCTTTTTGTTAATTCATGCCCAGCCTCACACTGGCTGGAGGGGTGCTGGAAGCTGTGGCCCCCAGGGATCCCTCCAGGCCCAGGAGAGAGGGTCCTGAAGCCCCCCCCCACACTCCTGACTCTTCCTGGTGGGCACAGAAGGCAGAGACAGTGATACAGGCCTGGCCCGCACCCACCCCCGAGGGGCCCGGTGAGCGCCCATTTCCTTCCTCACTGCCTGATAGGCCTCATGAAGAGGGCACCACCCTCATGTAGCAAGCGGACAGAGGAAGTATCAGAGGGGAGGCCACTGACTAGATGCTGGCAGTTCTGACACCTGGTGGGGGTGCCCACATGGGCTCAGGATCAGACACAGCACAAGGTAAGCCTACTCTCCATCACTAGCCACCATTCAATCCACGAAAGGGATGCTGCTCCCAATACAGCCCAGCGAGCACCCGCTTCCCATGTGGGCTGGTCGCTGGGCTGGACAGCTGCCGTCGTCCATCTGGGAAACTGGTGCCCAGGGAAGGACCAGCACAGTGGGTCATGCGAAAGCAGTGGGCAGCAGCGCTTCCACAGGTCGTAGGGCTCCCACAGATGGAATCAGTCACAGACCACGACCCTCCCAAGTCAGGCAACAAAAAAGCCCCTGCAAGTTGGAGGAAGTGGGCCCGCAGAGAATAGAGCACCCCACCCACCCCACCTCTGCACTCTGTGGTCCCAGATCTCTAGGCCTCCACAAATGGCCCTGGAAAAGGCGAAACCCAGTGTCAGCAGCTGTGGCTGCACATGCACCCAAGGCACGGAGGCCTGGCATGGGGCCCAAGCCCCAGGCTCATAGAAAGGATGTGATCAGCGCCCTGTACAGGTAGGTTGGGCACCTGCAGTCCCCGTCAGCCACGGGCAGCAGCAGGGCCCTCCTGAGTCTGTGTGCTGGGTCACGGCGGGCGAGGGCAGAGCCAAGCAACAGTGTTTTCTGGGAGGTGAGACTGTGGGAGCCACAGAGGCCTCTCCTCGAAGTCTCCATGCTGCCCACAGAGCTCTGGGCGGGGGGGCGGGGCCTGCTGATGCCAATAACTCATTTCTCAAGCCCCCAAGACTCAAGACTCAGACTGAGCTGGGTGCCCTGTCACAGACCTGACTCCACCACAGCCCCGGCTGAAGGCCTGCGGGCAGGGGGCCTGACACGCCCGCCCAGAGCCCCTCCTGTGAGGATGCCCCTCTCCCGGGCTGGCCCACCATTCTCGTCTGCACCTCCATGAGCTCAGCAGCCTGGCTGCGGACCCCTTGGCCTGATGGCAATGGGGATATGGAGTGAAAGCAGAGGGGTAAGGGGTGATGGGCGGGTCCATACACTGACCCACACGGGGCTGGCTACAGTCTGGACCCACCCAACTGCCCACCACCTAGGATGCCTCGATCTAGAAACTGAAAGGTTCGGAGGCACAGGTGGCATTTTCATTTCTTCTTCTTCCAGTTGAAGGTGATGCCTCTGAAAAGAGAAAATTAGTATGAAAGTGAACCACTGTGACAAAGTGGGCTGTCTGTCACCTCACGGAGGCCTTGCCAGTGCAGAAGCTGGGGTTGTGGGGACCAGAGGGAGGCTTTGGGCCCCTGGGTCTGGAAGCCCTCAAGACCCTGAGAGGTGGGGGGCCTAGGCAGGAAGTAAGGATAAAGAAGAGAAAGAAGAGGCAGAAGCAGGGCAGCAGGGGCAGGGCCGGGGGGGGGGGGGGGGGGCCCCGCGGGGGCCCGCAGGGCCGAGCCGCTGCAGCAGGGGCAGGCCTGCAGCTCCCAGGGTGACGGAGAGCTCAGGGCTGCGGTCAGGCGAGGCGCCTGCTGACGAAAGCTCCCTCCTGGACTGAGGGCGGGGGGAGAAGCGTACAAGTTCAGGGAAAGGAAGGGGGTGCCTTCTGGAACCACAGAGAGGTGATCTTCCTGGAAACAACAGTCAAAATCATTGACCTGATACTCAGTGCAGAACAGGGCGGATTCCCACCGGGACAGGCCGGAGGCTCATGAGGGGCCTGGGCAGTGGGGCATCTGCCAGAACTGGGCTCACGCCAGGCACACACGGCACTCAAGACCGAGCTCCCTCTGCACACAGCTTCCTCCATCTGAGCTCTGGGGATCATGGGAAGAGTCTGCCTTTGACACTCTTCCTCGACTCAGGAGCAGAATGTGTTTATTCCCTGGCAATGGCCACGAACCTCACAGGGCAGACAAGGCAACAAGGGGAGCTAGGCCTGCCCACCGTAGGCAGTTGATGTGATACAGTTTCAGGTGGCTAAAAACACTGGAAGACCTCCCACCCAGTTGGCTGAGCAGATGCCTCAGGTCAGACCTGAGCACAGGCCCCCCCCGTGTGGTCAGTCCTGCAACAGGGAGGTGCCCCCCCATGGCCACAGGGACGGTACACTGGCACTGCTCTGCACAGCGGCCTCAGGCTGCAGGAACCCAGAGCGGCATCATGGTGGTGGCATCCCAGGGCCCAGCCTGCCAGCCAGGTGGAGCACTGCCCATCTAGGGGCACCAGGGCACCACCAGTCACCAGTGAAAAGGGGCCAGGCAGCCACAGGAGCAGCACCCCTCTGGTATCCAAGAGGCCACCTACTCCTTAAACTGACTGAAGCGTTCCTGTCACTTGCCAGGGGCCCCCTCACCACAGGCCGCTGGGCACATAGCAGTCACTCAAGCCAGGATCTGCCCCCAGAGTGCTTTCTGAGAAGGCCCCCACAGGAGGTGGGAGGGCCCAACGAGGCCTGGCTGTGGGTGCGGTGGGAGCACCCTGCCCTGCCTGGAGCAAGGGGAAGGCAGGAGGGCTGGGGATGAGGGCCACAGGCTCCCCAGGCCCAGAGCAGAATATGGGGATGGGACACAGTGCTGGTCTCACAGACACCAAGTCCTCAAGGGACAGAAGAGCCAGCCGGAGCCTGGGCCCTCATGACCCTCAAGGAATGAGTACAGAAAACCCATGTCCCCATAACCCTGGCATTGTCTGCTGACACCCCCAAATGAAGCTTTACACCACTGGTCCAGTGTATGACACAGGCTAGGCCAGCCCCACCCACACCCCTGCCCACCCCACCACTGGCCTCCTTCTCTCTCCTTTCTTGAGAACCCAGTGCTTTCAGCCAGGGGTGGGCTGAGACCCCAGCACAGCCCTGGGAGCTGAGCCCCTCTCTGGCTTCCTTCCCTCTCCACATCGCCAAGGTGCAGAGGCAGGACTCACTGGGTGCCGACCTCAGGGCACGTGGGAAGCTCCCAGGAGTGCACCGCAGTGAAAGGGGCCAAGGCCAAATCCCCCTCCCTTTGCTTCTACCTCTACAGCAATCTTCCCCGGCTCTTTGCTGTGCTGGAATCCATGACATTTTGTTGAAAGACTCCACTGCTTTTAGGGAAAAAAAAAAAATCTGCAAAGCCAAGGACCAGGACTCATTCTCAAAATTCTTGGGACAAATTCTGTAATAACATTGTCTCATCTGGGGAGGGGTGTGGAACGACAGCCATTCCTTCCAGAGCTCCTCCTTCTCACCAGGGGAAACAGGCCCCTCAGTCTGGTTTCTGAGAAGGGGTGACCCCCTGCCCCACTGAGGACCAGGGCCATGACAGTGGGGCAAAAGCCACCCCAAAAGGTAAAGGCCACCAGCCAGAGCATGAGGAGCCAAGTTTGGCAGGTACTCGGGCTGCTGTCAGTTCCCACCCTTGGTCCTAGTGCCCCAGCACCCTCCCAGAACCTCTGCCAGCTAGATGCATGGAAAAGTCTGAGCCACCACCCATTTTCAGTCAACCAGGCCTGAAAATGCAGGACAGGTCTGCAAGACAGGGTGGAAGCAGCAAGTCCCTCCTCAAGCTGCAGTGATAGGCTAGGGATGACCCAGGTCCCAGGTGATGCTAACCCAAGGGAGCTAGGAAATGTTAGTGGGTGTTTGCCCAAAGTGGGTGGGGAGCATCTTAGTCTATTCAGGCTGTAACAGAATACCACCAACTGGGAATCTTGCAAACAGCAGAAATTTATTTCTCACAGTTTGGAAGTCCTAGATCAAGGGGCCAGGATGGTCCAGGTCTGATGAGAGCCCTCTTCCTGGTTCACGGCCAGCACCTTCTCACTGTGTCCTCTCATGGAGAGAGGGGCAGTGGAGCTTTCTGAAGCCTCTTTTATAAAGGCACTAATCCCATGCACGAGGGCTCTACCCTCATGACCTAATCGCCTCCCAAAGGCCCTGCTTCCAAATACCATTACACTGGGGGGTTAGGATTTCAACATATGAATTTTGGGAGACACAAAAATTGAGACCACAGCAGGGAGCATACCCCAGGTCCAAAGTCATCCCAGAGAGCCAGCCATTTGTGCCACAACAAGTATTTGGGCCTCACACACTGCCTGGTGCGTTGTCTCAGTGGGAGAAAGACACCAAACACACTAGTACACAAAACGCATCCAGAGTTAAAAGTGAGGGCAAGACACTTCCCCAAGGAAGAGGCATCAAAGCAGATGGACCACGTGGAGGACCCAGGAGCTGGGCAACGGCCCCAGAGGAATGACTTGGCCCTCCAGAGAGACTGAGAAGACATCTCCAGCCTTCCCAAGCTGATTCAGGAACCTGGACCAAGAGACCCAATTCTGTGTCTGGGAGCCCAAGGCACCTTTGGGCTGTCTGCTGCAGGCCTTTGCAAGACTCCACCTCCCACGGAGTCACAGTGGTCCCTAGTTGAGACATCCAAGACTCGGAGAGTATGCCCAGGATCCAGGGCAAGTGCACTTATGATGGGCAGTGTATGCGGAGAACTTTCCAGATCACTTCCTGGGGTGAAACTGTCCCATAACAGATGAAACCCAGCTCCTTCCCATGGCCCAGAGTGCTACCAGGGTGGGCACATGGCCCTGCTCAGGCCCCTGAGCACCCAGGACACCACTGGCTGGAGCGCCTTCGTGCTCTGGTCCCCACAATGGGATGGACACCCCTCAGGCCTCCTTGCCTCCTCCAAGCACAGGAGCACCCAGAAGGCATCTCCCTCCGTTGCTCAAGGCATGGCCTGGGGCAATACACGTGCAGAGGCTGGGTGTGCAGGATGCTCTTCAGAGGCTACGCCATCCAGCCTGTCCCCACAGACAGCACGGCCTTTACAAGAAAGCGACATGAAACTGTGGTTCCACAGCTGAAAAGACAGCCTCAAGAACATTTTCACATTTCCCTTCAGGAAACAATTCTCATATCTGCAAACACAGAATTGCTGCCCCAAAAAAGGGGGAAAAATATCTATAGATGGCCCAAAACGCATGAAGGCAATTACCCCTGCAAACAAGAAGTAATGTATCTGAAACCAGGGAAGGCCAGGAAAGTTATAAAAATAGCAAATGTAAGCCTTGAGTGGGATTCCCTAGCCGTGTTCATCTAAGACACTGACAGTGGAGACAAGCTCTCTCCCCTCGAAGGGGCCACTGTGAGTCGTTGGGTGAAATAAGTTTCACTGCAAACAGGATTTCTGTTGTTCTTCAACTAAAGAGGCTGCCGGTTATGAAAACTGTCCTGGCAGCTGGACCTCCCAAGCAAGGGCTGCACGCGCCTCTGGAAATCTCACCTGGAGCACACCTGGACTCAGGAAGTCCCTCCAATTGGGTGTAGTCACCCAGCAGGATGGCACATCCAGAACTGCTCTGGTGGCTGGGTCTTTCCCCTCAAGGCTCCAGTTCAGCTGCTTCTGCTTTTTAGAGAGTCTGGCCAGGTACAACCAGTTGGTACCTGGGAGGGCCTGTTACCTGGTAACAAATGAGGCTCACCTGAGATGGGGCCGCCATTCCCTCATCTGAGCACAGCCTGCCCCAGCACAGGTCTCCACGGCAACAAGATGCTCAAGGAACCCCAGATGCACTGCCTTTCTGCACCAGTTCCTGCTTCATCCTCCCACTACCCAAGATGGGCATTTCACAGGCTAGGGAGTGGAGGCTGGGCCACACTGACAGCCAGGCTTACCCACATGCACTGCCAAAGGACCACTCTAGGCAGCACCTGCTTCCAAAAGGTAGTTTCAAATGATCTGTTTCTTTATAAAAGAGAAGGCAGCAAAAATGTCTGCACATCAGGTGCCTATGAGCCAATCTGCAGGGGGTAAAATGCTGCTCCCATAGGTTAAATACAGACACACACATATACCACACACAGATACACACCACACTACATATATACATACCACACCCTGCATACACATACATACTACAAATACACATCACACACACACACATACACACATTTTTCTCTCTCTCACACACACACCTCCTACTGGGTGCCTGGTACACATGCCCTCCTTTCCCCAGAGGTCAGAATGGCCTGATCTGCTTTACAGAACCCAGAACCAGGCTCAGTCTGTTCTCACTCCAAAGCCGGGGTCCTCACCAACATTCCATTTTGTCTCTGCTTAAATGACAAAGCATAATCAGACAAAAAGGCCTTTCTCTGATAAAAATAAAATGGTGAGAGGCTCCTAAAGGAGATTACTAAAACACTACTTATATGGAGTCAAGCTTCTGCTTGGCCAGGACCAGGGAGCTGTAATGAGGTGGGGCTCAAAGTCCAAAGCCCAAATTGTCAGGGCTTACAAAGGGCACAGAGGCACCGGCTATTTGACAAAACTTCCATCATGGATCAGTGCTTTGGACTTTCAATACTTCTTAACACCATTTCAATAAATCAAATGAGTTTTTTCTAAACATGCTGAAAAGTAAATTCTTCACACACACACCAAAAAAATCAAACTCTGCATACATCCTGAAAGGGTCCCTTGCAAAGGGAAAATGGATGACCAGAAGGCTGCTCAGTGCCCAGGTTAAGAAGTCTGCCCAGCACTTGACAGGAAAATCTGGAAAAGCTGGGAGAAATAGTATGTGAACAAGTAACACCAAGGAATCACCCCCAAATAAGTGCCAAAAATGTGGACATTTCATTTGGAGTTGTGCCGGGGGGCCCTGCCCCCATGGCGATCACAACAGCCCCTACTGCAGGGAGATGCCTTCCACAGGGGTATAAGCATCAGGTTGGCAATGAGGCCAGAGGGGGACGGAACCCAGCAAGTTTCCATGGAACTTAGTCAAATCAGTGAAGCAGTCCTGCTCAACCCAGCAAGCCTTCAGCCTGTCTGTGCCACGAGAAGGGACCCAGGTGGCCCCGAGTGACCACAATGAAGAGAGGACCCTGGATACAGGCCTGGGTGTAACTCTGCAAGCAGCTTACAGGACACACCACCTGTCAGGGCCACCTGACTCAGCTCTGCAAGTGATAAAATGGATGAAGCTAGCTTTCTTGTATACTCACCTGGGTCCCCCTTGCTGGGAACAGATGACCCTGCACAAGGTCATTCATGTGTGGATGGAGCAGAGAAGCCCCAGGTAAAAGGAAAGGCCTACAGAGGACCTGCTGCTGAGTCTCACCCACAGCAAGGCGCCCCTCGGGACCCACCTGGTCCAGACTCCTCTCCCACAGAGACAACCTGGCCTATCTAGCCCAAGCCGCCTGCGTGAGCAGTTACGGTTTAACAGTGAACACCAAAGCACCACCTTGTATCAAAGCATAAAACCGGTTCACACCTTGGCCTCCCAAAAATCTGGCATCAGGTGGAAGGAGGATTGCTTGGGCTCAAAAAGACTCACTAGTCTGTCAGATGACGTCTAGAAGCTCCAATTATAGGGATATGAACACCCCGAGATGAGAGAGGCATCTCCCCCAAATTTCCACGGAACTTAACCTCAAAGTAATACAGTCCTTGGTCGTTCCTGATGCCGGCATGCTAGCCAGAGCTCCCCGGCTTGCAGCTGTGCCGGCTGCCGGCACAGGGGCTCCTTTGTGCCACCCCCGCCTTGCCTCACCAGGGCCTTGCCAGAGCTTAAAAGAAAAAAATCAATGAATCACTGGAAGAAACATTCCTCCTATAAAGGGAATATAAATGTTTATTAAGAAAGGAAAGGAACCAGGTCAGGCATTTTGGTATTTTAGTCACTCCAGGTAATTAAAAAAAAAAAAATCAAACTAGAACCCATCCTAGAAACTTGAGACAATGAGCACACCTCTTGCCACAAGCACTGTGAGCCCCAGCACAGCCAGTTGCCAAGGCGACCCAGTGTTTACCTCTCCTTTGGCTGTGTAGGAGGACGCTGACTGACCAGGAACAGCCTACCAGGCTGGCTCCTCCAACACCCCGGGGGAAGGGCTGCCAGGGCGTCCCCAGAAGGCAGGAGGAGGAAGCCACAGCCTCCCCACGGGTCTCCAGGGCTGAGCCAGGGCTACAGCACAAAGCAGAGGTGACCTGGTGTTACAGCTCAGTGGCAGAGCTGCAAAAGGGAGGTGTCCTCACCATCCTCCTCTGGCTCTGGGGGCCCTCCAGAGCACGCCCACCCACCCTGAGGGCTGGAAACCCCTGAAGGCATGTTAAAACTGTGCTTAGATCCTAAAGCAAGGAGGGAGAAGGGAAAGAAGGAAGGAAAGAAGGTAGGAGGGGGGAGAAAAAGGAGGGGGAGGACAGGGGGCAGGCAGGGGGTGGGCGGAGGAGGACCCAGAAATGATGGCACACCACGCCGCACCCTCAGCCGGGCAGCTAAAGAGCTTCCATTCACCTGACCAAGGCTAAGCTCCCGCACCAGGCTGCCAGCCCCGGTGGAAAGGCAGAGGGCGGAATGGCCCAGGAATGCGAGCCCTCCGGCTTGGCTCCAGGGTCCAGGGTCCAGGCTCCGCCATGAAGGGCCAGCCCTGCCTGTGTAGCCACAGCCTAGCACACGCTGCTACTTCCTACTGTGCTTTTTGCAGGGCGTCCACTGGCCTCGGCGACGCTGATACAAGCCTCAGTGGGGGTTGTGGAGAAGCAAATATGACTGCTGCAGCCTGAACCGCTTGGTCGGGCGCCTCACGACTGGCCTGCTACCAAAAGAACAGCCTCCTGCACTTCGGCAGGCGGCTGACCACATGCGTGCACGCACGCACACACACACCACATACTCATGCATGCACACACATAAATATATGTTTTCCGAGGCCGTACACACTGCTGAATGTGCAGTGGGTCAGGCTGAATATGGGAAGGAGTTTAAATACTCAACTCATAATTCAGGGAGATGAAGATCAGGAAAAGGGAAATAAAATGTTTTTCAAAGGCTAAAGTTAGTGAACTTAAGAATGACGCAACTTGTCCAAAGCAAGATGCTAACACGTAATAATACCTGACCCACTGTTAGGGAAGGACAGCTTCAAAACAGAACCTCTAAGAAGCCAAGGCTTGACATCCAACAAGACCTGAAGGCCTGACAGCAACTCAGGACAACCACCTTAGGGCCTGCAACACAGCAGAGAGACGCCTACTACGAGGGTGGACACCTGTCAGCCAGACCTCCAGGGAGTGCACGGATTAAAATGCTGACACTACATTTCATCGTGATAAAATATGGTGCCCTGTAAAGCTCCTCAGACCCTCCGAGAATTCCCTGGTGCCTAAGGCCAAGCAGCAAAGTAATTTTAGAAAACATGACCTGCCATGCAAGCAGCCAAGAGGCGCTCTGGAAACTGCCGAGTACACAGGGGTACAAGGCACTAGAGTCCCTAATGGGCCACCTCCTCTCGCCATACCAACTTGCTCAGACTAAAAAACGGCAGGGAAATCCCGAGTGGGAGGCCATAAGACCTCAGAGATGGGAGGGAGGGGACTTGTGGACCCAATCTACACGGCCTAAGTCTTCAGCCAACCCGCCACAGGTCACTCAGCATGCCTGGCGGGAGAGGACCACGGGTGGAGACATGGAAGCCCCCGATGCCAGTGGGCAAAGCCGACGGGCCTGCCAGAGGAATGAGGACAATGGGCAGTAAGTCAGGGAAGCAGACCTGCCAGAGGGCAAACTAAAACAACCAAGCCAACTACTGTCACTTGTTACACAGCTGAGATTAATATCAGTGACAACTACGGAACTCTCACGGTACCAACCCTCCTTCCTTCCATGAAAATGGCTTCGGGTTTGTTACGGGTAAGGGGCCTGGGGCCTACCCCTAGTGCCAACCCCCCAGCTCCCAGACCATCCCCAATCCCACACAAGGGTTTGAGCAACTCATCCAGCCCAACAGCCCAGGCAAACCATCACTCCACACCAGTGCCATGCCCGAGCCCCTGGAACTCTGCTCCTGCCTCCTAAAGGGGCACTCTGAGGCTCACACCTCTTCTGTTTCCTCTCTTTCCCAATACTTCCTTCTAAGAACCTCTATTCTTGATCTGCCACTCACTTTAGCTTCTACCTCTAGCCCCAAACCAAGTTCCCTTTATCCTTTTTTCTTTTTAGTGAGCATTTAGATCATAAAAGGGTTAAAGACAAGTGAAAAATCTCAGAGAAGGAATTTACTGGGGGAGGAAATTTCAGGCCATACTGTAAGTCCTGCACATACTCAACAAGAATGACCTAAGATCTACTTAATGCACAGGTGTGAGGAGGCCCCATCCTGGGCCCCTCTCTACCCACCAAGTTGCCCAGCTATCACCCTGCTGACCCCTTCCACGTCTGTGCGGTGGCTAGGGTGGGGAACAGAAGTCTGCTGAGCTCCTCTGAGCCCACTTCACCCTTTCCACATTCTCCAGCTTCTTTTCCACTGGTCTGTGTTTGCTGAAGACACATATATGCCAGAACTCTACCTTTAGAAGTTCGTGAGACAGGAGACCAGCACACAGGGACTGAGCTACACGCTTTCTGGAGAGTCATTTTTAATTGAGGCCCCCATTTCTTGCAAAGTTCCTTCATGATTGCCTTGCAAATGAGTGTCAGCTCCAGCCAAGTTCGCTATAGATTCACTGTGACCAAAGAAATTTACAGCAAAGGGTTCTTGGGGTGAAAAGGTTATACCCAACTTTATTTCGAGGTGGCAGGTCAATCCCTCGGCTCTGCCACCACTCCAGCCTCCGCTCTGCTCTCCTACAGCCTTCCAGCCCCGCCACCCAGTCTCTGGCCAAGCACTGGGCAGAACTCCTTACATTAACACAATAGTGTCTTATTGCCTAAAGGTGTGGAAGCGGTAGCATAGCAACAGGCCAGTTACATTTAGGTTCAGTGAGGATCCTGGTCATAGGAACCCCATTTTATCCACAATGATGTACTTTGGGGCTCTGATGCCAAGGAGACAAGTTTATACCATATGCTCAGAGGCCAGGGGTCAGTCACCAATGCAGGGCAGGCCACGCCCCCGTGGCAGCACAGGGACATTGAATCTGAGGCAACAGGCCCCAGCACTTTTCACAAAAGGTCACTTTGGGACAGACTGGCCAGTGGCCACAGAATATGGCCAAGTTCCTGGTTAGCAAGTGTTTTTATGTGATGAACGTCAAAAAGAGAACAATAAATAGACCCCCCCCAAAACACATACCAAAATAAAAACCTGTGAAGGTATACCCCTGCTCTGTGAGAATGATGTTAGTAAAAAACTATAGACTGATCAAGGCTGCCGTGCCCCCTCCCCCAACCACCACCACACATGCATACAATGCCCAGGGCAAATTGTGATGGGACCCAGCGTCCTCCTGGGGACCAGGAGGGGGTGGGAGGCACACCAGAGCCTAGGCGATTAAGGAGGAGGGGCCAGCCGGGCAGGTGATCAGCCCCTTTACCACAACTTCATTCCTGCTCCAGGAGCTTGTATCTCCCTGACAAAGCCTGACTTGCATGTAGCTGATTCACAGTGGCTGGGGGGGCAGGGGCCAAGGGTGGACTCTAAGATCCAAAACTGAACAAATGAACCAGAATCACAGATTCTGCAGAATCATGCTCCAGGGCTGGGTGCTCAGTTCAGCCACAACAAACAGGATAGCATTTGTGTGTGAGCATGCTGTATGTGCAGCCAAAGTGCAGAGCTTCTGGTCGTGTGAATATTTCTGTCTTAAATCAAGTATCTAGTGTCAAATCACTGCCAACAAAGTAAAAAGTGAGGTTCAAGTATCCATTATGTTGACTGTGAGCAGTGGCCAAGACCTTTCAAGCTCAGTGCTCCCACCTCGGGGCCGTGGTGGCTGCCCCCACCTCTCCATCCCAGTTCCACCATAGCAGCAGCTTCTGAACACTCCAAAATACATTTCCATCTTGATGGGGACCTGGCTTCTTCAGAAAATAATACCATATGGGGCTGGGAAAAAAGAATAAAAAACAGGCTCAGGTGTGTGGGCTTAGATCAATATTTATTTCTGGAAAGCATGTAGAGACCCACAGGACCTTAAGGGTGTCACTGGCTGCAGGCCCCACCCAGGCCTGGGAGTCGGGTCACCCGCAGCCACAGAGCAGGGTTCTGGTGGGCTGACCAAGAGCACGCCCCTAACCCCCTTCTTGAGCTGACTCTTAATACAATCTGGAAACACTTTCATTCAAGCTAAAAATTAAGGTGTCTTGTCTGTTTGGGGAAGGGAGGACCTAAGACTTGGCTGAGTTGTCGCTGGACCTTATAAAGTCTTCCAACAGCAGAGCCCAGAAACCCGACACTTGTCCAGCCAATGAAGTTGGAAGATGAAGCAGGAACCTACCAGGTAACTGCATGGAAGGGGGTTGAAAAAAGGTGAACAGATGCCACACCTGCTCCGGCATTACACCTGGCTATGCTGGCAGCACCCTGGCCCTCCAAAACGCCATGGGTTACTTATTAGTTATCAAAAGGAGAATGTCGTTTATTGTGAAGAATCATGGCAGATATCCCCTTAACCATGTGGTCCAGCAACAGGCCAACCCAACATACCCTGTCCCTGCTGTGGTGTGTGCAGGTGCCCAATATTACCTGTGTCTTACTTTTGACCTGGATCTAACCATGAGGAAACAATTCAGATTGTGGGGTGTTCTACAAGACAGCTGGCCTGGATCCCTAGAATGCCAGTCCAACAAAAGACCAAGAGACGGGGGATTATCCCAAAGGAAACTAAGGAGTTAAGACAAGAACGGCAGTGTGGGACTAAGTGGGTCTCAGGGCCTACATGGGAAATCACTAGGGAAACTGAATATGGACTGTATGTTAGATAATATGTAACATTTAAACAGAGAGGAGAGGCAGGGAAGGGAGAAAATATAGTATGTAAGGAGATAAGTTGGAGGGTAAATAACTGTGACAAAATATTAACTGACGAATCCAGGAGATGAGTACATGAGCGTTCACTGTAACATTTAACATTTCAGAAGTAGTAAGAATTTGTAGAAGAATCAGCATGCTGGGGACACACAGGCTTCTAATACCAGGAGGCTCTGCTCACCTGCAACATGGTCCAGACGAGCATGGCAGTCAAGCACAGTGGGTAGACCCGAACTCAGAAGTGGGGCTGCCCGGGCACAAACCCCAGGGAGGGGCATTTTTCTTAACCCATCTGAGCCCTGGTGACCTTCTTTGAAAATCAGTGATAATAATGCCTATTTCACAGAGTCCTTGTAGAGATTAAACAGCTTACTAGAAAAGAATGCAAACAGAACACTGCCTGGCCCCTAACAAGCTGTGTGGAAGTAGTGAAAGTATTAGATACGACTGAGAGCTCAGCGTATCATTCTACAAGTGTTCATTTTAAAAACTATTTTAACTGCTTTCTTAAAGCACAAACAGGACCCACATTAACACTGCCCTAACACTGCAAGCCCACTGTAATGAAGGTCAGTTATGGAATATGCAGCACACCCTCCACAAACGGCCCCGCATATATTCTAGTGCTCTTTGGTTTTGTGGAGTTTCTTGAGTTATATATTCAAATATATATACACGTACATACACATATACTAATAACCTGTCTGTTTGTTCCCTCCCTTGCTTGTAGCTGCTATCTCACCCTTCACCTTTTCATTTGCTTTGTCTAGAAACCAATGGCCAACTGGATTCAGAGTAAAATCAGAGCAATTAGGCTCTAAGAGTGTGCACTTCCACATGCTCCTTTCAATGAGTGTACTTCATAGCACCTACTCTGATGGGTTTGGGTGCCCATCTCCATTATGTTCCAAAGATTTGAAGCACCGCACACAGGGCCTCTGGTTAAGTAAAGCCTGGTCCTGTCATCTTACTCACACAGGAGGGCCTCCAGCCCTCTTCCAGTCAGGGGAGGGAGGGATGCAGGTAACATCCCAGCAGCCCCTGCCCAGCACCCACCACACCAGGAGGCACAGCACACACACCTGACTACAGCAGGGGCAGAGCCCCACCCAGACCCGGCCACAGGGTAAGCCGAGGGAAGCAGCAGGAGAGATGGTCATGAGGTGTAAGAGACTAACCGTGGTTTTGCTGGTGCTGTTTTAAAAGTTCTCAAAATGATCTCACGCATGTAAAAGGAGAACTGGGAGAAGTTTAAAAAAGAAAAAGCAGGGTAGCAACACAGCAGAACCTCAGTAGCAGGGAGACCGTGAAAGTTTCCTTTGAGAACATAATGTGCTGTTTCCTTTAAAAACATAATGTATCTTTTAAGTTGACATAGTTACTCCACAATACATTTAAGTGCTGCCTACACTGCTGTCAATAACACCACCAGGTCTCAATCCTATAGAAACACTAGCTCCTCTGCACCAAGACATATAACAGAGTCCAGAGTTTGCAACAGCAAAACACAGCAAAGGCACGATGGCTGTCTTTTCAACAGTGGGGAAGCTGTATAGCCACACCTCGGGAGTACCACGCAGCCAAGGAAAAGAAGGAAGGTGCCTCATTAAACAAACACACAGGACAAAAGCCCATGGTAGAATGTGTTTGGTAGGATCCTACATATGTGTTTTTTAAATGTCTATGCATATACACATGCATGCATACATGCAAATCCATTAAAGGGGTCTGGAAAGAAACATACCATTGGGTGTGTAACACAGGGTAACACTGGTTAGCTGAGGAGGGGAAGCCTTGAGTATTCTGTCCACATACTTCTGTTTGTAGTTTCGCAACCAGACCCACTGGCAGTTTGGGACTGTGTAGAAGCAGGGACGGGGGCCACCAGCCTGGATGTGACCCAGACAAAATGCTGGCCCTTTGCCAATCTGCCTTGGCCCTGGGTCGAGAAGATCCCAGCCACTCACCCTCCACTCTGACAGGAGATCCCAGCCACTCACCCTCCACTCTGACTGGAGATCCCGGCCACTCACACTCCACTCTGACTGGAGATCCCAGCCACTCACCCTCCACTCTGACTGGAGATACCGGCCACTCACCCTCCACTCTGACTGGAGATCCCAGCCACTCACCCTCCACTTTCAAGGCAGTTGCACAAGGGAACACCTGCAAGGGGTCCAGGCAAGCAATGTGCCTGAAAACCATGCTCTAAAGCCAGAGGTCATGATGGGGGAGGAGGCCTAAATACTTTGCCCTAAGAATCTCACTCATAACCAAATCCCTTGTTCAGTGGGTAAAGATAAATTCTGAACTAGCCCCACCCACGTTATCACAGGAAATGGCTGAGAATGCAATTTTACTCCCCACCCCACACCAAACAGGCTAGGCCCACGGCGAATGTCTCTTGGGGTCTGCAGGAGGGAGGGGCTGTGCACAGCCCAGTGCACACCTTTCTGGCTAGGCCCCCAGAGCTCCTGAGATGGGCCTAGCCCAGGCAGCGAGTAAGGAGATGTTTTGGTTCCCAATGCTGGAGGGGAAACAGTGCATAGAGGTGTCTGAAAATAATTCTTTGTGGAAATAAATAGGTAGGAATGTATTCAGGGTATCTCTGCCAAGAAAGGCTGAGAGGCCATTCCACCAGTGACCCGCCAAGCTCCATCATTCAGGGGACACAAGCAGGAATCTCCAGATGAAGGACCTGGTCAGCTCAGGGAGCTTCTGAGGGCCCTAGGCCTTTTCTTCTGCAGTCTTTGAATTTTCACATCAAAGCCCTTCAGCCTCCAAGAAAATCTGTTCCTGGTCTTGCTACTCCCCAAAGTGAGTCTTAACCAATTGCCCAGATCTGGTGGCTTGAGCTGTAAAAATGCCTGTGTCTTTATCATGCATTTGCTGTTAACATCAACAATTACCTAAATGTGACAGGGTATATCAGTCCCCAGGATGGCTATTAGAGGATGGGAGTGGGGAACCACACTGCCTCACAACTAACCAGGACAGGGAGCTCTCTGCATTCAGCTGGTGGGGGTATCAGAGCAGAGCCAGGGAAAGCAAAGTTGCCCCAGAGCCAAGGCTGACCCCTGTGCCTCCCCAAGAGTTTTCATACACATTGCCTTGTTTCCCACAGACCTTCCAAGTGGTCAGGGGTGACATCACCAAACTGTAGGGAGGTCTGGGGACCCTTTCCTGGTCATAGAGGTACACAGAGCAAGCTGCCCATGGCCTTTTTAGCTAAAGTGGTTTTAATATTCACCCCCCTTCCAAGAAATCACTACTGGGGGTGGGGCGGTTTCCTACAGAAGTAGAAGGCCTATCATGACCTGGGCCACGACCTGCAGAGACCCCCAGAATTCTACTGGGATCTCACAAACCAAACCGCAAGCCATCTCAGAGCCAGGGCCTGCCACTCAGGTCTTCCCAGTGTGGCCCAGCCTCTAGAAACTCCAGTTACTTATGTTCTGCACACCTGGACTTGCGCTGCAAATGGACTTCCTGGAGGTGTCCTCTGCCAGAGGTTGAACCAGACTCCCTCTAGAGACAGTTCTTGGCCACCTGGGGCACCACTTAACCTGTAATGCTCAGCCAAACGTAGCATCTGGAACCTGGACATCTACATCTCCCGTGGGCCCAAGGAAAGGAACCCTGTACACTCCTGAGTTGGAGGTCAACATCCACCCTGGAGATGGGAACTAGGGTTTCTGCACCCCTGGAGAGAGGAGCCAGCACCCCGAGAATAAATAGGGCACACAGAGGCAGTGTTGGTTCCATCCTCTTTGCCCACCTTGGGTTTCCTGGCACCCCAGAGGAACTGGTTTCCATCCCACTGCTAGAGGCCAGGGTCCCCAGCACCCCTGACCCAATCCTCCAGCCAAGAGGCCGGCTCAGGGTCACTAGACCCTGGATCAGGGGGTGAGCCAACACAAAAGCCATCCCCCAGCTGAAGTCCCCTCTGGGGCCGGCCCCACCCATACTGGTGAGCCCTGCTTGTCCGCCAGCCCTCCGCAATTTGCAAACATTGTGCTGCCAGGTGGGAGGCGACAATGAAACTGGCTGCCGAAATTTCCAATCGTTAAATCCCCTGCCCAGTACAGGCCTTGTTCCCCAATGAGGATCTCAACTCGAGCCACACCCCGTATGCTGCCCCCGCCCCAGTACTCAGGGTCCAAACCGGTACCGAACCCAGCTTGGTCCCGCCCCCACAGCCACATCCACCATTGCAGTTAAGTTACCAAGAACCAACACCCCTACACTACTAACTCCACCCCGCATCTGGGACCATACACCCTTAATTGCGACTCAGAATGCCTACAAAGAACCCCGCCTTCACCCTTGATCACCACTGCCACGCGGTTTGGAGCTGCCACAGCATGGGACCAGAAATGTGGCAGCGGACCTCCAAGGGGAAGGTTGTCTGAGATCCAACGGCCTCGACACCTGCAAACCTCGACCCGCTCCGTTCCAAATTTACCAGGAGAAAGGGGCCTTTCTGCTCTAAGGTCCTGACGCCTGCGGTTTTTAAACCAGTCTTTAATCAGCTTCTGAACTATATTACAAACGAGAAGTCTAAACCTTTTAGTAACTTGAAAAGAGTGTTAAGTATATGGGTTTTTAACCTGCTCCACATGTGCAAGAATAAAATGTCACAAAAAAGTTCGCGTGAGCTCAGGGGAAATACACAATTTTTTTTAACCAAATGGGGAGAGAAAGGTTGCCATCCATTAAAATGTTTCCACCTTTGTGTTTGGAAAAAAAAACCCCACAGATGACTCAACTACAAGGTCCGGGGCCCGCCCGACAGGAACTGCTGCCCTGGGGTCGGGGGGCTGGCGGCGGTCCACTGAGACCGCCCGCCCCCGCGCAGGTGCCGCCGCCCGCATCCGGCCCTTCGCAGGTGAAAGCGGGGCCGGGAAGAGGCGGCGCAGACCGACTGGCAGTGAGGGGCAGGAGCTCCTTACAGGAGCAGCTCCGAGGGGTGAGGAGCCCCTCGGGCCGGGCGCGCCCCCGCCGGGCGGATGGGCGGGGTTCCCACAAAGAGCCCAGGGAGGGGAACCCGGACAGCCCCCTCCGTCTGCCGTCGCCGGCTCCGGTTTCGATTAAACCTTAGGGCGCTGGAAAAATTACAGGGACGGAGAGAGCGAAGAATGTGCCGAGTAGCTAGAAGGAGCTCTGTCCCCGCGTGAACTTCGCCCGCCGCTCGCCCGGGCCGAGCCGGCCCCTCCTCCCTCGAGCGCGCGCCCAGGCGGGGGTGGGGCCGGGGCGAAGACAGCCCACCCCCGCGGCTGCCGGGCGCCCGAGCCGCCCAGCACCCCAAACGTACCCTGTGGTCCCCACCCAGTTCGCCAGCACCTGCCCGCGCCGCCCCCAGCCCAGGCGGGGTCCCAGCCTCCGGCCCCCGGCCCGGATGACGACATCCGCCCCCGCGGCCCCGCCCGAGAGCGCCCGAGAAGGGGGCGTGCCCCGCGGGGGCGCGGTCGCCGGGCGGGCGCCGGCTCCCAGCGCCGGGATCCGCCTCGCTCTCCGAACGGGGCCGAACGCAGGACCGAGTGCCTGGGGAAGGGGTGAGGCCCCGACCTTTCCAGCCCGACCGCACCTCGGGCCCGTGGCTCCGGGGGCGTGGCCGGACAGCTCGCGCTGACCCCCTTCCGCGCTGGGCGCCCGGGCCGCCCCACTGACCTGTGTGAGTTCTCAGGTGCGCCTTGAGGTGCGAGGATTTCCCGTAAACTTTCTCACAGCCCGCGTAGTGGCACTTGTGCTTTCTCTGCGGGGACTCGAGGTCGGCGCGACTTCGGCCCCGCCGGCCCCTTTGTCTGAAGCCGGGCTCGCCGCTCCCCGAGGGCCCCGGCTCTCGGTCGGGCTCTAGCCCTGCCTCCGGCTCGGGATCGGGCTCGCTCCACGCGGGACTGAGGGGCGCGGCCGCTACGCCTTCGCCGCCGGGGGAAGCGGGCTCGGGAGCGGGTGGAGGCGCAGGGGGCAGGCGGCAGGGGGTCCTAGCCTTCCGGGCCGCCGCGCCCTCTCTGCGCTCCACCGGGGCCGGCGCCGGGGCTTGCTGGTTGAGGTCCGCCAGGATCCGCGCCACCACGAAGAGCGAGGCGCTGTCCTTGCCGTCGCGACGCTCCTCGACACGGGGCAGCGTGGCAGCAACAGCGGCGGCCGCGCCCTCGGGTCCGGGCTCCGGCCCCTCCCGCGGCCCGTGCACGACCGCGCGGCTTGACATGGACACGAGGCACTCAGCGGCGAAGTGGTCCACATAGGCGGCGGCTGCCATGCTGCGGGCTCCGGCCACCCGGCAGGCGGCTCTGCTCGGCGCTGCGAGTCGTCAGCGGCGCATCCGCACCCACGGCCTCGGGAGAGCTGTGGGGGGCGGGTGTGCGGCGCGCCCTCACCGCGGGCTGGGCTGGGCGCGCAGCCGCCTCTGCCGTCACCCGCGCGACTCCGCGTCCGCGAGACGCCCGCCCAGCCGAGCACCGAAGAGTGAGTGCATGGGGGGCGCGGACAGTGGGGTCCCCGCCTGTCGTCAGGGGCGGCCTGTCCTATGGATGCCGAGCGGCGACGTTAGGGACAACCGCGCCAAGTTGCGGCCGCAGCCTCGCCGCGCATTGTGGCAGGCGGGACAGCAGCCGTGCGCGCCGCGGCTCGGTGTGGGCGGCCCGGCCCCGGGGGTGGGCGGGGCCGGGGCCACATCTGGACCCGACGTCAGCCCCAAGCCACATCCTGGCGGCGCAGGTTACTGGCGGTGGCGGCCGCGGAGAGCAGCGCTCACGGAGGGGGCGGGGACCCAGAACGCGCGCCAGTCGCGCGCCCGCGCCTAGTGAGGGGGCGTGGCCGAGGGTATGGGTGGGCGCCATTGGCCGGTGGATACAAGGCTGGGCCAGTCCCGAAAGCAGGCGGTGCCTACCCGGCCTCGGGACCTGCGCGCGCCAATAGGGGTGCCCCCAGGTCGGCTCGAGGAGGGGCGGATATTTGAGCCTTGAGTCGGGCACGCGGACGCATGACGTCCGAGGGCGGCTGGCCGCTCCCCGGGCCTCTCCCCCCCATCGCAGCCGGAGCCCCGTGGGGCATTTTCCTCACTGAGCTTTTGTATGGTGGCTGCCTGCATCCCTGGCGTGGAGGCGAGCGCTCGGGAGGGCTACTCTTTGTCCCTCCAGGCACGCCTGTGAGGGTGCCAGGGTAGGTGAGCCTCAACGGGGCTCGCCTCCCCTACTCTTTTTCCTCCAGAGCGACGATTGCATGGCGAGGAGGCGTGTCCGCTCCGGCCCGGCTTTGGGCTGCTGGCTTCGCCGAGGGTGCCACACAACACCCTCCGCACCCCATCGCTGCCGAGCTCCCGGGTGGCCGCGCCCCGAGACTCAGGCCGCTCGCCCTCTCCACGCTCTTCCGCTGCTGAGCTCCAGCCCTCCGTGCAGCCCGGCCAGGAGCGAGGTCACGGGTGGGGCGAGGTTGCCCCAGCCCCCCCGCACCCCCTCCCCCGCTGCACGAGGATACCAGGAGCTCCCGGGATCGGTCCCGAATGGCCGGGGATTCCGAGCGGTCCGCGCTGCCCTTGAGCCCAGGTCAGCTGGAGCCGGACAGGCCCTCGGCTGGTGTGTAACCTGTAAGCGTGGGTGGCTTGCCCACCGCGTCCTATAGTGAACTACGTGCCTTGGCGGCCGGCGCCGCTGTTCAGGGAATGAGGGGCCCCTTCCTTCTCCTCCCCGCCCCAGGCCTTCTGCCAACTTCTCTAGGCTGCCCTTCTCCCACCCCGGTCGGAGAGGCTTCAAACGCCACCAACTGCGAGGACCCCGCCCACGGCGCCCCACCTACCCTGGCTGGGCCTCCCAGAGGAAACGCTCGGCTGCTCCTGGTCGGCTTTCTCCTTGTCTTGGCCCTGCCAACTTGCCCTTGACTCTCACCGGCG
The DNA here is from genome assembly GCA_029783875.1 of Phataginus tricuspis. Taxonomy (NCBI): domain Eukaryota; kingdom Metazoa; phylum Chordata; class Mammalia; order Pholidota; family Manidae; genus Phataginus; species Phataginus tricuspis. The sequence goes on along the minus strand of JAQQAC010017683.1, from coordinate 7,434,697 downwards.
CCGTGACCCTCACCCCCTCGGCCCTGCCATTCTTCCCCAGGCCTAGGCCATCACCGGAGAGGCCGGTGCATAACTAAGTGCCACGGAAAGCAGCGCGGTAGGCTGGGTCTGCAGCCCTTGGTTCATTTGCCTTAATGGACCTTCAAGCGGGTCAGCCACCCATGCTGTGAACCTGGATAGTGAAGGCAGCCGGAACACTGGACCCATGTGGATCTAAAAGAGGGGTGGATGAGGCAAAGTTATTCTATGCACAAAATTAAAAGAAGCCATTTCTCACCAAATTTATCTGGGGCCTGGGCAGAAAAAATTTCTTTTTCCAGGTAACCAAGGAGGAACTGAGATAGGCATTCTGGGTTGCATGTTATGGTGAGCTGTGAACTGGTGTGAACTTTTGTGCACCCTGGGTATCTGTAACTAAAACGTTAAAGTGTCCTCTCACTGATCAAGTTGGTGTCCTTTCGGAAGTCTACAGTGTGATTATTTGGAGTGGGTTCTGTATGGGCCAGCTGGGTCACGTCCCTCTAAGAGGGTCTGTTCTAGGCAGGAAGTAATCCTTCCAGGCAGATTGTGTTGATGACATTTAAGAGATTTGTGTTCTGACCAAATGTTGATTCAGAATGTTCCTCCAGTCCCACCACGTGTCACAATCAGTTCTCATCAAGGATGGAGCTGACCCTACAGTGACTTACTAGCCACACCCCCTCCCCGACCTTCTCAAGCCAGTGGGATTCTGCCTAGTGTTCAAGGTACTACATCTGCCCGCTTTCTCTATGACCCCTGCTGGGACACCCCAGCCTGCGCACACACTGGCAGACCCTCTAGCAGTGTGCACTGTTTTAGGCATAGGGCCACGGCCATGGACTAGGCACCTGCCCTGGGTGAGAGGAGTACCCTGGGTGAAGGATTCTCTGCACTGACACATACCTCACCCCAATCCAAAGCCCAGATGGGTCCACAGGCTTCCCCTGAAGTGCAGACTCCATGAGGGTTTCAGCTATGCCCCTGTGGCATTCTGGATGCAAAACTCAGCCCCTTGGCTGGTTTCTCAAGGTTTTGGTAATTGTTCATGAAGCCTCACTGCTCTGCATCCTTTATCCCAACCCTACCTGGAAGTATCTTCCAGATCTGTTCTTCCCCAGAGAAAATCAAACGTTAGCTGCAGGTCCGTGTTTTCCTTGCTAAATGGGATTTTAACAGAGGTTGTTTATGTATGCATAAGGGTCGGGTGCGGATCACATGTCAGGTGGGACAGAATAAACGAGAGCAAGGCAAGGATGATCAGTGAGAGCAAGTGGATGGAGATATGAGTGGAAAGTAAAGAGGCAAAGTCTGAAAAGGTGGCTGATTTTCTGGTATAGGTGGAGGACTGACAGTATGTGTTGACTAATTTCTGGAGCCTCCTAAAACAGTAAGTTTGTATATTGTAAAGCACAAATTGGCAAGGATGAAGAGGGCAAGGGAGGAAATAACAGCAATGCAATTTTGGAAGCTCAAAGGCTTAGCAGAAATGAAAAAATGAAATCCTGAAAAGGTAGCCAGGAAACAAGGCCAAGAACAATCTCCATGAAATCTCTACAAGGATCACAAATGGATGGCACCAGGCACCTCTGGACGTGGGTATGAATGGGGAGCTAAATAATAATCGGTTGAAAGTCTGGTTAAGAAAGAAAGGCTCAGATGCCCAGAGTCCCTCCCCAGTTCTTTGCAAACAAAACAAAAGATAGGATGTTTATGATCTGAAGAAGATGAAAGGGAGCATCTGGGGTTGTGAGATACCAAACACAATTAAGAGCAGAGGTACCATAATAGGTGTAGAGAGTTAAATGAACATACAGATATTGGATGCTGAGACCACCCCCCAACTCCCTTTCTGGGATTTTAGAATGCAGGCAGCCAGGAGAATAGAAGGGTCTTTCCTGGGGCATCAGACCAGGCAAATGGGAACCCCTAAACTTTCTGACATCTGTGGTTGTCCACCTAAGCTGATTCACCCTAGAGTGAAGGCCACAGTTAATGAGCCCAGTGCAGGTGTACAGAGCTTCTAATCAGTCTTTCACAGGCAGCCAAAGCTGAGCTGGCATCTCAGGAAAGCCTGTATCATGAAATGTAAAGCCCTGAGAGATTTTTTTTGTAAAGAAATTTGGAGGAAACAGACTATGTAGAGAAAAGAACACATCAACCTAACTATCAATAATATCATCAGAGAAATTAAAGAAGATGTTGCAATCTATGAGGGGAGGATACATATAAAGAAACATCCAGAAAACAAGAAGAGTTCTTGGAAATTTAAAATACAGTAGCAGAAATGAAAAAAAAAACCCTCAAGAGACGGAGTGGAAGATAAAGTTGAGGAAACTTTTATGAAAGAACAAAAAAAGAACCCCCAAAATGGGAAATAGGAGAGAAAAAGTGAAAATGAGAGGACCATCCAGAAAGCCCATTGATTAAGTAAGAGGAACCCTCAAAGAGTGATCAGAGAAAACATGCGGGTTGGGAATCGTCAATGAATTAATCCAAGAAAAGCCTCCACTACAGAAGAATGTGTTGAAAGGGCCCAGCACAATGAGAAAAGATAGACCTACTCCTAGGCACATCACTGTTGAAGTCCAACAAAATAGGGACAGATTCCTGACATTACAAGCAGGTCACACACACATAGAAGCTGCTCCATCAACCCATGCTGTGGGCTTCTCCACAGAAAAAGTAGAAGTTAGAAGGCAGGGGGCAAAGCCTTGGGAAATCTAAAGGAAAATTATTTTCCAGTTAGCACCCAGCCAAAATATAAACCAAGTATTTTTAGATACACAAGGTCTCACCTTCCATGCATCCTTTCTCATGGTAGGAAGCTACCAGAGATAATGCTGCAAAAATAAAGTCAGCCATGAAAGAGGGAGACATGTGATCCAGGAAATAGACATTCAACACAGGAAGGAGAGGCACAAAGGGCCAGCAGGTCGGGCTAGAGCATGTCAGAAGGACACATCTTCAGGAGATGAAATGGGTAAAATCACTATCAGTCAGCAGAGGCTGGGCCATGCTACAGCACAACCAGCCTACAAATCTCAAAGGTTTATTTCTGACCACGCCATGAGTCCTTAGTGAGGTGCCTGGGTTGATGGAGCAGCTTCTCTCTAGAACAGGACCGCCACCATGGCAGAGGGACAGCAAGTGCATCAAACCCAGGGATGTCACTCATTCTTTCCTGCACACAAAATACACTTTTGCCCTCCCCGAAGGGCCCTCACCCACTCACATAAACCTTTTAAATCTGGATCTAGAGACCAGAGATAGGGAAATCAGAGATTGGAAGACGGCAGGGATTTGAGGCGAGAGAGATTCTGCAGTGTCCAGCTCCAGGACCTCTGTGGGAGGCCGAGTGGTTTCTTTATGTGTGTGGTGGCTGGCTCATGTGGTCCTTCTTGGTCTGGAGATCTATGACCTAAAGGTAAGTTCTCTGCACCTCCCCCACCCCCGATTCCCAGCCCACTCTCAGGCCCAATACACAGTGGTAGAAAGGGACAGAATAACACAACAGCCCAATACAGAAAGGCGAGGAGTGGGAGCTATCCAGCAGACAGTGTCCCTAGCAATCCTGAAATCTTGTGCGGCAAATACTGCCCCCTGTCCTGGAGTGAGAGTGTTCCTTGTATAGTCCCAGTCCTGCTCCCTGAAAAGGCCTGACCAGTCCACTCTTCTATGGGCCTTGCTCTATCCTTAGGGTGGGGGGCTTGAGGGGGTCTTCCTTTGCCATCCTCCTACTTGGCTGCCATGGGGAGGGGATGGCATTGAGACTATATCCTCCCTGGGGGTTGAGCATCCCCCAGCCCACTTCTGGCCTATAGAAGTTTAGAGATTAAGGGTTGTCTTAAATTCCAGCTACAAACTTTATGAACCCTTCTGTATGGCTTCTTTGGCACTAACTCATTTCTCAAAAATTTACATAATTCCTTACCTGATCTGTTTGATTCCTGTTAGTTTCATTGTCAAAAACCACTCACAGCATTTTTCAAGACATACTTCTCTCTCAACTGCAGTTTGTTTGAGCCTCTTGGTCTTTGACTGTAGATAAACACCCTTACATCTGTTTTTTCTGAACCTTCTAAGTTATCACAGGTGACAATTTACCAAGTATTCTGTCATTGGATGTATGATGGCTATCATTCCAGCCTCCTCAAATTTTCTCACTGCCTGTTCATCAGCTTTTAAGCCAATGCCACATTTCTTGTTTTCTGTTGCAGCAATAACAGCCACTCCTGGTTACCACTCTCTGTATCAGTCAGGAGCAGTTATGCTACAGTAACAAATAGTTCTGAAAGTTCAGTGGCTTCCAGTGCCAAAAGTTTAATTCTCCATACATCAAGAGTTGGCTGGGGATTCTTGCTTTGTGACATGATCACCCTCACCCCAGCACCCAGATAGATGGGGCAGCCACACTCTGGAACATTCTCCATGGCTGAGGGAAGAAGTACTTGCTGGGTGGTCTTGCACTAGTAGTTAAATGCTTGGCCCAGAAATGACAAAGACCACAGGGAGCCATGGGCAGACCCACGATGTCCTCAGAAAGCAAGGAGCCTCGAACTATTCAATGAAACACTAATGGTTTCCATAAAACTCCATGTGATTTTCAAGGATATTGAGAAAACTGGCAAAGAGTTTGGAGTTGAATTAATGGTAAAGAGAGAACAAAGTAAGTGAATAGAAGACAAGAGCTCCAAAGAAAACACAAGGAGAAGCCATTGTAGTTGGCCACTTGGCTCAGTTGCGGAAGGTGTTTTTCATAAAGGTAATCGCAAACATGAAGCATTAATCTGATGAACTGTTCTACATTGCTCTGATGGGGGATTGGGGCTCTCTGAGGAGGGTGCGCGAGAGGGGGTGGGAGGAAAGGGAGCTAAGTCCACACCTATATATGGTGAGATAAATGACGGCACCCCAAATTGAAAGCCCAAGAGGCAGCAATTTGACTATGTTGCGGTAGGTAGAATTCTAAGATGGCCCAAACATTCCATCCATGGCCTACATACATCTTCTCTCATTTAGCCAAACACTATCTAGGCATTTCTGAGAACGGATTTGCAGATATGATTAAGGTCCTGCATCAGTTGACCTTAAGATGGAGAGGTTACCTGGTGGGTCTGACCCAATCACATGAGCGTCTCATCTGGGCCTGGGGGTCAGTGATGGGAGGTCAAAGAGATTGGAAGCATGACAGAGATTTGAGGTGATGGAGACTTTCTGTTGCTGCCTTTGGAGGTGGAGGGGGGCCACACGGCAAGGAAAATAGGTGGCTGAGAATGTCCGCCAGCTGACAGCTAGCCAGAACTGGGACCTCAGCCCTACAGCCACAAGGAACAGAATCCTGCCACAACCACATGAGCTCAGAAGAGGGCCTGAGCTCCAGGGGAGGACATGGCCTGGGCAATACCTTGATTTTAGCCTCATGAAAACCTGAGCAGAAAACCCAGCTGCACCATGTCCAGACTTTTGACCTATAGAAGCACCAGGTCATAAATGGGTGTTTTAAGCTACCAAGCTTGTGGCAATTTGTTATGCACAATAGAAAGTAATGCACATGTTGTTTGAGTCATGGAAATAATCAGGTTAAAGAGGAATCTGAGACTGTTGCCAAGATGTTTCTCACTCACATACCTGGCACTGTGATGGGGATCGCCCACTGGATCAGGGCAGAGCCAGGGGTAAGCTGGCCACTTCTTACTACCTCATTTTGGAAGTTATAAAGTTTCCTTTCCACTGTACTCTATGGGTTGAAGCAGTCAACAGAAGCCAGATTCACTGGGAGGGATACACTGCAAAATGTGTATCAAAAAATGTGTAGCCATTAAAAAAACTGCCACAATATTGTAACGATATTTAAAACTGTCTTGCAATATTGCAACAATTTCTGTCTTGAAGTATGAGCTCCTGTTCGGCTGGCCAGCTGCCTGAGCTGATCTGAGGTTCCTGGGATTCCAGGTACCTCCTTGCTTGCCCTGTAGGCCTCCCCAAGAATAAGGGTGCCCCTGTGCCATCTAGACCTTCTGTGTCATTGGCACACAGTGGGCTGCAGTAGGTAGAAGCGCACACGCACCTCTGGGATGAACCTGCCCTAGGCTGCTCACTTGATGCTATTACTGGGCTGTCGTCCGGGAGTCAAGCTGTCTCAGTATGGGATTCCTGCATCATAATGGCATGTAGGTGGATAAAGGTCTTCAAGGAGAGACTTCAAGGAAACAACAGGATGTGGCTGAAGAACGCCCCCCCCCCAACCCATGCCGTTCACTAGACACCTGTTTCCTGGGGGTCTACATACCCAGAGGCACTGGGCACAGAGGGGAGGTAGTGTGGAGCCCTGTCCACTGACTGCCCCAGTGCTGGCCCAGAGCCAGGGGCATCTCTCCCCTCTTGGAGAGGAGGTTTTGAAGGGCCTGCCTCATGGTCACCCACCAGACCTGACACTGACCACTCAAAGGGCCTTAGTCAACGGTTACCAGTGGGAACTGTTTCTGGACTTGCAGGAAATGGCTTCTGATAAGCAATGGCAGCCTCTTGGCTGCTCTCATGTTACTTGTAATGTGGCTAAAACTAATTCATTTTCAACTCTTCCTTTCCTTTTCCTTGGGGGAAAACATTTCTTTTTTCCTGGAATATCAATAGCTCTGGTCGTGTGGCTCTCTGCTTTACATACTAAGTACCAAACCAGAGCGCTCCAGTTCAAAGAGGCCAGAGTGGAAAGAATGGACTCGAGCTGCACTTTGAAAACCAATTAGTTTGACTATAAAATCAGGCTTAGGGGGTATGGTTCATTTCTTCTCCACTCAGGGTCAACTGGAGCAAAACCTACTTCCAAAATGGCTCTCTCACATGGCAAATCCACTGGGGAGTCAGCCTGGGCTGTGGAATTTGGGTCTCAGCTCCTCTCCAAGCAGGCCTCTCAGTGGGCTGCTCAGGTTTCCTCACAGCATGGTGGGCTGGCTTCCAAAAGTGAGTGTCCCAAGAGATGGAGGTGGTCATTCACAGCATCTTTATGACCTGCCATCCAGAAGTCACAGAGCCACACTTCCACCATACTCTCTATGGACTGGGGTAGTCACAAAGGCCCACTCAGGTTCAAGGGGAGGAGATGTGGTCTTTACGATGGGTGCCTCGCCTGAGGGTTTCAGTCCTGGGCAAGAAATAACAAAGGAACTTGTTTTTGGTTCTTGGGGTAGAAGGGTTTATACTCAGCTTTATTTTCACAGCAGTAGGTCAAGCACTAGAATCACGTCTGCATCCAGCAATCTGCAGGTCCGTAATCCACCTCCATCTCTGCCTCTGCCGGGAGCACTGGGCAGAGCTCTTTACATAGTGACTCAGTAGCTCATTGCCAGTATGTGTGGGAACATTAGCCTAGCAGTAGGCCAATTACATCATCAGGTAGTTTAGGGTCAGGTGAGGATTCTGGCCATAGGAACTTCCATTTTCCCCACAATGGGGAAGTAGCAAAGTTTTAGAAGAGCATGTGGGATGGGAGATATTACTCTAGCATTCTTTAGGAAATACAACCTAGAGTTGTATGCTGCCAAGAGTGAGCATGCCCAAGGCCTTTCCATGCTGAAGCTGGCTGGTGTCTGATTTTAACACAGTTTGAGGGACAGTGGGGAGGCCCGAAATGTCACAGCTCAATCTCCCTTCCTTCCTTCCAGGAAACCAAAATTCTCTTTAACAAAAGGGAATATCTTTTCTTTTTAAAGATAAGCTATAATTTCATAAGTGCTAAGGCAAGATATGTCTCCTGGACAGAGGCATGTTCAGTGTGGAATCTGGACCTGGCAGGGGAGAGATTTCTGTGGTTCCAGAGTCGGCTCCTGACATCACACCCAAAGCCACTTCCCAGGGCGATGCTGAGAGTGACCCCCATCCAGAGCCTTGCTGCACCCTAGATATGTCACTCAAGGACCCCTGCAGGGGAAAAAAACTAAAGTTACTGACTCGCCCAGCCTCCCTTTCAAGTGGGCATGCCTCGTGAGTACATTTGGGCCAATGAGACCATGGAGATGTGATGTTCAAGTAACCCCATACAGGGAGAGGTGAGCCCTTATTGCCTTCCACTCTCCCTGAACCCACCTTCCAGGACCCAGAGCCTCACTGGAGCTTCAGGACCCGCCGGGAGGGCTGAGGAGCCCACACACACCTACCCTGTTGCCCACCTCTGGGTTGCTTTTAAGAGAGAGAAAAAGAAGCTCCATCTTCCTGAGGCAGGCTGTGCTGGGTTTTCTGGAGCACACAGACTCTCCCGGTGTGATGCCTTCAGTAATAAGGGGGTAGTAAGCAAAACCCTGAGGGCCTTGGGGGCTCTTTGTGGGAGTTCCTGGAGGGACAAGTCTCAGGGAAGGATGACAATCAGATGCCAGGCAGAGAACCACCTGGCCATCCTCTGGGAGCCCTGGCAGGGGACAGCCTTCAGGCAGGTGTCTCTCCTTTCTTCTGCAGACACTGTGGCCACTCTTTACTTGTTTTGCACCTGGGTTCTTCCCACCCCTGCTCTGCTTCTCACAGTAGTCTCCAGGCAGCTCAGCTTCAGCACCCTCTGCTGACCCTCTGAGTCTCCAGGGCAGACTCCCAGGAAGAAATCTGGGGGACATATGGTCAGTCTTGCTGGTGGGTGGCTCTCACAGAAGACCTCCTTGCAGGCCCTGGTCAGTGGAGTGGCTGCCCTGGTGGACATCCCTGATCCACTCTGCTACCAGAGAGATGGAGAGAAGCAAGAAGCTAGAGTAGCGTGGAGGAAGGCAGATGCAGTGGGCTGAGAGTGCAGCTGGACAACCTCTACCACCAGGCATTCTCATCCTGGAATTGGAAGCATCCTTCTTCTTCTCTTGCAGGGCTGGCACCAGATTAAACACATTAGTGTTAGGAAGAACTCCACAAGGTGCCTGGCCTGCAGGAGCTGCCCAGCAATGATAGAAGGAGAGAGAGGGCAGGGTGTAAGCATGCATGTGGACACAGAATGCTCCTGCTTTTCTCTCCAACATTTCATTTTGAAGGTTTTCAACCACACAGAAAAGCTAAAAGAGGAGTACAATGAACATCCTGTATACAGATTCACCAAATGTTGTGTTCTTATCACTTTTACTTTATTTTTTATTTGACTTTATTTCTCTCTTCATATATCTATTGCTATTGTTTTCTGAACCATTTGGAAGTTGCTGACACCTTAACACCTCATCTCTGCCTACTTCCAAAAATAAGGACTTGTTCCTTGATAAATCACAAAACTGTTATTGCACTTAAGAATTTTATCATTAATTTATGAATATTATAGGCAGACCATATTTAAACTTTCTCAGTGGCTCCCACAATGGCTTCCATTTCTTTTCTAGCCAAACAGCTCTGTTTTATCAGTCAAACTGAGATTTCTGACCCCAGAATGCCATACTCTGACCCCAAACATGCCCCACCTTTCTCTGCAGCCTATCCACCTTAGCCCTGGGGTGTGTGGGGGGTGGGTGGGGGTGGACAGTGCCGGGTGGAGGAGTCTCTAGAGACCGGTATACCTCATTGGCAGCCTGCAACCATTGTCTGGCTCTAAAGGATGGAGCTGAGCCCAAAGAAAGGCACCACGGATTTTCCTACCTTTAAGAGGTTTGGTTCCAAGACTGTGGCCCTGGGGCCTCACCCTCAGCCTCCTAGAGCTACAGAGTTGTCCTCAGGCCCACAACCATCTGTAGCCTTGTCTCCACCCCGTGACCAGCTCATCCTTTCTTATAAGACAAAAAAGAACAACCTTCCCCTCCTCCAACTGCCCTCCCGAAGGCAGGGCATTATGTCTGGAAGAAATCATTGATCAGTAGCAAAGAGCCTATATTTGTCCCACAATTAATGACACCAAACACTCAGAGCTCTCCAGCTTCTGTCAGGTTCCCACAGTGGCCCCACACTATGGATCTGTCCCCCCAAATCCATATGTTGGAGCCCTAACCCCTAATGTGATGGTGTTGGAAGGTGGGGCCTTTGGGAGGTGATTAGGTTTAGGTGAGGTCATGACAATGGGTCCTCATGATGGGATTATTGCCCTTATAAGAAGAGGGTGAGATGTGAGTGAACTCTTTCCCTCTCTCCCCATTGTGTGAGGACATAGCAAGAACAGGGCCGTGTGCAAGCCAAGAAGGAGATTCTCACCAGAGCATCTTGATCTGAGAATTCCAGCCTTCACAACTGTGAGAAATGTCTGTTGCTTGAGCCACCCAGCAAATGGTATCGTGTTACGGTGGCCTGAGCTGACGGAGACCCCCCATGATGTGGGAGTCATGGTCCTATTGCACAGGCAGGAACCGGCTCCGAGAGGCATAGCAGGCCACACAAAGCCATGCCCAGGGCCTACGCTGGAGGCCTGTTTGGAGTCCAAGCCCAGTTTATCAGCTAGAATGCTTTGGGCTGGGTTAAACAAAAACCAGTCAACGGTCCCATAAACAACCAGGTCTCCAAGAATAAGATGTTAGGTGGTGGGTCTTCCCAGGGATGGGGGAAGCGGCTCAAGGGGGCCGACAGGGCCCCAGCTCCTTCTCCCTGCCTCTCCACCATCCTTAAATTGTTGGTGTTCTGCTCTGGAGACACTGGCCGCAGCTTCAGATCTGCAGTTAGGGTTGGAAGCCTGGTGTTGGAAACACATGACTTGTACCCTCTGAACCTTACCTAGCCTCACCAGAGATGGGGACATAGGTAGCTTGTCTCTAACTCCACAGCCCTTGTGGTTGGAGACAGAACGGGACAGAGGCTGGGCATGCCCAGTGCCACCCCCAGCATCTCACTCCGGACCCTGCTTTCTGAGTTAGCCATCTTGGGATAGTCCAGGGAACTCACTCAAATTCACAGTGCCCTGTGCGATTTAACTAGATACCTAGAAAATGAGCATGCTCTGATGTGTGGGTGTTTATTTTCCTAGTGAGGAGGAGCAGAACATGAAATGTTCCCAATTCCATACCTCCAGCCTGCCTCTGAGATATTCCAGGGTTTCCTGATGAGGACTGCTGGCTTGTTTCTTGGACAGTTGGCATGGGCATGGTCTTTTCAAGCTCACTGTGAGATTGCTTGAGCTATGAAAGACTCTTTACAGGTGGGATGGGAAATCCCTGGGCTAAAGGGCGTGCATGGCTGGCCCTTCTTCTGCAGTTATGCAGTATCGTTCAGTCTTCTACCGCTGAGATGAATGGGGCTATGCGGGATCACCCTAAAGCTGGCCATGGCTTGGAGGGAACCCCTTTCCAAACAGCTGTTCCCCGGTTTGAGGCCCTGCCTTCCCATCCCAGGGGGACTCTGTGGTAACCGGCCCCTTACCTGCTTTTACTATCCCCATGGGATTCCCTGTCCCTGTAGATCCCTCACACTGCTCATGGTGTCTCCAAGGTTCACCAGCCACTCCTCATGAGCCTGTGGGTGCATTAGCATCGTGGCTGGCATGACCCTCACCCCTTGAGCTAATATGGAGATACACACGGAGTTAAACATTTCCCCCAAAGCCAGAATAGCTGTAGCATTTTCATTTGGAATTCAGTGGTAAAGGTAATTTAGTTCCACAAATGTTGGTTGATTGAGGTGTGGCTTCTGGGCTAAGTCCTGAAGGTGCCAAAATGCAGAAAGAGCTCACAGCCCTGATAGGGGACTCTGTGCCGACAGAAGGCAACAGAGCTTGGCAGGAGGCAGGAGGGCTTCCAGGGAAGGTGTGGTGCACACAGGAACGTGGGGGGTTGGTTAGTTGGAGTTTGTGGGTCTCTCAGGGACAAAAGGGAGTTCAGTGTGATGGCAGAGGCAGCCAGGACCAGTGGGGCAAGCTCAGGGGCGGGAAGTTCCATCAGCGGGCGGCAGCGCTCCAGGGAGGCAGGGAACGCGTGCTCATAGCAAGGGCACTGAAAAGCCCAGCAAGGGCAGAGGGTTACGTGCCTAGGGAGTCCCTGACACAGGCAGCAGCCCACGTGAGGGCTCCCAGGGGTCTGCATGACAGCCCAGGCAACCGGATGCCATGGCAGGAAGGGAGGTGTACAGGAGTGAAGGAGAAAGAAGGTTGAGGTGCTTAGAAAGAGAAAGGGAAACAAGGGGTGAGGGGCGGGAGAACCTCGGGGATAGCCAAGAAGGGCAAACCCTGAAGGGCTTCATCTCAAACCTCAGCTCTGCTGTGTGACGCTGGACCAGCTAGTGAACTTCTCTGAGTCTGCTTCCCCATCTGAAAGGTGCAGGAAACACCTGTTGTGCGTGGAGCATAAAATGTAATGCTCCAACGTGGATGCATTGTTAACCATTGGACCGGGGCATGTACCAGGACAGTTTTCTTCTCTCCTCTAAGGTCACCGTTAGGCCCCCTCGTGACCTGGAGACCTCATTTCATCAGGCGACGTCAGGCCCTCCCGTCCCTGTATTCCGGGTGAGGCAGGCCGGGCCTCAGGGTCTGACGTGGCTGTGTCCCTGGCAAGGGCAGCGTTTGCCCCGCAGAGTCTCGAGGCCCCTGGGCGGCGGCGCATGGAGCAGATGCCGGCAGCTGCCGCCAGCCCCACAATGTGGCTTTTGTCAGCCAGGGAGGCTGTGGAGCCGGAACGGCTTGTGCTAGGGAACGACTCCGAGGCTTGCGGGAGCGCTGCCACAAGCTCTCAACAAAGCATTCGGGAGCAGTGGCGAGGGAGGCTTTGGGCGATTGCTTTGTAATGCAAATGAGGGAGGCGGTTCCCGGCGCGCCCCCTCTCCGCAAGCTACCTTTGTGATGCAGATGAAGTAAGGTCTTGCTCCTGGCGGCCTTCCTAGGCCGGAGCTTGCCCTACCCGTCCCCACTGTCCAGCCTGGCCAGGTTTAGGGGGCACCGCCCAGCACCATGTCGGCCTGACCCACTCTTGGGGTCAGCCAGGAGGTGACAGGACTATAAAAAGGAAGCCGAGACAGAAGGACATCACCTCAAATTGAGCAACCAGCCAAGAGGTGCAGCAGGCAGCTGAGAGAGGCCCATCTGAGCAGGCAACATTCGTCACTGGGCTAAGCCAGCCAGGCCAGGCCGGTGTCTGGGGTGGACAGCCTCCTAGGCAGAGGAACTGGTATGTGCCAAGGCCCTAGGGAGGCATACCCGGTTCCAGGGGCAGACTTGCCAATGTGAGAATGGCCCATCCACTGGCTCCTGGGCACACAGAGCCTGTATGGGGCCCCAGGGCTGCACCTGCATGCCCCAAAGCCGCATGCTAGCCTGGACAGTGATTGAGCAAATTTCCAAATTTCTCTGAGCCTCAGTCTCCTGGTCTGTAAAATGAGAATTGGAATAACCTCTATCACAGGGCTTTGGTGAGATGAAATGAGATAATCTAGATACTGTGTTGATTTCAGTGCATGGCACATAACAGGCATGCAGTGGAGGATAAAAATGGACAACAATTTGACAATATTTACCAAACTTTGAAATGCATATGCTCATTTCCTAATAATGCTACTTCTAGGGATTTATTCTACAAATATTCTCACATGTATAAAATAACATATGTTCAAGGTTATTCTCTGCAGATTTGTCTGTAGCAGTAGGAGATTGGAAACGGTTCAGCTGTCCATCTACAGCAGTCGGTTAAATGGATTATGGTCTGCCACTCATATAACAGAACTCTTAAGACAAAGCAAGAATGAAGGTTCTGTGCTGTACAGATACAGGGAAACTGACTACCCAAGAGCTGGGAAGGGGGGACCAGAGCCCTGCATGGTGAAGTCAGTACCCTGTAAAAAAGAAGGGCCGAATGTCGCAGGGGCCTAGGGTCCACTGGCCCTGGGAAGAGGAGGGTGCACCAGGAAGGGTGGTGTGCAGGGCCATGGTAATAGCTGTCACATACCCACCTAGAGGTAAAGTCTCTCCTGCAGAAACGAAGCATCTTGGGCCGAGGTGACACACACAGCTCGGCAGTGATAGAATAACACAACTCGTCACCATGGCAACAACAGGCAGTTGTGATTTTCAGAGGGCAAGCAGCACCCAAAGCGCAGGAAGAGGCTTCACAGGGCTGCCTAGGGGTGGCACCTCCATAACTCTGGGTGTGCATGTGGCCACAGCAGTGTGACTCCCAAGCCTAAGTCTTCTCATCTGTAAAATGAGGATCTGACCTCAGCACCTGGGAGGAGAGGCTGAGTGATAAGGCTGGGCCTAACGGCAGGCTCAGAGCTCTACATGTGCAAAGGCTGTGAGCTTCCCAGGGCAGGCCCAGAGGGACAGCTCTGTCCCTTCTCTCTTCCCTATCACCCTCATTAGACACGGCTGTGTGCAGCACTGGATTTCTGTCACCAAAGTGTCTTCCAAAGAAGTAAATAACGACTACAAGAAGGAAGGAGGAAGGAGGCAGAATGCATTTCCTTTGGGCAGAAGGGCTGCCCCACCACACTGCCCATGGGGTCCTCTGCATGAACCCCTTCAGCCCTGTTGGAGGCCTTTGTACTTGTCTCCACATCCCTTCAGGACCCCCCTCCCCACCTTGCTCCACTCACACAAGCAATAATGGCTGGAATTAGGAGGGGCTAGGCTTGGGGCTTGTCAATAGCTTAGTACTCACACTATGTTTGGGAGCAGGCAGGGAGAGACCCACACAGTATGCAAATGATCACTTTAAAGCACCTTTTAAAAAATAGTTAAAACAAACACAGGAGTATTATGAATAGCATAGAAAATCTCAGTGATGTCCTAGGTAAAACAATGTCTTGTGCAGATTGCTTTGCAGAATGCCTCTTGGGTCTTATTTGCTCTTGTTGGTAGGGAGGGTGGGTTTGGAGAAAAACCTAAGACCTCCCCCACCCCACAGTGTGAACTGATGTTCCTATGTCTGTCACAGACACCCATGCTAATTAATGCAGGATTGCCAGTACTACAGGAATAGTTTATATCCTACACAGGGATTTCGGGGTGGGAGGTATGGTTTTGAGCCACAAGGTTTTGGAGGGGCCTGAGGCCACTCCTCTCCCCCAGGTGAAGTCAGACCCTGCCTCTTCCAGCCAGGTGGGCCAGGGAGTGGTGTGGGGCTCTGGGCTGTTGGCATAACCCACTGCTGGGCACCTTGATTCCTGCAGGCTTGGCTCAGGGTCAGGGTGCCCACAGGTGCATTTTGGGTGTAGTTTTTATGCTGTGCAACAACTCTGAAAAGAATCCCCCATAGTCTTGAACAAACCAAGAATATCTGCCCCAGACTAATGACAGAAGTATTGTGAGAAATTAAGCCTCTGTCATTCAGAAAACTCTATTTTAGGTTGAACTTGTTTGAGGATTATGTCTCTTTCATCCTAAACACTACCTTGCAGTGTACTACTGCAGGCACTTACTGGCTTTTGGCACAGGTATTCAACCTCCCTGGGCCTCAGTGGCCCTGTCTGAGTCCAGGAGGTGGACTCACACCCTGCTCAGCTCCAAGCTCACAGCTCAGCATGTCCTGCCAGGTTCTGAGAATTTCCTCAGTTTCTTCTCCTTCCCCTTCCCCAGCTCCCATCTCCTACCTAGGTCGTAAGGGACTCGATGCTCAGTGCCTTCTGACTTTGCCTCAGTGATGGGTCTTATAGATGCTGGGAGCTTCCCTGCTCGGGTCTGGCAGAGAAAGCGCTGGGACCCCACAGCAACAAGGTCCAGAAACATGCATGCTCCTTCTTACCTCTGAGCCAAGGACCAAGCAGGGGACCCCCCAAAACATCAAGGGCTGAGGAGGCTGCAGCCACACTAGTACACAGCACAGCCACCCGGAGGCTGGTCCAGTTGCCCCCCTACCCACTCAGTGCCCAGCTGAGCATCTGGGGCCCCTCAGAGCTGAGGGCCTTTCTCCACTTGTCTGCGAAAGTCCATCTCAGCAACCAATCCCATCTAATTATCCAGAGAACTGAATGGCTTAAAAAATCCTTGGGAAAACCAGGCCTAGGTAGAAAGGATCTTTTTTTAAAAAAAAAAAAAGCTTAATACAAATCCAGTGTGCAAAGTAAACAAACCTACCTGACAGCATTTCTTTCTAAATTATGTTTGACATATTATTATGTCACTTGAAAAGAAGACCCAAATTAGACATCCCCTTGCATTTTTTGCCTTTCAGTAAACCAAAAGTGATTTTTCTGCTGGGCCTTTGTAGAGAGAGCCCTGTGCTCTGGACCCTCCCTGCAGATGGTCTAAACTGGTTTGGACCCGCTTCTGGCCTGATAAAATCTCCCAGTGGACCAATTAAGATCCTATGGACCCATGTGGCTGCAGGGTCTCTGGCTGCAAGATCCCAGAAGGATTCTTCAGCTGGGCAGCAGGGGCAGATGGGCTGTTCCATACACTCCAAGCAGAATGGCAACTCCCGTCAGGCAGGGGAGTGCTGTTTCTCTCAGATCCAGGCTGAGTTCCTCAGGCCAGAAGCATCTCCCTCCCACCTGATGCTCTACTTAAAGGGATGCTCAGGCAACTGCCAAGAGTCCATCAGCACCACCCTCATCCCCCAAGGAAAGAACTGAGGAGAGGTCTTCCTGCCCAGAGGCACAGAGGGCATACCCCAGAGCGGGGTGGGACGCCCGGGCCCCTGACTCTGGCCCAGCTCCCACGCCCTGCCCCACACAGGCTGGAGTGGAGCAGGCTCTGCAGAGGGCACTGTTCTGGAAGCTGACAAGGGCGGGGACAGGAGGTGGGACGTGCACTTTCCCTGCTGGGCACTTACGTCATGTATACCCGGCCTTGCTCAGCCATCAGTCATGAGCAAGGAAGGCCAGTGAGCCGCACTCTCCCGGGCCCAGAGGGGAGAAGGCCCTGGGCGCCAACCCAGTGCCAGCTTCTGGAAACTCCAGAGCTTCTCACGCTCAGGGGCCTCCAGCCGGCCTCTCCCGCCCAGCTGCTCATCAACTGTTTGTTCACAAGGTCCCAGCCAGCCCCAGACAGCTCTGTGGCATGTGGGGAATTTTACAAACAAAAATTTTTTTAAAAAGGGATGGAAATACAGTTGCAACTTTTAATTTTGTCAACTAAGGGCATTGCCACAAACACAACCTCGATCTACTGTGATTATTTCATTAAAAAAGGATGTTTTACACCTGAAAAAAAAAACCTTTATATTTAAAAAAGGTACATTCTGCTTTTCAAAAATTGATCAGGCTGCCTTCATTTTTCATTTTGCCCCAGACGTTGGCCTGAGGTGGCCCAGCTGTGTGGCCTGGTAATGGCATGGTGTCCGGCTGGCCCTGCTAGTTGGTGGATGGATGACCAGACCACTGCCGAAGGTCGCCGGCTCCCCAGACGCAGCCCCTAGGGGTCCCAGTCGTTGTCAGGAGCAGCCAGGCTGGCCCAGGTGTTTCCTGGAGAGTGCCTGCCCCGCAGCCCCGAAGGGCTGGGCAGGGCACGCCTTCTGACCCCAGCCTGGCACCACCGGGCCAGCCAGGGCTGCCGCAGATGTGCGGCGTGTTCTCAGAGCCAGCACCTGCACACAGCTGCGTGGTGGCCTCCGCCTGGCGGGCAGGCACGTGACCGCAGAGGGTGGGTGGTGGGCCGGCTGGGGGACCCTGCTGCCTGCCTTCCAGTCAGGGCTCTTCATCCTTGCATCTGCCCTCACACAGCAGGAGCCCAGCCAGGCAGGGTTTTGGGGGACTTTGAGGAGAAAACACTAAAACAAGAAGAGGCCTCTTGTCTCGGGCACAGGAACTGGACTTCCTCTAGGGGCTGCCCAGCACTGAGGCCCCGACTTCACCTGAGCCTTGTCCTTTTGTCTCTGTCATTGGCCACTTGTCCATGAGAGGGCCTCTCAGTCCAGCATCCTCTGAGCCTTGGCCCCCAAGCACAGAACGGAGCTGCAGGGTCCTCCTGGCCAAGGGCAAGCTGTGGAGCAGAGCCAAGACTGGGCGTTTCCCCAGCCCAGGGCTGTCGCACACTCCCTTCCCCTCCCTAGGCCCCAGGTGGCTCTGACAGAGGACCTCCAGCCTGGGCCACACTGGGCTACAAGGAGGAAAAGGAAGGGAGCCCTGGTCTCAGGGTTTCTGCCACCCTGAGGTGACCCCCAGGGCTGCGGTTTTCATGCATAACAGAAAAGAGCAAGAATATTCTGCCTGTGTCCTGACCACCTCTGTGAGCCCAGAGGTCTGCTCACGGTTCTCACAAACTGAAAAACAAACCAACAAAAAAAATACCAAACCAAAAAAGCAGCAGGTCTTAAGGGGCCTGCTGTGTGTACACACCATTGTATCCCTCTCCTTCCCGAACTCTGGAATGATGTGGGGGAAGGGCTGGTGCACTGAGGCATCTTCTACACAGTGGAATGTAATGCCAATTAAAAGATAGGAAGACACCCAAAGAGTATGAAAAGCATGTGTCCCCAGCTATTTTCCTGGAGGGCCCCATCTTGGTAAAGGGGCCACCGATTGTCCTCTTGGCTGAGACCAGACCCCAGGGTGTCCCTCTGCAGTCCTCTCTCCCCTTCTTCCCTGTGTCCTTCTGTCACAGGAGTATGGAGACCAGAACCACCCTCAGAGCCCTGTTCTGAGTCTTCTTACAGCTGTGCCCCTCTCCATGGGTGAGAGGTCTGTAGGTCCAGGGGACAGGCCCACCCAGAGCCTGCGCCCCCTTCTAGGCCATGAAGCAGGCGCTAGGGACTTGAAAATTCTGGGCCGAATGCCCCCACCCACTTCCTGGGCCTGTGGGCCTCCCCAGGGACTCCTTCCCACAGGTATGCACACCTGCGGGCCCAGGGTTCCCAGGGAAGGGAGGGGAGTGGGAGCAAAGGGAACAGGTGGTGCCGGGGCTGCTTCCCGAGCTGACAGGGAGTACGGGATGCTACATTGGAGCCTGGCATCTGGGTGGCTGTGAAGATGTACATGTGTCAAGTTGAAGGAATAGAAGGTATTTCAGCAACCATGTGTCTGGCTTGCCTGTCACTTTCCCCCATTTGGACATAGAGCAGATAGGCTTTCCCTGGTGCTCCGAACCTGCAGGCCTGAAGGGCACTTTGGTCTGGCAGCTTTTGGGTCTGTCCCCTCCATCCTGCATCAGCACTGCTGCCCGAGCTGGGGGCCCTGCACTTCATACCCGCCTTCCACTTCCGCTAACACAGAGGTCACACCCTGCTCCTTCCCAGAGGCTCTGCCTGCTGAAGGAACAGCTCCAGCAGAACTTCAGGGTGGGCTCCCTTCCTCCATCCCTTCTCCACGTGCCTGAGGAGCGCTAACTTCTCTCAGCATACCCCATGCCCCTGCTCCCCACCCTGTTTTAGAAGTGACTTCCCTCTTTATTGCCACCACCCCCTTCTCCCCACCCATGGAAAGCCCAGTGGGTTGCTCACCCATCAGCATCCCCCTTTCCTTGCTGTTTTCCTTGCCCCTTTTGATTTGGATCCTCCTCCCCTCCCTGAAGACTCGAGATCAGTCCTGCCAGGTCATGGCCAGCCATTCTGCCCCCATGACCCCTGCAGGCGGGCTGGTGACCTGTCCTGCCAATGAGAAGTGAGCAAAAGTCTTCTGGGAGTCCCTGGGTAAGGTTTCCTCTTTGATAATATAGACTCACAGGAAGAAATGGTCTAGCATGTTCTGCTGGACTTTGCCATGTCAGGATGTCATATCTTTTACCAGCTGAGGGTGAAGCCACATCCTGGGAGAGCCAAGCCTGGCACACAGTGTCTGCTGCTGTCCTTGCTTATCTCTGCACTTCCTGCCACAAGCTGGTCCGCTCTGGCTGATGTGTCCCGCTTGAGCCTGGGTCTTTCTCACTTGCAGCCTAAATTCCCTTGTGCCTAGCCCTGCCCCCTGCCAAGTCTCCCCCTAGGATCAGTCCCCCACAGTGTGTCCCTGAGGGGTGGGGGGTCATCTCTTAGCCATCACCATGCTCTGCCCTCCCCCACCTCTGCATGCATGCGCTGGCTGCAGGCCTGATGCATCTTGTGGTGTTCAATGGACTTTGCTGAAGCAATGCATTTCTTGTAAAACATCCATGCATGAACCTGTCTGTTGTTCTGTGCAATAGCCTTAAGGTCTTAGATACATGATATTAGATTTCCGAACTAGGAAAACATTTCTTTTTCCCTAGAGATTAATTAACAGCTTCTATTACAGGCCCACAGGCTCTTATGCACAGTTCCAAAATGTAAATATTTCTGAAAACAAGACTTTTTCCATAAGTTAGCGGCAAATTCATTTGGTGGCCAAACCTGACCTGGTCAGATATAAGGATAAAGTCTTAGAGTGGGTATTTACACATCTCACTGCAGAAACATGAGTGTGCTTAGTAAAGGGTTTCTGTGGGGCCCTGGAGCCTGTGAGGGTGTTACTTAATATATGGCATATACAAATTATTACTGGTCTAAAATCCAAACATTCTGAATTTGAAAAACACTGTCTCTCAAGGGCTTCTGAAAAGGAGCTTTTGGACTATGTCTGGTAGCAAGAGCTTTGTAACACACTTTATTTTCCTTTTTTTCTTTTTTTCCCTGGCTGCCAAG
Source organism: Phataginus tricuspis (assembly GCA_029783875.1). Lineage (NCBI taxonomy): Eukaryota > Metazoa > Chordata > Mammalia > Pholidota > Manidae > Phataginus > Phataginus tricuspis. Next base: position 7,414,292 of record JAQQAC010017683.1, on the reverse strand, counting down.
ACGGTCAAATTTAAATAATTAAACTTACCCACAGCAACCAGCCTTTGTCTAACATTTCTTAGTACAATTATCCTGTCTTTTATAACTTGCCTTGAAAAAAGTATCTATGCCACAAAGCTTTCTGCATTTGTGTCTTTTAACTTGTTTCACATTATTTTTTAAGTGAAATGAGTATAAGTTTATTGCAAATGAGTGAATCCAGAGGCTTCTATCAACTGTTGGAACAGATGGTCCCAAAGTGTCCCTCTGTAACATCCTGCCCCTGGAGGGCGGTAGTGGGGGAGGGTGAGAATGGGGGTGGGGTTCTCATTCTTATGGACTGATTCTTCCTGTGTGATTCTCACCACATGCCCGAGGAAACAAGACACACTCTTCTGCTGTCCCCAGTGACCTTCATCTTTGGTGGCTTCTCAGTCAATTCAACTACTTGACATACATCCAGCCACCACCCATAGGCAGGGACAGTACACTCAGCTCAGTGCAGCAGAGAGCAGCTTGCTTAAAGATTTGTATTGTTAACAAGCTTCTCCCTAATTCTTCCATCAGCTCCATCCTGCTAGAACCTCAGAAATAATATTTGCACAAGACATACTTCAGGAGTCAATTTTTATATAAAACAATTTGTGTGGATATACAGACAATAGAGTATACTTGCTTATTCTCCATAGTAATAAAGGTGACAATTGCTAAATGATGGGAATTATGGGTAATTCTTTCTTCTTTTTTTGACTTGCCATTATATTCTAAATTTTCAATGATGAATGAGTATTGCTTTTGTACTAACAATAAGAAGTCCAAGTTTGTTTTTGATCTCCTCAGCAAACACTATTAACAGTGCGGTTTCTTAGGGTGTGGCAGCTTTTTTTCCTAATGAAAAGCTTCACTCAATCTTCAAAGACAATTTCATGCAAATATGTCAGAAATTTGTCTTAAAATGCAATCCAACTGTGCAAAAATTACTCCAGTTAAATTTCTGGAACTTTCTCCTTTACCAGGTAACATTTTAAAAAGCTGGCTAGAGGTTTGTCTACATGATGTCAAAATGGTCAGATAATTCAATAATTCCAATGGAAATAAGCAGACTTTCACTTCTAGATAAGACAGCAACTGGCAGCAGACTAATCCGTCTGCTGTAAATACGTCAAAACTGGAAAAAGAAAACCATGAAATGACTGTTTGCAGACATTGGACAACAAGCAGTACAGCTGTGAATGTGATCCCTCAGAGAAGCTAAATAAATAGTACAAGCCCTATAATCTATCTGGCTTCCTGCCTGCAGGTATTTACTGGACCCTAGTGCAAAGAGGGGACCCCAACAGAAAAGAGCAGTCTCATTGAGCTGAGGATACAAAGATTGGTGTTTCGGGAGGCTGAAGAAGCTGGACTTTGTGGGGTAGAGAACTGAATGGGAAGGACCCAGGCAGAAGGAGGGTTCAGAAATCTGCACAGGATCTCTTTGAGTCTGGATGAACACTAATGTGTACCTACTTAAGGTGAGACTGGGAAGGACAAAGTATAAATACAGGTTGCTGTGGGTATTGCAGTTACCAGAGGTCACACAAGGTTGGGAGGCCCTCCAGTTCTGACCAGTCAGAATCAAAAAGTAGTACTTTTACAGTGTGTTTGAAATAGAGTGACCATCAACTTAATATTGTCTGTTATATATTTGGGAACCTATCTATGAACCTTACAGTAACCACAAACCTAAATCTTATAATAGATACTCAAAACATTAAAAAAGAGAAATCCAATCACAACACTAAAGAAAACCATCAATTAACAAGACAAGAGTATAAGAGAAGAAAGGGACAGAGAGGAACTACAAAAACAACTAGAAAACAATTAATAAAATGGCAATAAGTACATACCTATCAATAATTACCTTAAATGTGAATGGACTAAATGCACAAATCAAAAGACATAGGGTGGCACAATGGGTAAAGAAACAAGACCAATCTATATGCTACTTACAAGAGACTCACTTCAGACCTAAAGATATACATAGACTGAAAGGGAAGGGATGGAAAAAGATATTCTATGCAATAAAATGGAGAAGAAGGCATGAGTAGCAGTACTTATATCAGAAAAAACAGACTTCAAAACAAAGAAAGTAATGAGACAAAGAAAGACATTACATAGTAATAAAGGGATCAGTCCAACAGGAGGATATAACAATTGTAAATATCTATGCACCCAACATAGGAACACCTAAATATATAAAACAAATACTAATGGATCTAAAGGGAGAAAGATATGGCAACACAATCATATTAAGATATTTTAACACCCCACTTACATCAATGGATAGATCATCCAGACATAAGGTAAATAAGGAAATAGAGGTGTTGAACAACACATTAGACAAGGTGAGTTTAACAGATATATACAGACCATTCCACCCAAAAGCAGCAGGATACACATTTTTCTCAAGTGCACATGGAGAATTCTCCAGAATAGATGACATATTAGGACACACAAAGAGCCTCAATAAATTTAAAAAGGTTGAAACTGTATCAACACCATTTCAGACCACAATGGTATGAAACTAGAAATCAATTACATAAAGAAACCCAAAAAGCCACAAACACATAGAGGCTAAACAACTGCTTCTAAATAGTCATTGAATCAATGAACAAATCAAAGAGGATATCAAACAATACACTCAATGGTTCAAAATATGTGGGATGCAGCAAAAGCGTTTCTAAGAGGAAAGTGCATAGCAGTACAGTACTACCTCAAGAAACAAGAACAATCCCAAATAAACAATATAAACTCACAACTAAAGGAACTAGAAAAAGAACAAAGCCCAAAGTTAGTAGAAGGAGGGACATAACAAAGAGCAGAGCAGAAATAAAATAGAGATTAAGACAATAAGTAATAGAAAAAAAATCAATGAAATCAAAAGCTGGTTCTTTGAGAAGGTAAACAAAATAGACAAACTCCTAACCAGACCTGTCAAGAAAAAGAGAGGACACAAATAAAATCAGAAATGACAAATAAGAAATTATAACTGACATCATAGAAATTCAAAGAATTGTAAGAGAATTCTATGCAAAATTATATGCCAATAAATTGAACAACTTAGAAGAAAGGGATGAATTCCTGGAAACATACAATCTTCCAAGACTGAACCAGGAAGAAACAGAAAATTTGAACAGACCAATTACCAGTAACAAAATTGAATTAGTAATTTTAAAAAATTCCCAACAAACAAAAGTCCATTACCAGATTGCTTCACAGATGAATTCTACCAAACATTTAAAGAAGACTTAGTACCCATCCTTCTTAAAATATTCCAAAAAATAGAGGAGAAGGGAATACTTCCAAACTCATTTTAGGAAGCCAGCATCATTCTAATACCAAAACCAGCCAAAGAAAATACAAAAAAAAAAAAAAAAAAAGAAAGAAAGTTACAGATCAATATCCCAGATGCAAAAACTCTCAATAAAATATTGGGAAACCAAATTCAAAAATACATCAAAGGGATCATCCATCATAACCAAGTGGAATTTATTCTAGGGATGCGAGGATGGTACAATATTTGTAAATCAATCAATGTGATATAATACATTAAAAAAGGAAGGATAAAACCATGCAATCACCTCAATTGATGATAAAAAGGCATTTGACAAAATTCAACATCCATTCATGATAAAAACTCTCAACAAAGTGGGGATAGAGGGAACATACCTCAATGTGGTATGGCAAACACACAGCTAACATCATATTCAATGGTGAAAAGCTGAAAACATTTCTTCTAAGATAAGGATCAAGACAAAGATGTCCACTCTTACACTTTTATTCACATGGTACTGGAAGTCCCAGCCACAGCAAGGAAATGAGAAAAAGAGATAAAAGACATCCAAATTGGTAAGGAAGAAGTAAAGCTGTCAGCTGTCACTATATGCAGAACACATGATACTGTATATAGAATACATAACGACTTCACCAAAATACTATTAAAATAACTGGATTCTGCAAAGTCTCAGGATACAAAATCAATGTACAGAAACATGCTTCATTCCTATATACTAACAATGAGATAGCAGAAATAAATCAAGAAAACAATTCAATTTTCAACTGTATCAAAAGAATAAAATACCTAGGAATAACCAAGGGGTGAAAGAGTTGTACTCTGAAAACTATAAGACACTGATGAAAGAAACTGAAGAAGATACAAGTCAATGGAAATCTATCCCATGCTCATGAACAGGAAGAATTTATATTGTCAGAATGGCCATCTAGCACAAAGCAATTTACAGATTCAATGCAATCCCTATCAAAATGCCAATGGCATTTTATAATGACCTAGAGCAAATAATCCTAACATTTATACAGAACTGCAAAGACCCTGAATAGCCAAAGCATCTTGAGAAAGACCAGAATTGGGGGTATCACACTCCCTGACTTCAAGCTATATTACAAGGCTTCGGTAATTAAAACAATATGGTAGTGGTAGAAGAAGGGATCCATAGCTCAATGGAACAGAATAGAGTGCCCAGACATAAACCCACACATATATGGTCAATTAGTATATGATAAAGGAACAATAAACAACACAATGGGGAAAAAACAGTCTCTTCAATAAAAGGTATTGGGAAAACTGGACAGCTACATGCAAAAGAATGAAACTGAATTACTCCCTAACACCAGAAACGAAAGTGAAATCAAAATAGATTGAAGACCTAAATAAAAGGCACAAAGTCTTAAAACTCTTAGAAGAAAACAGGCAAAAATCTCTTGAACATAAGCATTAGGAATATTTTTCTGGACATGTCTCCCCAGGCAAGGAAAACAAAAGCAAAAATAAACAAGTAGGACTAATCAAACTTAAAAAGCTTCTGTACTGCAAAGGAAATGATCAGAAAAACAAAAAGGCAACCCACAGTATGGGAGAATATACTCATAAATTATATAATAGATAAGGGTTTAACACCCAAAATATATAGGAACTCATATGACTCAACACCAAGAAATCAAATAACCCAACTAAAAAATGGGCAGAGGACCTGAACAGATATTTCTTCAAAGAAGAAATACAGATGGCCAACTGGTACATGATAAGATGCTCCACATTGCTAATCATCAGGGAAATGCAAATCAAAACCACAATGAGATGATATCTCATACCAGTTGGAATGGCCATTATCCAAAAGACAAGAAATAACAAGTGTTGGAGAGGGTGTGGAGAAGAAACCCTCCTACACTGTTGGTGGGAATATAAATCGGTGCAGCCACTGTGGAAAGCAGTATGGAGGTTCCTCAAAAAACTAAAAATAGAAATACCTTATGAACACAGTAATTCCACTTGTATGAATTTGCTCAAAGAAAATAAAATCTCTCTGATTCAAAAAGATAAATGCACCCCTATATTTATTGCAGCATTGTTTACAATAGCCAAGATATGGAAGCAACCCAAGTGTCCATCAGTAGATGAATGGATAAAGAAGAGGTGGCACATATATGCAACAGAATATTAGACAAGAGAAATCTTGCCATTTCCAACAACATGGATAGATTTACAGGGTATTATGCTCAGTGAAATAAGTCAGGTGGAGAAAGATAAATACTATATGATTTCACTTATATTTGGAATATAGAAATGAAACAAAACACAATGAACAAAACGGCAAAAGAGTCATAGACACTGAAAAGCAATGGGTGGTTACTGTGAGGGAGGAGTTAGGGTGGACAGGTGAAATAGGCAGAGGGGATAAAGAGACACCAAACCTCAATCATAATATAAATTTGTTGTGGGGATGAAAGTACAATATAGAGAATATAGTCAATAGTCCTATTGAGACAGGGACCATGGGCTTAGAGTAAGGTGAGGGCCTCCGGAAAAAAACAAAGCAAGATAATCCATTGTGAGATTTTCTTTGGCCTACTGGGGGGCCCAGCTTGTTTTTCTGACTTTACCCAGGTGCTGCTTTTCTTCCTGCAGCCCTAATCAAGTGATTGGCAACCTGGGAAATTTAACAAGCAAGCCCAAAACAACGTAGTAAAAACAGAAAGGAGTCCATCTTAAAAATAAGATTGCATTTTAAAACCCAATTAGTTAAAAAGTAAGTTTCTTAACATACTCTTTAACAAACAGACAATAACTCAGCCCACCTTGGGAGCAAAGCAGGCAGTCTTAAGTGATATGCTCCCAGACGAGGAAGCTGCTATCATGGGATGAAATCAGAGCAGTAAATTTCTTGTAAATAACCAGGAAGACTAATAAGAAATTTAATGTCTCTTCAAATATAAACATTTTGGGACCACTTAGCAGGTGTACATCCCTGGTCCTTTGTCTCTCAACCTCCTATAAAACCCCTAGACAACGAACCACCCCGGGGCTCTCTTGTCTGAGGATCAGGGAAGGAGACTCCTGGAGTTCAGAAAGTTAGCAGAACACCCCGATCGTTTTTCTGTTCCCTCTTTCCCCAGCCCCAAGCACTCCTACAGCATCAGTGGTGGTAGTGGTGACAACAGTGACTGTGGCTGTTGGGAGGGTGCCAAAGCTCTGATAAAGAGGAAGCCTTCTCTATGACCATAATCGTGGTTCCAGGAGTGTGGGACAAACTCTCTTTGCTTTTTCTCCCAGTGTGGCCTCCTATAGATTGAGCCTGGATGCTGTCACTGCAATGGGAAGGGCACAGCTAAGTAGGAAACTAAACCCTGGCTTTCTGGTCACCAGATGAAGAAGGGAGGCTGGAAATAATGTAGAGGAAGGAGCTTAAGAGAGTAATCCCAGAGAATTATGTATGAATTCCTGGGTTTACCTCTGAGCTTCATATGTATGGATCTGCCCCTAAACAACACATCACAGATTTTGAGAATTGAGCTAAAAGGTAGACCACCACACAGATCCTCAGCAGGCTTGTAGAGGATGCATAGGCAGGGCAGATCCAAATAGCACTGCAATGCCTTTGAACACTGAATTGACTTTTGAACCAAAGCCCACAGAAGGTGGGTTAGAAGTTGCAGCCTGAAACTAGCTAGGTCGATGGTCTTCTAAAACAGAAATATCGACATTCTCTTTAGGATTTAAGCAGGACACAGAGTGTCATGATATAATAATCAAAATTTCCAGGATATAATGCAAAATGCCTTGTATCTGAAGAACTAGAAAGATCTCAAATGGCAAGGAAAAACAATCAAAAGACACCAACCCTGAAATGACACAGATGTTGGAATTATTAAAGCCTTAAAGCAGTTATTATAACCATGCTTAAATAAGTAAGGGGAAACTTCCTTCAGATGAAAGGAAAGGGAAAATTTCCTCAAAGAAATAGAAAATATAAATAGGAACCAAACGACAATTTTCTTACTGAAAGCTACAGTGAAATTAAAAATTCACTGGATGGGTTCACTATCATACTGTAGAACAGAGGAAGGAGTCCATAAATGTGAAGATAGAGCAATAAAATCTTATCTGAACAATAGAGAGGAAAATTAATGAACAGAGCATTAGAATTCTGTGGGATAATACCAAAAGATATAACATGTGTACCATTGGAGTCCCAAAAGGAGAAGAGAAAGACTTTGGTGCTGAAATAGTACTGCAGGAAATATTGGCTGAATATTCCCCAAATTTGTTATAAGATATAGATATACAGATTCAAGAAGTTCATTGACCCCAAGCAGATAAATTCAAACAAACCCATGACCAAAACATCATAATCAAACCGCTGAATACAGATAATGAAAAAGTCCTGAAAGCAGTCTCAGAGAAAAATTACACTTTAAATATGGATGCAAGAATTTAAATGACAGTGGATTTCTCATCAGAAACCACAGAGGATAGAAGGATGTGACATAACATTCTTTTTTTCTTTTATTAAGGTATTATTGATATACACTCTCATGAAGATTTCACATGAAAAAACAATGTGGTTACTACATTTACTCTTATTATCAAGTCCCCACTCATACCCCAATTCAGTCACTGTCCATCAGTGTAGTAAGATGACACAGATTCACTGTTTGCCTTCTCTGTGCTACACTGTTTTCCCAGTGATTCCCCACACCATGTGTACTAAACATAGTACCCCTCAATCCCCTTCTCCCTCCCTCCTCACCCACCTTTCCATACCCTTCCCTCTGGTAAACACTAGTCCCTTCTTGGAGTCTCTGAGTCTGCTGCTATTTTGTTCCTTCAGTTTTGCTTCGTTGTTATACTTCACAAATGAGGGAAATCATTTGTGATTTCTCCACCTGGCTTATTTCACTTGTCTTTCTCCACCTGGCTTATTTCACTGAGCATAATATCCTCCAACTCCATCCATGTTGTTGCAAATGGCAGGATTTGTTTCCTTCTTATGGCTGAATAGTATTCCTTTGTGTATATGTACCACCTCTTCTTTATCCATTCATCTACTGATGGACACTTAGGTTGCTTCCATATCTTGGCTATTGTAAAAAGTGCTGCAATGAACATAGGGGTGCAAAAGTCTTTTTGAATCTGAGAAGTTGTATTCTTTGGGTAAATTCCAAGGAGTGGGATTCCTGGGTCAAATGGTAATGAATTTTCAGTTTTTTGAGGAACCTCCATATTGCTTTCCACAATGGTTGAACTGGCTTGCATTCCCACCAGCAGTGTAGGAGGGTTCCCCTTTCTCTGCTTCCTCACCAGCATTTGTTGTTCTTAGTCTTTTGGATGCTGGCCATCCTTACTGGTGTGAGATGATAATCTCATTGTGGTTTTAATTTGCATTTCCTGGATGATTAGTGATGTGGAGCATCTTTTCATGTGTCTGTCGGCCATCTGAATTTCTTCTTTGGAGAACTGTCTCTTCATATCCTCTGCCCATTTTTTAATTGGGTTATTTGCTTTTTGGGTGTAGAGGCGTGTAAATTCTTTATATATTTTGGATGTTAACCCCTTGTCGGATATGTCATTTACAAATATATTCTCCTATACTGTTGGATGCCTTTTTGTTCTGTTGATGGTGTCCTTCGCTGTACAGAAACTTTTTAGTTTGATGTAGTCCCATAAGTTCATTTTTGCTTTTGTTTCCCTTGCTCGAGGAGATGTGTTCAGGAAGAAGTCATTCATGCTTATATTCAGGAGATTTTTGCCTATGTTGTCTTCCAAGAGTTTTATGGTTTCATGACTTACATTCAGGTCCTTGATCCATTTCGACATGACATTCTTATAGTACTGAAAGAAAAAAAAAACTGTCCACTCAGAATTCTGTATCTAGTATAAATATCCTTCAGTTATGAAGATAAAATAAAGGCATTGTAAGATAAAGGAAAACTAAGAAAATTTGTTGCCAGTAGATATGCTTTAAAAAAAAATTCTAAAGGGAGTTTTTTAAATGAGAGGGAAATGATACCAGGAGGGAAACTTGGAAGATTAGAAATAAAGGAAAAACAACCAAAGTGGCAAATATCTGAGTAAATATAACAGACTATTCTTATCTCCTTAACTTCTAGAAAATATGAATGACCACTGAACATACAATGTGTAGTACTTTCTGATGGGATTTTCAATGTATGTAGATGTTATACATATGACAATTGTAGCATAAAGAGAGGAGGGTAAAGAGACACGTATATGATGATAAGATTTTAGAGTTCCACCTGAAGTGGTAAAATGTTAATTCTGTGTAGATTTTGAAAAGTTAAGAATGTATATTGTAATACATAAATGAAACCATTTTTAAAAAAATCTAAAGAGATAGAGTAAGAAAACTCAAGAACTAAATTAAAATAGAATACCAAAATATACTTAAATAATCCAAATGAAAGAAAATAAGGAAAAACACCAGAACAAAAACAAAGGGAACAAACAGAAAATAAATAATGTAATGAAATGGTAGACATAAATCCTAACTTATCAAAAATTCCAACAAATGTAAAATTCCAATAAATACATACAGTCTAAAAGCACAAATTGAAAGAAAGATGACCAGAAGAGAATAATAAAAAAAATAGAACCAACTATATGCTGTGTTCAAAAGAAACCCACTTTAATATGATATAGATATGATAAAAGTAGAAGACTACAAAATGATATTCCATGCAAACACTTAAAAATTGGAGTGAATATATAAATATTAGAAAAAGTAGGTATCACAGCAATGATAAAAGGTCAGTTCATCAGGAACATATGAGTCCTGTGTATGCATGTAGCAAGAGAGCTTCAAATAAATGAAGCAGTAATTGATAAAACTGCAAGAAGAAATGGACACACATAATTATAATTTGAGACTTCAACACTGCTCTCTCAGTGATCAATAAAGCAAGTGGACAGTAATGGCTAAGAACTTAGCGCTGGACACTACCATCTACCAAAGGGATCTAAATGACATCTGTGGAATATTCCATCCAACAATATCAAAACACAGATTCCTTTTTTTTTCAAGTGCACATGGAATATTCACAAAATAGACCATATCCCGTGTCATTAGATAATCTTAACAAATTTAAAAGAATTTAAATAACTTGCAGTATGTTCTCTGATAATAATGGGGTTAAACCAGAAATCAATAACAAAAAGGTAACTGGAAAATCAGCAAACACTTGTAAATTAACATTTCTAAATAATCCATGGATAAGAAGTCTCAAAGGGAATTAGAAAATACTTTTAACTAAATGAAGTTGAAAACACACTATATCCAAATTTGGGGGACCTAGCTAAAGTTATGTTAGAGGAAATTTCCTGGTTAGACAAAATTTCCTGGTTAAAGGAAATCTTTCAGTACTCAGTGCTTTTATTAGAAAAGAAGAAAAATTCACATAAAAAGTTTAAGCTTCTATCTTAACAAAATAGAAAAAGGGGAGCAAAATACCCAAAAAGTAAGCAAAAAGAAAGAAATAAAGGTAGGACAAATCAGTGAAACTGATAACAGAAAAAGAATAGAGAAAATCAATGAGCAGAAAGATGATTCTTTGAAAAGGTCAATAAAATTAATTAGCATCCCCCCAGAAAGAAAAATCTTGAAATATTAAAAGAATCACGAAAACGTGACACAGAGACATGAAGTGAGCAAACGCTTTTGGAAAAATGACATCAATGGAGTGGCTCAGAGCAGGGTTGCCACAAACCTTCAATTTATAAAAAGAAAGCAAGCAGTATCTCTGAAGCACAATTAAATGAGAGATGCCTATAATTTGTTCATATGCATGCAATATACTTTGAGATATACATGTAATTGTTCATTGTATTCCCTTATAATCCTTTCTATTTCCATAAGGTTGGTAGCAATGTTTTCTCTTTTACTCCTAATTGAGTCATTTGAGTTCCTTTCTGTCTTTCTTTCTCTCTCTCTTTCTTTCTTCTTTTCCCTCCTTCCCTCCCTCCCTCCCTCCCTTCCTTCCTTCCTTCCTTCCTTTCCTCCCTCCCTCCCTCCTTCCTTCCTTCCTTCCTTCCTTTCCTCCCTCCCTCCCTCCCTCCTTCCTTCCTTCCTTCTCTTTCTTTCTTTCTTTCTTTCTTTCTTTCTTTCTTTCTTTCTTTCTTTCTTTCTTTCTTTCTTTCTTTCTT
>JAQQAC010017683.1:7363821-7402806 GCA_029783875.1 Phataginus tricuspis | reverse complement strand
CTTTCTTTCTTTCTTTCTTTCTTTCTTTCTTTCTTTCTTTCTTTCTTCCTTCCTTCCTTCCTTCCTTCCTTCCTTCCTTCCTTCCTTCCTTCCTTCCTTCCTGTCTTTTTTCTTTCAGCCAGCCTATCTAAATGTGTATTGATTTTTTTCACCTTTCCAAAGAACCAACTTGTGGTTTTCTGTATTGTTTGTCTATTCTCTATTTCACTTATTTCAGCTCTAATATTTGTTATATCCTTTTTCTACTTGGTTTCTGTTTAGTTTCCTCTATTTTTCTAGTTTTTAAAGTGGAAGTTTCAGTTTTTTAAGATTTTTTTAAAATATAGGTATTTATAACCATAAATTTCCCTCTAAGCTCTGACTTCATTGGATCTGTAAGTTTTAGTATAATTTACTTCCATTTGATTCATATCAACATATTTTCTAATATCTTTCGTGATTTCTTTTTGATCCTTTGGTTTTTAGGAATGTTTTGGTTTTTTTCCATATATTTGTGAATCTTTCAAAAGGTTTTTGACAAATTTGCAAAGGTAATCCAATGAAGAAAAGATAGTCTTTTCGACAAATGACGATATGACAATTGGACATACATATGGCAAACTAATCTCAACTTAATCCTTACATGTCATAAGAAATGTACTCATATTGATCATACATCTAAATGTAAAATGTAGAACTATAAACTTTTTGTGTGTAAACATAGGAGAAAATCTCCATGACCTGTGGTTTAGGCAGATAGTTCTTAGCTTGACAGCAGTATAATCTACTAAAAAATATATATAAATTGGAGTTCACCAAAATTCAAAACTTTTACTCTACATAGGGCCCTCTTTTCATATCCCTTCCAAACTATCCCCAGTCCTTTCTGCATTAGGCATTTCAGTCATAGAATCTACTCAATTAGGAACTTTATTGAAAGTTCACAAGGTTTTCTTCAACTTGTGTGTCATTTTTTAAAATCTGCCCCCCTCAGTGGCTGAACCAAAGAGCTTGAGGTGACTGCCCCATAAATACATAATCTAAATAAAAATAATGTCTCAATGGTCTCAAACAGCTTTGAGACAAGTTTCCCAGTGTCTGCTTCCAACAGAGTGATATCTCTAGGCTCTGCCTGTACAAAAATCCTGGAGTTCCAGTTTCTCCTAAACTGGAGGCCTTAGAGGACATGACATAGAGAGCTAAAAGGCACTGTTAAGAGAATGAAAAGACAAGCTACATGCTGGAAGAAAATGTTGTAAATGGCATATCTCACATATATCCAGAATATATAGAGAACCCTCAGCACTCAACATTAGGGAACCAACAACCCAATTTTTAAGAATGGGCAATACCAAATGTTAGTGAGATACAGAACAACAGGAACTCTCATTTATTGCTGGTGGGAATGTAAAATGGGTCCGCCACTGTGAAAAAACAGTCTAGGATGCATGTTTATATAAATTTAAGTACTTACATTTACCACATGACCCAGCAATCCTACCCCTAAGTATTTTCCCTAGAGAAATAAAAACTTATGTGTATATCTGCACACAATGTTTGTAGCAGCTCTTTTCATAATCACCAAAAACTGGAAACAATCAAATGCCTTTCAGTGAATGGATAAGCATCTGCACAATGGAATACTTCTCAAGAATAAAAAGGTCAGATTACTGATAGACATAACATTGGGGAACCTCAAAGACATCATGCTGGGTGAGGAAGCCAGTATCAAAGTTACATACTGTGTGGCTGTGTTTGTGTACCGTGCTAGAAATGACAAAACTATGGGGAAAGAGAACAGCTCAGGGATTTCCTGGGGTTAGGTATGAGGAAAGTCTGACTATAAAAGCAGCACGAGGGAGTTTGGAGAGACTGAACTGTTCCATATCCTGATTGAGGTGGTGGTTACATGAATCTCTGCATGAACTAAAACTCATAACACTGTACACCAAAAAATGAAAAGCTTGTTTTAGTGTATATTAATTAAAAAATATATAAATACTGGATGGACTTAACAGAAGATGAGACACGGCAGAAAGAAAGTTAGTTAACTTGAAGACCAGGTACTAGCACTGATCAAACCAGAGCACAGAGAGAAAAATAGCTAAAGAAAATGAACACAGCCTCACTCATCTGTGGGGCAATACCAGGGGTGAAACTTATCTTTAATTGAAGTTCTCAAAGAGGCAGATAAAATATAGGAAGAAATAGTGACCGAAAACATTTCAAATCTGAGGAAAAATATAAACACACAAACCTAAAGAGCACAATGAAACCTAAGAAGAATCAACACAAGAAAATCACAACAAAGATCATTTTATGCAAATCACTAAAAATCTGTGATGAAGAGAAAATCTTAAAACCAGCCAACAATAAAGAATGCATTATATAGGAAGAACAATGATAATAATGACCATCAGAAACAATGTAGGGCAGAAGATAGTCAAATGGATGTCTTTAAAGTGCTTGGGAGGGGGGATCTGTTAACTTTTTGGCATTCAAAACATTACTCTAGAAGACAACCAACTGTTTACAACAATCATGTCAGTGTATTATGGGATTTGTTAGTTATGTAGAAGTAATGCATCTGATAACAATAGGCTGGAAGGATCACAATAGGATAACAGAGGATGGGGGCAAATGAAAGTATAGGATTTTAAGGTTTACATCTTACATGAGCAAGTATAATATTGTTTGATAAGTTAACAATGGATATTGTAGATCTAAAGCAACTAGTAAAAGGATAAAGATAATAGGTATGGCTAGTAAGACAATAGAGATAAAAATGCACTATTTAAAAATACACAATTCAAAAAAAGGAACAAATGGACAAAAAGAAGATAGATGGCAACTTTTAAGCCAACCATATCAATAATTAAAAAAAAAACAAATGAACTAAATTAAAAGGCAGAGAACAGTGTACTGAATTTTAAAAACGCACAAATAATGTTACATATAAGAGATAGCCTTTAATATAAATCCCAGAGAGGTGAACAGTAAGAGGATGGAAAAATATGTATCATGACAACACTAATCACAGCTAATATGAATTGCTGCACTGATAACAGATGAAGTAGACTTCAGAAAAATAAATATTATTAGAAATAAGGAAGAACATTTCATATTAATAAAAGTACCCATGCATCAAAGAGACATAATCATCTATTACGGACTGAATTGTGTCCCCCCCAACCCCCATTCATATCTTGAAGCCATAGCACCCAATGTGACTATTTGGAGATTGGGTCTTTAGAAGGCAATTAGGGTTAAATTGAGGTCATAAAGATGGGGCCCTAAATCCAACAGGACCTTATAAGTAGAGGAAGCAATGATAGAGCTCTCTGTGTGCGCAGAGGGAAGACTGGGAGAAAGGCAAGCCAAAGAGAGATGCTTCACCAGAAACCAAACCCCGTTGGACCTTGATCTTGAACTTTCCAGCCTGCAGAACAAATTTCTGTTGTTTAAGCCACCAGTCTATAGTACTTGTTACGGCTGACTAGCACCATCTTAAATGCATATGCACATAGTAAGGGAGTTTCAAAATACACAAGGCAAAAACTGATAGAAATGAAAAGAGAAATAGACGAATCCATTACTATGGTGGGAGAGTTTAACATGTAATACACAGAAAACCAGTAAGAGTACAGAAGACTTGAATAACACTATGAACCAACTTGACTTAATTGACATTTAATCCCACAGCCGCAGTAGACATACTTTCATGTGCATGTGGGAAATTCACCAAAAGAGACCACGTGCTGAATCATGAAACAAAACTCAATACATTTAAAAGGGTTGGAAATACCACAAAGAATGTCCTCTGACCATGATGGAATAAGACTGGAAATAAAAAACATAAAGATGTCTGGATATGTCCCACATATCAGGAAGTTAAAATATTCATAAAAATTCCATGGGTCAAAGAAGAAATAACCAGGAGAATTAGAAAGTCTCTTGAATGGAATGGTAGTAAAAATGCAACCTATCAACAACTTCAGGATCCAGTTAAACAGTGTTTAGAGGGAAAAAGGACTTCAAATACTCATCCTAGAAAGGAGAAAGGTGGGTGAGAGCGGTGTTCAAGTGACATTTTGGGACACGTGTGTGAGGACAGCATGTGAGGGGCAGTGGAAGAGAGAAAAGGATCAGGCCCAGGGTCCCAAGCCCAAGAAGTCAGTGCCTCCTGAGAGAGTGGGGGTGAGAGCCTGAGCTCCTCTCTCAGTGCCAGAGAATTCCCTCGACTGCACTTTCTGCCTGAAAATGGAGTCATGCCTTCTGAGTTTATTGCTACCTGAATGCCCAGCACAACTTGAACAGCAGTTTGACCAGTGCAGGTAGAGGAAGGTTAGCTCTGGAGGGGGCAGGCAGCTGAGACCTGGGGATGCAGGGGCTCTGGCGCCCAGCCTGGAGTCTGTCTGAACACGAAGGGCTGCCTCCTGAAACTGATTGCCCCAGCTTTCCCATTCTGGGCTGTCTGAGCGGGGGCGGGATGCGGCCGTGTTCTGACCTCACAGTGAAATCTGAATAATTGATGCCCAGTCTAATGTTTCACTCAATTGTCAGAAAGCAAGAAACACAAGCCCAGTGTGCAGCGACCCAGGCCTGGACAAAGGGCTGTTTTCATCGCCCCCTGTCCCCTGCCTCAGGTCTGTGTGGCTCCCTCCCCAGCACATGATCTGTGACAAGCGTCCTGTGTTCTCCCACCCACCTCCCTGGGGAGCCTAAGGAGGGATTATCAGGGAGGCAGCTCCCCCAGGACAGTAGGGAAGGACTGCCTCCCTTCCCTCCCCAACGGCCCCCGTGGCGTGTGTCATCTGGAGCATGTGCCCAGCTGTTGCTGGATACCCACTTGGCACCACCTTCTCTCTGCTAAGAGCTGCTGGGAGGCCTCTATAAATACAGAGCTCTCACCCAAACAAACAGTGCAGATGGGTCCTCAGGGGCCTTTGAACTGCATGTGCTGCAGGGGAATATAGGGGGAAAGGGGTGGGGGGCATCTAGGGACTCCCTGAGCTCCAGGCACATAGAAAGCCGAACTCTGTTTAGATTTCTGGTGCTCAGGAGCTAAGACTCATTTGTCACAATCCCAGGGGGAAAAAAAAACACCATAAATGAACTCCAAACACACAGTTCCATGAGGGGGGAATAGGAGACAATCGGAACTCTTCTGAGCTGGCACCCAAGGCCGTGACAGCATGTCTAGCTCATGGTGGGGTTGCACAGGGTGGCCCAGGTCATTGAGTACGGGGCGGGGAGTGGGCAGCTAGAAACCCTCAGGAGGCAGGACAGCTGCACATACTCACCTGTCCTGCTAACCTCACTTAAAAAACACAAACTCAAGCATAAAACTATTAAGAATTTCAGGATGGTGACTGCAGAGCCCTGAACCCTAGTTCTGCCTGTTAGGGCCTTTCTCCTGTCTTTCTAAGACCAATAGAGTGCTGGGTACCCTACCTGGAATGGATGTTGCAGGGCTGGAGAGGCTGTACTTTGGGAGCAAAGAATCAGATTCGGAGGCAAAGGGAAAGCAGCGCTGAGCTGGAGACTGGAGCAAAGGCCTCAGCACCCTACCCAGACCAGACCCCTTCTTCAGAGCTCACCTGCAGGGAACAGAACCACTAATGTAGTTCACAGCCGAGGACCTCCATGGGAATCGTTCTTGCCTAAGATGGTGTTCCCGGGGGCCAGTGATGGGCTGCCACCGTTGGTACTGAGGTCTACACCCATCTTCCGTTTGGGGTGGCTCTGGAGACCCCAAGGCTCCTGCAGGATTGGCTGAGACCTCGGATGCAGTGGCATCCTGGGTCCTTCCCCACTCTGCCCAGTCCTTCCCCCTCACTGCCTCACACTGCCCAGGGTGCCTCCCAGGAAGGAGGCCCTAAATGGGGTCACTTGCCAACAGTAGGCACAGAGAGCCCCATCACAGGTACTAGGTGGCACGTGCTGTCACTGAGGGGGCAGAGCCCTTTCATAGGTGGTGGGCCCCAAGGCATTCTGGGGAACAGAGCTTGCCAGCCAGTGTGAAAGAGGCATAGGGGACATAGGGGACATGGGACTGGGGGCCTAGACGGCTCTGAGCACCACTGGTTGTTGAAGAGAGAGGATGACAGACTAATCCAACCCCAAATATGAAAAACAGAGGATCTCTCCGGAGCATTCTGGGGGCCCCCAATCCCTGGAAGCTGTCAGGATCTGAGGATAAAGGAAGAACAGTCAGTGAGGAGGTAGAGGCGCAGAGGGTTCTCGTAGGAGTTGGTGGAGCTCTTGGCCTGGGTGGGGTCCTCTGCAAGGTCAGGGTTGTGATGGGGAAGGGGTGGGGCCCTGAGAGCTGGGTGGTGACATTTGGGTAGGTGCATGTGAGAACCTGGAACTTCAGAAGGCCGTGAACATGCTTTTTTATTTTTTTGTTTTTTATTGTGGTAAAATACACATAACATAAGAGTTACCATCTTCACCATCTTCAAGTGTGCTGTTCAGTAGTGTTAAGGCCATTCACACTGCTGTGCAAAACACACATCACCACCACCCACCCACAGAACTCTTTTCATTTTGCAAAACTGAAACTCTGCACCATGAAACACTAACTCCACATTCCCTCCTCCCCCAGCTCCTGGCAACCACTCACCCTCTCTCTCTGTGAAGTTGACCATTCTAGCTACCTTATTTGAGTGGAATCATGTGCTATTTGACCTGTTGTGACTGGCTTATTTTACTGAGCATAATGTCCTCAGGTTTCATCTACATTGGGCAGAATTGGATGGGAGGGGTTTATGCCAAGGTTGAGGAGATGGGGCTACTGTGTGCTCAGATGGCTTGTGGAAGGCTGGGAGGGAAGTCGGCCCACGCTGTGTCCAGGGAAATGCCAGAACTGTGTGGATGGGACCAACAGATCAGAGTGAAGCCAGACACCCAGGAGGGGCTGGGGGACCCTCCCACTCCCGCCCCACTTACAAACATGACGGAGAGAGTGCTCGGGAGGAGCGTAAAGCATTGCTGAGAAGCTCAGTGGTGCTGACCTTGGTAGTGAGGGCTGACCGTGGAGGTTGCTCTGGGGACCCCAGTAGCAATGGGGATGACAGGGTCCCAGAGGAAAAGAGGATGGTGGTGCTTAACTATCAGAAACAAGGTGAATGCAATTCTCGATGAGTGGCAAGATGGGAGTAGCAGCTGGGGGCCCTGCTGTGCAGACAGCCTATGAGATGGTTCTAGAACACAGCACCTGAGGTGAGCTGGATGGGCAGTCACCAAGGGGACTGCTTAATTTATACAATAAATAATACCAAGAGTGGGTGATCAGGAGACTGAGAGCAGCCTAATGATGATCCCTTGGCTGGTTTCAGGCCCTGTACCAGTCGTCAGAGCCAGAACCCAGACTGAGGAGGAGGCTAGCTCTGTGAGGAAGGGCCTGAACCCAATGGCAGGTGTCCTTGCCAGCAAGGACCTTAAGACGTGGGAAACCCCGGGGGAGCCGCGACCACCTATGAAATGGGATGAGAAAAAAGGACACGGAGACAAGACAGTATTCTGATCAAGTCTCGTTTATTGAGAGAGTGAACAATACCTATATACTAGAGGTGTGGGCGTAGGGAAAAGTGGCAATCTCTGAATGGTTGCCCATTATGATAATGAGGCGACCTGCAAAGTTCAATCTTGCACCGAGTGGTGCACATGCGCAGTGGTCACTGGCGGGAAGCTGTGGCCAAGAAGAAGTAAACAACAAGATGGAGTCCCATTGTTCTAGTATAAATCTATTCTATATGCTGACTATAAAGGTTAGGTTAGTTTCTTAAGCAATGAAGCATAGAATACAGAATGAAACTGGGTTGGGCTAAGATCTTTAAGCTTTCTGTGCCAGTGCAAAGTCCAAGGTGGTCACCAACAGGCAGGGATGTGCAGTAGTAACTGCCCACAGTGTCTCCCAAAGGGATCCCACCCAGCCTTTTACTTGGGTGACCATGCAGAGGGGGAAGGCGAACCTTTAGAACTTTTCAGGAGAGTTGGACACAGGGTCTGAATTGATAATGTTGAAGGGAGACCAGGGGCTCCCCATGGCCCCCTGCTGAGGAGCAGGTGGGACAGGTGTCCGGCCTAGGTCACTGTGGTCCACTGGGTCATTTCTCCACTTCCAGAATGGGTCACTGGGATGGAGCTTCTTAGCCGTCAGCAGAACCCCCATGTGGGCTCCTTAACCTGTGGGGTAAGAGCCATCAGAGTGGGCAGAGTGGGCAGGGCCAGCTGGGGGACTCTGAAACTACCCCTCCCACCGCCCCCAGGGGGATAATATGTCACATCCGAAGGCGGACAGAGATTATTGTCCCTCAAAAAATCAAGTAGTTTGGGGGTCATATCCCCAAGTCTTGGTCCTACAAAAACCGTAGACATGATGGCAGATTAGAGCTGATGTTATGGGCTGAATTTTTCCCCCCCAACTTCATAAATTGAAGTTCTAATCCTCAACGTGACTGTATTTGGAGCTGAGGTCTTTAGGAAGGTAATTAAGGTCAGATAAGGTCATAAGGGTGGGACTCTTCTTCCATAGGACTTGGGTCCTTCTCAGAAGAGGGAAAGATGCCAGAGATCTCCACATGCTCACAGAGGAAAGGCCATGAGAGGGCACGGAGAAGACGGCCATCTGCAGTGCACAGGGGCCTCGCCAGAAGCCAGTCCTGACAGCACCATGGTCTTGGACTTACAGTCTCCAGAATGTAGGAAAATCAACGAGTCTGTGCTATTCTGTTATGGCAGCCAAGCAGAATGGCCTCCACAATGCCACCAGGTCGAGCCCCACTGCAGCTGCCGTGTCTGGATTCCGTCTCCGAAGGAGCAGATTAACGCAGTCAGGGGTGTGGCATCCGCCGTCCTTTTGGGAATGCTCTTTCCAACCCTGAGAAAATGGGAAGGGTTTGCATTTGTGTTGGGTGGACAACAGGGGGCCTGGGCTGTGTGGTCATTTCATGCATGGGCAATTCCTGTACACTGAATTTGGCCTACAAATGGCTCTAGGCCTGTCACAAACAGATTCAGTGATTTCTGGCCAGTGTATAAAATGGGATACAAATTACTCATGTGAAGGTGATGGTGGGAGGCAGCAGAGGGGAGAGGCATGCTGGGGCAGCAGGAGGCTCGAGGGGTCCCAGCGGGCCTGCTCACTAGAGGCGGCCACAGGAAGGCAGCCCCACAGCCGGGCCAGAGGAAGGGGTACTGAAGGGAATTGCCCTGCGTGCGCCTGAGGATTGGCACCCAGGGCAAGTGGGAGCAGGGTCCCTGGTCTGGCAGGCGAGCAGGGCAGGCACGGTTCCGGGCCTGGGTGGAGCTGGGATCGCTTTGTAGATCAACTGCGCAAACCCAGAGGGTCTCCAGGACAGACCTGGGTGAAGTGCTGAACCTGACACCTAGGCAGAGCCCTCCAGCCCCTGTAGCAACATGGTGCTGATAGAAATGGGGTCCTGCCTCTGCAGGCCGGAGTGTGCTGGAGCACAGGCCCCACGGGCAGGTCCTGGTGGGACTCAACCTACACGGTGGCACCCAGGCCCACGCTGAGCACTGAGAGGCGTGATGGCCTGCGACTGACCTTGAGACCTTTGTCAAGCCCCAAGGGACCCATGTTCCCTGGGACCCCTCTGCCGTCAGCCCAGCTTTGTCTCCACTGCCTAGAAACATCCAGATGTGAACTGCAGCCCTTCTCCTTTGCAAACCTTACATGATGTCCTTAAACAGAGTGGATGTTACCAGGGTCTAGGGATCACACACCCTTGGGCACTACCCCTGTGCGCTCCTGTCCCATCCCTGCACTAGGCTTCCAGCCTCCAGTCTCCTAGCCCTGCCACCATAGGACATGCAGTGTGTGTCTTCTGTGCCCAGCTCCTCCTTTGCCCCTGCTGTGCTCAGGGCTGCAAGCAGTCTGGCCATCCCTCCCTCCAAAGGGCAATTCTAAAGCCAGATATTAGGATAATAAAAAGGCCTCCACCTTCTGGGAGGTGGGAGAGAGCTTGTGGCATCCTTCCCGCATCAACAGGCCAGTCCCCAATCTCTAGGCCACCTGTCTCTGAGACGTGGGGGTGATGAGGCCCACCATGGAGATGCTGCTCTACCTGCCCTTTCTCCCCCAGCTGGGACCTCCCCTCACTGCCAGAAGGCACGGAGGGAGGAGAGGCTACAGTCCCCTCATCACCTGCCAGCTCTGGCAGCCCCAGAAGTGACGTGTCCCCTGGTCCCCAGCACCCCACCCACAGACAGTCTTGGGGCACCCCTCTGAGTGTACCCACTTGCTTCCTGCCTGGCCTCTGGCTGACACCCTGCCGTGGAGCTGTGGTGAGGATTAGGAGTGGAAAGTATCCAGTTGAAAGCCTGGCCCCTGGTCTCAGGGCTGGGATAAGGTCTGCTGGGCCTCACAGCCACCAGGAGGCAGGAGGAGCTGGACAGGTACAGACAGACTGTGGTTCTGCAAACCCTTAAGAGCTGCCCTGCGAGCAGGGACCCTGACAATGCTGTGCCTCCAGCACACCTTTCTGTTGTTTATCTGTTCAAGGAGACCTTTTGAGATTTTGAGTAAAGATGGAGAGAATGAATAGAGGCATGTTCCTTCATGTTAGCTTTTGCCCTTTCACACATTGCTGCAAAGTTCATTTGTCCCGAAGATTCAGGAGGCTATGCAGTCCTAGACACTTCAGGCTCCAAGTGACTGTATTCTGGAGAGAACACCCCAGATCATCAGGGTGGAAGAAGAGCCCCATGCCCAACATTTCCTGGGAAGAGACTCCCCTGACCTGGGCAGCCCTGGGTACCTGAGTAGCATCTTTGCGGGGAGTTTCAGGGCCCTTACGTCTGTACAAAGGACAGAACTGTAGCCCTGGAGCTGCTTGAAAGAGACACAGAAGAGGGTGGCCTACACAGAAGAGGCCCCCAGCCCAGCAATCAGGGTTGAGTCCTCTTCTCACATTGAGAGCACATGCTTTGGGGGCGTGGGACCACCTGCACTAAGGTATTTTGGCTCTGACCAGTTCTGTCTGGCCCCAAGGAAATAGGACGGCAGTCTGGCCAGCCTCGGGAGGTCTGGGGGGGACAGCCAGGTCCAGATCCTTGGTCTGAGGCTCCTTAGCCTTATCACCTGGAAGCTTGTGTAACTTCTGTAAACTGAAGCTTCCTGATTTAGAAAATGGGATTAAAATTGCACTACCCTCCCCCTGTTCCTGCCGCCCACCCGCCCACTACCAGGGCTTCATGAGGAGCAAGCAGGATAATGAGGGTGAAGCTCTTGGCCGCTGCACTGGGCCAGGCTCAGTGTGGGCGGAGCAGCCCGGCCCCGTGAGGGTCAGGCCTCCAAGGCTAGCTGGAGGCCACGGCCACAGTGCGCAGGCCCCCACAGAGCAGCAGCGATCTCGGGCTTGAGTGGAGCATGTGATGAGGCCTGCAGCTTGGGGTGAGGAGGCAGATCGGGGCCCCCAGAGCAGATGGAGTCCCAGGACGGACACTAGAAACTCCTCTGGAAACAGAATCAACCCAGCCTGGTTCTGAACCTGAGAGTCTCCTTCCCTTGGGGCAGGAGCAGCAGGGCAGCCCCCGTGCATGCACACAGACCCCTAGGCCAAAGTGAAGCCACATGCAGCTCTCAGATCCTTTGTCTGTGGGGCTTCTGGAAACTACCAGAGTGAGCTAAGGGCTAAGTGAGGGCTAAGGGGAGAGAAGGCCCTGGAGCCAGAAGACAGGACTCCTGAGGCCCAGACACGCCCAGGCAGACAGGCCCCCACCACCTGCCTCCCACCCAGACCTTTACCAAAGGCCACCCTTCCTTAGCACTGCTTTTTTTTTTTTTAATTGCCAGTAATGGGCCAGCCTTTTACAGAGGCTTCCTTAAGGCTATGTGTCACATCTCCAAGTCCAGCCTGCTGGGCGGGGCAGCCAAGTCCCTTAGCATCTGGGCCTTCCTGGATCTGCCAGACTGATCACCTGCAGCCTCCCTCCCCTCCCTCCCTGTCTACTCCATGCTCGCTTCTGCACCTGGAAGCCCACGTGCCCCCAAACTTCCTGGTCCAGTGGTCTCAGACCTGGGGCCTCAGTCAATGCCTGGTTCCTGCAAAGAGAATAGGAATCACTGATATAGCCCAAGCCTCCAAGCCACACCCACCACTCTGGAGCCCCCACCAGGGCCTGTGCACCATTTTGTCCTCCAAACTGAGCTTGGCATTGTTATGAGCTCCGTTTTGCAGTTGAGGTTTCTGAAGCCAAAGCCAGAAAGCTAGTCTGGGATTGAAACCTGGCCACCTGGGTCCTTCCTGGCCACCTGGGGCAGGTAAGCAGACCATCATGTGCTTGCTGTCAGCCAGCCAGGTCATGTTTGGCCTCCTCACCAAGCTTTACAACCTGGTCAGAGGTCACTGTGCCTTGGTTGCCTCGGGCTGGGGGAGCAGAGGTGGGCTGGGGCCCTCTACCCTTTACTGGGAGCTGAAGGCCTGGACATGAAGTCTCTATGCACAGGGAGTACAAATGCACAAATCGTTTATATTGCAGGATAAGAAAATTTCAAGGTAAAAACAGGGCGACTGAGTTAAATGAGCAGAGTTTGTGCGGTTTTTGCTGGCCCTCAGCCCCACTCCTGACCTTCATGCTCTCCTCCGTATTTCAGGGACTAGGAGCCTGAGAACTACATTTCCCAGGCCCCCTTGCTGTCAGGTTCTGGTTAAGGGCTGCCTGTGGGAAGCTCTGGGAGGAGGTGTCAAGTTGGGAGATGGAGAAATCACTTTGCTGCTGGCTGCAGCTCTGATGGTGGCAGGGGGTGATGCCCTCTGCAGTGACAATGACAGTGGCCCCAGCAGCTTGAGCAACACAGGTGATAGGAAGCAGGGGGGCTACTGCCCAGGAGCTGGGGTGGCCCCTCCAAAAGCTCAAATGTGGGTGCAGACCAGAAGCAGCTTCCAGACCCCTGGGTAGCATCCTCTTTGCCTATTTGCTCCTCCAGGCTTTCCATCCTTATCACCAATTCCTGGCGTTAAATCCCTGTGCTTAAAACAACTGGAGTGGTTTGTTTTCCTGGCTGGAAATAACTGGCAATAGAGCCGTTTGCCAGTTAGATGTTTCAGGTCTGGGCATTAACTGGCTCTCTTCTTGATCTCCCTGTGGTCGCCATGCCCTGGGCCTTTCCTCTTCCCTGTTGCTCCTGAACCTGGACACCAAGCCTTTCCCTCTCACTGCTTGGCTGACCCTTAGTCCCTCTGGAAACACAGACTCACCCCAGCCTGGAGGGCCTTTGGGAATCACTCAATGCTCAGGACATTTTGGGACCATCTCTCTGAGTCATTCTGGGCCTGAGGCTCTAGTGTTTACACCTGACCAGCTTCCTGGGGATCCCAGGAGCTCCTGGCTTCAACACAGAAGTACTGCTCTTATTCCAGTCTTTTCCCTGGGAAAAGAGTCCTGGTCTCTAGGGAACCCAACAACCATCTATTCCCCCACAAATTCTCCTCTTCCTCCATCCATCCTTCTTCCTCCCAGCTTATTTCTGATTACAATATCAAGATCACAGTGTGACCCTGCGATCCACTCCTTCAGCTTCGTTGATGACAGCATTTTTTGGAAGGTGACATCGAGGCAGGTCACCTTTTCCACATTCCCAGGGGCTCAAGGGACGTTACCTGGCAAACCCCAAGTGCTTCTGCTGCATATTGCTGCACAGCCCACCACCCCAAACAATGATCTATTTCCCATGATTCTGTGGGCTGCCATAGTCTCACGGCATTGACCAGGATCACTTTTTAGACTGTGTTCCGCTGGCAGCCAGGCTGGAAGGTCAGAGGAGGCTTCCCTCACCTGTCTAGCGCCTTAGTCTTCCACGTTGCCTGTTAGCTTGGGCTTCCTCACAGCATGGCAGCCTCAGAGCAGTAGACTTCTTATGTGGTATGAAAGTAGCGGCACCGTATGCCCTGGAGAGCTGAGGGAGTGGGCAGGGCAGCAGGTAAAGGGGCAGAGTGCCCTCAAGTCATGACCCAGTATTGAGGACCACACTGCACTCTAGGGGGCCATGTGATATATGTGCCTGGGACGGTGCTCTCTGAGCTCTCCCTTGACCCAGTGGGTTCTTCTGCATCATAACAATGTCCCATGGGGACAGAGTACCCAGACAACCAGGAGGAAAGACAGTGCCCGCTGGAGGGGAGGACCCCCAGATATGGCAGCAAGAGGAGGTGATGAAGGAACTACCAGGCTCCTCTGAGCCCTCTTTTCCACGCAGCCTGAACCTTGGCCTATAAAATCTGCTGACTCTCAGCCGAGATGTGTTTGTCCACCACCCTCCCATCCCCTCACCGACATGCCAGGAGACTTGAATAAACACTAGCGTAATTTCCAGCAGCTCAAGTCCACATCCCTAGGATGACGACTCCCACCACCTAAAGCTTCTGCCTGAGAAAGCTCAGCCCTGCCAGGAGAATTTACTGTTTCCTCTAACCAAAACTTGGTGATGGGCAGATAGGCCCCTGAACCCCCTTTTAAAGCAGTCGCTTCAGAAAGCTTGTAGTTGTTAAGTCCTTTCTTTGCCCTTTGAGGTGTAAATCTTCCACCACCCAGAACTGTCTCCTCAGGGACCTGGGAGCCATCTCTTTGAAACTCAAATATTTAGAGAGCTGGGTCTCCCCCGCAGTCCCCAGGCAGGCAAGAGACCAACTTGGGTGGGTGGGTGCCTTGTTCTCACTTGCACCTGTCTCTCTCCTCATAAAGACATGAGAAGGTGCTCTCTCCTCTGGAAAAGCACCAATTAACAAATCCAGATGGCCTCATCCCCGCCCCCAGCACACTCCCGCCTTTAAAAAATCTCCTGCCTTTCATTACAGCGAAGTTGAATTTCATTCACACTGGGACCTCTTGCCTATGGCAATAGTTAATACTGAATAAAGGCTATCCTACTGCTTTAACTAGCGCCCAGTTTGTTTCTCTTTGCCAGAGGGAGAGGCCAGGCCTGGCTACCATCCTCACTGTTTCATGTGTGCACTCAGGTGAGGCCTGGTGATGGAGGCCCCCGTTTCCTGTTCAAGGGGCCTCTCCAAGGATTAGTGACATGTAAAATAATGCTATGGTCTTGGTGGTCACAGAACCGAAGGGCTTGCTTGCGGGGATGCTCACTGTCCTGCCGCCTCTCTGTACATGGCCCCTGGGAAGCCCAGGGAGGCATGGGCTGCAGGACACCTCCTGCTTTTACAAAAGTGCTTCCAGGATTTAAAATTTTCCATTTGATGTTTTTTTTGCTGAGAGAAAACTTTTTCAGGACCAGACTCTGTCCCTTCTGAACCAAATCTGTCATGAAGCAGGCATTTGATAAGATTCTCCTGAATTGGTCTGAATTGGTAACTTGGGGCATGTGTTTAGATTAGGGCCACATTCACGGCACAGCAGCCAGACTCCAGAAAGCTTGGAGGACAGACCCCTCTCCCCCTTATCCCACTCACTCTTCCCCAGGGGCTTTAGGCTTAAAGTGCCAAGTGGAGAAGGGGACCTGGGGGCAGAGGGCAAGGGTCATTCAGAGCAAACATGGGTGGGAAGCTTGGGGCCACGACCCTGTGGACAACAACACAGTGTCTGTCATCTGAGAAAGGGACAGTGATCTTGAATGACTGTGGACATGAGGCATACACACGGTACCACTGACGCCAGCACCACCAGGGTGAACTTATGTGAAGTGGGGCACAGACAGAGCTCTAGGGCAGGGGGTCCCTTACGTGCATGTGTGTGTGTGTGCATGTGTGCACATGTTGGGGAGTGCAGGGGCACGTGTGTGGGTGTTTGGTGTGTGTGAGTGTGTGAGTGTGAGCGGGGGTGTCTGTGAGGTCCAAGGTGCAACTAACTGCAGGTTCTGTGTGGCAGGTGGGCATTGGGACTCAGGGGTCTGAGCAGGACCTAGGAAGGAGATATACAGGCAGGCAGAAGCCATGAGAGTGGGGACAGCTGGTCTGGCCGCACAGGAGAGGTCGTGAGGGGACAGAAGGGCCCTTGGGGATGGGGCCTTCAGGGGCGCTTGGCTGCCCCTGGCAAGCCTGGGCTTGACCTCCTGGCGCTCCAGCACCCACCACACCAGCGGCCCCAGGTTCCTGCAACGTTGCCTCCTGAGGAGGACAGTGATTCTGAGGCTGGGGTGGCCGCAGGGGGCCTAACTAGACAACTTCTAGAAGGAGGGGCACCAGAGGGTCGATTGCACGGTCCTTCGACCCTGACACGAAGGCCTACGGATCCCCAGGATGAAAGATGGCGGCCGCACCTCACACTGCAAACCTGCGCAGGCACCTCTGTTGAATGGAAGCAGCGTGTTTCCGGACCCCTGACTTCTGGTGGCGCCTTGGCGTCTGCCTCCCCTCTGGCTGCTGCGGAGCTCCAGGGCATGGTCCGTGCTGTCTCCCTGGTGGCCCAGCTCCGCTCTTGAGAGCGGCAGCCTGGGGCCCCAGTGCACCCAAGAGCCCTGCGGTGAAACACAGTGTCGCGCACCGGCGAGGCCAGGTGTGCGGCTCCGCCCGGCTGCCTGACGCGCCACCCAGGGCAGGATGCAGCCCACAAGGCACGAAAGCCCAAGCCCCCGCTGTCCCTAAACAAAGGACACTCTCCTCTGCCCGAGGGGGCTCCTTAGGGGACTCAAAAACGGCCCCAGCCCTGCAGCCTGTCTCTCCCCTGCTTTTAACCCAAACAGCACGCCAGGCAGACGGCGCAGCGGCCGAGCCCGCAGGCCCAGCTGCAGCAGCATTGCCTGTTTTTCTCTTCTTGTGGTTTCTCTTGGGGGTTAAGCAATGTTTCAATTCTCAGCATAACAACTGAGGGCCCGAGCAGGCCTCTCCTCAGTGTCAACGCAGTCTGATCAGTGGGGGATGGGGCTCTGCGCCCACCTCTGGGTCCCTGGGCTCCCTCGGAGCCTGCTAATAGCGAAGGAACGAGGAGCCCCGGTGTTCCCCAAAGGTGCCCGGGTGAGCAAGCACCAGCTGAGGAGTGTTCCGGACAGATTAGGGCACAGTGCAGGCTCAACGCAGTAGGCACCACTCCCGGGCACACACTTATCTCCAATGGCACAGCTCTGGTGTCTGGCCTAGGCTGGGCCCCCCAGCTCTGGGCTGGTTACCCCCGCCTATGGCTGGGCTGGGTCCGGCTGAGGGCCGTCCATGTCCCCATTTCCTGGAAGTCGGCGCCGCCCCAGTTTCTCTTCTGTCTCTCTCAGTCCCTCACCCTAGCTGACCCTATTGCCTCCTCTGAGGGGGTGCCCCCAGGGAGCCCCTCCAGGGGCCAGGTGTTACCACCTGTTGACTCCCTACTGAGACTCCAGAGGTCACTGTAGGGTGACAGCACGCTATATAGTGGAAGCAGAGCGCAGGAGTGGTGACTTTTCTTGCACCATCAAAGGGCTGCCCTATACCCCTGCGAGCTGAACCGGACCGGGCAGGCTCCCCCACCGGGAGAAGGCCCTCTTAGCCCAGAAAGCAGCCCCTGACGCTCAGGCCCAGGGCCTGCACGCCAGCTCCCTGGAGCTCCCACACTCCCGGCCGCCCGGCAGGGGTCTCCACATCATTGATCTTCTCGCTCCTGGACCAGACGCCACCCTGCCTGGCCGCCTCCCCCATGGGGTCACACTGTGCTTGCCCCCAGCATCCGGGCCCACTCCCAGGGTTTGTTTGGCGTGCTCGGCTCTGAGTCGATTCCAATAGCCCTGTTCTCCACTTTCCTGGCCTCCCTTATAGTGTAGGAAGCTTTGTGACACTAACCGTGGTCTCTGGGTAATCTTCTGCTATCCTGATACAAGCAGAGGGATGCAGCTGGCCAGCCCCTTCCCCTTTCTTACTCCTTGATTATGGGACCCCCCTGGAGCATCACACGGGCAGGAAGGCTCTAGAATGCTCTAGAACGGTAGCCTGAACCACTGCTACAGCTGCCTCCCCTGACCTGTAATGTGAGGAAGACAAGATACTTCCCAAAGCCTCCTGGATGGCTGGCTGTCCCTGCCATCTGGATGCACTCCTGACTGCTGCACAGTGGGTCCTATAGGCTGGGCCCTGGGAGCCCCTGGAGTGCAGCGGCTGGGGACCCCAGCTTCCCTTGGCTCCATGATCCCTCTCATCCACAGCCTTGAGTGTGCAATCCTACCTCCAACTCCCTCACCAGGCCTCCGTGCGGTCTGAGTGGTGTTTTTTCCTCTGAGTCTGTTCAGCCCCCAGAAGCCCCTTTGTCATCCTGTCTGCCCCAGAGTCTGCAAAGGGGAAGAGAGAATGTAGTGGATTCCCGCTTTCCACTCTGGGTGCAAACCTCCAGCAGTCAGCTCACATGGAGGCTTCCTGATCGTGAGTTACTCTGTAACTCACCGGGGTGAAGGACGCTTCCTGAATTGCATTCTCTCCCTGCACCTTTGAGAGTCTCCCTTCCCCAGTGTCACATGCGGACACCCAGGGCTTCTCCTCCCCGCGGTGCTCAGGGGCCCCCACCTGGTGCTCAGTCCAGGATCGGGTGCCCCACCAGATGCTGGGAACTGTCTGTCCGGTGGGCTCCCTGAAGCTGTCACCACTCCTTCCCTAAGTGGCCTTGAGTTTGGGACATCACAGCCACCCTCTCCCTCCTTCTAAAAGGCAAAAAATTCTGGGTGCTACTACTCAGGGTTCTTCTTCCTGTATCCTAAGCCTGTAACTAAATTTAAGCCTCAGCCTGCTAAGTGCACACATTTCCTGTACCTTGTAGAAGTGGGGTGAGAAAGAGGCCAACAAGGAGCCTCGGTGCTGCTCAGATAGATCCTGGGCGCCAGGTTGTAAGCCCCTGTAGCAGGGCCCTCCCAGGATGACCCTCTCTGGACCACAACTGAGGGAGTCCGAACCGGCACCATCCCCAGCCCGTGACCAGGAGCTGGGAGTGGAAACAAGAAGAGAGGCTAGGGCAGGAACCTGCACCCGCAGCTGGGTTTCGGTTCAGCCAGCATTTGCGGAACCCAGCCCTGTGCCAGGACGAGTGCTCAGCCCTGGGAAGGTGCCAAGAGGAACAGGGGCCTGTGGCAATGGGACCTGTCCCCAGCATGCTGCCTGGGTGGTGAGGGCCGCGTGAGCTTCTCAAGGCTGTGGAGAGTCTGCTCTGTGGAGGGAATGGTGCGGAGGCCATGGCTGTGCGGGGCAGGAGGCAGGACAGAGGTTGGTGGCACAGCACAGGAGTCAGAGAAAATTCATTATGCATGAAGGAGCCCTTTCAGGTCCCAGACTGAGGAGGGATAAGCTAAGGTCAGAGGTTCCAGAAGATGGAGCCAGTGGTGGCAGCATATGAAGGCAGGGTAGCCATGACCTTCGAGGGGGTTACTAGTGACTTTTCTGAGTTGTAGGGTTAATGCAGCCCCTCAAGCTGCATAGGGAATTTCCTAGCTCAGGTCAAGAGATCCAGAATGTAGTTAAAACCTGGAAAGGACTTTCATTCACCTTTACAGGTAGAAATACGATACGAGCTCAGGCTTTCATGTTCATTTGGGTGAATGATGCATTATATATCATAGAACGTCTTGGGGGATAAAATATTTTCACAGTCTCCAGGATCTTCATGCTTAGGCCAGATTTCCTAGAGTAAGAGAAATTCTACAAATTTTATGCATGATTGAGGTCATTTGCAAATAACCAATTCTTGCTGGCTTTGCACAAAAACAGGAACTCGGCTGGAGAGTCACACTGGGGTTTCCAAGGGCAGGTGCAGTGGCCTCGGGAGCCTGGGCCTGGGGCCAGGGCCTGGAATTGAGCCTGGAGCATTGCAGGACCTGGGCCCCTCTGCCTCTCCTCTGGATTCTCCCTGCACTGGTGTGGGGCTCCTTTCTCTGCAGGCAGGTGAACTACAATGCTCAGACTCTGCTGTGGAAAATGACATTCCCCCGAGTCTACCCCAAATTTACATCCCCATGAAACAAGCCGGGGTCTCCCCAGGGCCTGTTCCACATTCCTGAGGAGGGGGCTCTGGTTGTCCTGGCTTGAGTCATGTGCGTATCTCTGGACAAATCCAGTGAGGCTGATGTAGGGCAAAGTCACAATCTAGATGTTGCTCTCTTTACAGCAGAACTATTTTTTCCCCAAACAAAATCTTACCTGAAACTCTAAATATGCCCTAGGTGCCCCGGAGAGGGAAGGCAGTCAGTGCGCCGGAGCTCAGCGTCCTCCTTACTCACCTTCTTTCGGTGATCTAGAAGAAACCATCAGAGCCCGTTTGAGAAATAAACACGTCTTCCTGTCCTCAACACAACTTCTTCCTGCCACCCCAGTCTTCCTCCTCAGCAGCCCATTTGCCCTGAGTGCCAGGGTGTGGCCCAGCCTCCCAGGGCCTGCCAGGATCTTGGCTACTGGGAGCGGGAGCTTGGACATCAGCAACTGCAGTGTTTGGCCTCGCATGGAGAGGCTGGTGGATGAACCGGGTCAAGAGCACATTCACCACTGACTCACTGCTCCCAACCGCTGCCCCCTCCAGAAGCCTCCCTCTGCTGCGACTTCTGCAGGCCAAGGAGCCCCATGCTGGCCCACTCACCGGGCTGCACAGAGCAGTCAGGAGTCCCGCGGATTCCCATGAGACTGGCCGAGGCAGGTCCTCTTACATCCCAGAAGTTTTACAGAGGAACCAGCTGCAGTGAAGCAAAACGAAAATAAGGGAAAGAGTGTCGGCACTTCTGCTATGTGTCACTACACTATCTGATTAATCCCTACAATACGTCGTGTCTTTCTGAGTGAAAAATTAGAGACTGGACTCACAAGGTCCCCATGGTCACACAGCTGGTAGATGGCAGGACAGATCCCCAGGATTCTAAAGCCCCCACTTTCTGCAGCTCTGTGTTGTCCAGAGTAGGGTGAGCTGTCCATAGCCAGTGAAGACCAGAATCCTAGGTCCCCTTAGGTCCCCCTCGCCCGCCCACGGTCACCATGTTCCCATGGTGAGCACATGCACAGGTTAGCTGATACTATGTCTCTCCCTGCTTAGAATCTTGCAGTTAGAATCCGCATGCTTTGCAAATGTGTCACATGCCTGGGCAGGGAGGTAGGGCCCCTGTCTGCCACATCGGCTGCTGCTTGTCAAGTGCCTTCTTACTGCTTAACGGACTGTTCATTCTGAATGTGCCGCGCCTCCTTGCCCCAGGGCCCGGAGCTGCGCTGTCCCTGCTGCCTGCCATACCATCTCCCCGCACTACTGGGTGAACCTCCACCAGACCACATTTCCTGGTGTCTCAGGTACCTGCAGCTCACAGGGTCCTCTCCCCAGAGTGCTTTTCACCTCTGCACTTCCAGCTAGACCCATGCTGTCCTGGGCTAGTGTGGTGTGGGGCCTGTCATAGGCCAAATGGGCTGTTATGACCTGAATTGTGTGCTCCAAAATTCGTATGCTGAAGTCCTAACCCCCAGTATCTTAGAATGTGACCATATTTGGAGATGGGCATTAAGAGGTAATTAAGGTAAAAAGAGGTCATTACAGCAGGTCTTATCCAGTCTGACTGGTGTCCTTATATGAAGGGACGATTAGAACAGAGACACGCAGAGGGAAGCCCATGAAGCACAGGGACCAGACGGCTGTCTTCTCCAAGAAGCCAAGGAGAGAAGCCTCAGAGGAAACCAACCGTGCTGACACCTAATCTTGGACACCTGGCCTCCAAAGATGTGAGAAAAGAAATGTCTGTTGCATAAATCCCCCAGTCTGTGGTGCTTTGTTGTGGCAGCCTGGCAGCCTAATACACCGAGAAGCATCTAGAAAGTTCCCACCAGGAAGAGAAGGCGGCCATCCCTTCACCAAGCAGGAGCAGAGGAGATGGAGGGCACCAGGGGGAAGGCACCCGGGCTCCCCTCCCTCAGGGCTGGGACAGCTCAGATTCCACCGGCCGACACCACACCCACTGGTCGGAGGGCCCCTCTTTGATGGGCAAGTGTGCAGAGGGCTCAGTGTCCTATGACAGACTGTCGGGTGGAAAGCCGGCCGGGATGCTCCGACACCTGACCCCACGGTTGCTGGTAGCTGGCAACAATCTCACCAAGACCTGCAGACTCGTTTGTACCCCACAGAGGAGGAGTGAGAGGCTCAGATTGGTGGGAGGGCTCAGCTGGGCCCCTTGGTACAAGAGGCAGGCTGGCAGGAGCTGCAGCCTCTGTGTCCAGGGCATCTGGGCACACAGGGTGGGAGGGAGCTGGGGGCTGGAGCACGCAGAAGACTCTGGAGCCTGCTTCCACACCGAGGGACTTGGGTCCTTGGCAAAAGCCTGTCACTCTGGCCTCAGCCCTGCCCATCTCACAGAGCTGGGGTGACACCCCACGCGGTGACATCTGCTGCACAGGAAAAGCCCTAAACAGACTGCAAATCACCTTTCAAATGTTTGTTTCTCCTCTTTCCTGTTAGAACTGCTCCCCAAGTTAGGAAAAGGCATCGCCACAGAATGTGACAGTGAAACCCAGGGCATAGACCATACCCTACTTCATGAGTCCTGTGACGGACACGTGTCACAGCTGCCAGGCCTCAGGGTCACAGAGCTGCGGGGTCCTCCGGACCCTCCAGACCCAGCAACAAGGCCCGCCCTGTCCACCCGCATGCTCCAGTGCCTGTTCTGGGCCAGGCGCGGGGCACAAAGAGGGTGCAAAGCCTGGTCCTGCCTCCAGGGAGGGACTCCGGTTCGGGAGGCATCTAGGATGACCACTCATCTGGTTTGCCTGGGCTGGAAGGGTTCTTGGGGCTCAGGACTTCAGTGCTAAAACTGAAAGAGTCCTGGTCAAATGCACAGAAAACCCTGGAAGCAGCTGGCCTGAAAGACCTGAGGGTGGCCTGCCAGAGGCTCGTTTTGGGCACCAGCGAGAGAGTATGTCTATGGGGCTGGTGCTGTCCTGAGGACGCACCACAGTCTCTGGTCCTGGGCTGCTCCTCCCACAGCCCCAGGAGCCAAGGAGTGGGCATGGGAGGCCCTCTTGGCAGTGTACCACCTGAAAGTCCCCTTGCCAAGTGTTTGTTTTTCTCCCCTGCAACCTGGAGCACCATTGGTTTGAAGGCCTTAGTTCCTGGGAGGAACTGTCCCCCAGTGCACATAACCAGAGTTCCTCTGCATCCTGAATTGAGACCCCCACCCGGACACCTGGGAACGCGCATGCTCCCGAGCCACCAGGCAATGAAGGGGAGCTCTCGGCTGTCCATCCTGATTACCAAGGGGTGTTTTTACACACAGAGGGCAGGGAGGACTGGTCTAGAAGCCAAAGGAGTCTCCAGGGCACGTCTTAGTACCTTCTGTCCAAGTAGAATCAGTGAGAAAGTCCGGCAGCAACAGGTAGAAGACAGAGCATCTCAAATAAAACTTTGAAAGTAGAGAACTTGACTAGGTACAGACAGAGGGCAAAAGAGACCCAAAATGGCTGCGGTGCATATAGGGAGTTCTAGTTTCAAGACGTCTCAAGACTAGTTATAGAGATGAAAACTGGCCACTGTGGCATACATTCCTTCTTGTTTGGTGTGTATAGATTAACTGCTTTTCTTTCTCCTTTCCCTATTTGTTTTTAATTTTGGTACATTTTTATTGAACTCTAATGTAAATACAGAGAGGTACAAAAATCACAAGCATACAGCCAGGCACACAGTGTGAACACATCTGTGCAACAGCACCCAGATAAACAGCACGTGGCCAGCACCCCAGATGCTTCCCCCTGCACCTCCAGTGCCAAATAATATTCCATTGCATGTTTAGATCACATTTTGTTCATCCATTCTCCAGCTGAAGGACATTTGGGTTGTTTCTACTTTTTCACTATTATGAATAATGCTGCTATGAACACTCCTGTACAAGTTTTTGCACGGATGTATATTTTCATTTCTCTCGAGTATACACCTAGAAGGGTCAAATGCTAACTCTCTGTTTAACTTCGGAGGAACTTCTAGATTGCTTCCCAAAGTGTCCCACTTAACTTCTCCTCCACCGATATACATGGGTTCTGATTTCTCTGCACCTTCATCATCACTGTTTATACCTGCCTTTGTGACTGTAGCCACCCTAATGTGTGCAGAGTGGCATCTCAGGTGGTTTTCATGTATTGTAGTTTTAATTGGTGTTTCTTTGATGACTAATGTGGTTGAGCTTCTGCTCATAAGCTTATTGGCCACTAGAACATGCTCCTTTGTGAAATGCCTATTCAAACCTTTAACCATTTTTTCCCTGCTGGGTTGGCTGCCATCTTCTTATTGATTTCTAAGAGTTCTTTATATATTTTGGAATATGAGTCCTTTGTTGGTCATGTGTGTTGAAAATATCTTCTCCCAGTTGTGGCGTGCCTTTTCACTTTCTTTATGGAATAAAGTTGAACATAAGTTCTTAACGTTAATTTTCAATTAATTCAATTTTCTTCTTCCTCTCTTCCCCTCCTCCTCAGCCTCCTCTTCCTCTGCCTCTTCTCCTTTGTCTTCATCTTTCTTTTTGTAATCTCTTCAAGGAAGTCATAAGCTGTCCCCACAGTCCCCCACAGGCAGTAGTTTTACCATAACGGTCAAGTGCAGTGGCAACTTCCTGTCCCAAAGTCTAACCATGGGTGACAACTGAGTGATTGTCATGCCCACTGCGGTCCACAGATCACCAGTGTCCCATTTTCCACCAGCAAGGAGCTCCTTTCTGCATTCATGCTCATGCAGGTGAACAGCTCCATTGCAGAGATGCGACTTGGAAGACCGATTTCTTGAATCAGTCTGGGTCCAGTCAGGAAAACAGAAACCACTTCAGGTATTTCACAAAGAGGAAATTCATACAGAGAACTGGTTATGAAGGGGTTGGAAGGATGAAAGAGTAAGAAGGAGAAAGAGAGGGATAGTGAGTGAAAGGAAGAAGGGGTGGTACCCAGGGATGACACCAAGGACTACAGTTCAGAGCCTGTACCTTCTGACGCCTACTGGAGAAGCTGGCACCTGGGAGAAGCTGGCACTGCTGGTTCTGAATCTAGGGGGAGGCACCTTGTGGCCCAGGGCTGCGACTGCTGATAAAGGTGCTGCCTCCAGCCGAGCTGCTGGCCCATAACCCCCCAGTCTCTGCTGCCACAACTGCCGGACTGAGGATACAGACGCTTCTTTCTCTCTCCTGCCTCCTGAGCATCTGCTGTGACTCCTGAGTTAGATCCTGTATCAGGCCTCACACGGAGGCAGCAGCACGGGGCCTAGGAAATGCGGGTCACCAGGAGCCCCAGAGCCCAGCGCAAGAGGGGGATGTGGGCCTTATCACAGGCACTCCCAGGGTGGCCCGCCGGCTCCAGCCCCACTGCCTGCTGTCAGCTGCTTGAGCCCCAGGCCCGCTGGGACACCGCGCCTCCCCTCTCTCAGGCGTGGCTAAGCCCACAGGCGCTGCCCTGTCTTGGGCTGCTGGTTCCTGTGCCTCTTCCTCACTAGGGGTGAGTTTCTTGAGAACAGAACATGTATCTGACTGAGGCCCGGGCCATACTCCCAGTGTGTGTGGAAAGGACGAGGGAATTAAAAACAAAGGAATGACAGGCCTGCCCTTGGGAAACCTGTGGTGTAGCTTGGGGCACTTTTCTCTCCGGATGCCCCCTTTCCACGCTTCTAGGATCCTGCAGAGCCGTGCCTCCACTCCTGCCCGCGCCGCCCTCCCGGCCAGTGTGTCCTCCATGTCGGGCCCCCCGGCTGGTGCTTAAGGATGTGTAATTGGCACCATGTTGTCAAGAGCACATTCCTGAGCCTTGTGGCATAAAACACAGCTGGCTATTTATAACTGGGCTCTTTATAGAAAATTTATGGAAAAATAATTAATTATGTGTTTCAACAACTTTGGAAAATTCCAGTTTAAGTATATTCAATACAATTCTTTACTACAGGACTTCCCAGCTTCTTACTACAGTCAGGACACTCCAGGAAGGGTATCCAGTAGCTGAGTTTTCCAAACTCATGTCATCATAAAAGTCTTCCTTTTTAGGAACACCTAGTAGAGCCTGGCAATTGGTAACATGTGACCTTAAATATATTTTATTTATCTATCTCTGAGTAGGTAGCACATATACATAGTACAAAATCCAATAGACACAAACAGGCACACAAGAGAAATGTGTCTGCTCACCCACCAGCCGTTCTGTTCTCTGCCCCAGAGGCACCCACTGCCAGCAGCTCCGTGCAGTCCCTTGCAGAGACGGGATAGGCTAGTCGCCCAGGGAGGAAGCTTCCAGGAGCTCATGTGTGCTCCCAGGGGCCTTGCCCTCGCTGAGGATGAGCCTGCTGTGGTGGCCACTGCCGTCCTGGCTCTGTCCAGGCCACAACGCGCATGGCACCTCTTGGCCTGCACTTCCAGGGCTGCAGGAGTCGCCTTGCACCCAAAGGGGCCCCCATCGCCTGGCAGCAGATCAGAGAGACTGGCATGGCCACCCTGGGCTTAGCTCCCACTTGTCTACTCACCGAAGTTGGGTTAAAACCTTGGAGCAGCCTCTAGGACGAAAAGTATAGGGGCAGCTCTAGGCTGTAGGCTTGAGTGGCCTTGGGATCTCTCTGTCCTTTGAAAGGAGGGGTTTCTTGGTAAATACCCCAAGAACTGCTGGCGGTGCTACAGCACACTATGGAGCAGAAGAGCCCCCCACAAATCTCCCTTCCTAATGGAATAGACTCTCCCTGGAATGGAGTGGGAGTGACTCCGAGTAGATAACGGCAAGATGTTCAGGAAGGGGGAACGGAAAAGGTGGATTAGTTACTTGTTGCCACATACCCAGGCAGCCCCAAGCCTAGCTGCATAAACCAACACACGTTTATGATCTCCTACAGTTTCCGAGGGTCAGCAATCTGGGTGGTTCCGGTTCAACTTCTTTCATGAAGCTGTGGTCAAGGTGTCAACCAGAGTTGCAGCCGTGCAAAGGCTTGACTGGACCCCAAGGGCCTACTGCCAAGGTAACACACAGAGTTGTTGGCTGGAGGCCACAGTTTTCACCATGTGCATCTTTCCGTAGGGCTGTTGGGAATCTTCGTGATATGGCAGCTGGTTTCCTCCAAAGTAGGTGATCCAAAAGGGACAGGGCAAGGAGGACGTTACCGTGCCTTTTCTTGTGACCGGGTCTCCAGAGCCACAGTCACTTCTGCTACATTCTGTTTATTAGCAGCAGGTCACCAAGCACAAGCCATATGCAAGGAGAGGGTGTTCGGTCTTTGCATCTAGTGGGAAGAATAGCAAAGAATTTGTGGACATGTGTCCTCACTGGGGCTGAGGGACCAAGCCTGGGAACAGAGAAGAGCTGGTGGGTCCTGATCGCTCACTAATAAGCCCTCTGACCTTGGACAACTAATTCACTTTCTTGGCTTTGGTGTTTTGTGCAATTTGGAGGTGATGACATCATACTCTGTTGCAGGGCTAGTGGCTCGATGGGACAGGGAGGAAGAGAGCAACAGGGTCAAGAGTATGGGCTTTGGAGTCAAATCCCTGTTCCATTACTTCCTCTTGCTGGGCAAATGAGCTTCTCCATGGGTATCATTACCTAACTTCCTGAGTGATGGTGAAATGGACTGAGGAAGGGATGTGCAGAGAGCTGGGCTTGGCCGAGCCTAGGCTGAGCAAATCGGGGGATCACCCCAGCCCACCAAGATCGGGGTGAGGGTGATGCTACACAGTTTGGGTTGTTGTATCAGTTATCTATTGCTGTAAAATAAACCACCCCAAAGCAGTAGCAGAAAATAAAAAATACCAGGTACTCTGTTGCTGAGTCTAGGAGGGCACTAGGCACAGCCAGCCAGTTCTGTGGCTTCCTCCGATGGCTGCCTGTGGGACTGCCAAATATTCCAGTTTTTCTAGACAGGCTGGAAAATCAATTTTATTAAAAATTTAATTTTTAACCAGTTTAAACACTGCAGAGACTATATAAGAACAGCTGGGACAGCCAGCTTGTGCCTATGCCTGGCCTTGCAAGGTCAGTTTGGAATGGTCTGGAGCGGGTAGGGCATTCCAGAAGCTTCTGATCAACACAATGTTTGGCACTTTGCCTGAGGTGCTCAGGGCCAGGGAGGGGTAAAGCGTGGAGTGGTAAAGGAGTGAGGAGAAGGCCTTCCCAGAGAAGCGTGGCAGAGCATCTGGATGGCAGGTGAAGGAATGGGGTGGCAGCTGAGGGGGGCCTACCGTGCACAGAAGCTTTCTGCATTCCAATCCCTTTATTTCTCCTCCAAAGACCCACTTTCCCCCCCCCAACTTCCCTATCAAGGCACACCTTCATGAGAGATCCTGAGCCCTGCCACACTGAGGTGTAAGTAGTTGTTGAAGCTTAACACACGTCTCCCTCCCATGAAAGTTGTCCTTTACCAGGAGCAAAATGCTGTGGAGTCCAAGCGCAAAGCTTCCAGAGCAACTTCTCAACTGACAGGTGAGTGTCAAGGAGGGTACGCGGTAATGATTTTCATCAAGCCTATTAATTTGTGCATCGTGATCACCGGCCACCACCATCACCACCTCATTACCGTCACCACCCCACAGGAACCGCATCCTGCCTCAGCTTTAGATGGAAGAAGGACAATTCCTGCTTCTGCCATATCTACCATCCTCTCTGGCCCTGGAGGACATTTATAGACCCTAATGGCCCCTGAAGGTCTCATATCAGCCACCTGCTACAAAGCTCACGGAGAGACACCAAAGAGTAAGCCAAGCCTGTCCACGTCGGCCCCGAGTCACCAAGCATCTCTCGTGTGCCAGGCCCAGCTGGGTTCTGCACCTTCCTCCCCTGGCTCCTGGCTGGGTCCCCAAAGCCCACCCCTCTTCCTGCCCTTGTCGCCCACCTTCTGGAGGACTTGGCCTCTGTCTCCATCCTGCCCTTCCTGCTCTTCCCACCTCTCAGTTGCTGCGTTCGTAGGTGCCCATAACATTTTCATTAAACAACTGAATGTCCATCGCACATGTGTGGCTCCCACAGAGCAGGTATCAGGCAGCAGTCTGGCCACCCGTCTTCCTTCTGTCACCATCAGTCCCCTAGTTATGGCCAATGGAATATGGCCAAATATTCCAATTTTTCTAGACAGGCTAGACAATCAATTTTCTTAAAAATGAATCTAAGGGTTGAGGGGACACCTGATACAGGCTAGGAACAAATTCCGTGAAGGAACCTACCCATGGCGCTCTTCATGTCACACGTCACGGATTGTCAGGCCCAACAGGCCCCAGACAGGCTCAGTGTTCTCAGCTTAAGAATGGGTTGTTTGGATTATTAAATACAGTTATAAGTTTAAAATTTATATTTATCTCTACAAAGTTCTAGACAGAGCGGAAGTCATATTTTCTTTCTCAGCGTGGTTGGAGGGAAACGGAGGCTTTGGAGGGAGAGTACCTGCACTCGTCTTCATTGTTTTGATGACTCATTGTGGGACCTTGGAGCATCCCTGATCTTCTCTGGAGCACAGGTTTCTCAGTTGCACAGTGAGCAGATTGCATAGAAAGCATCTGGTGTTCCTCCAAGGTGCAAGGCAGCACCCCCATCCTGTTGACAGTCTCCCAGCAAAGACTGCAATGTTGTGTGTTGGTGGCACCTTGGGACTCACCAGTGCAGATGTTCCTTCACTGAATTGCAGTGGATGCAGTCCCTAAACTGAGCAGGGGCCCTGAGATGAAGGAACAAAAGAGAAGTAATCATAGAAGTAGTAATTGCTACCCTCAGCCAGTCTACTATGCTTATGTGTGTGACAAGGATTGACGTGTC
Source organism: Phataginus tricuspis (assembly GCA_029783875.1). NCBI lineage: Eukaryota > Metazoa > Chordata > Mammalia > Pholidota > Manidae > Phataginus > Phataginus tricuspis. Next base: position 7,373,206 of record JAQQAC010017683.1, on the reverse strand, counting down.
ATATCACTTTACAACATAAAAAACTTGTTACATACATCTTGTGAGAATGAGACAAGGTAGATATGAAGGCAATATCCACTTTACAGATGAAGGAAATGACATTCCAAACGATCAAAGGCCACGCCAAGACCACAGAGGGAGTCAATGGTACAACTGACCCTGACTCCCAATTCTGTTTTACTGTGATACAGGCAGCCACTGAAGGTGGCAAAGTGAAGGGCGACTGGAAGACCGTCTTTATCTCCTGAATCTGACCCACCTCTGGTCCCAAAACCACATTTTCTAGACTGCTACCTCTTTCATTCTAAAGCAAGAAGGAGAATGCACGAAGAGCTATCCGTCCCTCACATCATAAAGTCTCCACACTGCATTTGACCATGACGAGGTAGTGAGGGTGTATGCGGTTGAAAGGCAAGAAGGATGCTGCTGTAGCCGGCATTATTGCCCAAGAACGGCCAGTGAGAAGCAGTAAACACAGAGGATGGAGTCAAGAAGGGAAGACATGATGCAACTTGTCAATACTCCTTGTAGAAGAGCATAACTGAATTTCACACTTCTACCGGATGAATTGTGTCCTCCCACCGAAATTCTTCCAGCCTCCAAAGATGTGAGACAATAAATTTCTATTGTTTAAGCTACCCAGCCTGTGATATTTTGTTATAATAGTCCAAGCAAATTAATATGCAGACCAACAAAGTTTGTCTCTTCTGATTAACCTGGAAAAATAAGTCACTGAGTTTCCATTGTTGCCATGGATGGCAGGGAGGTCAAAGTTAAGTGATCAGTTATAGTGACCATATGGCCTACAGTGAGTCACTTTGGGGGAACATATGCCTTGCCCAGTAAAGCCAGCTGAGCAACCCTCAAGAGTGAGGGCATGATGAGTCTGCTGTGGGTTGGGATGATTTTCTTAGTCAAGAATTGACTGTGCCACAGCTCAGAACTCTTTCTGTCCACTTTGCCCAATCTGTGCCTCATTTTACTGACCCAGAGAGCAGTGTCTGTTGACCTAGTACAGAGTTCCAACCCCCAGCCTACCCTCTTCCACATGCCAATACCTGGCTTACTTCATCTGTAACCAAAAACAAAGAGGGTGCATCTGGAAGCCCCACAAAGAAGCATTATTGGGCCCCCTAATAAAGGAACACCCCAGGGACAGCGTGTGTCTGCTCCATACTCCACCCCAATAACAGGGCTGTCCAGCAGAACCAGCCTCAAGCTCAAAGAGGATAAGAAGGCCCCTTCCAACCATGGGCTGACTGCAAGAGAGCAGAGAGGGTTTTGGCATCTTTCCCCATTCTTCTGCTTCCGCCGGCTAGATTCCCACATTGCAATAATTGGGCTTCACCTTTGGAGGAAGTCTTAGATGATCTCACTGAATAGAAAATCTTCCCAAGAAGGGTCATAGTCTCAAATATTGGCGTTGCTGACATGCTTGTGCTCTGACAGCAGATCTGCAAGAATAGCCCAGCAACCCGCACCCATGTCCCTCTCACCCAGCAGCAGGCAATTTGTCTTTAGCTGACCACGACCCAGATCTCCTCCTGCGTTGGCAGAGAACCCCTTGCGGTGGGAGTTTGTAGGACATGGCTTATGAAGCTGAAATACCAAGACCATCCTTCCTCATCTGTCCGCCCAACCAGCAGGGGATGGGCTGATGAACTGGGATGCTCCTTGTGTGGGGCTTGGACTCATGGTGGGAGGTGAGATTGTGCAGGGGTGGCTAGAATTCATACGCGGAGGAGTAAGTGGGCTGCCCCGGCATTTAGCTGCTGCATCCTACTGGCCTGTCCCAGCGGCTAGCCACCCACGCAGTTCCTACTCCAGTGCTCCCTTGGTGTCTGGGTGTTTTCTGCAGCCTTGCCTCCTGGTGTCCTTCTAGTGAAGCCCTTTTCTGCTGAGTCATCCCCGTTGGTTTGTGTTGCCTGCCACCAGGCTCTAGTTATTGGTCTGGTGCCCAGGAGGGGAGGTGGAGCTAGACCCTGAGGAATGCCAGCATGGTCTTAAAAGGCACTGGCCTCATGTGATGCCTGTACAGAGCCTTTAAGCCGTGGATGAGTTCTCTATCCTCAACAAATGGGAACAAAACCCTAGGGATCCTGGAGGAGTTCAGGGCAATCTGGGGGTGAAGATCCTCAAGTCCAAATATCCCTATCCCACGTATCAGGGTCCCAGCCCTTCCTTATCTGGACACTGACTTTTGCTGGCCTGCTCAGGAGGGCGAGGAATTATACACCAAAGAGGCTGCTTTACCTGCCTCATGTGTACCTGCAGGGAAGAGAGTGTGCTTGGAGTCTATCCCGAAGGTGCTGGACCAAGGGAGACAGTAAAATAAGCTGGGTAAGAGATTTGTTAATATGAATACATTCAGCCAAAACAGAATTTAACATCATGGAATACGCCTGACGATGGTTCCGTCCGGGATGGCTCTTGGAAGCTTGAAAAAAAAAACAGTGGCCCACTTTTTAAGGAGAACGGCAAAGGAAAAGCAAAGCCAGAACTTGCAAGAAAGACCGTGGAAGAAAGATCAAAAGGCTCAGAGAAGTAGCCCACAAGAACTGATCTACTCTCTGAGACGGGAAACCCCAGCATTTCCTCCTGAGGGCTGGAAGACACTAACCAAGGTGATAAGTAATTCATGGGTGAGGGAAGCACTAGCATAGTTGGAAGCTCCGTGGTGGCCGTCCTCGGCAGGCTGGGGCTGATGGCGGAACAGGACTTCCAGGAGTCGTGGGGATGCTAGAACCCCGGGATGGGAAGGACCGGAAGCAATGCCTCACTGGAACACTTGCTTCTCTGAAGTGGGTATAATTCCCATAATTCCCATAATGGGCTGCAGAGGGGGGTGGGGGGAGTGTTCTCGTTTGCAGAGGTACATGGAATGGAGATGGCCTATAGAACAAGGTGTTCCTGGGGGCAAACTGCTGGGCAACTCTCTAGGGTACTGCTTACACATCACCAAAAGGGTCAAGAATGCACTCATGGCCAAGTGATCCATCAACTGATGAATGGATAAATAAATATGGCATATTCATACAGCAGAATATTCTTCAGCCATGAAAAGGAATGGTGTACTGATGCACACTGCAGCATAAGGTCACACAGGATACAATACCATTTGTATGAAATGCCCAGTAGTCTGGCAATACTAGTTGTCAGAGTGGTGAAATGGGTGAAGAAGTATAAGGTTTCTTTTTGGGGTGATGGAAATGTTCTCATGCTTACACAACCTGTGTATATACTAAGAACACCTGAATTGTACACTTTAAAACCGTGATTTTATGGATTTTTATCTCAAAAGGAAAAAGGATGTATTCACAGAAGGCTATGGTAAGTCATGTCCTTTGCTCATTTTCAGAATCTGAGCCAATTTTTACACCCAGGACCCACTGACTGAAGAGGCAGCTGAGCTCCTGTAAGGAAGAACCCTACAACACCATGGTGGGTGTGTACAGCAGTCCTCCAGCCCTTCTCCGAAAGGATCTGTGATATTTCACTTGGTATTTCACAGGCAACAACACCCTGGAAGAGGGCATCACCCAGATTTTCAAGGGCAGTTGGATATGGTCCAGACAGACACTGATGTTTGCAGTACCACTGTGACCTTCCTGTTAGGGTAGAGACATATGGGAGTCAGGTGACAAAGGGACTCCTGACCCAGATCATCACTGAATGACCACTGGGCCTGTGGAACCACCCGGTGGTCATGTACTGGGTTCTTGAATGTTTACCTGGAATGGGCTTACTTGGTAGTTGGCAGAACCCACAAATTGTTTCCTTGCAAAGTAGAAACTACTAGGGAAGGCCAAGTGGAAGTCCTGGAATTGCTGCCTGTAGGCAAGATACTCAATAAAAAATGTTATTACATCCCTTCAGGTGGGGTGGAGGACCACCAGCGAGTAGTGTCACTCTCAAAGACTTCAGGGGTGCCGTGATGGTGGTAACCATGGCCTCCCCCACTTAATTCACTTATATTTAATTTAATTTACTATAATTTTTTAAAATTTACAATTTATTTTGGTATCATTAACCTACAATTACATGTGCAATATTATGAATTTACTATAATTTAATTCATTAGAATTTAAATCACTAGTATCTTCTCTGCAAAGACCACATGGGTCATGGTGGATGGTAGTGGACAACCATAAACTTGACCGTGCAGTAGACCATTTGTGGCCACTGTGCCATATGGAGCTTCGTTATTAGGGCAAGTTCATCCAGCCATCAGAAGAAGACAAGAAGCAGCTTGCCTTCCCGTGTGGTGGATAAGAGTAAATATTCAGTTCTGCCCCAAGGCTGTGTTGATTCTCCTGCCGTCTGTTGTAATACAGTCCGCAGGATGGGGACTGCACTGTATAAACTTTCTGCAGAGCAGCACGCTGGTCTGCTGTCTTGTGCTATCATGTCACCCAGCCCTGAAGAGCAAGAAGTGGCGAGCACTTTTGATGCCACACAAGGCACACATTCTCTGGAGGGTGGGACACTAACCCAACAAAGATTCAAGGGCCTAGCTCATTTGTGGTGTTTTTAGGGACCCAGTAGTCTAGGGCATAATGGGTCACTCCTCCAAGTCAAGAGTAAGTTATTGCACCATCTGCTTCTTACTGCAAGGAAAAAGGACAATGCTTGGGCCTTTTTGGATTTTGGAGGTGGCATCTTTCCCACTTGGGAAGAGCTCTAACCCATTTATTAGTTGGTGCAGAGGGTTTCTAGTTTGGGCAAGTCTTGAGTGGCTCCCAGAGCAAGAAAGGACTTTGTGGGAGCCAGACAGTGGAACAGGCATCTTTGATTCTTGGGATAGACAAACTGTAAGTAGTGGTCCATATCCCATGTCGTCCACAAGAGAAAAAAGCCCAGGCTTGGTTCATGGAGGGATTGGCTCAGTATGCCAGGGAGAGAAAAGATGCATGGTAATTGTATCATAGCCCCTCACAGGGTGGCTGCAATAACCACCACCCAGTGACTGTGAGACTCTTCCTCATGGGCACAGCACCAGGCAGAGCACCTGATCCTCCACAAAGTGGCCCGAGGTAAGGATATGCATGGATTCATGGGCAGTGGGGAATTGTTTAGCTGGTTTGTCAGGAGCCTGGAAGGAGACAATTAAAAGTTCAGGGACAAGGAGGCCTGGGAAAAAGGTATGTGATTGGACAGAGCATGAGGCTCTTGATAACCATCCAGGAGAGGCACTAAATAACTGAGTGGACAGGATAATTTGGCTAATGGATGTTAGGTCTCCTCTGCCCTTGCCATCTGAATGCATGTGCCATGGAAGGCAGAGAACAAGGGAGTAGCCAGGGCGCGGACCATGCATGGGTTGTCCTTAATTTTAACAGAATCTTTTATCATTACTACTTGACACTCTTTACCTTTAATAATGCTTTCACTGTAATACTCTTATCTGATATTAATATAATGTCACCCCCTTTCTCTGAATCTGTATACACCTATATGTCTTTTTTTCTAACTTAACATTTTCAACTGTTCTGGGACCTTAGAAGTCTCAAAAAAAAAAGTATACAGCCATACTTTTAAAGCTAGTTTGATAATCTTTGTCCTTTATCTAGCACATTTAGTGCATATAGACAAAAGGTAATTTAGCATTGTTAATGTATTTGGATTTAAACTAGCATCTAATTTTATGGTTTTTTTGTCTCCCCATCTTTTCTCCCTTCTTGAGAATGCTTATTATTTTTCCTCTTCATACTGTCGTACTGATCTTTTAGTGAAGACCCTAGAAATTATCCCATTAATTCTTTTTTTTTATTTGAGAGATAATTGACATACAACATTACATTTGTTTCAGGTGTACAACATAATGATTTGATATGCAGATATATAATACATAACAAAATGATCACCACAATATATCTAGTTAACATCCATCACTAGTTACACTTTTTTTTCTTGTGATGAGAAGTTTTCAGATTTACTCTCTTAACAATTTTCAAATGTATAGTAAAGGGTAGTTAACTATAGGCACTATACTGTACTACATCGCCATGACTTATTTCATCTATAACTGGAAGTTTGTAGCTTTTGACCACCTTCACCCTTTTTGCCGACCTTTTTGCCCTTTACCCATGAGTTCTTAATACATAAAAATCTGAACTCAATACCTTACCTTCCACCCAGATGAAGCAAGGACCTTAGAACACTGAACTCCATGTAACTTGCACTTGACAAATATTTTGCCTGTATAGAACTTCAATTTGTTTTTCTTAACCCAACTAGATGATATTAATACTGCTTTGTATAATCAATGGTTGTTTCTGTTTACCCTCACAAGTGTTTTCTTTGTTCTTCTTTCCATCTTCCAACACATGCCTTCATCTGAGATCTCTTTCCTTCTTCCTGAAATACGTTCCAGAACTCCCTTAAAGAGCCAGCTGGTAGTGAACTCTTTCAGTCTTTATTTACTTTTTTATGATACCAAAGAGTATGTGTAGTGACTTTAAGTACTTTCTCATGTCGGCCAGTTGTATGTCTTCTTTAGAAAAATGTGTATTCATGTCCTTTACCCATCTTTTAAACTGAATTAATTTTTGTGCTTTTCACATTCTACATGTCTGTAAAGATCTTCTGCCTATTTTTAAAATTAGATGTTTTTTGGTGTTGAGTTGTGTGAATATTTGGGACATCAGATCCCTATCAGATAAATGATTTGCAAATATTTTCTCCCGTTTAGTAGGTTGCCTCTTCATTCTGTTGATGGTTTCCTTTTCTGTGCAGAAGCTTTTTTAGTTTGATGTAGTTCCACTTGTTTATTTTTGCTTTTGTTGATTTTGCTTTTGGTGCCAGTTAAAAGAAAAATCATCACCAAGACTTATGATAAGGAAGTTGCTGCCTATGTTTTCTTGCAGGATTTTTATGGCTTCAGGTCTTACATTCAAGTCTTTAATCCATTTGAGGTAATTTTTGTGTATGGTGTAAGATAGTGGCCCAGTTTCATTCTCTTGCATGTAGCTGTGCAGTTTTCCTAACACTGTTTATTTAAGAGACTATCCTTTCCCCATGATACATTCTTGGCTCCTTCGTCATAAATTAATTGACCACACAAGCATGGATTTTTTTTCCAGGCTCTCTATTCCATTTCATTAATCTATGTGTCTGTTTTTATGCCAATACCACACTGTTAATTATGCCAATACCACACTGTTAATTACTATACCTTTGTAATATAGTTTGAAATCAGGGAGTGTGATGCCTCCGGCTTTGTTCTTTCTCAAGATAGATTTGGCTATTCAGGGTCTTTTATAGTTCCATGCACATTTTAGGACTGTTTGTTCTATTTATGTGAAAAACCCCATTGAAATTTTGGTAGGGAGCGCATTAAATCTGTATATTGCTTTGGGCAGTATGGACATGGTAACAATATTAATTCTTCCAATCCATGAACACATCTTTCCATTTTTTAGTGTCTTCTTCAGTTTCTTTCATCAGCATCCAGTAGTTTTTAACACACTGGTCTTTCACATCTTTGGTTAATTTATTCTTAGGTATTTTATTCTTTTTGATGCAATTATAAATGGGATTTTCTTAATCTCTCTTTCTGATAGTTCATTATTAGAGAATAAAAACAAAACAGATTTTCATGTATTGATTTTGTATAATGCAGCTACTGAATTCATTTATTTGTTCTAACAGTTTTCTTATGGCATCTTTAGGATTTTTAATATATATAATATCATGTCATGTGCAAATAGCGGCAGTTTTACCCTTTCTTTTCCAATATGGATTCCTCTTATTTCTTTTTCTTTCCAAATGGCTGTGTCTAAGACTTCCAATCCTATGTTGAATACAAGTGGTAAGAGTGGGTACCCTTGTCTTGTTCCTGATCTTAGCGGAAAATCTTTCAGCTTTTCTCCATTGAGTTTCATGTTAGCTTGTCATATATGTCCTTTATTATGTTGAGACATTTTAATCATAATGAATGTTGAATTTTATCAAAGGCCTTTTCTGATCTATAGGGATGATGTTTATCCTTCATATTGTTGATGTGGTGTATCATATTGCCTTTATGCAGATGCTTATTTTGCATCTTTGAAATAATTCCCACTCGATCATGGTGTGTGATCTTTTTAATGTATTGTTGAATTTGGTTCACTAATATTTTGTGGAGGATTTTTTGCATCTATATTCACCAGGAATATTGGCCTACAATTTTCTTTTCTTTTCAGCATCATTATCTGGTTTTGGTTTCAGAGTAATGCTGACCTTATAAAATGAGTTTGGAAGAGTTCCTTCCTCTCCTGTGTTTTTTTGGAAGAGTTGGAGAAGATTAGTATTAATTCTTTGGATGTTTGGTAGAATTCACCAGTGAAGCCATCTGGTCCTGGACTTTTGTTTGTTTGGAGGTTTTTGATTACTGATTCAATCTTCTCACTAGTAATCAGTCTGTTCAGATTTTCTATTTCATCATGATTCAGTCTTGATAGGCTATATTTTCCTAGAAATTTATCCATTTCTTCTAGGCTGTCACCTTCATTCTTGAAAGACATTCTCCATGGGTAGAAAATATTAGTTTAGGCAATTTTCCTGTAAAATCCTTTTCCAAAGTACTACTAGTTGTTAGTTGTCTTTGTAGTAGTCCAATGAGTAAGGCAGGGAAAAAAAAAGAGCTCTCTTGGTTGAAGCAGAGGTAGGTGGTCCAGAACGCTCTCTGATTAACCTGCCCCCCATCCCAAATCAGCCTTGAGCTCCTCCTGGAAAAGCTAGGGAGCTCCAGGACACAATTTGCCAACAATTAACCTAATAACTTACAAATCAACATAAACTCACTAATGGCCCTAAGGAAATCCAAAGGGCAATGCTGTGTCCATCTGTCCTGTTCAGCAAAAAGAGTCCCTAAGTCTGAGGTACAAGTTTTTCTGGCTCAAAGAGGCCAGTGGTGCTGTGGGGCATAAATGAACTCTTATAACTGTGGCAACCACAAGGGGCCATGAGCAGTTGTGCAGGTTGCACACTACTCAGTCTCCTGGTCCTGGATGCAAGTGAGTTCTGCAGTCTAGTGCATGCCTTCTCTCCTGACTGGGTCCCTGGGTTAGATTAGGTCACCATTTTCTAATTCATACAAAGGTTCTATACAGGCCAAACACTGGCTCTATGCCCAGGATGAAATGTCCTGGTCATTCCATCTGCCTTTCTGTGCTCAGTTCCCACAATCACTGGGCCTCGTGATGCTGGAGACTTCACTGTAATTCTGACCCCATGAAAGGTTGCCTTCGATGTGGGGCCTGGGTGTTCAGACCTAGAAGGGAATTCTCCCATAGAAAACAAGTGAACTGGTGTCTGGTTTATGTACTTTAGATCTTTACGTGGCACTGTGTGTGTGTTGTGTGTGTGTGTGTGTGTGTGTGTGTGTGTGTGTGTGTGTGTGTGT
>JAQQAC010017683.1:7132681-7363811 GCA_029783875.1 Phataginus tricuspis | reverse complement strand
TGTGTGTGTGTGTGTGTGTGTGTGTGTGTGTGTGTGTGTGTGTGTGTCTTAGCCTCCCTGGACTCAACAGGATTCCAGGAACTAGGGACTAGGCCTGTGCTCTAATCCCTGAAGTCGCTGGGAAGCTGCTGGGCGATGCATCCAGCTTAGTCTAATCAAGGCCTCCTTCCCAGCCTCGGTCTGTGTGGCCTTCCACTGCTGACCAGAATCCAGTCTTAATTTTCCCTCCACCCTATCTTCCAATGCCCCAGTGAAAAAATTTAGGATGAAAACCAGCCAGCAAAAGAACACGGCTGCCAGCAGGTCTCCAGGCCTGTGAAGAGCAAGCAGGCTGTGGTGATGGGAAAACACACATTGTTTGGGGGCGTTGCGGATACAGTACAAATTATTTTTAGCAAATTGTTCTGACTTAGTGAAAAACCTGAAAGATAGTGTTGATAATCATTCCTTATTTTAGTGCCACAGATGGCACTGCTATAATTAGATGATTGTTTCTGGGTGATTTCTCCTGTTCCTATAAGAAGACACCTTGCCTGGTGTAGAAATACATCACTGAAGGTTTTCTTTATTTTTTAATTTGGGGCTCAATCTTTCACTCTTTACCCTTAAGTATTAACAACATTTGTGAGAAAAAAATAAATTATTACCATGTCTCTCAAGCTAATATTAGCCTGAGTATAAATGAAAGGTTTGAGCCCTCTTTTATTCTCTGATCCGAGCGGCAGCCAGGAATTATCCCCTGCTGCCTGCATTCTTCCTCAGAGGTACTTCCTGGGCGCCCAGTCAAGCCAGGCTGCCCGTTATCTCATTTCACCCTGCACTTTCTCTCATATCAGAGTTTCTCGTTTGTTATTGCATATTTATCTGTGAGACACTTGGCCTAATATCTGTCCCCTCTCCTGGACCATAAGTTCCACAGGGAAGGGACTGGGGCTTTTTTGTTCACTCCCCTGTCCCCAACACCTAGAATGGGGACATGGGTGAAATGCTGGGAAAGCCACCACCACAGAGGGGCCTATGGGGACTCCATGGGCTCCCTTCCCTGTTCACCCACCCATGGGCTCATTGCACAGGCCAAGCGTTTGCCCGGCATTGGACCTGTCTCTGTGCATTGCAGTTTTCTCATCTCACAAACAATTAATAAAGCATGCCCATCTTACAGCAAAGAGGTATCATGAAACTTTAATAAGGAGTGAGAATGAGATAAGCCTGAAAGAGACACAGATGTGAGCTATTAAAATCAGGGTTGGGGCAGGGGTGAGAGAAACCTAGAATTCCACCAAGAATGTAAGCTCCTTGGGAGCAGGTGTCTCTTTCAAGACCTTGTCACAGCCGCAGCCCAAAGCACAGTCTCCCCAGGTGCCCAATCAATGCATCTCCTGTTACCACCCGTGGGACGGGTCTCCAAGACGGCCCCGATGATCCCACCTCCTGGTATTCACTCACGCCCTTGTGTAGAGTCCTTCCACATGGTCCCAGAGGCCAGCAAAACACAGCAGAAGTGATGGTGTGTGACATTTCTGAGATTAAGTCATAAGAGACACTGTGACTTACTTCTTGGTTGAGCTGTCTGTCTCTCTCTGTCCCTGTCTGTCTGTTTGTCTCTACCTCTGTCTCCATCTCTCTGCTTGCTCTGAGAGAAGCCATGTTACGATCAGCCATTTGGAGATGTCCATGTGCTGAGGAACTGAAATCTCTGGCCAGCAACCATGCGAGCAAGCTGGAAAGCAGATCCCCCAGCAGAGACCTCCAGGGATCGCTGCCCTAGCAACAGTGTAACTGCAACCTCATGAGAGGCCTGGAACCACAAGCCAGATGAGCTGCTCCCAGATTCCTGACCTTCAGAGGCTGTGCGAGATGATGTGTTTGCTGTTTCAAGCGCTTGTTTTATAATCATTTGTTATACAACAATGGATAACGCACACACCAGCCAACTGCATCTTTACCTCCTCACTCTGCTGAGTCAGGACTGTGGCTCAGCCACCCTCGCAGCTGCTTCCAGCAGTCAGTCTGCCCTTCTTTCTTCTCCCATCTCTCTGCTCCTCCTCAGCCCGTCTTCCTGAACACCAGCCCTCTGGCCCAGGTTCAGCAAAAGTCACCAATAGGGGCCAGCATAGACCAAGACAGAAGAAAGGGCAAGGTTATCAACAAATCCAACTGTCATAACTTGAAGATAGTTTCTGCAGAAGAGAGAAGGCCTCCGACTAGCTTCTCACGCACAGGATTTCTCTCTCCAAGTCACCCACCATACAGACACTTCTTCCATTTGTTAAATATCCTGATTCTCCCGTCTCCTGGATCCTGCTGACGCTGACTCCTCAACTCTCCACTTCTCTTCCCACATCCCATTCTGTTACATCCTGGCTAAGAGAGCAGGCAAATGATGGGAGCCTCTTTTTTCTTTTCCAATTAATTTTTTCTTGAAAAGTTATCCCTCCATGTATTGTGTAACCCAGATGGTTTAGGCTCACAGTGAAGTGTGGCCATTCTTTGCCTGTCTCTTTCATCCCAGAGTTCCACTCCCCAGGGGCCACCACTTTCAATCTTTTAAATTTGCTTCTGAAAAAATAAATACATGTGACTAATTTTAAATTATATTTTGACATTTTTTTTTACCTATTACAATTCTGGAGGATTTGACACTTGTAGTCCACTGTGCTCCCATTTTCCTCCATCACCCATCATCTTGATGTATCTTTATACAGTAATTTTTGGTTAAATGAATAGTGTTTACATTATCAGGACTATAGCTCATTGCAGAGTCAAAGTATGATGAATATGTTCCTTTTTCATAATCTACTCTTCCACACCAGAAGTAAATGCCTCTTTTTATTGTTTTCAATGTCCTAATGACTAACCTTTCCCCAAATGCTTCCATGCTTCTGTCAAACATCTATCAACAGTGTTTCAAGTGCTCTAACACATCAGATGATCTAGCAGTTTCTCTTCCCTAGATGCCTCCCTCCCAGCCCTCTGACCTCCTACTCAGATCTGAATAGTTACTTTCTTGGTCTGAGGTATAAAGTGCCATCTGGGGGCTTCTCTTGACCTCTCTGTCAGAACTGGGTCCCCAGCTTCCTGCACCTTAGGTCCTCTTCTTTCTCGGTTTACATGCTTGTTTTGCTGGACCACATACACCAATATCTTTCTGAGAAAGAATATACAGAAGGTAAATATTTTAAAGGAGTTGCATGCCTAGAAATACTTTTATGTCACCTCATAGTTGAAAGATAATTTGGCTAGGTATAGAAATCTAGGTTGAAAATAATTTTCCATCAAAACTTGAAAGACATTATTCCATTGTCTTCTGTCTTCCAGTATTGCTTTTGTGAAGTGTACTGTCATTCTAATCTTTAAATTTTTGTAAATATTATACCCCCCAACACAATCCCCAGTTTGTAGGATTTTTTTCTTTATCCTCAGTGCTTTCACATTTCATGATGATACACTTCAATGTGGAATTTTAAAAGCTCACAGTGCTGGCACTGGATTGGCTCTTAGCATATGAAGACTCCCAGTCTTCCATTGGCAATTTTCTTCTATTCTTTCTTTGAAATATCTCCTTTGTTTTCTCTGTTCTCTCTTTTTGTAACTCCAGTTAGTAGGACACTGAATCATCTGGACTGATCTTCTAGTTGTTTCTCTCTTATTGTCAATCTCTGTCTCTTTTTCTGGAGATTTTTCTCAACCCTGACTTCTAGCTCATCTATTAGGAACCCTCTCTCTTGTGCTTTGAGGACCCCTTCCTCATAGAATACTTACCTTGTCTTTTGGATGCAACATCTTCTCATCTTCCTGGGAATATTAATGATAGGAATTTCATTTTCAGCTTCTTTCCTGATCCCTTCTCTCTGATTTCTCTGAGTGCCTTTTTTTCTGCTGTTACTTGTTTGGCTACATGCTGGCAGTATCACTCACCTGTCGAGGGGTCCTTGGCAATCTGTTCATAGCTGACTAAAGATCCCTTGAAAGATTTGTTGGGGGATGAAGCTTAGGCTGGTGGGTGAAGCAGATTTCCTTGTCAGGCAGCCTTAAATATGTAAGTATTTCTAGGTCTTTTCTCTAGGGACATGTGCCATGCCTGGGGCATGTAGGTCATGCTGACAACTTCCTGGGAATAGTGTTGGGGAGGGTGCTCTCCGGGGTCGTCTCAGTTATTGTAAGACTTTCTTCTTATACTCCAACCCCTTTTCAGTCCAGAACCCAATGCGTGCCTTCTGCTGTCCTTGGGACTCCTGGGCCAAGAGCCACTCTCTCCGATTTCCCCAAAGAATATGCCTCCAGGCTGGAGATTACAGTGGAGGGAACTTGGGGTTCCACTGGCTTCCCAGATGGTTTGAATCAACCAGTTTTTTTTGCCTCACCATACCACCCAGTTGTAATGCCAGCTGCTTCCCATTGCCTGGGCTTCTGTGTTCCACCAAGCGAATAGGCTTGATTCTTGGCACCATACCTCCCCCATTTCTACTCCCTCAGGTCCTCAGGTCCTGGCTTACTCCATTCTGTCCCCTCACTCTCATATCTCAATCTACTCATCAGGAAAATAGAGATAACAGAGGTTCCCACCTTCCCCGCCCCCCAGGGTTATTGCAAGAAGGAAATGAGCTCATAGTGGTGCCATCATTGTTATGATGGAATTTGTCAGGGCAGCCCCCAGAGCATGTTCTGTTCTGCCCACACGGGCCCAGGAAGAGGAGCCAAGCCCAAGGATGACGTGAAGCACTCGTGCTGTGTGTGCAGAGCCGGAGAGAGCTGTTTCCTCCCATGTGCTCCCAGTCTCTGCCAATCCACGTGGGACCCAGTCATCTGCCAAATATGGCACTAGGGGATCTACGTACTTGGCTGTTTCACGGCTTTCCTGTGGCTTTTCTCAGCCCCCAACCTCTACACCCACTGACAGAAATATGCACAAATGCAAAATAACAATGATAATCATAGGAGATGACAGCTGAAACCTGTACAGCTAATGACAGTTGGAAGGAAGGATGAGCAGGATCTATGCCATCTGCTCACCTACTTTTCAAATTACTTTTACCCACTTTTAAATTATGTCTGACTTAGGAATAATTGCCAGAGTGATAAAGAAATGAATGTTCACTGTGTGAGGAAAAGGGAGTTTTGCCTTTGGTTTGTGCTATTGGAAGTTTAATCCTTGAAAGGAGAATTTAACTTCCTTCTGCTCCACCAGACTTCTGGCAGAGGGTAGGCACAGGTGTCTATGAGGAGACAAGGCCTGCTGCTGGGATCCAGGTTCTCCCACCTCCTGGCTCCTAACCAGGGCTGTCATGGAGTGAAGACTTGCCCTGAGCCTCCAAAGCCCAGAGGTCAGTCTGACACGTGGACAGGGCCACTTGGTTGCTGCATCTGTGCACTTTGTAGATGATGCAATCACAATGCACACATATTTCATTTCAATTTCAAGGAAGCCATTAAGCTTTGGGGCATTTCATTTGATGACCTGGACATTGTTAGATGTTTACTTAGAAAAATATAAACTTAATGTACATCTTGGAGCAGAAGAAAAATTTTGTTTGCTATAGGCTCCCCTTCTCTTAAGGGGAGAATGTTGTAGAAGGTGGAAGTGCACGACCTTTTGCTTCCCTGTCAGTGAAATGGGTGGGGGATGGTGGAGGTGGAAATCTAAAGGCAGAGGGCCTGAGGCCATTGAGACCCTTGCCTGTGAGACAGGGACCATGGGCTTAGACAGAGTAGGGTCAGGGCCTCTGGGAAAAACAAAGCAAGATAATCCATTGTGGGATTTGCTTTGGCTGCTGGGGGCCCAGCTTGTTTTTCTGACTTTACCCCGGTGCTGCTTTTCTTCCTGCAGCCCTAAGCAAATAATTTGCAACCTGGGCAATGTAGCGAGCAAGTCCAAAACAATGTAGTAAAAACAGAAAGGATTCCATCTTGAAAATAAGATTGCATCTTAAAACCCAATTGGTTAAAAAGTAAGTTTCTTAACATACTCTTTAACAAACAGACAATAACTCAGCCCACCTTGGGAGCAAAGCAGGCAGCCCTGAGTGATATGCTCCCAGACTGGGAAGCTGCTATCCTGGGATGAAATCAGAGCAGTAAATTTCTTGTAAATAACCCAGAAGACTAATAAGAAATTTAGTGTTTCTTCAAAGGTAAACATTTTGGGACCACTTAGCAGGTGTACATCCCTAGTCCTTTGTCTCTCAACTGCCTATAAAGCCTCTAGACAACGCACCACCCCGGGGCTCTCTCGACCCCTCCTGGCTTGAGCCAGGAGCTCTGTCCTCTCGCTTTATCTCTAAATAAAAGCCTCTCACTTGCCCTCCTGCCTTGAGTGTTTGTGAAGTTCATTCTTTGACTCCACGAACAAGAACCCCGGCATCACCTGGTGCAAGGGGGCAAGGTGGTCAGAGTGGCCAGGAGAGACATCTTCTGGAAGGGAATCCTGTGCCACCCGGTTGTGCTCCACTTGTATCCTGGGCACCTTATGAATTCCTGGAGGAAAAGGAAGTGAGGAAAGCCCTCACCTTGTTCAGAAGGGACCCCATAAACCCCCCGCATACCAGAGATGGAGCCTCTGCCTCCTCACTTCCCCTGTGAAGTGGATGGCAGCCATCTTGAAACAGTATTACTCACCCACTCTGTGTCCCAAGTGGACTGTCCTCCAGCCGTTGGATCTGGGGATCCACCTGGGGGCAGACATGTTCCTGGTAAGTGCTGATGGTTAGGGACTGTAAGAAAATAAGTCAACTGAAAAAGCGCCTGCAAGTCTTGCAGGTCCTGCCTCAGCTGCTCCTTCCTGGTGGGATGTTGGCTGTGCAGTGCACCTGCCTGTCCGGGGCTCACAGTGTGGACCCCCACCTGGAGAGCAGCAGGGCAGAGCCTTCTTCCAGCCAGTAGCAGGCAAAAGTGGAGGTAGAGGTAGGTAGCAGCCTCCCCAGTGCATGGCTTTGATGATTTAAAAAACTTAAAAGGTACTTCATGCTGGGGTGAAACATTAACTTGAATGAATGAAGGAGGAGAGGATGAGAAAGGGAGTCTCTCACCATCCACCCCAGACCCCAGACCCCAGGCCCTTTCTCCAAGTGTGTGAATCCATTCAGGCTGCTGTAACAAATGCTACAGACCAGGTGGCTTATAAACAGCAGACATTTGTTTCTCACAGTTCTGAAGGTTGGAAGTGGAAAATCAGGGTGCCATCATGTATGAGTTCTGGGAAGGAGCCTCTTCAGTGTGCAGGTGGTCAACTGGCTTCTCACTGTGTCCTCACATAGAAGGAGTGAGGCAGCCCTCTGGGGGCTCCTTTATAAGGGCACTAATCCCGTCATAGGGATTATAAGGGCACCAACCCACCCACCTCATCACCTCCTCGAGGCACACGGTCCCTAACAACGCCACCTTGGTGGTCAGGATTTCAGCATTTTGGAGGGACACAGACATTCAGTCCATGACACCAGAGGAAACCCAGGGTGCCGATTTCCATGTATTAGATATCCTTTCAGGAGTTAACTTCTATGCTTACACACACACACACACACACACACACACACACACACACACACACACACACAAATCAGAGGATTCTATACACACACTCTCTAGCTCCCTTTTTTTCATGGAACAATTTACTTTGAAGCTTGCTCCATATCATAAACCTAAATATACCTTTTTCAAAAAATGATTGCATGGTAATTCCAGGCTAGGGATGTGCTGTAATTTATTTAATTAAATTAATCTAATTAACTAACATAATTAATTTAATTAATATTACTGCTGATTGTATTTAAATCATTTCCATTATTTTACAACCTCCGTGACAAATATCTTTGCACATTTGTGTGAAAACCCCTGCAGGACTAAGTCCAAACACGGGACTGCCAGCCAAGCCCATGCTTTTAATTCTGACAGGTGTGTCCAAACACCCATGGAGCTTGTCTGCCCAGCTCACCTATACAGCAGGTGCCAAATGTTGGCACTTTGCCAGTCTGATAGGTGTAAAGTACAGTTTCACTGACATTTCCTTTTAACGTTTCTCTTATTTTGAGATGAAGCATATTTTCAAATGTTTGAAGCATTTTCATTTCGTGGGAATGATGTCTATCCACTGCCCATTTTCCAGTTCAGTTGTGGGATTTTTTTCTTGATTTATAGAAAGCCTTTGTTTGTGACATAAGCTGCATATATTATTATGTACATGTTGCTATTCTTATAGACATAAATATACCTTGTTCTTTTTAATGACTACATGACAATTCCATTTTAGGGATGTGCCATTATATTCTCAGTTTGTCATTTGCCTTTTTACTTTAATCAGGATGCTTTCTGCCTTGCAGAAATACTTGACACTTATCTGGTAAAGTAAATCAATTGTGTTATTTATGGCCTCAAAGTTTTGTAACATGATCAAAACTTCACTCTGTCCAAGATTACACTTTTTTTTCTCATTTTCTTCTGGTATTTTTACGGCTTCTATATTTTTACATTCAAATCTTTGATCCATCTGGATCCCTCTGGAATTTACTTTGGTGGAGACATGAACAGGGTATTAGATTTTTCTCTCCAGATGGCCAGCCAGTTTCCCCAGCACTACGTGTTCGATAATCCACCTTTTCCCTACAGACTGAGATGTCACCTTCACCACCTTCTGGATTCCAATGTGTGTCTAGTGGCCCTGCACTGTGATTGTCCGCCTGGCCACTTCCAGCCTCATGACAAGCCAGGCAAGGCACCTAGATGCTCCCCTGCTCCCAGCCCCAACAGGGCCCTCCCCTCCCCAGCTTCTTCCAGGTCTGGGAAAACCTGTATTCCAGAAGGGCCCTTTTTAAGGTATGACAGTGGGCTAATGCGTCTCCATAAAGTGATGTTCCTTCCCAAGAAGGGAAAGTCACCACCTAGAAGGGTGTCTGGCCTGCAGCTTTGCACCCTGTGGTCAGACCCATGTGCCCCAATCCCTCCAAGCTTGAGCATGACAGTTCAGAGCAGCGGCCCAGGGCCCAGGCCAGCTCCAAGCCCCAGGGGCAGGCTGGGAAAGGCCATAGGCAGTGTGAAGTGGGAGGCAGGGCAGGAGGGTCACCCACACTCCCTCTGGGCAGGCTGCAGAGCCTAAAGGGTTGCAGTTGGCCCCAGCTTCCTGCCTCCTGGCCTTACCCACCTAGCTTCCTCCATCTTTCCCCACTGGACACAGGCCCTCACACCTGAGAGGCTGGCCTGTACAGAAGCTGTGCTGAGGGCTGGGATGAGGCTGGTGAGCAAACGCACAACCGGTGGCCATGTGCTCCACAGAGGCGGGCATCAGGGCACCTTGCAGAGACTGGCTTAGTCAAGAGGAAGCTACAAGCAACACTCGTCCTGAGCTCTGACCAGGAGTAGGAGGTGCCCAGAACCCAGGGCAGGAAGGCCCACTGCGAGAGCAAAAGGCTTGCGCGAGGGACCCCAGCGAGGAGCAGCACATGATGCAGGTATCAAGGACAAAGGCCCACCGCAGGTGCAAAGACTGGAGGCGGACATCCGGGGGCACGAGCCCCTGGTGCCGAGGTGAGGCCGCCCACCCAGCAGGGAGGACTGGCAGAGTGAGCAGAGGGCGCGCCCTTGGGTACTTGCCAGGCTCTCTTGGAGCTGCTGGGCTCGGCTCCAAGTCTGACGTAGCAACTCTGATGCTCCATTTTCTCATCTATAAAATGGGGGTAATGCTGTGGCAGCCCCTGACACTGGTGGCAAGTGTCCCCCAGGCCCATGTGAATCCTCACAGTAGTGAGTCCTACTCACTGGGTGTAGATGGAGGGTGGCAAGCTGGGCCACCCAAGTCACGCACACACACTCATTCAGCCAGAATATTCTCTAGGCATTTTACTAATTTCCTCCTCACAGCATCACTTCGGAGCAGGTTCTATCTCCATCACAGAGTTCAGCATGTCCCCTGGGATTCACCTGTGTCACAAGGTCCCCATGCACCCCCTCTCCTTCTGGAGTATGCTCTAGGATTGGGGGTAAAAAGTCAAATTGCACCTGTTAACCCAGAGAGATGAGTTCCTCGCTCCCTTCCCAGAAGTTGTGACCAGACTCTTGGCAAACACTGGCTCCTTTGTAACTGTCAGTGTTTCCCTGCAGCAGCGCCCACCTGCATGCGCTAGTGGGGTCCTTGTACAGAGGGACCAGCCTATTCACATGGCCAGGAGGCCCTGCTGGGGAGGGCCTGGTGCTGCCCCTCAGGTGCGGCCAATCCCTTGGTGGCCTCAGCAAAGGGTTCACATTTAGAAGGTCAGGAAGTGGTTGCTTCATACAGGGCTGCCTTAAATTATTTCAGCTGCACTGAGGGATTTCAGAGTAAGACCAAATAAACATTTGCATCTAAAAAAGGCAAAACAGGGTCATTGGAAATAGAGAAGAAAGCCTTTCCCAGATCCGGTGCTGTGGCCAGACTCTCCAGAGGAGGGTGCAGGGTTTGCAGGGTTTGCTTGGTTTGCGTGTTTGCCAAGGCACAGAGCTCAGCCCTGCTTGCGGAGGGAAGTGTTTTCTTTTAAATAAAATGTGAGCCAATCTAAGTTTCCTTCCCCTGATTTGCTTTGGGGTCACTGCAGGCCCCCTGCAGCTGTCCAGACTACATCTTTAAAGGGCTTGCTTTTCATGACTGTGACCCACTTGATGTTGTCAACCAGCTGGGCCAGGGCGTGGGGGGAGGAGAGGCGGCGCTCCCCATGCCACCCACGGCATCCTCCCCACACGTCCGACGCACCCCCTCTCCTTCTCGGGACGCTTCCTACCACCCTTCCTGTCCACTTTGGGCCTGGTTCCCAGGAGTCAGGAGCCCTGCTTCTCTTCAAGAGTCTGGATTGGCACGTGGGGTGGGCACCCCGTTCCTTACTTTTCTCCTAGCACTCATGCCCCCAGGGTTTACATCCCATCATCTAAATTAAGCCCCAAAGGAGGGGGCATTGGCTACATTCTGTGTGCCATCCCTACAGGCCCACTGCAGCATTTCCACTAATCACTGAGCTCCTGGACGACAGCAGGGACAGGTCACACCCTAGCCGCACTTGACGGCCCAGTGCTGTCACACAGGCAGCCCTTGGTGTCTAAGCGGCCCACCATCGGACCGTCACAGCAGTTTTGTCTTGGAGGAAGGTCTATACTTCTGAAATGACTAGCTTCAAACCAGAGCCGCTCCTGCCTGGAATGCCACACCAGCAAGTGAACCTTGGGTAAGTTTCGTGTCCCTGTAAATACTCCACTTGACCAGAATATCCCATCAGCCAGTCCCCAGATGCCAACCCAACTCTGGGCTCTGTACTGAAACTTCCTGTTCTTTGTTCTTTATCCTATAAAAGCTTCTTGCCCTCTGCCCTGTTTTGCAGTTCTATGGACCCCTAAGAACAGAGACTGCCTGCTTCTTTAAGTGCTGGGTAAAGTTTGTTTGTATCACCTAAATTGTCTTTAGTTTAATTTTTCACAGTAGGAACCCCGGCCTCCTCCTTACCCTCCCACTCAGCCACCAGAGCCCTTCCCATTCATTCATTCATTCACTCATTCAGCCATAGTTCACACTGGGTTCAAGGTGGCTGATGACACACATCCAGTTACTTTTTCCCCCTCTCCAGGTCCTCTGAAAGAGCACAGGAAATATAAAAACAAATACTTAGAAGCCCTGGAAAATTAGGAAAAGTGTCCCCAGCAGGCTAGAACACCAGAGAATTTCTGGAAGATAGAAAGCAGATGAGATGAGGTTAGTGGTGACACCCAACAGTGCTGAGGCACCCCCAGGGCTGTGCAGGTGGGGGGCCACGCTGGAAACATCCCGTCTAGAAATGGGAGGAGCGGTAGCAGTCATGGATGGATGGAGTAATTAAAGTGCTTTCTGAGCAGCTCGGAGAGCGCCCCTTTAGTCCCCAGGGAAATGTCAAAGTGTAGCTTTAAAACTCAAGACAGAGCTGTGAGGGGTGCCTCAGAGAGAGAAGCAGGACCCTGCCTGGTAACTGCAGCCAAAAGGAGGTCAGTGGCCCCCCAGTCAGAGGCCCAGTAAGGCACCTATCCTTGCACATGGCTGCCTATCTCCACACCCCAAGTGCCCAGGGGTGCCAGGGGTGCTGTGCTCGGAGGGGACAGCCCCTTCCATTGTCCTTTCATAAGTAAGGGAGGCTTACCTGTGTCCAAGGAACACTTCACACAGCGAGAGTGATCAGTCAGGACCCAAACACACCGTGCACAGGACTCCTCTACCTTGTTAAAAATGTTTTAGGGCCCCAGAGAGCTTTTATTTATGTGGGACAAACCTACTGATATTTACTGTAGTAGAAGTTAAAATGGGGACGTTTTCAATATTCATTTATCTTAGGATGATACTAAAGCCATCACATGTTAACACAAATAACATTTATGAAAATTGCTCTTTGTCTAAAAATCATTTATTTAATAGAAGAGGGACATTGTTTTATATTTTTGAATGTCTTACAAATGTTTGGCTGAATCGACAGCTGGATTCTTTTATCGGCTTCGGGTTTCAGTCTGTTACGGTATCACACATCACGTAGACTCTACTGAACACTCATGAGAGACAAACGTCTTTACATTCCTATTAAATAGTTTTGACTTTGTGGACCCCCATGAGAGGGTCTCGGGAACCCCCTGGGGTCCACAGGCCTCACTTTGAGAACCACTGTACTGACACTTATTTACAAATGGGATCCGACAACCACGAATCCCCCCGTACATTGACGGAAACCAACAGCTGTTGAGGAAGAACCAGAGAGAAACCTGGAAAAAACAGGAAAATGCAGGAATCAGAAGAAGACATCAAAATAGGCATAGTTAATATCCTCTGAGAGGTTCAACAGGATATAAGAACCAGTCAGACAGCAAGTGGGCACAGAGCAAACACAAAAATCAATACTTTTCCTATATACCATTAATAAACAGGTCCTTTGCAATGGCAACAAAAATCGTTAATAATCTAGGTACAGACCTGATCAAAATTTTGGAGGACCTACATGAGGAAAGATTTTAAAAATTGTATTGAAGGGCGTAAACTGAGAGACACAGCGTTTCCTGCAGTGTCCCAAACACGGCAGTTATATGAGTTGCTCAGTGAACACTGCTGGAATTGTATTGGGCTGAGGTGGATTTCTGTCACAAGCATCAAGAGTTGTAACTAATATATTCTCTACGATGAAAGCTGCCCCAGACAAATGAAGAGAAAAGGGATTAGCAACCTGAAAATATCTGCAACACAAAAACAGTCTAAAGGCTGAGGTACTTGATATACAAAATTCCTGGAGAGTTATATGAAGAAGATAAAGAACCTGTGTGTGTGTGTGTGTGTGTTTGTGCATGTGTGTGTGTGTGTATGTTAGAGAAAGAGGGATGTTAAAGAGTTGTTTCATGTGATGGTGGATACTGGGAAGTCCAAAATCTTTAGGTAGACCAGTAGGCTGGAGATACAAGGAAGGACCGGGTGCTGCGGTTCGAGTCTGGAGGCAGTCCACTGGCCGAATCCCTTCTTGCTCAGATGTCTCGTCTTTTTTCTTGAGGCCTTCAACTGATTGGATGAGGCCCACTCACACTACAGTGGGTCATCTGCTTTACTCAGTCTACTAACTTAAGTGTTAATCTCATTGAAAAAACAGCTTCATGGAAACATCTAGAATACTGTTTCATGATAACCAAATATCTGGCACTGTGGTCCAGCTAAACTGACACATAAAATTAACTACCAGAATTTCTTTCTCAGATTCCAGTTCTGAGATGAGCGCGGCCCTGCTCCCCACGGGCACTCAGGGACCCAGACACCTTCTCTCACGATGCCCACCCTCCGCAGGGCACTGCTCCACCACAGCCATGTTCGGCAGCTTGAAGGGGACACACACCTGCTCTCTGCAGGGCCAGGTACAGAAGTGGCCTCTGTCCCACATTTCCTCATACTCTTGGTGAGAACGGGAGACACCTAAGGGCAAGGCAGGCTGGGAGATGTAGTCCTGCTCAGCAACCTCCACCCAGCTACAGAGCTATTATCCTGGAGGAAAGGTAGAATGGATTTTATTTGAAGTGAGCAGTTCCCACCCCCACCTCCCTACTTAATAAGGAAATCTAAATTACATCCATGAAATACTTTCCTCTTCCTTGTTTTCTTTTTCCTATCAGATTGGCTGAACTTTTAAAGTCTGCAAATAACCAGCTGTATGTATCAGTCAGGAGGATTCTTAATCTATAGCAACAACTGCTTTTAGTAAAAAAGAAGTTTACTATGGAGCGAGCTCCTAGAATCTTTATGCTTAAGGAAGACTGGGGAAATGAGCAGGGGTCGAGGCTTGCTCAGACACTATGGCCACCACAGGACACTGATGCCACAGCTGGACAAAGCCACAGCCAGGCAAGGAATGCCATTGGCACAACTGCTGCACACCCTCTTTTATACCTGGCTCTGGAGGGTCCTAGTGGCAGTGGAGGCAGGGCTCGGGGCAGGAAGGAGCACAGCCCACGTGTCACCATGCCCGCTTCCAGAGCCCCTGTGCGGGGCTCTTCCCTGACCCGAAGGAATCCCTCTTCCCCACCCCACGGCCAGAGTGAGGGCAAGAGTGCTTGTTTTTGTGCTGGGGGGGAAGTTAAGTGTGGAGTTTGGTCTTATAGGCTGGGTGCAAGGCTCCACTGTTACTGAGCTTTTTGCTAATATCAAATCCTCAAATGCACAGACCCAGCAGTTCCTCTTCTGGGAATCTTCCATGTGTTGCAGAAAAGAACACATTCTTGGTGGAAAAGTAATGAGTGGAAATTTATGCATAGAAAAGTGAGAGAGCCTAGTTGTTAACTTGCAAACTCTGGAGCCAGGCTCAAATGCTGACTCTGCCACTTAGTACCTGCGTGATTCTGGGCATAGGACTACTTAAGCTCTCTGCCTCAGGCTTCTAACCTGAAAATGGGGATATAGTAAAAAGCCTCACAGTTTCCTGAGGATTAAGCGAATTAATATATGCAAAGTGCTCAGGCCAGCGTTTGGCATTTGGTGAACACTCACTACCCATTAGCTCTTCTCATGTCCTGACCGTGTTTCTGCACAAAACATATTAATATGCATCCATGCATGTTGATATGTGCCCAGAACTCTCCACACTCAACTATTAACAGTGATCACCTGGAAGAGGGGAGAGGTGCATATGGTGGAAGGAGGCGAATACGGGTGTCCTCTTATGATGGTTCTATTTATGAATTCTTTTAATTTTCTCTAACAAGTACTAACTCATGTAGGTAGGTAATAGGTCATAGGTACATAGACGGGTGAACAAGCATGAAGCAGGCAGAGACTGGAGGACTCTCCCAGGTATGATTCTGGGTTTCAGGCACCCAGGAGTAGGCATGCGGTGGGTGACAGGCACCTCCCAGTGCAGGCCTGCACGACGTCTAGCAAGCACCCCTCTCCCTCCTTCCCTCTGCTTTTGCTGTGCAGGGTTGGGGGTGAACAGCGGACTCACCTAAAAATGCACTGCCTTCTGCAAAGTCCAGGGTTCATTAACTTAGCTTAGTGTGAACAGCGGCCTAGAAGCTGTGGACAGAAAGGGGGCTTGCTGAAAGAAGGCAGGGATGGGTATCAGGCCCAGACTCCGCAGGCGCGGGAGGCAGATGCAAGACGCAACCATTTCAACATTTCCTCTGGGGCTGGCCTGGGCCCAGGAACGAGGCAGGGGTGCGGTCTCCAACCTCCTCCCCTCCCTCCCTCTCTCCCCTTTCCTACCCACTCATCTCTCCTCCCCTCCGCCCCTCCCCCCCGCCCCTCCTTCCTACCGCCCCCTCGCTCCGCCCTCCCCTCGCCTAGCTCCCTCCTGGCCCTGCCCCGCCCTTGAGCCCACGCCGGCTCCCCCCCCAGCCCCGCCCAGCGGCTCGCACCTGCTGGGCAGCCGCCGGGTTATTCTCAGCCTGGGGCGGGGCTGGCGGAAGGGAAAGTGGGTCGCTGCGGGAGGCTGCAGGCTGCTGCTGTGCTTGGAAAGGCTCCCGCCGTGCCGTGGGCCTCTCCCGGCCCAGGAACCTGGGGCGCCCCGCGCGGGCCCCGCCGAGGCCAGGGGTCAGGGGGCAGGCCGGCGCGCCGCGGGAACGGGGGCCTCCGGCGCCCCAGGGGCAGGCTGTACCCCTTCCCGCCCCGAGCCCTGCCTCCACCTCCCCCGCGCCCATACGCCCTCGCTGCTTCGCACCCGGCTCGCTGCGGCGGCCCCCTCCTCCTCCGGGATGCGGTCCCCGCCACTCCACCCTGCCCCCTAGTGGCAGCCACGTGCCTCCGCATCCGACAGCCCCAGCCTTGGCGTCCACCTTTTAGGAACATTTCTCTGACAACCTGGCCCCGGTTCCCTGACCGCAGAGCACTGCCCGTCTGTTTGGGTGTGAGGGGCCCTGGCTCTGCTCCTGGGAAGGGACTGATGCCAGGACGCCCCGTCGCCTCTCTGCTCCTGCGGCAGTCCTGCTGTCGGGACCCTGCTGCCTACCTTATGCCCACCTTGCACCCTAGCAGTCCTGGCATGGCTGCTCCTGTGGGCTGTGCCCCAAGTCCACATATTAGCTGCAGATACAGGTCAGTGTCCTGGTGCAGGGACTGGCCAGGGAGCGTGAAGGTGGCAGGGCCTTCCAGGCATCAGACCCTGGGTCTCTCCTGACAGTAATCTCCCACACATGAGCAGGCAGTGCCAGGGGCCTTGTTCTGCAGGGTCTTGCCCTATACACCCCATGAACGACACAGGTGGGCCTCGGGGGCTCTGCTGTCCCCTAACATACTCTGAACCCTCCTGCTGGTGCTGGAACTTCATCCCACAAAGCCCTATCTGTTAGTCACTGACCAGAGCTTCACCTCATCCCGGAACTCTGTGAGTCTGTGGCCAGAATGCTTCTCCACCCCCGGTTCTCATGGCACAGCCGCCCTTCAGTGACCATGCCCACCACTGGCCTGTCTGCTGCCCGAGAGGCCGGCCTCTGGGAATGCTGGGGCTGAGCAGAGCTTGTCGTCTCGGAAATGGGGGGCTTGTAGGGGCTCAGGGGCTGCCTTGGGGACTCCAGGTTCGAGCAGCTTCACCACGGGAAGCCCGCATTAACCGCATCACGTTCGTGCACATCCGTGTATGCATTCAGCGGCAGCGCATCCCACGCTGGAGTTTGGGGCCACCCTCTGTGTTAGTCTGAATCCAGGTCAGTGGAGCTCGACTGGCTGGCCGGCGTTTGATCCCCCTACTCCCCCTCTGGCTTGTAGAAGGGCTGACATTATCTTATGAGCCCTCATATGTTCTCAGAAGGATAGTTGGACGCTTGGAAGTCTCTCACGAGGGGAGGACATGGTGGTGGTGGTAGGTAGTGGTAGGGGGTCTCAAGGGAAGAAGGGAGAGTTGGGAGAAGACACTGGCAAAAAGTGACAGTTTTCAGTGCCTGGGAAGAAGATGCTTTGGGGAAGAAGGAGCTCTGGTAAAGCGAGTCACATGCTGCTCTCCTGGGCATGCGGGCTTCAGGGCAGCCAAGCCTGGGGGACACCTTTCCCCCTTCATAGCTCTCCTTGGGGTGGGGACAAGAGGATTCCATCAGACCACTCCAGAAAGACCCTCAGCCAGTCTATACTGAGATCAACCAAGCATGGGGGCTCCTCAGAGTGAAAAGGACCTTAAACCCATCAGGCCCAGATTTCCTAACCTCCTCACTATTCCACCTGCGACCCCTCGTTTTGAAAACTTGCAATTAAATAAATGCAAATGAATAAGAAAAATCTATGTGACTTCTGAGCATAACCTGTAGAGTTGGGCACGGGTCCAGAGGCCGCTCAGAGGAGGGGGAACTGAGGGCTTCCCTCCAAGGATACGTCCACAGAGTGCGCACCTGCGTGGTGGACTTGAACACCATTCGCCTCTAAAGCAAGGGTTGCCAGTTCCTGCCAGTTCCTACCCTCAGTGACGACACAGGCCTCACACAGCTCCGCCAGCCAGCGCTAGGGCTCTAGGATTTCAGAAAAAATCATCAAACACAGAGAGAGCCCTGTAGATCTCTCAACAAACACCACTCAAGAGAAGCAAGGCGGGTGGGGTTTCCCATTTGGTCATGAGAAAGATTTCAATTTAGTTCAGCTTTGTTTTTATTTGACTTTTTGGACCCAGGCCCAGTTATCACCTTTTAGAATCTTCCTTCCTGCCCATAAACTCTGGCTGAGTTCTAAGGTTCAGAAGTTCTCAGAGAAACCAACATTGGATAATAAGACCTGTAAGAGCCTTTTTCATGAAGTAACCCTCCTTTAATGTCTGTTTGTGGCAGGGCCCAGTCTGTGGCTTCATGTAGCAATGTCTGATTAAAAGATGCCCAACATATCCTGGGGCAATAGACAACTAATTGCCATGCTTAATTTTCTCATGTGATGATTAATGAAAGCTTTGCTCATTTTGTATATGTGGGAAAGAGACAATGTTAATATATTTGGACTTGAAAACTTCACAGCATTGCTGTCCTGACACAGTGTAACACAACACTTGCTATCACTACCATGGTTACTACACATCTCTGAAAACAGAGCAGGCTTTGGGTGTGAGCGCACAGAGGGAAAAGCCTGTCTGTTATGTAACCTAACACACATCCCTGGCAGAACAAATATTTCTTCCCCAAATTCTAGGTAAATGACACACTCCATAAATGAAGATCATTTGTCATTAAAGACCTCACCATTACTAATGTCTCAGACCTGCCATAAGACTTTTCTCAAGTAAGAGAAGAGAATATTCCTACCTCCACTACCTCTTCTATGGAGCCTTCCTGCCTCTGACCATGTGGGGGAATGGAAAGGGCCTGGCCTAGGAGAGGGAGTCTGTTCAGTAATGAATTGGGCTGGGACTTGGCTGTCATATTATAGACTCACTGTACTTTAGATCTCACTTGCTCTATATGTTAATGGAAAGAAAAGTAATTTTCCTTCCTTCTTGCCTTCCTTCCTCCTTTTCTCCTCCCCTCCATCTTTTCCTTTCCTTCTTTCCCTTTAATTTTTGGAAGGGAATTTTCTTTTCTGGAAATTTTCCATTTCAAACGCAACCAAATGTAGAAAGTATAGTAAAAAGAGCCCTCGTGTACTCCTCACTAACTTCAATGATTAGTGACCGATCTTGTTTCATCTGTAACTCCCCTTACCCCATTGCCAGCTTATTTTGAAGCAAATCTCTAAACATAAGTAATTTCATCTGTAAATATTTCCAAATTATATTACTTATCTACTGCTATTATCTAGTTGCTTGAAACAACAATGACCTAGTAGATCATGCTTCTATGGGCTGACAGTTTGGGCCGGGACCAGCTGAGCAGTTCTTCCGTTGGTGTTGTCTGACTCTCTCCTACAGATGCAAATAGCTAGTGACTTGGTTGGGGCTGGACAGGCTTTAATAGCCTTGCTCACTTGACTGGCAGTTGACCAAGGGCCTCAGTTGTCTATGTGGCCTCTCCAGAAGGCTAGCTTGGTCTTGCTTCCATGGTGGCAGCATTCCAAGAGTTTCCAATGACGAGAGAGGGCAAGCCCCAAGGTACAAGTACTTTTCAGGCCTCTGCTTGTGTCCTGTTTGTTCATGTCCCATTTGCCAAAAAAAGTCACATAGCCAAGCCCAGAATCAATGTGGAAGGGGCATAGAAATGTGCAAGGACAAAGGAACAGGGGGCATAATTCACTGGGGGCCATTACTGCAGCAATCTGCCACAGAATATATTACTAAAACATAAGCCCCTGTACTAATAACATAACCACAATACCATTATCATTGACTAAAAAATTAACTACAAATCTTAATATTGACAATATCCATTCACTATCTAGAGTTCCCCAATTGTCACATAAATATTTCTGCATTTGTTATAGTTATTTGTTTATAGTTGGTTGGTCTGAAACAAATGAGTCCACACATTGCATTTGGATACATCTCTTAAGTCTCTTTAAATCTATAGATTCTCTGTTCTTTCTCCCGTTTGAATGTTACCATACCTTACTGAAAAAACTGGGCTGTTTATCCTGAAGAATTTCCCACATTCCAGATTGTAATTTTTTTGTGTCCTTGGTGCTGTTTAGCATGTTCCTCTCTCCTCTGTACTTTCTAGGTAGTTAAATCAAAAGAACCCAGCATATTCCAATGTAGATTTCTTGGCAACGTTTCATAGGCAATGTTAGGCATTTCCACCAGCAAATGCATAATGTCTAGTTGTATCTCTCTCAGTGCTATTTAGATTATCCAGAGGATTCAGGCATTTTCAACCTGACTCGTCAGCTTTTCATTCGGTGGTTTTAGTCAGTAATGATAATGGCCTTCATCCATTATTTCATTAGGGATTACAATGTGGGGTTTTCTAATTCTATTGTTCTATCATTCCTCTTCGTGTATTAGCTCATCAGCAATTTGGTTATGTTTTACTCAGGTATTAGTATAAATGCATGTTTGTTTCATATTTGAAATGTTTGAGAACATTGCAGGTTTTATTCATTCTGGTACTCAACCTGTCCCATCTTTGGCTAATGAAGCTCTTCAAACTACCTCCTGAATTCTTTCTACCCACTCCTATGGGTTTTTGATAGCTTTCTTGTTTACCATAGCTCATGCTGTCCATTTCCTGCCCTGGGCCAAGAATTAGGCATTTCCCCAAGGAGCTCAGATCCCTTCCAGTGGTAAATGGAAGTTTCAGCTTAGCCAGCCTGGGCACTAGAAATGGGACTAGGTGAACTGATTGGTATTTAGCTGGTCATTGTTTTTACTTCTTGGAAAATACAGTTTCAGAACTAACAATAATAACTTCAGAGCAATAAATGTCAGTATTAGTATTAATAATGTGATTAGTGGAAGGGAGATTAAAAAAAAATTTTTTTTTTTTGCAGTTTATTTTGTCCTTAGGATGCATCTCACTAGCTATGTGGAGCCCAACTGAACAGCCCTCTAAACAGTTTTTTTCATTATCATCTAGTTGCTAACCTGATACACAGGTTGATTTCTTTCATTTTGCTTTTGACTTCTAAAGATTGCCTTCTGTTTCCTTTTGGATTAATTTGTTTTATAATTATTTAAGACATACAGGATTCCAAAGTCAAAACTATAAAACAAAATACAGTCCTGAAAGTCTATATTCTGTTCCTGTCTTCTCCACCCCAGCCCCTCCCTTCTGCACAGCACCTTCCTTTTCTCACCTGAGAGTCTGTCTCAGCAGCCCTGTAAAACAATCTTCTTCATTATTTCTTACAAATGCCCAGCGGTTCATTATGTGAATCATCAGACTTAGAATAGAGATATTTATTCTGTGGATTGTTACTCATTCATGAGTTTTTTCTCCAGTTGTATTGAGATGTAATTGACAAACACCACTGTACAAATTTAAAGCGCATAGCATAATGATTTTACTTACTATATCCTGAAATGATTATCACAATAAGCTTCATTAACATCCATCATATCCTATAGATACTAAAGAAAAAAATTTTTTTTCTTGTGATGTGACTTCTTAGGATCTACTCTTATAACTTTCCTGTTTACCATACCATTGTGTTTGTTTTTCATTACATCCCTCATTCATGCATTTTCAAAACATTTTAATAAAACATTTTGTTCCCTTTGATTCCAAAAGCACAGGGAACAAAAGAAAAAAATAGATAAATTGCACTATATCAAATTTAAAAACTGTGTGTCAAAGGACGCACTCAAGGTGAAAAAGCAGCCCACACAATGGGAATAAATATTTCCAAATCATATACCTGATAAAGGGGTAATATACATAATATATAAAGAGCTCCTACTACTAAACAACAACAAAAAAACTACCACCAGATTAAAATGTGGGCAAAGGGCTGAAATAGACATTTCTCCAAAGAAAATGTGAAAATGGTCAATAAGCATGTGGAAAGATTTTCAACATCAGTTGGGATCTTAGGGATCAAAACCACCAGAGATGCCACTTCACATATTAGGATGATTAACATCAATAAAACGGAAATAATAAGTTCTGGTGAGGATGTGGAGAAATTGGAACCTTTGTGCAGTGTTGGTTGGATGTAAAGTGGTACAGCTGCTGTAGTAGACAGAATAAGAGTGTTAGTATTGTTTGTGTGTAACCATTGTTTAGTTTTATATGTGTGTATATACTCTTTTACAGTGTAAAATATGTTTATCATAAAAGTTTTAAAAATTCTGGATTTGTTAATCCCAATGGTTCCTTCTATAATTCTGTAATTCCGCGTGCTATTTAGAAGAACATGCCCCTGGCTTTGGGGACAAGCCCACCTCTTCCAAAGGTAAGGCCCCAGACACCAGCAGCTCCCCTTCCCTGGCATTCACCTGTCTCTAAGGCAGTGAAAGGAACAAGGCCCAAAGAGCCCACTCTCTGCTAGGACAGTCCCTCCCTGGTCAGCGGTTTTATCTTAGTGCCTAGGCCTATCTTCTTCTAGAAGTTCCCTGGCCTTCTGCTGACTCACAGATGCTACTGGAGCTACCATCTGAGCATCGCCAGAGAGCCCTGGACAGCCAGTAGCATTCACCCTCAGAAACCCCACCCAGAGCTCCTGTGGTAGACACAGTGTCTACTGACTGATTTGAGGTATTTTCAGGGTGCCAAACCATTTGAGGAGGCTTACTCACTCCCATGGAATAGTTTCCAAATAGAGCCTTCAAAGGTCATATAGCTTTGAGAGATGCCTATCCCCACATCATCACCTTTCTGTGTCAGACCTGTCAGGAGACTGGCATCTCCGAGGAGTGATCAGAATGGGTTCAGGTGTTGTGTTTTCCTGCAATTGGTTCAGGGTGGACACACGACCCAGAGACCCAGAAGAGAATTTCGGGAAATGGTTTCCCACCGTAATGAGAAAAGCATCCCATTTCCTTCCTACAGGGGCCCTTTGGAGAGTAAAGTGTTGCAGGAATAGCCCCCTGTGATCCATAGAGGAGAGTGTGGGATGTGCTAAGGTGGTCCAGCAGATAATGGCAACACTTCAGCAGTCACCTGCAGTTGCTCCCCCAAGTTTTTCATGAAGGTGTGATCCCTCACCCACACAACCCATAATTGAACATTCTGAGGCTTGCAGCCAGAGGCTTTGTTGAAGGGACATAGGGAGAACCCTGTAGGCCCCACACGGATCCCACTTTGAGAACTCCAAGGGTGGGTGGGATTTGGTGCCTGTCCCAAACAGGTGGTGAGGAAGGATGCCCATCCATTGCTTTGATCGTCACAATGAGAACGAGAGAAGGTGGTGGCAGGCTGCTTATTTTGTAACATCAAAGGGGAAGGGGCTCTTTAGAAACTAGGGCACTTGTAACAATTTCAATGACCCCCATGCTTTGGTCTGAGTAGCCACACCCCATTATTATTTTATTGTCATTCATGCTGTCACCTGATCAGCTCTATCAAGGTTTCACTGACTTTATACCCTCGGGTACTGTCATTTGTGCAGTAATAAGATGCTAAAGTCCTTGCAAGCATATTCATTTGAAATACACAATTTCCTATATGCAATATAGGAATTATTCTCTAAAATGTAACTGCACTATCTTAAGTCTTAATGGCCATTTAGCCAAGATGCATCCATGTTTTGTGGGGGATTAAACAGTTGTGAAACCCTTTTAAGAATTAAATGTTGCAAATACAAAAGTAGGTACAAAAGTGAATATTTAGAAATGAGAAAATAAGTCACAAGCTACAAATTTTACAGAGCTGGAGAATACCACACCACCACAAATCTGGAAATATAACACAGCATTTTATATTTATTAACTGCTCAATATAATTATATACTGGTTTTCCTACATTTTTGGCTAAACTTTTTGATCACCATCTTATATGGTAGTTCTTTTGGCACAGTTTCTACCAAGTGTAAAAATGACAATTCAACCTTCTGTCTGGCACAAAGATCAGCAAACTTTTCCTGTGAATGACCAAACAGTAAATGTATCAGGCTTCATGGCTGTAGGATCTTTGTTACAACTACTCAACTCTGCCTCTGTAGCATGAAAGCAGCTCCAAATATGTAAACAAATGAACATGGCTGTGTTCCAATAAAACTTTATTTACAAAAATAAGAGGTGTTAGCCTGGGGAGTGACATAGCAAAATGGTAGAATAGGAAACCCTAGGCTTTGTTCTTCCACGTACATAAATGACTTAACAACAATATATGGTCCCACGATACTGGTTTCTGTCTTGCATGACTCAGAGCACTGATGGAATCAGCACACCTTAGATATCCCTGGGCCACAGAGAACAAAAGAAAACTCAACAGCTTGTTGCAGCTCCAGAGAACTGCAATACTACAGCCAGACAGCAGAGGGAGCAAAAGACCACAAGCTCCTGGAAGAAACCCAGCAAACCTATCTAATTAGGAAATTACACAAATAAAGGCAGAGAGGACACATCCTCACAAAAGGTTTGAGAAGCTCTCAGGCTATCTAGCTGGGTGGATTGGTGAAGGTTTTCTTGTACGAAGCCAGTCCATAAAGATGGAGAGAGGTGACTGGTCTTTCAAATACATAAAACACAACAAAATATAGAAAGGCACATGAAGAAATCAGGAAATATGACCCAATCAAACAACAGAATAAAGCTCCAGAAACCAACTGTGAACAACAGAGATTTAAGAATGACTCGAAAAAACTCAAAAAAGTCATCTTAAATAAATCCAATGCAATGCATGGGAATGCAGATGAACAACTACTAAATCATGGAAATAGTGCATGAACAAAATGAGAATATCAACAAAGAGAAACTATTATAAGGAACGAAAAAGAAATTCTGGACCTGAAGACTACAATAGCTGAACTAAAAAATTCACCAGGAATGATCAACAACAGATTTAATCAAGCAGAAGAAAGAACCAGCAAACTCGAAGAGGGGCCATTTGGAATTATCAAGTCAAAGGAATAAGAAGAGAAAAAGAAGAAAAAAGTGAACAAAGGCTAAGAGACGTATAGGACACTATCAAACAGACCATAGTCACATTATGGAAGTCCCAGAAGGAGAAGAGGAGAGAAAGGGACAGAAAGCTTATTTGAAGAAAAAATGGCCAAAAACTTCCCAGATCTGAGGAACGAAATAAACATCTGAATTCAAGAATCTCAAAAGAGTCCAACTAGGAAAATCCAAAGAAGTCCGCATGAAGACATATTACAATTAACTGTCAAAAGTCAAAGACACAGAGAAAATCTTGAAAGCAACAAGAGAAAAGGGACTTATTCCATACCAGGGAGCTCCCAAAAAAACTGGCAGTAGATCTCTCAGCAGAAACATTACAATCTAGAAGGGAGTAGATGACATATTCAAAGTGCTGAAATTAAATAAATAAATAAACCTTCCAACCAAGAATACTATATCTGGCAAAGCTGTCCTTTAACATGAAGGAAAAATAAAGACTTTCCTGGATAAACAAAAGCTGAGGGAGTTCATAATCACTAGTTAAGCCTTGTAAGACTTACTAAAGGGAGTCCTTCAAGTTGAAACTAAAGAATACTAGACAGCAACACAAAGGCATACAAAACTATAAAGCTCTCTGGTAAAGGAAAAAAATATAGATAAATACATTCATGTAATACTATAATAGTAGTTTGTAAATCACTTTAATTCAGGTGTAGAATTAAAAAAATAAAAGTATAAAAAGTAACTAAATAAAAAACTTGTTAATAGATAAAAAATATAAAAAGATACAGTTTGTGACAACAATAACAAATGAAGGAGTAAAGGTTTTGTATGTGATTGAATTTAAGTTGTTATCAGTTTGAAACAGATTGTTTTAACTATGTTTTATCTAATCCTTATCATAGCCACAAAGAAAACACTTATAGAAGAGGCACAAATGAAAAGGAGAAGGAACTCAAAGAATGCTACCAAAAAGCCCCCCAACAAAACATGAAGGAAGGTAGCAAGAGAGGAATAGAGGGACAGAATAGCTGCAAGACATACAGAAAGCAATTAACAAAATGGCAAATTCTTTTCATATCGGTAATTATTTTAAATGTAAGTGGAGTAACTGTTTCGATCACAAGATTAAGAGTAGGTGCATGAATTAAAAAACAAGATCCAATTATATTACATAATTTAATATCTCTCTAAAGAGACTCACTTTAGACCTAAGGACATATATAGGCTGAAGGTGAAAGGATAGAAAAAAATATTCCATGTAAATAATAACCAAAAATGAGCAGGGGTGGCCATACTTACATCAAACTAAATAGACTAAAACAAAACTGTCATAAGAGACAAAGGAAGGACATTATAAAATGATAAGAGTCAATTCATTAAGAAGCTATAACAATTATAAATATATATGCACCTAATAGAGCACCTAAATACATGAAACAAATGTTGACACATTCAAGAAAAAATAGACAGTGACACAATATTAGTAGGTTTCAAAACCCCACTTTCAATAATGGATACATCAACCAAACAGGAGCTCAGTAAGGAAATAGAGCACTTGAACAATACTATAGACTGTTTGGACCTAACAGACATATACAGAACACCCCATCTGACAACAGCAGAATATACATTCTTCTCAAGGGCACACATTATCCAGGATAGATCACATGTTAGGCCACACACTAAGTCTTAACAAATTTAGGACAATTGAAATCATACCAAGTATCTTTTTCAATCACAATGGAATGAAACTAGAAATCAATACAGGAAGAATAACTGGAAAATTCACAAATATGTGGAAATTT
Source organism: Phataginus tricuspis (assembly GCA_029783875.1). NCBI lineage: Eukaryota > Metazoa > Chordata > Mammalia > Pholidota > Manidae > Phataginus > Phataginus tricuspis. The sequence goes on along the minus strand of JAQQAC010017683.1, from coordinate 7,337,176 downwards.
AAAAACACACCCTTGAACAAGCAATGTGTCACAGAAAAAAATCACAAGGAAAATTAGAAAATATCTTGAGACAAATGAAAACAAAAACACAACACACCAAAACTTTTGGGATGCAGCAATACTAAGAAGGAAGTTTATAACAAAAATGCCTATATTAAAAGAGAAGATCTCACATCAGCAACCTAACTGTACACCACAAGGAACCAAAAAAGAAGAACAAACTAAACCCAAAGTTAGCAGAAGGAAGGAAGATTAGAGCAGAAATAAATGGAATAGAGAATAGAAAAACAACAGAAAAAATAAAACTAAGAGTTGATTTTTAAAGTGATCAATAAAATTGCTAAATCCTTAGCTAGGCTAAGAATAAAGAGAGAAGACTCAAAAAACAAAAATCAAATGATGGAAAAATAAACAAAGGTGGTATATCCATACAGTGGAATATTATTCAGCCTTAAAAAGGAAGGAACTTCTGACACCTGATACAACATAGATGAACCTTGAGGGACAGTATGCTAAGTGAAATAAGCCAATCACAGAAAGATGACTATTGCATGATTTCACTTATTTAGTGGGTATAGAGTTTCAGTTTTGCAATATGTAAAAGTTCTAGAGAGCTGTTGTGCAACAATGTGCACAGAAGAAACACTATTGTACTGTATATTTAACGTGGTTAAGATGGTAAATTTTATATTATGTGTTTTTTACCATAGTTAAAAAAAAACGTGCTAGCCTATGGCTTGCTGGATATTCCAGCATCAAAAAAATTTTTTTAATTGAAAGGTCAGAAAACTTTCAGCTTCACGCTGCACTATGAGTAATATCATGTACATTTTTAAGACTCAAGCTTGGCAACTCCTGTAACATATATCTTCACTGCACGAATTGTAAGGTTTCCAGGCATTTCAAGTTTTCTTGTGCACAAATTCATCTTAAACACTCTTTGACATATGAGCTCCTGTTTATCAGTTTGTCAGTTACTGGCATTTCACTGCTTTGGTGGTGATTTTACATGCTGTCTCACCTGGAGCGATCAGACATTATCAGGACAAAATACACCTGAGACACTAAAGCATCATCTAAAAGCAATTCTGATAAATGCTGCTTCTTGCAGTTCCCAGCAATAGGCTTGGATTGCAAACAGGGGTGTTGGAGAGAGGCAGGGGTTTTGGTGGATGCTGCCAAGTGTGGTTGCAATTACTTGCTTGCTCCACCTGGCCTGGGGGCTCAGGTGGGAAGGCACATCACACCTGCCTAGAGCCGCACAGCCTCGGCTTTCCTGGGCCTCTGGCTTGCCCCAAGCTGACCTTTCCCTAGGCCGGCTGGGCAGCCCTTCCCTTCTGCTCATGCGGAAGGAGCCACAAAGCCCATAATGCCAACTCCTTGTCCCAATTCTCTTCCAATCTGAGAGATGGAGGGAGGCACCTATGTCAGGGGGCCCCCGCAAACTTCCATTTGGGGGATCAAGTCCTCTCTTGGGGATTTCACAAAGTGGAATGTCCCAGGGCACCTGGGTGCCATCGTCAAAGGCTTGAGGAGCCCAAGCCGACAACAAAGGGAAAGAAGCCGGGTATCACCAAGATCCGGTATGACGAGCGCAGCCCATACCACCTCTCTGGCTTGAGAGTGAGACCCCTGAGTGGGCTAGCAGTCCCTTTCAACAAGTTCGGTTGTCCCCAAACACTCTTCTGATCCACATTTTGGGATGACTTATCCTCCATAGTGGACTCACATAGAAGAGATGGGATCCTGACCAAGGATGGGCCACCTGGCCTTGCAGAGGTTTGGTTTTCTGGAGACAGCAAGTGCCCCTCTGTGGTGTTCGGGTAAGCCCAGGGACATCGTGGACAGGGAACCCCATGTTCCTCTTGAGCTATGGTTCAGGTTTACATAGCACTTTAGAGGTGGGCTCCATGCCTCTGCTTCCTGGATCCAAGTCTCCTGCATCCTAGCAGGGACCTCTAGCTTTGTACAGAAATCTACCCACTCATGCAGGGAAGCTCATTGCCCATGAGCCCCTCAGCCAGTGATGGTCCATGTCTTTGGTGGGGTTGAGATTGGAGGTTGGTGGGAAGAGCGCACTTCCTCCCACCCACACCCAAAACATCTGCGGTTCCAGGCAGAAGGAAGGTAGGGCCATGTCGATTTTTAAAATGTATTTTTAACCAGTATAAACGGCTTCACAGACTCAGAATACAAACTTTTTTTTTAAATCAGTCACATTTAAAAATCTTGTATCCACTTTTGAAAGCCCCATATCTTCTGGAAGTTCCGTGTCCCCCTGAATTTTCAAAAAATCCCCCCAGACTTGGTTGCGAAGTTTTCAGCGAGAAGGCAGGTTTCCGCCATTACCACGCACTACCACGTGGCGGCGCCACTGAGGCCCGGTCCAACAAAATCGGATGGACACCGGTCGACTGTCCCTTACTGACCTTGCTTCCACTGCGGAGGCCCAGCTGCCCTACTTCAGACCAAGTCCGCGAAGAGCACCCTTTGCTGTGCAGCACCCCACCAATCCCTTTACCCAGCCACCCTCATAGATCTACAGCTCCCAGCATCCCTTGACCACATGTCTAAATATGCAAAAGCCATAAATCAAGCTGATACGTGTAAAACTGTAGTTTTTAATGTGATGAAAACTTGGCAAATATCACAGATGGCTGCATTTAATTATTGTGCATTTCTGGGTGTGCTGTTGATGGTTTGGCATTGTTTGCATGAATAATAAAGTTATAACTCATAAACATTTATTCCTTAAATTTTATTTTTCATGTCTTTGTTTCAGCAAAATCACTAATTATGTTCACATAATAAGATTTTCACAGACTTTATGTTCAAATGATAGGATAGCCAAGTTGGACAACCTTTTTTGAGTCAAAATAGTTTTTAATTCACTTCAACTTGAGGAAACCACTCTGCTGAGGCCATAACAACTGCAATTATCATTCAAATTCTTAAAGCGTTGCTTAGATTTGGAAATCAACCACAATTAAATATTGTAATGGTTCAACATATAACACATTCTTGTTAATGCAGAAAAACATTAGGAAACATTTAGTACTTTAATTTTATAATGAAAATTTTCATCACCTACATAGTGGTTTTCACTCATTCTGTGCTTTTAAAGCACTTCCTAGATCCAACCCTAAGTTTACAGTAAGGAATCAGGATCACACACACATTTAATTAAGAGGAGTGCTTTTGTCCCAACGTCCCCAGGTTTCCAGTGCTGATTTTCCCGTCCCTTTTGTCTGACAAATTGCTTATATGGTGGATAGCATTCCTGTGTGTTTGGTAGATATTTTTTCATTGTGGGAATATTTTTTTTTCTGTGAGAATTTTTCCATTTGCCTCTACCATGCACTGCTAAGGTATCTCCTACCTGGGACCAAATATATGTTAATCTTGGGGATTTCCATAACCCACAACAGGTATAGATTCAGACTCTAAACCCATGTGTGGTAGGCTGTGTAAGTCTGGGGAGAGGAAATCCAGGGCAAAATACCTCTAAAACCGAAATCAGTCAAAGGGAGATACAAAGTTTACAACCTGTTTATTGCTTACAAACTGCAGTCCGGGCCATCTCTTTCCTGCTCCTGCAGAAGCCAGCAAGCAAGCAAGCCAGCCCCCTCCCCTTAACTTCTCAGGTTCAGACACACCCTCGGTTGCCCAGGTAATTACCCAATGACATGGAGATGAACTTCTCTCCACCCCTGAGGATATGCAAATGTACTAAAGCTAGGCGAGATATTCTGGAAATGTTCCAATTTTACTCACAGGCCACCCCTCCAGAAATCTCATTTTTCAATCTACTCGTTCCCCTTCTCCCACAATGGTCCCTGGGCAAGAAAACTGGAGCATTGTGACCGGACTAACGACATAACAATAGCAACAGCAATAAAATCATGACAACCCTCAGGCTGGAGGATTCCGCTAGGTTCAAAGTCCTATGCAGATTAAGTCCATAGCTCGTCCACTCCATAGGCAGGCAGTAGCTGAGGGTTCAGAGTAATCATCACGTGGCAGCTGCAGCCATGGGGTGCATTCAGGCCACAACAACTGCAGGAGAAAATAACCTTAAGGGTGATAAGATACATGTTTTAATGACACCAGCATAGGCAAATCTTGTCCATCAGGTAGGATACATGCAAGAGAGTGGTCTTGTGATAAAACAGTGGCAGGAATGGCATCTTGTCCTGGTCTAGTACACCAGACCTTCACGGCCCTTCCTGTGGGAGTTACAGATGGGTCAACATATAGGGCTACAGGAGGTACATGCACTGGCCATAAAGATAAAGCAAAACTTCCCCGCAAGATGCTCTTACCTCCTGGACGTTTTGGTTACACTACTGTGACCTTTGGGGGCCATTCAGCTGTTATTCCAGGAATACACAGGAGGCCCACTTCCAGGCCTTTCCCCCAAGGTGCCAGAAGAGCCAGCCATTGCTGGTCCATGTGTCGAAATGTCCAGGGCCAGGTCCATTCAACAGTGTCTCCAGGGCTTAAAGCAGTAGGAACTGGCAGCAGGATGTTGCTCTGCTGGCCATATCCTGGCTTCAATAGCTCTGATTTGGACGTACAATTGTATAGGAGAGGCAGCAAGGTGTGTGAACACATCCACAGGGCTTGAAGCCTATACGTGGCTTCTCATTCAAACGCCGCAGCACCATCCATAAGTGAACTGACCAACCCTGTAGACTGTTGGTGTCCAATTTCAGGACAGATTTCAACAAACCATTGTACCTCTCTATCATGGCTGCCCCAGTAGGATTATATGGTACATGAAATTTCCACTTTATTCCTGATTGCTGCACCCATTCTTGTAATGCATGTCCAGGACAATGGGTGCCTTGATCACTTTCAATCACCTGTGGCCAGCCATAGGCTGCAAAGAGATGCTCCAGGCACCTTTGGTGGTTTGTAGATCTGTACGATGTGCACGAAAAGCAACCAATAGTCCAGTAGCTGTGCCCACACAAGTCATGGCATACCGATATTCTTCTGATATGGGCAGAGGCCCAATATAGTCTATTTGCCACCTGACAAGGGGTATTGGCCCCCTTACTCTTGTCCCATGTTGCTGTAGGACTCGGTGTAAGTCCCTCTTAGAGCACACAAGGCACTCCTTCCGGGCTCTGCTGACTTCTTCAAAGGTCAATGGCAAGCCCCACCGATGGGCTACAGCCCACACTGTCTTTTGCCCCCCATGCAGCAAACGCTGGTGTAGCCATTGGGCCACATCAGAGGCAGGCTTTCCTTGTTGCCAGCACACCTGGGCCAATGTGTCTGCTTCATCATTCCCTGGGGATGCCAAAGGCAAATGGCCAGTCACATGATATACAGTCACAGTCTTAATCTGACCAGAGGCCCATAGGTCTTGCCACAACTCTTGCCCCCAAAGGGGCCGGTGACCAACCATCCAGTTGGCAAGGTACCATGTCGGTAGCCACAGGGTCAAGCCCCGATAGACGGCCCAGCTGTCAGTGCAGACAACTATGGGGGAGGGCTCCTGGGTGATCATGAGCCATACTGCCCACAACTCAGCCCATTAACTGCTCTTCCCCTCTCCATCCTCCATCCATATTGTCTCAGTCTTGGGATGGAAAGCCACAGCCCTCCACTTCGGGGGCTGCCCACAACTGGAGCCGTCTGTGTACCAAGCATCTTCAGTATAGGAGCTTTTCCCTTCTGATAAGGAGTCTTGGCTACCAAGGGCTGAAAAGCAAGTTCTTCCTGCTTTCCACTGGTATGGGTCACTGGCCCCAGTAAGCATTGAAGTTCTCCACTTAAGAGGCGAGTAGAGAGGGTGCGGCGCTGCTGTAAATATGCGCCCTATTTGGCCAGTGTAGGTGTCTGAGCCATGTCACTCCATGGCCTTTGGGTCCAGTCTCGCCCCCACCTGCAATGGGATAGGTGGTTATTACCTTGGTCGGAGCTGTTCCAGCAATGGGCTCCGTAGCCAGCAAGGTGTGGTACACAGCAGCCAGTTGCTTCTCTATCAAAATGTATCGGAGCTCTGCTCCTTTCCATAGTTGTGACCAGAACCCAATAGGTTGGTGTGTCCATTCAAGCCGCTGCCAATACCCCATCCATAATCATCTTCAGTTACATGAACATCTAGTTCACAGGGTCTTGATGAGTCCATTACATTCAAGGCCTGTACGGCCTTGACTGCCCACTTGGCAGCAGTAAAAGCAGCTGCACATGTCTCATCCCAGATCCACCTGATGCACTTTTGTACCATCCGGTATAAGGGCTTCAGAATTTGTGCCAAGTGCAAGATAAACACTCTCCAGTAGCCCAAAAGACCCAAAAACTCTTGTAATACTGCCACAGTGGTAGGGGTGGGGAAAGGCTGAATCTTGTCTATAACTGCTTCAGGAACAACTTTAGTTTTACTCAACCAGACAACCCCCAAGAATTTCACAGACGAACTGGGTCCCTGAACCTTGGTGCTGTTCACAGCCCATCCTTTTTCCTGCAGATGTTGCAACAGTCTAGGAACTGCCCCTTCTAAATCTGAAAGAGAATCAGATGTGAGCATAATATCATCAATGTAGTGATACAACTGCACTGTTTGCAGTTTCCTCCATGTGGCCAAGTCCTGGGCTACAAGTCCATGACAGATGGTGGGACTGTGGAGATAGCCTGTGGAAGGACAGTGAATGTCCACTGCCAGCCTTCCCACATGCAGGCAAACTGTTCCTGGCTTTCCTGTGCTATGTCAGTAGAGAAGAAAGCATTTCAAGGTCTACTACATAATGGTATGTTCCCAGTACATGGCTGAGGGTGTCCAGAATGTCTGCTATAGAGGGGACAGCAGCATGCAAAGGGGGTGTGACTTTATTCAATTCCCTGTAGTCCATAGTCATACACCAAGAGCTTTCTCAATGGCCACACTGGGGAATTAAAAGGACTATGAATGGGCTTTATGATGCCCACCCTTTCCAACTCCTATCGAGTTTCTCCAATTTCCTTGTGTCCCCCAGGCAATTTATATGCTTAATATTTGTCACCCACTGAGATACAGGCAGAGCTACAGATAGGTGCTTAGCATGTCCCCTCAAAACTGCTTTTACCACACATATCCTCAGTCTGAACTCACCTGCAGTGGTCCATAACCACAGGCCCTGCAGGATATCTTCCCCCAAAATATATTCAGGGATGGGAGAAATGTACACAGTATACTCCTTAGGGGGTAAACGCCCTATCCCCAATGAGATTTGGGCTTTCTTCACTCTAATTGCCTTACCCCCATAGCCATCTATCACAGTAGGGGTGCCGGGAAAACGCTAAGTGTTGCCATGAATCAGAGAGCACTCAGCTGTCTCCACCAGTGCCAGGACATGTTGTACATAACAGGGGGCCAATGAATTGCTAATTCTACATGTGGCCTCTGGTCCCCAGCATGTCCCCCACGGTGGGGACTTTGACCCCACCTTCAGTCAAACTGCGATGCCCAGTCATCCTCCTGTGGGGGTGAAGGCCAGGGGAATCCTGAGTACTGTCTCCCATGAAGTTTTGCAGGGACACAGGCTGGGCATGAGGCCTTGACTCTGGTTTCCATGTCTGGACCTCAGTGGCTGGAACTGCTGCTCTGGCTTTAATTGGTGCCATAGTTCTAACAATATTCTATTGGGCTGCCCATCGAGTTTTTCTTTCACTACCCCGCCCTTTATCAAATCAACCCACATCTGGGTCCTCGAGACCTTCATGGGGCCTTTTGCACCTCTCCTCTCAGGCGTGGCCCATACTTCCCTCTGTGCCCTTATTGTTTCAACCTCCCCCAGATCTGCTAAAGTACGAGTAGCCTCACTTATGGGTTGCCCTAGGTTGGGGGGCAGGAGTATCACTAGGGACCCAAGGAGAGATGTGGGAGCTGCATGCAGCCCCGGGTTTCTCATCCCTACAGTGAGCACCTCCCCATCAGGGCCCCGGGGTTCACATTATAGATGACACTTTTCATACCCAATTCCCGCAGTACCCGTTGGAGCTCTGCAAACGATTCCAACTACTGGGAAAATATGGTAAATCACCCTGATTAGGCCAAACTACCCTGATGGCAGCTGTCAGCCATTCCAGGAGTGTCTGATTCCCTGAGGCACGACAGGCATTTTGCAACCACGGCCGGAGGGAAGGGTGAGTCATCAGGGAAGCCATTCAACCCATCTCAGTACCTGACACAACAATGTTCTCCGCCCCCACACCCCAGAGATGAAAAAGCCACGTAGGCAGAGATTCCGATGGCCTCTGCCTATACCGGACGCTCATGTCCACCAGCTCATCCTGGGTATAGGGGTGCAGCATGGAGTGCTCCACAAGCTGGGGAGGGGGCTGCTCCCCCTGAGGAGCCCGCGGCTGTTTCATTTTTAGTTTCTTAATTACAGCTGGGTGGGCCTTTAAAACAGGAGATGGTACCTCCGGCAGTGGCCTGGGTAGCAGATCCGCTAATGGCCCCACCTCCTCCTCTTCTCCCTCAGGCTCCTCTTCCTCCTCTACCACTTCCCGGGGCTGAAGGCACCGCTCTTTCCTCCGCCTCCCCCACAGCCTCCTACAAGGTGGTTTCTCCTGCCGTCTCCCCCATTGCCGCTGCTAAGGAATCTTCTAGGAGCGTGACCTGCCTTTTCAGTAACTGTCTCTCTTCTTTAACAGCATCTATAGGTTATCGCCCAGCTCCTCCAGGCGATGCTGAAGTGTGTCTCTCTCCCGCCTGAGTCCCTCGATAATTCTTTTTCCTGTATAATGTTTTCCACAATTCCATGAAAAAGAGACCCTACAATGCCAGCCACTACACGGCCCCCTAAGGTCTCCAAGCAGTCTTCCAACACATGGGAGGATAATTCTGCAGCTTCCAGTGTTTCCACCCTTCCCCAGTTCTGGGGAAAGCCCCACCCCTCTAGGAGGTACTTTAACCTAGATCAACTCCCCACAAGGGGTTCCCAAGTTGGAAGCCCCACAGCTGGGGGATAATAACAGGTGAAGCGGCACCCTCTGCCGCTGCATCAGCTGGGGCCTCCCCACCATCCACAGGAGCAGCCCTCCCAAGGTCGCACCCATTACGACAGATTTCGGGTTCAGAGGCACCCTGCCAACTGCCGCCAGATGTAAGTCTGGGGAGAGGAAATCCTGGGGCAAAATACCTCTAAAAACTGAAATCAGTCAAAGGGAGAAATAAAGTTTAAATCCCATTTATTGCTCACAAACTGCAGTCCTGGCCGTCTTTCTCCTCTGCTCTGGAACAAACCAGCAAGCAAGCCAGCCCCTCCCCTTAACGTCTCCGGTTCAGATACGCCTTTGGTTGCCCAGGTAATTACCCATTGATATGGAGATGAACTTCTCTCCACCCCTGAGGATATGCAAATGCACTAAAGCCAGGCAAGATATTCTGGAAATGTTACAATTTTACCCACACCTGTATAGAACCTTGCCAGTTTCCATGAAGAAGTGGGCTTTACTCTTTCCCTCTGAACCTGCACGGGACTTGGTGACCACAGGAGATTTTCTGGGTGACTTCCAAAGCTTACACAGAAATGGTGGCGAATTCTACCTGACTGTTTTTCTTCTTGGGACAATTCTCTTGAATTCATCCACCTGTGAGGAAGCCCAGGCTATATGGAAAGGCCACATGTAGTGTCTTGGTGAAAAACCACAATTCAACAGGACCCCCGCACACAGCCAACACCAATGAACTGCCAGATTTGTCAGGGAAAGAGCCTTCCAGTTACCCCTGTGGGTAAAGTGGGGTTCCTGTGGCCAGGATCCTCACTGAACTTAAATGTAACTGGACTGTTGCTATGCTACCACTTCCACACCTTTAGGCAATAAGCCATTATTGTGTTAATATAAAGAGTTCCGCCCAGTGCTCCGCGCACGACTGGCTGGCGGGGCTGCAAGGCTGTAGGAGAGCAGAGCGGAGGCTGGAGTGGTGGCAGCGCCGAGGACAGAGGCCCAGAGGACGGCTGTGCGGGACGGCCGTGCAGAGAGGCCCAGAGGCAGAGACCGGCTTGCTGCATCCGAAGCAGCAGTGATAACACAGACTCGCTCTGAGTAAATGGGATTTAGTGACTGACCTGCCATGTGGAAATAAAATTGGGTATAACCCTTTTCACCCCAAGAACCCTTTGCTGTAAATTTCTTTGGTCACAGTGAATCTATAGCGAACTTGCCTGGAGCTGAAACTCATTTGCAAGACAATTGGCGGAAGTCGACAGGGTTCATTGTTGACCAAGGAAAAAGACAAGCTGCCCTTATGGGAGGGGTGCTTCAGCGGGCTGCCCCTGTGAATGGGGAGACTGTGTATTGTCCCCCAATGGGTATGTGGTCTGAGGTGGCTTGCCTCCTAGAGGACTGGGCCCCACCCCAGGACTGGAGGCAAGTGGAGGTGACACCTGAGGCTGTAGGGGTGGCCCTTGGTAAAATAAGTAGATCCTTTGAGAAGCAGAGTGCCCGTGAGGCAGCGGGGACTGTGGTTTGGCTGCTTCTCACAGTATTAAAAAGGTCTACCGAAGAGACCCAAGAAATAGAGGCATGAGAACGCGAGCTGCAAACACCTGTGGATTCCCTGAGGAGGGAGATGGCTTTGATGCGAGAGGAGGCAGCACGGGAGCGCCGGCAGCAAGGAGCCATTGGAGACGAGACAGCAGCACGGCCAGGTGTTCTGAAGGAGGAAGAGGCCATCAAGGAAAAACACGAACTCCTGAGGGAAGCACAGGTGGAGGTGGGACGAGAACGTCAGCTGGGAAGCATTGAGCTGAAGGTAAGAAACCTTCTCAAGACTGAGGTAGCACTGCTGCGAGGTACAGTAGAAAAGACAAAGGTTGTAGCAGAGGAGGCACTCGGGGGAGGGGAGAGAAAGGTGCCATCAGCCCCAGAAATGGAGGAGCTGGGGAAGGATGAAGGGGTGATGCCAGAGCCACTGGCCCCTCCTGTATTGAAAGCACACCCAGTGGTTGTAAAGAAAATAAAGGCCCAGCAGCTGAAAGTTCCCCAAGGAGAGGAGCAGCCCTCTCCCCAGGTCGTGGAGCACTCTATGGTCCGCCCTATACTCAGGCTGAGCTGGTGGATTTGGGCTCCCGGTTTAGGCAGAAGCCCTCAGAGTCAATATCAGCTTGGCTCCTGCATCTGTGGGACTTAGGGGTGGATGGAATTGTTCTGTCAGAACCAGAGATGGGAAAGCTGTCTTCCCTGACAGTGCAGCCTGCCTTGAGGCAGCGATTATAAAATGCACATCAGACCCCAGGGAGTCACTCCCTCCTCGATTGGCTTATGGCTGCAATTCGGGCTGTGTGGCCCAATCCGGGTGATCTACCAACTTCTCCTGTTAGATGGCAGACATATGCTGAGCTCCAACAGGTGTTACAAGAGCTGGGCATAAGAAATGCCATCTATAGTCCAGAGAATTATGGCCCAGATGAAGAGATTTTTCACTACTGGGGTGAGGAATATTGTACTTCAAACGGCCCCTACATCCCTCTTTGGGTCTCTAGTGGCCATTATTTCCCCTCACTTAGGGCATCCCATAAGCGAGGTGACACGTACGGTATCAGACTTAGGAGAGGCTGAAGCCATGAGAATTCGGAAAGAAGTAAGACCTGTTGCTCACAAGAAGAATTTACAGGGCCCCATGAAGGTTATGAGGACCCAGATGTGGGTTGATTTAATACGGGCAGGAGCAGGTGGAAGGAAATTAGATGGGAAGTCATATAGGATCTTACTAAAGCTACAGCAACAGCTGAAACCAGAGCAGCAGTTCAGCCATTAAGACCAAAGGGGCAGAGGTCAGAGACAGAGCCACGAGTCCGGCCTGTGTGTTTACAAGACTTCCTGCTGGAAAGCGAGCCAACCTCACTTGAGCCCACACAGGAAGGTGATTGGGGAACCCGGTTTGACTGAGGGGAAGGTCAAGGTATCTGCCCTGAGGGACCAGAGGGGGACTGGAGGCCACATGTTGAAATAGCTATCCATTGGTTCCCAGTGAACATACAATGTGTCCCGGCTCTGGTGGACACTGGGGCTGAATGTTCACTGATTCATGGGAACCCTGAGTGGTTTCCTGGGACCCCCACTATCATAGATGGATACGGGGGAAAGGCTATCAGTAAAAAAAGCCCAAATCCCTTTGGGAATAGGGTGTCTACCCCCAAAGGAGTATACCGTGTATATATCTCCTATCCCTGAGTATATTTTGGGGACTGATATCCTGCAGGGTCTATGGCTGCAGACCACTGCAGGTGAGTTCAGACTGAGAGTACATGTGGTGAAGGCAGTTCTGAGGGGACATGCTAGGCACCCGCCCATAGCTTTGCCTGTGCCTTGGTGGGTGACTAATACCAAACAGTACAAACTGCCTGGGGGGCGTAAAGTGATTGGAGAAACTCTCCAGGAGCTGGAAAAGGTGGGTATTATAAAGCCCACCCACAGTCCATTCAATTCCCCAGTGTGGCCAGTAAAAAAGCCAGATGGCTCCTAGCGTATGACTGTGGATTACAGAGAACTGAATAAAGTCATACCCTCTATGCATGCTGCTGTCCCCTCTATTGCAGGCTTGATGGATACCCTCAGCCATGAACTAGAAACATATCATTATGTGGTAGATCTCGCTAAGGTCTTCTTTTCCATTGACATTGAGCAGGAAAGTCAGGAAGAGTTTGCCTTCACATGGGAAGGACGGCAATGTACTTTCACCGTCCTCCCACAGGGATACCTCCACAGCCCCACCATCTGTCATGGACTTGTAGCCCATAACTTGGCTACATGGGAGAAACCACCAACGGTGCAGCTGTACCATTATATTGAAGATGTCATGCTCACGTCTGATTCTCTTTCAGATCTAGAAGGTGCAGTACCTAGACTGCTGCAACATTTACAGGAGAAAGGATGGGCTGTGAACAGCACCAAGGTCAGGGACCTGGTTTGTCTGTCAAATTCTTAGGGGTCATCTAGTCGGGTAAGACCAAAGTTATACCAGAAGCAGTTATAGATAAAGTCCAGGCCTTTCCTACCCCCACAACTGTAGCGTTGCTACAGGAGTTTCTGGGTCTTCTAGGCTACTGGAGAGTGTTTATCCCGCACTTGGCACAAATTCTTAAGCCCTTATCCTGGTTGGTACAAAAGGGTGTCAGGTGGGACTGGGATGAGACATGTGCGTCTGCCTTTACTACAGCAAAACGGGCAGTCAAGGCCATGCAGGCCTTGAGTGTGATGGACCCATGAAGGCCCTGTGAGCAGGATGTTCATGTCACTGAAGATGGTTATGGCTGGGGTCTCTGGCAGCAGCTTGAACAAACTCGCCAACCCGTTGGATCCTGGTCACAACTCTGGGAAGGGGCAGAGGTACGATACACATTGATAGAAAAACAACTGGCTGCCATGTATCATGCCTTGCTGGCTACAGAACCCATCACTGGAATGGCCCCAATAAAGGTAATAACCACCTATCCCATTTTGGGGTGGGTACGAGACTGGACCCAAAAGCCAAGGAGTGGCGTGGCACAAACACCCACACTAGCCAAGTGGGGTGCTTACCTATAGCAGCATAGTGCCCTTTCTAGTAGCCCCTTGAGTGAAGAACTCCAACCTGTGTTGGGGTCGGTGACATATACTAGTGAAAAGCAGGAAGAATTTGCTTTTGAACCATTAGTAGCAGAGAGTCCCTATCGGGAGGGAAGAGCCCCTATACCCGAAGATGCATGGTACACAGATGGCTCCAGCCGTGGGCAGCCCCCAAAATGGAGGGCCATAGCTTTCCATCCTAAGACTGAGACAATATGGATGGAAGATGGTGAGGGGAAGAGCAGCCAATGGGCAGAGTTGGGGGCTGTGTGGCTTGTGATCAGCCAGGAGCCCTCCCCTATAGTTGTCTGCACTGACAGCTGGACTATCAGGGCTTGACCCTGTGGCTACCAACCTAGTACTGTGCCAACTGGTTGGCTGGTCACCGAACCCTTTGGGGGCAAGAATTGTGGCAAGACTTATAGGCCTGTGGTCAGACTGAAATAATTACAGTATACCATGTGACAGGTCATTTGCCACTGGCATCACCAGGAAATGATGAAGCAGATAAATTGGCCCAGATACATTGGTTAGAAGGCAAGCCTGCCTCTGATGTAGCCCAAAGGCTACATCAGCGTTTGTTGCATGCAGGGCACAAGACAATGTGGGCTGTAGCCTGTCAGTGGGGCTTGCCTTTGACCTTCGAAGAAGTTAGTAGAGCCTGGCAGGAGTGTGTCGTGTGCCCCAAAAGGGACTTACAGTTTCATGTGCTGTACAATCCTACCACAGCAGGCATGATAGAGAGGCACAATGGCTTGTTAAAATCCGGACTAAAGTCAGATACCAATAGTCTGCAGGGATGGTCAGTCCGCTTATGGACCGTGCTACAACGTTTGAATGAGAGACCCCGAAAGGGAGCCCTAAGCCCCATAGAGATGTTAACACATATGGCTGCCTCCCCTATACAACTGCAATTGCAAACCAAGGAAGAATCACTGAAGCCAAGGTTTGGCCACCAGAATAACATCTTGCTGCCAGTACCAACTGCACTGAACCCCAGAGACTCCATTGAATGGATGTGGCCTTGGACCTTTCGACACATGAGCCAACGATGGCTGGCTCTCCTGGCACCTTGGGGACAAGGCCTGGAAGCTGGCCTCCTGTGTATTCCTGGAATAACAGCAGAGTGGCCACCAAAGGTCACAGTAGTATATCCTGAACGGCCAGAAGGTAGGAGCATCTTACCGGGGAGTTTTGTTTTATCATTATGGCCAGTGCATGCACCTCCAGTGGCACTATATATAGACCCTTCGGTAACCCCCATGGGGAGAGGAGTAAAAGAATGGTATACTAGACCTGGAAGGGACCCCCTTCCTGCTACAGTCCTATCACAGCACCACTCTCTTGCATGCATCCTACCTGATGGACAAGATTTGCCTATGTTGGTGGCATTAAAACATGTGTCTTATCGCCCCTAAAGTCTTTGTTATTAAGAACCTCCTCTGGCTTGAGGATTATTATAATTTTTGTTATTAGGAACCTCCTTTGGCTTGCTATAATTTGGATTGGATTATTATAATTTTTGTTACCTGTATCTTAATTTTTATTATCTCTAAGTTGTTGTTATCCTCTGCTGCTGTTGTGGAATCTGGTTACAGTGCTCCAGCTTTCTCGCACAGGGACCATTGTGGAAGATGGAAAGTGTAGATTGTAAGGCGAGAATCCTGGAGGGGTGGAGTGTGGATAAAGTGGGGTTCCTATGGCCAGGATCTTCACTGAACTTAAATGTAACTGGCCTGTTGCTATGCTACCACTTCCACACCTTTAGGCAATAAACCATTATTGTGTTAATATAAAGAGTTCTGCCCAGTGCTCTGCACGCAACTGGGTGGTGGGGCTGCAAGGCTGTAGGAGAGCAGAGCGGAGGCTGGAGTGGTGGCAGCGCCGAGGACAGTGGCCCAGAGGACGGCTGTGCAGGACGACTGTGCAGAGAGGCCCAGAGGCAGAGACCGGCTTGCTGCATTTGAAGCAGCAGTAATAACACAGACTTGCTCTGAGTGAATGGGATTTAGTGACTGACCTGCCACCTGGAAATTAAGTTGGGTATAACCTTTTCACCCCAAGATCCCTTTGCTGTAAATTCCTTTGGTCACAGTGAATCTATAGCGAACTTGCCTGGAGCTGAAACTCATTTGCAAGACACCCCAGGCCCCAGCCTTTGAATCTTCCACCTGAGGCCCCAGACATTGTAGAGCAAAACACCTGGGTCTCCTGTCCCCCCAGAAACTGTGAGAGATCATAAGTAATTATTATTGCTGTCTTCAAGGTCCATCTACATTGTAGCATGTGTTAAATTTTTTTCCTTATTATGACTGAATAATATTCCATTGTATGGATATGGCACATTTTATTTATCTGTTCATCTGTTTATGGATGCTTGGATTGTTTACACTTTTTGGATTTTGTGAGAAACACTATCATGAACATTGGTGTATGGATATCTGTTCAGGTCCTTGCTGTCAATTCTTTTGGATATATACCTAGGAGTATAATTGCTGGGTCAAATTACATTCTTATATTTAAGTTTTTGATGAACTGCTACCATTTTCCACAGTAGCTTCACCATTTTACATTCCCACTAGCAATGCACAGGAGTTCCAATTTCTTTATGTCCTTGCCAACACTTATTATTTTTCTTTTTTTTTTTTTATTATAGCTATCCTGGTAGGTATGAAGTGATATCTCATTGTGGCTTTAATTTGCATTTTCCTAATGATGAATCATGTTGAGCATCTTTTTGTGTTTTCATCATTTGTATATCTTCTTTAGATAAGTGGCTATTCAAGACCTTTGCCCAATTTTGAAATGAATTGTTTACCTTTTTGTTGTTGAATTATAGTTCTTCATAGATTGTGGATGTTAATCCCTAGTCAGATATATGATTTAAAAATACTTTTGCCCATTTTGTAGGTTGTCTTTTGCTTTCTTTATAGTATCTTTGATTCACCAAAGTACTTAATTTTAATGGCCTAGTTTGTCTATCTTTTTCTTTTGTTGCCTGAGCTTTTAGTGTCCTATCCATGAAACTGTTCTCAAATCCAACGTCGTGACGATTTTCCCCAATGTTTTCTTCCAAGTGCTTTGTAAATTTAGCTTTTAAGCTTTGCTCTTTGATCCATTTTTAATTTTCATATATGGTATAAAGTTTGTGATCAACTTCATTCTGTACATGGATATTTAGTTTTCCCAGAATTATTTATTGAAAAGACTCTTCTTTCCCCATTGAATACCGATGGGGTAAATCATTGTCAAAAATCATTTGAACACATTTGTGAGGGTTTATTTCTAGACTTTCTATTCTATTCAGTTGATCTATATATCTGCCCTTATCCCAATACCATACTGTTTTAGTTATGGTAATTTTGTAGTAAGTTTCAAGTCAGGAAGCACAAGACCTCCAAATTTATTTTTCTTTTTCTAGATTGTTTTTGTTACTTGGGATTCCTCACAATTCCATACAAATTTGAGGATTGGCTTTTCCATTTCTGTTAAAAGGGTGTTGGCATTTTTATAGAAATTGCATTGTATCTGTAGATCACTTTGAGTAGTACTGATATCTTAACAATATTAAGTCTTCTTGTCTATGAAACAGAATGTTTTGTCATTTATTTTAAGTCTTCTTTAATTTCTTTCAGCAATGCTTTGTGGTTCTCAGTGTATCATATTTCACCTCATTGGTTTCATTTATTCCTAAGTATTTAATTTATATATATGCTATCATAAATGAAATAGCTTTCTTACTTTACTTTTCAAACAGTTAATTGATGGTATATTTAGAAACTGAATTTTATGTGTTGATCTTGTACTCTGCCCCTTTGCTGAATTATTTTATTAGCTCTGGTAGCTTTCTTGTGTATTCCTTGGGGTTTTCTTCATATAAAGTTGTGTCATCTGCCAACAGAGATAATGTTATCTCTCTCTTTCTAATTTGAATACATTTTATTTCTTTTTTCTTGTCTAGTGTCTCTGACTAGAATTTTTAGTACAATGTTGAATAACAAGCATGAAAGCAGACATATTTGTCTTGTTCCTCATCCTGAATATAAAGCTATCAGTCTTGCACCATTGAATAGGATGTTAAGTATGGGATTTTCATAAATACTGTTGAATAAAATCAACATAGCTATTATACTAAGAAAGATACTGAATTTATTCTGAGTTTTACTGAGGTCTGTGACCCAGATGACAGTTGCTCAGAGAGTTCTCATCAGACTGCTCCAAAGCCCCTTGTCTTGGAACAGTTTATATACCTTTTTACAACAGGGGATACATGCAGGAAAGAGATTGCATTAATCAATATATCAAAGCAATGTGTCAAGTATACATTTCGTTAGCATCTTGAAAGAACAGACTGTGTATATTCTGATGCTATCTATGTGTGAGAGAAGGCAAGGATTAGGATTGTTATTCATTCTCTTAAAGAATTCTGTTAAGGATATGAGAACCAGGTTTCCTTCCAGTTCATCTTCTCTGAGCGTTTCAGACTGTTTCTCTTCTTGGCCATGGGTAGGGAGCTGTGGCAGTCTTGCTGACACAGGTGAAAATGGGTATATGGCATCTTCACAGCACAGCATGAGTTGTCCTTGCTGGCTTAGAGCCTCTATAGCCTGCATAGTTCACCTTGCTTGTGGGACCATTGTGGGTGACAATAAAATTTTCATTTTATTTCATAATACTTTTTACCATATTGTGATGTTGTGATAAAATAAGAACTATGTATTTGGTCTTTGTCTCTGGTTTCTAGCACAAAACTTCTAAAACCTTATAACTTCCTAAGTGATAAGAGCAACAGAAGCACCTTTTGTTTTAATATTTGATTTTTGTTCCTAATTCCAGAAATAGCTCCATGCAATAAGGTGAAAGGAGTGTTCTTTGTTATTTATAACAAACCTCTTTCAACCCCACCTGAGCTTGTCAATGAGGTTACCTTTGGAAAGTCCTCAAAGACGGGAGACTGGTTGCCAGGGAACCAACCATGTGATTAGAGAATCAGAACTTTCACCCTATCCCTGGACCTCCAGGAAGGGGGAAAGGGCTGGATGTTGAATTAATCACAAATGGCCACTGATACAATAAATCATGCCTATGTACTGAAGCCTCCATAAACACTTAACTGGAGGGGTTTGGGGAGTTTCCAGGTTGGTGAACACATTCACATGGTGGGAAACCAGAGTGACATTGAAGCCTCACTCCTCTTACCCATACCTTGCCCTATGCATCTCTTCTATTTGACTGTTCCTGAGTTATATCTTTTTGTGATAAGCCAGTAATCTAGTAAATAAACTGTTTTCATGTGTTCTATGGTCCATCCTATCAAATTATTGAACCTGAAGAGAGGGTTGTGGTAACTGCTTTATACCCAGTTGGTCAGAAGCACAGGTGCTAAGCTGCACTTGTTGGTGCCTGAATTTGTGGGGGGCAAGGGGGAGAGGGCAGTCCTATGGAACTGAGCCCTGACCTGTGGGGTCTGTTTTAACCCTGGGTACATAATGTCAAAATTAAATAGCATGGGAAAACATCCAGTAGGTGTCAGAATTGGTCAGTATGGGTAAACACCCACATACTTGGTACCAGAAGTAGTAAGAATAGTAGAAGAAACAATTTTCCTTTTGCATGTTGAGAAATTTTTCCTATGTTCCTAGTTTTCTAAGAGACTTTTATCATGAAGAGGTGTTGGATTTTGTCAGATGCCTTTTCTGCATCAATCAGATGATTATGTGTTTTTTCCCCTTTGTTCAATTAATGTGTTGTATTACATTGTTTCTTTTTGTTGAACCACATTGCTGCATTCCTGGGATAAATTCCATTTGGTCATGGTGATCTAATAATCCTTATAATGTCCTATTGGATTTGATTTGTTAGTATGTTGAGGATATTTTTAGCTGTATTCATAAGAAATATTTGCCTCTAGTTTTCTCTTCTTTGATATCGCCTTTGGTATCAGGATAATGCTGGTCTCATAGGATGAGTTAGTGTTTCCTTCTCTTCAGTATTTTGGATGAGTTGAAAAAGATTGGTCTTAATTCTTTAAATGTTTTACCAGTGAAGTCATCTGATCCAATAATTTTCTTTCTTGGGAGGTTTTTTATTACAGATTCAATCTCTTTATTATAGATCTGTTGAGATTTCCTATTTCTTCTTGAGTCAGTTTAGACAATTTGTATGTTTCGAGAAATTTGTCTGTTTCTTCTAGGTTACTAATTTGTTGGCATGCAGTTTTCATTTCATAGTATTCCTTTATAATCCTTTTTATCTCTATAAAGTGGATAGTAATGTCCATACTTTCATGTATAATTTTAGGTATCTGTGTCTTCTGTTTTTTTGTGTGTGTGTGTGAGTCTAATGGTGTATCAGTTTTATTGCTCTTTCCAAAGAACCAACTTTTGGTTTCATTGATTTTTCTCTATTTTTTTCCTTATTCTCTATATTGTTTGTCTCTGCTCTAGTACTTCCTTCCTTCCTTCTGCTAACTTTGGGTTTAGTTTGCTTTCCTTTTTCTATTTCCTTAAAGTGTAGAGTTAAGTGATTTACAGCTATAAATTTTCCTTTGAGAACTGCTTTTGCTGCATCCCATAAGTTATGGTATGTAGTATTTTTATTTTCGTATATATCTATCCCTTGTGATTTCTCCTTTGACACATTGGTTGTTTAAGAGTATGTTGTTTAAATTCCACATATTTTTGAATTGTCCAGTTTTCCTCCTGTTGCTGATTTCTAAATTCATCCCATTCTTGGTCAGAAAAGATACTTTGTATGATATTTTATCTTTTAAAATTTATTGAGATTTATTTTGTGCTCTAATATATGGTCCCTCCAAGAGAACATCCCTTGTACACTCGAGAAGAATGTATATCCTGCTATTGTTGGGTGTAGTGTTCTGTATATGTCTATTAGGTCTAACTGGTTTGTTATGTTGTTCAAGTCCTCTATGCCTTATTTACCTTCTGAATAGTTATTCTATCCATTATTAAAAGTGTGGTATTAAAGTCTCCAACTATATTGTAAAGCTGTTTATTTCTTGGTGAACTGACTCTTTTATCATTACACAAGGTGCTTCTTTGTCTCTTACAACAGTCTTTTACTTAATATCTACATTAATTTGGATAGTAGCATGGCCACCCCAGCTCTCTTTCATTACTATTTACATGGAATATCTTTTTCCATTCTTTCACTTTCAACCTCTTTGCATCTTTGGATATAAAGTCTCTTGTAGATAGCATATAGTTGGATCATGTTATTGTTTCTAAGACCCTTGTGCCTATCCATTTATATTTAAAGTGATTGCTGAAGGAAAGACTTCTGCCATTTTGCTATTTTTTTCTAGATGCTTTATTGCTTTTTTTGTCCTAATTTTCTTCAGTATTCACTTACCTTGTGTTTAGGTAATTTTTTTTGCAGTGAAATGTTTTGATTTCCTTCTCATTTCCTTTGTGTGTATACTATAGATATTTTATTTGTAGTTACGTTGGGGATTACATTTAACATGCTAAAGCTATAACAACGTAATTGGAATTTATACTAACTTAACATGAATAACATAAAAACTCCATTCCTATTCTCTTTGTCTCCTCTTTCTATGATCGATGTCACAAGTTACATATTTATACATTGTGTGCCAAATAATTAATTGATTAATAATTGTTTTTATGAATTTTTCTTTTAAAACATGCAAAAATCAAAAGTGGAGTTACAAACAAAATTACAGTACTACTAGCTTTTATAACTGCCCATGTATTTACTTGCAAAATCTTATTTCTTCATGTGGCTTAAAGTCACTATTTAATTCTCTTTCACTTTAGCCCGTAGGACTCCCTGTAGCATTGTTCAGGGCAGGTCTAGTGGTAACAATGCCACCAGCTTTTGTTAATCTGGAAATGTCTTAATTTCTCCCTCTTCTTTGAAGGACAGTTTTGCTGGATATAGAATTCTCAGTTGACAGGTATTTTTTTCTTTCAGCATTTTGAATGTATCAACCATTGCCTTCTGGCTTTCAAGGTTTCTGATAAGAAATTGATTGATCTTATTAGGCATCACTTGTATATAACAAGTCACTCCTCCTTGCTGGTTTCAAGATTCTTTCGTTGCGTCTCTCAACAGTTTGATTGTGTCTTGGTGTAGGGTTCTTTGAGTTTATTCTACCTGGGATTTGCTGAGTTTCTTGAAATTAAATATTCATGTCTTTCATCAAATTTGGGGAGTTTTTAGCCACTATTTCTTCAAATATTCATTCTGTCTTCTCCTTCTGAGATTGCAATAATGTGAATGTTGGTCTAGTAGGTGCCTTAGGCTTTGTTCACTTTTCTTCATTTTCTTTTCTTTCTGTTCATCAGACTTAATAATTTCAGTTGTCCTATCTTCTGGTTTACTGATTCTGTCTTCTTTTAGCTCTCTAGAGCAGTTTCTATCAATTTATTTTGTTTCCTTGGATGGACCATACTTCCTTGTGATTTTTTTTTTCTTTTTGCTCCTGTTGTTCAAAACTAGACATTTGAATCTCATACTGTGGTAACTCTGGAAATCATATTCTCTCCATTATCCAGGGTATTCTTTGCGTGCTTTACATTATAGGGTATCTCTTTGTTGACTATCAGCTTGAGATGAAAGCTCAAGCTTTTCTCATATCTTTTCTGAGCCTTTGATCTTCCTTGAGCATGTTTAGTGATTTCCTAACCCCTACATCCCCATATGTGGTTGCTTTTGAATATCCTGAGCCTTAAATGTCTGGATCCCCAAGGGAGAAAAGAGATAAAAGAAAAAAAATCAGGTTCTGCCCCTTTAAATCCCCTGGAAACCACTTCAGCTGGTGGGTATTGAAACAATGGTGGCCAGCCTCTATGCCCACACCTCAGTGACCAAAGTAGCTATCAGTAATCAAAACACAGGACCCCAGTATTTGGCAGACAAGGTGTTTATTGACTACCCTGGTTCTAGCAAGTCACACCAGGAATGGAGGCTGGGGTTGGAAGATGGGTAGTTGATATCCTCACTCAAGTCTGAAATTGACCTAAATTAACCACAATTTACCAGCCAAGCTTTTCCCTGGAAGATGTGCATGTTCAGATAGACTCCAGAGCACCACAATAATTACTTCAGAAGGTTTCTGCCTTCTGTATAATTGTTGTCTAGGTGGAGAGATGGATTCTTGGTGCTTATTACTCCACCATTTTCCTTTAATACATTTGATTTATTTTTTATAACTTATTTCTTCATTGAGATTTTCTACTTTTTCACTTGTTTCAACAGAATTTGTAATTAGTTCTTGAGTTATTTTTATGATGGCTGTTTTTAAATCTTTATCAAATAAATCCAGTATCTGACTCATCTAAGTGTGGGCATCAGTTGATTCTCTCATTTAAGTTGCAGTTTTCCTGGTTATTAGCATGATAGGTACTTTCCGTTGTAGCCTTGACATTTTTGGCTATTATGTTAAGAAATTCTGGGTCTTATTTCAAACTTTTCTTTTAATAGGCATCACCCATTTAGCAATGCAAGTGTGACCTACTTCTGTGGGCTGTAGTTCCCATGACAATCTAATTTCCAGAGATTTTTTTTCATGCTTTTTTAGTCTGCTTGACTTATCTCATGCAACTCAGGTGATCCCTACTGGGGCTACTGGGGGAGCAGAAGGAGCTTCCTCACACCAGACCACCTGGTGCCTCTAGGGGAGGGAAGGGAGTCTCCCACCCACAAGGCAAAAAGTGTTTCCTGGGCGAAGCATTTGTGGTGGCAGGAAGGCACTTCCCTTATGTTTGGATTCCCCCTTGAAATGCTGCCTACTGCCTGGTGTCTCCGTCTCAGCCTCAGGGAACACAGAAGCTTCCTTGGTTGGGTGCTTGTCATGGTGGGATCCTCTTTGCTGATACCCACTGCCTGCAGGGTCTCAAGGTGTAGAAGGGGAATCTTGGATCTGGTGGGAAAGGAGAGAGCTTCCCCTGAGCACTAATTGGCCCCAGAGCAGAGCTTCTGATCATCCTCCCTTGCCAGTTCTTCAGGGCTTCCCTAGGATTGCTGCTGGGATTCCCATTCAGATCAGGAAAGGAAGGACCCTATTTGAGACACTTTTTGTTGCTAGGTTGGTGGTCAGGAAACACTGGGCCTAGCTCACTTTTTTCCATTAGGAGAGGTGATTTGTAAGATGCCCCATCCTTATGTTTGTTTGCCCAATCCTGGGGCTCCTGGCCATTTTGCCTTCATCTTACAGACATTCAGCATTCTCCTTTGGTTTTCTTTTGTGTTATTTCCAGGGTTTATGATTGTACATGGTAGGGAGGAGGACAGAGAGGGACAAATATAAACCATTTTGTCTAGACAGGAAACCTTAGGTCTGATTGTTGTTTTAAGCCACAAAGTTTTGGGGCAATTTGTTGCATAGCCAGGGAAACTGGAACACTCTTTAAGAAAAAAAAACAAACTTCAAAATATCTCACTTTTGTAAATGAGTAAGCAAAACCATGTGAGTATATGTCTAGAGCCCTTCTCAGGGCCTTGGGAAAGTCCTAAGCATGTGAGGGGCCCAAAGGGTAGGGATGACCGACTTCCTGGTGGACCACTGCTGTCTATTCCTCATCTTTGAATAGCATCAGTGAGCCCTTCTTCCCAGGGCCCTGGTGAGGACTTACGGATATGCGTAGGAAGAAGTTGGCACATGTATGGTGCTGAGCAAGTTATTGCCCTCTCTTCTGCTCTGGGCAGTTTCTAAGTCTCTCAGTTGTGCTTGTAATTAGGTATTTAATCCATATTTAATACATGGGCTACATTTTGTGACTCAAGTAATTCCCTATTTTCATTAAGTCTCAATCTAAGCTGAGGTCAATATCACTAAGTGAGAAGGATCAGGGGCACGTTTATAGTCAACATTGTGTGCTTCCTGTGTTCTTTATATCGCTATTGAGGTGGCCTCTTTTGTGACAGTTTTCCTTATACTTGGTCAAGAAAATTCCAAATGAAGATTATTGGTTAGAATTGCATTTGACAGCATGCATATGAGAGAAAACTGCAAAGATTGACATAACAATCTGGGTACTTTTCACAGGTAAGTGGAAGCCTGGAGGTATGTGGTCCAGCATGGAAATGGTGGCTCTGTGACACCCTCTGGGACCCAGGTTCCCAATGGCTTTTTGCTCCACCATGTTTAGTGAATGGCTGTCATCCTCACACATGAAAATTAACCTTCCCACCTTTAGGTATCAGATTGACTCTATGCTGTGGACAGACAAAAGTGGAGAAGAGGAAGATGAAGGACATAACAAAGAGGGACCCCTTGCCAGGAAAGGAAGAGTCCCTGCCCCCAGCTACTCCCAGCAGACTTCCCTTGACTTTATATCTCATTGGCCAGAATGGATTCTCCCACATTACCCTGCAAGGGAAGTGGGCACATGCTGCCTCAAACAAAAGTTCCATTCTGTGGATAAGAAAAGGGAGGGAAATGCTGGGGAGGGAATTAGCAGTGCTTGTGAAACTTGCCTTGACAGTCTTCCATAAGGCCTAATGACGGCCGGTCCTGAATCCTTCTGGCCACATAATAAAGTAGCTCCTTGCTACTCAAGTATGGTTCAAGGAGCAGCAACCTTGACATCCCTAGGAGCTTACTAGAAACTGAGTATGAAGATCACCAGGAGACTCACATGCACGTTATGATTGGCATGTGCTTGTCTACTTCTATTCTGAAGGACATTATGGTATTGTGGGGGTAGACCATGCAGATCATAGATCAGAAGCCCCCAGCTCTGGCTGCTGTGGCCTCCTGGAGTCCACATTGGTTCTGTTGATTCCCATCTAAATCTCCCTATTGGAGAACTAGAATGTAGACATTAGGGTACAGTCTGTAGGTATACACAGTAGTGTGTAGATGAAAGGGTGCACAGTAGTGTGCAGGCAGCAGGTGTAGATAATGGGGTCTAGATAGGGTGCGGGAAATGAGTGTAGATGGTGGGGTACAGGCAGTAGGTGTAGATAACGGGGCAGATGGTACCCCATAGGCTGGGTACAGGCAGTAGGTATAGACAGCGGGGTGTAGGTGGTGGGGTACAGGCTGTAGGTGTAATAGCAGGGTGTAGATGGTGGGGTACAGGCTGTAAGTGTAATAGTAGGGTGTAGATGGTGGGGTACAGGCTGCAGGTATAGACAGCAGGGTGTAGATAACAGGGCAGATAGTACCCCATAGGTTGGGTACAGGCAGTAGGTATAGACAGCAGGGTGTAGATGGTGGGGTACAGGCTGTAGGTGTAATAGAGGGTGTAGATGGTGGGGTACCGGCTGTAGGTGTAATAGCAGGGTGTGGATGGTGGGGTACCAGCTGTAGGTGTAATAGCAGAGTATCACTGTAGGTGTCACTGTGAAGGCCAGTGGAAGTGGAAGGAATTTGAGAACACAGGATGCTAAATCTGGGCTGTGTGCTTTACTGTCATTACTTTCTAAATTCATGACTATAAATATAATTATTAACAATTTGAGTCTCTCTGCATACGCTTGTGTTCGCCTTCCTTCTCTTTTATGTAATCAGCTGACTATGCTTGGTATGTGGTGTAATTGGATAGCTGGTTAGTTGTCCAGGGCAATATTGGCTAAGATCACAACCAAACACTGCTTCCTGGAATAGAACAATTACCCTTTCTTCTCAATGCCAACTTGTAAAATCTGTGGGTCTAACTGATGAATATAAAGATTTCAGACCCAGGTCTCCCTCTACTGCTCCTCCAAGTCACCCCCTATGCTGCCCTGATGCCTTGAGTGAGTGGCCCAGCTTGGGAATTGCAGCTCGCTGGCCCTTCTACTGGCCATGGTCTGGGGTCCCACCCAGGGTGAAAAGGGTCCAGTGTGAGTGTGAGCAAGGCCAGCCTGGAGCATTGGTGCTGGGAGAGGGTCCCAAGGAAGCCCTGGTGCTGAGACCTGCAGCTGCATCACTGGACTTCTCCAAGCCTCTCCACCTGGGGAACATTATCTCGCTGGCTACTCTGGGCCGGGAGGCACCAGTCAGAGGTGGGAGTCAGGGCTCGTAGGACCAGTCCATGATGGACGGTGCCCCCGATTCAAGGCTGCCTCACTGCTGCAGGGAGGGGAGATTATGGCTCAGAAGGTAACCACCTTGAATGTTCCTTGGGGCATCAGAGAGGCAGCCTTGATCCTGGCATACTGGCAGTCGGGCTTCTTTGCTCTCTTTCTGAGTTTTTATGCTTTCAAAAACATGACGCCATTTCTAAAGTCCATGTTTTAGGGGTGGTATTCACAGACGTGCCTGGGGTCTCCAGTGCATCCAAAGAAGAGAGTCCATTGGGGTGGTTTCTTCTGTAAGATACTCATCTGGACAACCAGGATTTTATTTTCTCATTTGATGAACAATGAGCAATGTGTCAACAATCAGATTTCATTCAAACTAGGCTATGTCTTTAAAATGAGCTTTCTTGCTCTCTTTTTACTGGACAGAACCCAACTATTTGGAACTATCAAGGTTAAGTGAGGGTGTTTCATGAATTTTGCATATAGAAAATTGCGTGTGTATATTTTAAAACTAAGCAACCCTCAGGAAGGAGCAGAAACAGAGATAACAGCCATTTAGTCACTACAAGTGCCACCAAGCAGCATGATGGCCCTGGGTTCCTGAGTTGATGGCACCTTCTGGCCAGGCAGCTGAGAGGCCCCTCAGGGACATGGGCTGCCTTTCAGACTCGTTTGTCCATCTCCCAGAGCTAACTGTGTGGGCCCACAGCAGGTGCTCAGTGCACACTCACTGATGGTGGACATGAACAGAGGGGTCAGTTACTATTTGCCAAGACAAACCGGGGGGCAGTGCGTCATCCACTGAAGCAATTCCTCCCACGCTGGGGCTGTGCACACAGAGGTGGGTTTGCTCTGTGGCAAAAGAAGCTGAAACTCGGGCCCCTCTGCTGTATAGCCCCTGCCAAGGCCCTGCAGCCGGCTGTGCACTTGGAAGTCCCCCTGACTGTTAAGCTCTGGGCCTCACTAACCCCAGACCTTCCCTTAGAGGTGCACCTGGGAACACAGGCACGAGAGGCTGCTATGAGAGTCAGCCCCTGCTAGGACCCAGTCCCAGACCCGGACTCCGCTGAGAGTGTCCCCCAGACGCCACCCACCCTGGCTCTCTGCCTCAGTACAGGCAGGAAGGAGGGGATGTGCTGACCTCACAGCATTCCTGGCTGTGAGTGAGAGAGTGGGAAGTGGCTTAGAAGGATTCCATTACAGCAGGCCAGACCCCAGAGCCCCTGCCCAGGGTTTCCTGCAATGCCACATGCCCACCTGAGTGGCAGCCAATGGATCCTGGCAGGAGGCTGGGAGGGAGAACAGGCTGGCAGCTGGTCTTATTTTCTGCTTCCCTAAGAGAAAAAAGAGGGTTTTATCCACAATCCTTTCCATGCTCCGTGGCAATAGATAATAAAGAAAAACAGCAGCCTTGTGGGCTATCATGCACAGGAAAATATGACATAGTATGATGTGATATATGATGTGATGTGACATCATGTGATGTGATATGCTGTGAGAGATGACATGGTATGATATAATACAGTATGAAGTGACATGATATAGTTTGGCATGAGATATGATATAATATGACATGATATGATATTCTTGAACATGGAGTGCTTAGGACGATGGCAATATCAGCCCCACATGGCCCCTTTCTTTGTGATTCACTTCACATGCTAATAAACCCACAAACAAACCTGAAATCCAGAGTAGCAAGAGGGGCTTGCCTTTACTTGCCGTCTTGCCCCATGGTCTTCTGTCAGAGGGTGTTATGGGTTGAATCGTGTCCCCTTGAAAATTCCTATGCGGAAGTCCTGACTCCCAGTAACCTTGGAATGTGACCTTATTTGCTGATAGGGCTTGCAGACATAATCAAGTTAAAGTGAGGCCATTAGAGTGGGCCCCCATCCAATATGCCTTGTGTGCTTATAAAAGGATGAGATTTGAATACAGACACACACACAAGAACACCATGTGAGCCCGAAGGTGGGATCAGGGAGGGGCAGCTGCAAGCCAGGGAACACCAAAGGTAGCAAACAAAACATCAGTAGCCAGAGAGTCCTGCTGGAACAGGCTCTCCCTCAGGCCCCAGGGAGGAACCAGCCCTGTGACACTTTGGTCTCAGATGCTTACCTCCAGAACAGGGATACAATACGGTTTTCTTGTTTAAAACCCCCAGTCTGTGGTACTTTGTTATGATAGTCCCAGGAAACTAACACAGATGTGAGCAAAGTACCCCAGGGGTTGGGCCCCGTTGTCTCAGGTGAGGGGATCATGGGGTCTAGTGCCCACCCTGCAGAATCCACAGCTATCACTAGTCCTTTAAACATCTGCCATTCCACCCACACCTGCATTACCCAGAAGCAGCCCCTAGGATGCCCTGATTATAATTTCCTTCCTCCCGTCATTTGTGGAATGCTTCCTCTGGCTAAGCTCCTGTGTTGGAAGTTACAGGTGCAAAGTCCATGTGCTCTTGGTATCAATAGAGAGAGGAGGATGTCCCGCTCTGTGAATGCCAGGAGTGGCCCCGGGGAGTGCAAGTTAGGTTTAGGCTATGGATGAAAACTCAGCTGGCCATGGCTTGGAGCCTGGGCAGCCACTGCTCCTACAGAACACTGGCCTCCGCTCCCACCCTGGGTGGGGACCACCACCTCACAGGCAGGCTCTGGTTTTGTGCCTGGTGTATTCAGGCAAGGCCCCACGGAGGTGGAATAATGAAAAGTCCCCAGTGACGCTTGGCCTGCCGGAAACAGCCTTGGGTGGTGTCCGCCCAGAGTGTTGGGCATGTGCTTCCATTTTGTTGCCCTCCTTTGCAGGAAAAAGGACTTACTGTTAACTCCAGGCTAAACATTCTGTGCTTTCAGACTGAATGGCGTCGCCCTGCCCCCATTCATGTTCCACGGATGCATATCCTGGATGCCAGCATTTCCGTTTTCTGCCTCACGTTTTGAAAACTCAACTTCAACGTGGAATTGCATATGTACTATTTTGCACACAATGGAGGTAATCCTGCCAAAGCAGACGTGACCGGCGGGCAGGCTTCCCCTTACCGTGGAAATGCTTGGCCAGCACTTCAGGTGGCCTCAGGATGGTGGCGGGGGCAGCCTGGACGCAGAACTGCTGGACGCAGGGGAGCGTGTGCCCACGCGTTCTTCCCTCTGCCTTGTGGAGAAGGAAGAATGGGGTCGGGAAGAGACCGAGGCCCGGGGAGCCAAGGGCCACTCCACGGGGCCTGTTAGACGCGGTTGCTGGGCCCAGTGGGGTGGGCACCCCGCCTGCTGCTGCCCCTTC
Organism: Phataginus tricuspis; assembly: GCA_029783875.1. Taxonomy (NCBI): domain Eukaryota; kingdom Metazoa; phylum Chordata; class Mammalia; order Pholidota; family Manidae; genus Phataginus; species Phataginus tricuspis. The sequence continues at coordinate 7,307,356 of JAQQAC010017683.1, read as the reverse complement.
TGCTCACTTGCCAGCCCAGCTTGCACGTCCAAGAAAATGTGTTTCTGAGCACCACCTTCTGGCTCACTCACCCGCTCAGCTTTGGGCCAACACTGGTTCTGAGATCCCTTTTGCCCTGAGCTAAGCCACAGACGCCAGAGCCAACACCCTGTGGGGCCCCTGCACATCCCTCCAGGAATTCAGGAGACAGAGCAGCAAATGGGCCCCATGACAAGCCTGCAGTGGGGCTTGTAGAACACGGTGGAGCCAGGGAGACACACACAGTGGGTCTGAGGGGTGGGAGGGGACCTCCTCCACGGGTGCTATGGGCTGCATTATATCCCCTCAAAATTCACATGTTGAAATCCTAAACTGTAGCATCTCAGAACGCAGCTGTGTTTAGAGATAGGGTCTCTACAGAGTGATGAAATTAAAATGCCACCCTTAGGTGGGCCCTAATCCAGTCTGATTGGTGTCTTACAAGAAGAGGGGATTCAGACACACAAAGAGACACGAGGGGTGTGCACATGCGGAGGGACAGCCGTGGGGGTCACGGCAGGGAGAAAGCCGCTGTCTGTAAGCCAAGGAGAGAGGCCTCAGGAGGCACCAGCCCGCTGGACCTCAGACTCTGGCTCCTGCACTAGGAAGATACATGGCTGTGTGTAAGCGGCCCTGTCTGTGGCGGTTCTTACGGCAGCCTGAGCCATAGATACAAGGGGTGATTCTGGGAGAGGGGGCCTGTGTGGGGGCATGGCCTGGCAGAGGGGAGAGGAATGGGGATGAAACTCACGCCCGCCTCTCTAGACACCCCGTGTCCACACGGACAGACAGGGGCCGTCCTTGATGCCCAATGAACCGGCAGTTCCTGTGCCTGAGCCCTGATGGCCTCTCCTCACTCTGGACTTGGAAACAGGCTTTGTGTCCCCCGGAGCTGGCAACACGATTCCAGACCTCCTCACGGTCACTCCCTGCTTGCCCCGCCCTGGACACCCCCTGTGGGTCTCTGGGGAAAATGATTTATTTAATATTTGCAGATATTTGTAGTCCTAGGGCATGGTCACAATTACAAAGTGGGGTGCTTCCATCTAAACACGACCCCCCAGCACCTCACACTGAAACCCATCTTGCCCCGACCCCTGCCCTGGGGGAGCCATGCCCCTCTGGGGTAGTTCTGTACACGTCCAGAAATGATGGCTGGCAGGGACATAAAGACCCATCCATTCACCCAGAGTGTGGACGTCCTCAGACAGCACCCACATACACAAGTGTGTGTTGGTGGGAGCCCCCCTAAATGTCCCCCTTGGGTCTGGGGTGGTGTCTTGCTAGAGGGTTTCAACCCCAGGAAAGTTCACTCTGGATTCAGTGAGACCGAATACCAACAGAACACTGAGGGTAAAATGTTTATACCAAGTTTTATTCTCATGGTGGCAGGTCAAGGGCTGGGATCACGTCTGCCTCCACCAAGTCTGCGATCCATCTCCGCTCCGGGCAGAGGGTGGATGGAGCTCTTTTACAGTAACACTGACAATAATGGCTCATTGCCAACACGTGTGCAAGCATGCTCCTATGTGGTAGGCCAATGACAGCATCAGGTCGATTAGGGTCAGGTAAGGATCCTGACCCTAGGAACTTCCATTTTCCTTACAGGTGAGGTGGCTGGTCCCACAACAGTGAAATAATATGCACATGGCATCCTGTCCAACAAGGGCTGAGGGGGTGGTCCCAGTCCCTGGGATGTCCCTGGGGCTGATGGCTGGGAGGAGAGGATGGGAGTGGGGGACAGCCTGAGAGCAGGAGACATCGGATGGACCCCAGAGCAAACAGGGCCTGGAGGAAGCTGGAGGGCAGAAGAAGCTTCTTCAAGCTTTACTAATGCAACAGAGAACTTAACTCTTTAGGGAAGAATATCCACTGTTGGTCAATGTGCGTTGGTGAAATTTCTTGAAGAGCAACGTGGAAATGTCTGTCAAAATGTGAAGTGACTTGCTCTTTGACCCAGCAATTAAAGTGTTTATCCTGTAAAAAATACCATCCCTGTGATCACAGAGAATTGTAGTTGTATTGATTGCAAGGAGAAAGATGTCAGAGATAAATCGTTAAGTAAAAAAAGCTGGCTTCACCAATAGCTCACAATCCTGTTTGGGCAGATTAACAAATGAAAAGCATGTATATACGTAAATCAATTCTCAAAGGATTCACAAGAAAACAGTGAATGCTGGATGCCTCTGGGAAGGAGTCCTTTCCATTTTAAATCCTTCCTGGCTGTTTGATTGTTTGCCGTGTTCATGAGTCATTTTTATTTCTTTTTTAAATCCACATTTATTATAAACATTTGGAAACAGAAAGATACAAAAGAAAAAATACTACCAGCAACTCTAACTCCCAGAGATAAGGATCACTATCATTTTGAAATTTTTCAATTAATTAATAAACTAACTTATGTATAGATATCTTCAGCCTGAAAATCTCTCTCTGGGTCACTAACGCATGCTCAGCCATGGCCGAGGGTTCTAGTTCAAGGATGAGCTTGATAGACCAGTCTGCATCCCCATCACTGAGGCTGTCCAGGGCCTCATCCACTTTAAACACAGACCTTGGCCTGGCTGCACCTCACCTCCCCACAGCAGTCTCCTCCCGGAAACAGGAGGAAACTCCTCCCGGAAAATGGTTGCCTATGCCACACCTATGGGGGCCCCTCCAGTTCCTTCCCTCAACTCATTCATAAAAGTCAGCCCTGCCCACAATACACTGTTATCGTCTTCAGGGGACACTGGTTGTGGATAAAATGAGAGTTCCTGTGGCCAGGATTCTCACCTGGCCTTGGTTGACTAGCTCACTGCACACCTGTGGGCAATACATGGCTGTTGACTCTATATAAAGAGCTCCGCCCAGTGCTCTGGGCGACACGGTGGCACGGCTGCAGGAGAGCAGAGCAGAGGCTGGAGTGGTGGCAGTGCCAAGGACAGAGGCCCAGAGGACGCCTGTGCGGGATGACTGTGCAGAGGGGCCCAGGGGATGGCTGTGCGGGACGACTGTGCAGAGGGGCCCAGGGGACGGCTGTGCGGGGCGACTGTGCAGAGGGGCCCAGAGGACGGCTCTGAGTGACAGAGGGGCCCTGAGGCAGAGACACTAGTGCTCGACCTACCGCCAGGAGAACAAGCCGGGTAATAAACCCTTTCACCCCAAAGAACGTTTTGCTGTCAATATCTTTGTCACATTGAATCCATAGCGAACTTGCCTGGGGCTGAAACCCACTGGCAAGACACTGGTACGTTCACCGAGCTTCTCCCCATTCCTTTCCTGCTCACCTACCCAACAACTCTCTCTGTCCTTTGCAAATATCAGATACTCAAGAAATAAGTGTTGGAAACATTAGAATGAAGTAGTCTGTGTCTACCTATGGATGACCAGGCCCAAATCTGTCACAGTGAGAACAGCTGTCTGTTAGTCTCAAATCCTTGATCATAGCAGCAATCCCTTAGGTCTTAAATTATGGAGTTTACAAGAGACTTCTGCACATATTAGGACCTCTTACCCAAACCGAGGGCTACATGGGGATTTTCCAGCCATGGAAAATAAATGTGCCCAAAGTCCCATAATTATGGCATGGCTAAAGCCAGCACTAAGCCCAGGGGCTGGTGGGCACCAATGGGCCATAGGGATGAGAAAAGCCTCCTCTGCCCACTCTCCCCAACCAGGTGACAATTCCCAACTTCCTTTTAGGGGCTCAGCTCTGACCTGGACCCACACGCTTGCCTTTAATCCTGATTTAAATTGCTCCAAAATGCAGGACGCTTAAGCCTGGGGAATGGCGCTGGAGTAATAACATTTGGGCTTAGTGTAAAGTTAATTCTTTCTACTCTTTGGGGTGTGGGGATACTCAGTGAATGCGGATTCCTAATAGCACATTTAATAACACGAGCTCTGGCAGGCTCTGTGTTTGCAGTAGATCCAGGCCATCTCCGTTTAGAAGCAGCCTGCTTCCAGCCCACTCTTGCCAAACTCTCCCAGCTAATCCTTTCTCTGGCTGCTGCTACAATGAGACTCTTTTCTTTATTGGCCCCAAACAGTGAAACCTTTCTGCATCCTGACAAACAAATGCGTGTGCTTGTAAGAGGCAGCTTACAAGCCTACAAAAAGTGAGAGAAGGAAGGAAACAAAGAAGCAGAAAGAGAAAAAAATAGCTAGAAAGACACAGAAAGAGGTTTAGACACACAGTCAGCTGGCAGAAATCATACCCTTCGTGAAAATCAGGGGCTCCTGACCCCAGACACCTACACATGATGAATAGATGAATTCATGGCAGACATTGCTATGGGTCACAGAGTTCTTTATCTGCAGTTGTTGACTTATTTCAAGTGTCTTTCCATTGCAGAGACCTGGCAACCACGACGGTGTGTATTTGGCAGGAAACTGTCAGAGCAGCGATTTTATTCTGCTTGATAAATATGTATATTTTCTTCTCCACTGGCAGAAGGTAAGCTCTTTGGGGGCAGGGATCATATCTTTAGGAATGCAACTCAGCTAGCAATTTCTAAAATTGGGAGGCATCAACTACGAGGGCTCCTCATTCTTTCTGAATCAACCCCTCCTGCCCCTCCCTAAGCTCAGCAACCCAACCCACACATTCCTGGAGCTGGAACATGGGACTTGGATGCTGTAAGGGACAGCCCATTAGAGGTGAGCAAGGATTTGGGTCAGTCCTAAGCCCTAAGGGGCTTTAAACAGAGTCCCTTTAAACAAGACCACATCTGCGTTTTAAAAAGATTACTCTTTTTCATAAAGGTATAGATGGAAGTGGGGGCGGGAATGATCCAAGAGACCCAGTAGATGCTGTTAGCACAGTAGCTCTGGTGAGACTCCACGGGAGCCTGGGCCTGGTGCCAGGGTGGGGGGAAGAAGACAGGCATGCAAACTGCCCAGGAGACCAACATACGGGGCCCCAGGGCATGAAGACATCCAGGCCTCTGGCTTTGAAACTTGCTTATGTGGTGCCAACACTGAGATAGGAAATGTGGAAGAAGTCCAGGGCTGAGAAGCTGACCTGAGAGCTGTGGGGAAATGCAGAGCGGGGGTTCATGCCTTGGAGCTGTGCAAATGGGGAGCCAGCTTGGAAGCTGGGTTCCAGGGGCAGAGCCCTGCGGGGGGTGGTCAGGGCTCAGGGGTGCCACTTGGGAATTATCAGAAAGTAACTGAGGACAGGAGCTGAGGGCCACGATGAGCTTACCTGGTGGGGGAGTGAGTTGAGGCCTCCTGAGATGGGCTCAACGCAGAGACTTGGGAAATGTAACAATCTGGGTGCAAAAGGCCAGACATCCAGTGCTCCAAGGATTTGCCCAGGAATGAGCAGGAATGCTAGGATAGTGTGGTGATGCAGCACCCACCCTCCTGTGAGGCCACAGAAAGTTACCATTAGGTATCGCCATCAGGTTTAACAGTACAGAAGCTACCCACCTATCAATTCTATTGAACAATCCCACCTAATTGAGACAGCTCCAGTCTTTCAGCTGCTCTAGTCCAAAGCCTGCCCGTCCCTAACTTCCCTCCCCAACAGCCCAGTACCTGATCCTTCAGCACATCCACAGGTTCTACCCTCACTGTCTCTCCAGGGGCAGACCACCACCCACCACTGTATTGCCACCACCTGCTCCAAGCTGCCACCCTCTGGCTGGGTTCCCTGCTTCTGTCCTAGTCCCTTCAGCTAGTCCCCCTCAGGCACCAGTGGTCCTTTAAAACCACAAATCAGGTTGTGCAGGGGAACAAAACCCTCGATCCTTAGAATGGCATCCAGGGCCTGTGCAATCCCCTGCTACATGTCTGACCTCCTTTGGCACCTGAGCCTTCTTGCTCTTCCTGGAACATCCCACCTGGTGCCCTTGCCTGAGGCCTCCTCCAAGATTCCTGCAAGGCTTAGTCCTTCACCTCCCCAGGTCTCTGTTCAAAGCTCATCTTCTCAGAGAACTTTCCTATTCAAAATTGCAGACTCCTCCTTACCTCATCTCCCTGCATTTTCTTCCCTGGCACTAAAGGTGCCTGCCTCCCCCACTCCAGGCCAGTCATCTCCAGGCAGGCAGGGTTCTTACCTACCTGTTCACTGTGGTGTCCCTGGCATCTGGTGTACATAATACATGGCCCACAGCAGAGGCTCAAAAAATATCAGTTGAGCGATTGAAGGGGGTTGTAAGAGGTGGGCTGGAAACAGAGAGCTGGCCCCACCTGGCATGTCTATCTTCTGCAAGGGGTGGGGGATGTGTTGGTGAAAGGCCACAGCTGGGACTCCCCAAGCTCCTAAGCCAGACCCCAAGAGGCAGAGGAGGTAATGCCTCCAGGGTTGAGAGGCCTCCTGGGATGAGAAGCCGGACACCAAGGCAGAGTCCTGCCCAGACAGCTGTGGGGGTTCCAGGGGCTTATCTTTTATTGGCTTAGAATCTGTCTTTTAAAAATTCACTTATGACCTTGGAAATGCATCACTGTCCTCTCTGGTACTCAATCTTTGGGTGCAACAGGCCAGACACCGAGGCCTGCAAGTTGCTGAAGGAGGAAAGCGGAGAGCACACGCCAATGACACGCTTTGGGTCAGGTTCTGTGCAGGCCTGAGAGCACAGCTGCTCAGAGCAGCTCTCTGGGGAGCACCTATGGCCATGTGCCCACAGCCAAGTGGAATCCCAAGTTCTAGGACCCTGCATCCCTTAAGGAACTGAGTCCTCTTGTAGGGGAGCATGGCAGGTCCCCTGTAAGTTCGGGGAAAGGAAATCCCGGGGAAAAATACCACTAAAAACAGAAATCAGTCAAAGAGAGAAATAAAGTTTAAAATCCATTTATTGCTCACAAACTGCAGTCAGGGGCCTTCTCTCTTTCCTTCTCCAGCAGAAGCAAAATCAGCCCTCCCCTCACCTCTCAGTACAGATAAGCCCTCTGTTGCCCAGATAATTACCCATTGATAATGGAGAAGAACTTCTCTTTACCCCTGAGGATATGCAAATGCACTAAAGCCATACTTCTTTCCACCTCTGAATGCTTATTGATATGCAGATGTACTCAAACCAGGCAAGATATTCTGGAAATATTATAATTTTACCCATACCCTCCAAAATAGAAATGACAAGAGTCGCCCACACTGAACACTCAGAGGTTGCCAGCACAGAAGGACAGGCAATCGAACAATGATATATGTCAAAAGGCAATGCTGTTTAATCACCAGATTAACAGGGGACAAAGCGCACACTGATGGCTTGGAGGAAGAAGCCGAGACCTAAGGGGCCTGGGCCTCGGTGCCGACCCTGCTCCCAGATTTGGGTGGATGCTCAAGTGGGCACCAGGGCTCTGGGACTCTGGATGCTATTCTGCCAGGGGGCTCAGCCACCAGCTGTAGGGGCCTTTCTGGACACCCAAATCCTTTCCATTTGACAACCCTTTGCAGCCACCACTTTCTCAAAGTAGATTTACTTTCAATCACCATTTGCTAAATCTGCCCCCTGTAAACCTTTGGGGGATGGAGGGATTAAGCCTGATTACAGATGTTATAGAAGGGCCCCAGAACAGCCAGGGGGCAGGAGTTGGGCAGGAGGGGCTCACTGGAAGTAGCACTCCTCCTTGACTGACCCAGCTACGCCCAGCTGGGCTCCAGATCTGCGGCCAAGGGGGCTCTGCCTAGGCCCACACAGGAAGCAGGCTGATGGGCTCCCTGAAGAAGAGCAGCTCCTTCAAGCGGGCCTCACTCAAGAGCTCCATGTCGGGGTCACAGAAGGTGAGTGACCTTTGCTGGGTGGCCTGCAGGCAAATGGACAGAAGGACAGAGGGATACTGGTCTCCAGCTCTACCAGCTTGGACCACTGGACAGGGGTTCCTGTCCTCTGCAGACTGCTGGGGTGGGGATGGGGTGTCGGGCATTCAGAATTCCTGCATCACGGCCCCTTCTTGGAAGGTTGCCTCCCTTTCCCACCACTGTACTTTGCCCCATCACGTCTGGCTGCTCCCTCCTTCCTGTGTGTACATAGCCCATGGCACTAGGAAGACAGGGGTGTGAGCCACGCACAGGGCCGTGTTGCATAGGCCCTGCTGCCCCAGCGGTTATGGAGTTTCGCCCTTGTTTCCCCTCAATGATGCCGCCTCTTAGCTCTCTGCAGGTGGACTCTAAGCTCGCCCTTTGTTCTTATCCTGTTTGTGGGGGCATCATGTGGGCTTTGGGGTCCCTAAATGAGGATCAGAAACACCTTGGAGGACCTGGGGAGGGCCAGGTGGCCCCCAGGACTCAGAACTGACTGTGGGGAAGGGAGGAAGGTGTATGACATCTGTTCCCCCAGTGCCCCACTTCCAACCCCTGCCCATGGCTGGGACAGGGCCTGGCAAAAACATGTGCTAATTTGAATCCTAGGTGTGCTTTTCCCAGTGAACCGGGATGGTGGCCCTGAGCACCAAGGGCCACCTTAAATGACCCTCTGCGCTCAGGGGCCGTGGACAGGCCACCACCTCACCCTTCTGCCCTGACTGCCACTCAGGGAGGGCCAGCCAGGAAGCCAGCCCAGGCGTCACCGGAGGTCTGTGAACACCCCCTCGCTGATCCCCCAGGGCTGAGTGGGATCTCTGCTTGTTCTGAGGGCTGCACCCTGCTGCCAAAGCGTGGGGGAGGCAGCAGAGATGCTGGCAGAGCAGGGGTAGGAGCAGGCCCTGTGTGGCCAGAGCAGATGGATTGCACTCACTGAGCACCGCTACCTGCTGGCAGTGCTCTAGGAGCCAGGGGCCAGAGCCAGGAAGCAGCATGAGGCAGGGGAATGCCCTGGGAAAGGCCATTCACCTGGGCTAGGGGCACAGGGTCACCATGCTGAACACTTGCCACAGGCTCACAGCTCACCAGGCTTCAGTCTCCTATCTACTCACTGGGCTGGGGCACATGTCGGGCCACATCTTCTGCAAGCCTGACGTCCCACAAGCCTACAAATGCAAATGGAAAAAATAAAAGGCTATCTCTTTAATAAAGAGTTAAAACTCGCCTCTGTTTCAAGAATAGGAAAGACCCATCTTTGGGGGCTCAGTGGAACATCTATCTGCCTTTCTGTGCATGTGTGAGAGTCAACATTCTTTTCAGCAACAGCATACCCCGCTGTCTTGTGTAAATAAATACTCGCAAATCCACTTTGGCATTTAGCAGGAAGCACAGACTCACATGCAGCCCAGGCCACGCGGTTCCACGTGACTGACCCCCTCCCCCCAGACAAAGCCTGCCCGCAGTCTTCTTGCTGATAAGCTTTGAAAAGAAACAGGTTTTTGTCATTCCTGAACTTGACGTCTCCTCTTGACCTGTGCCTGGTCTCCGGTCTTATGTCCAGGGGGAAGGCCAGCCAACATTGCAATTGGTAGGATCCGGGGAGCCAGGAATCCAGTAAGAGTGGGGAAGAGGCGAAGCTTAAACTTTGGTCAGGATTAAAAAACAGCACCCTATTTAAACACACACACTCACAACCATTCCTACAAGACTATACACTGTAAATCACATCAGGTCTAGGAACAAGGACGGCCTCCCTCCCCCTTGCGAGACAATCAAGCCAGACTCCTGCAAAAGCTGCAGGCAGTCAAAAGTCCTAATGGTGATGGGTGGGAAGGGAGGGATAAGAGGGTAAAAGGGGCATTACGATTGGCAGACATAGGGTGAGGGGGCACGGGGGGGACTGTACAGCTCAGAGAAGACAAGTAGTGATTCTCATCTCACTACGCTGATGGACAGTGACTGTAATAGGGTTGGTGGGGGGGACCTGATGAAGGGGGTAGTTTAATCATCACAATATTGCTCATGTAATTGTAGGTTAATGATACTAAAATAAAATAAATTGTAAAAAAATAAATAAATAAATAAAAATTAAAAAAAAAAAAAAAAAGGTCCTAATGGCATAGTTCGCCCTAAGGCCTATTTGTAACAACTCTCAAGTGAAGAGGTAAGATGGCTGCTGGAAGAATGACAGACAATACCTCTGGCTTTCAAGGCAGCCGCACGTTAAGGAGGTGCTAGGAAGCATGCATAAAATCACATGGGCAGAAAGTGTACTGTTTCCATTCTGTTTTCTTGCATAGTTGGCTGTCCTTTGACATCATTAGCTTAGTGCCAGTTCCCTGTTTCCTGAACAAAAGTGTCCTCCCTCTGCCCAGCGTGAGCTGAAACACACCAGCTGCCCCATGGGGAAAATAAAAACCAACACAAGCTCTCCTTTGTACAAGCCTTCCAATGGTCATCTTGTCTGGGCCTCTAGCTGTAAAAGGCAGAATAGGCTCTTAGTCCTCGGCTGCTTGGTTCTTCCCGCTGCTGAACTCTTCTCGGGTCTTATGGGGATGCCCAGCCTGGAGTCCTGAGGTGGTGAACAAAACCCAGTGGACTTGGGGCCCCAGGAGCTCCCTCCTCAGCCTGTTGGCCACAGGCCGCTCCTTCAGGAAAAGCTTTATGTTCACTCAGGAGATGGACATTGTCATTGTGATTCTTTGTCTAGTGCTTTCATCCCTGCATACATTTTATTTTGCTAAGTGATGCAGGTAAAGTTTGGGGTCCACAGCCAAGGTCCTAAGCCATATTAACAGTACAGCCCACCAATTATACCTAAAGCCAACCTTGAAAAATTCTAGCAGATGAACACAATGAGATGTACATAAATGTTCATGTTAACATTGATGTACATTGTGTACAGCATTGTGCACGACCAGAGAGAACCTACCAGGCCGTCTGCAAGAGCAGGATAAGCTTTTGTTTATTCAAACAATGGAGTACTACACAGCACTTAAAATGAAGAACCAAGCCACTCGCAGCAACACAGATACGCTCTTGAATAAAAAAGCCCCGGAAGTGCACAATTCATAGAATATCTAAAACACACAAGAAAATCCTACATTAATATATATACTTCTTTGGGCAGAGCTGGTTAGCTGTATCTGTAATGTTCTCTCTCTTTCTCTCCTATTCCTCCTTCCTTCCGTCCTTTTAAAGAGAGAAAAAATAGGAAGCACAGATGGAAAGTCATAACAAGGGGATTGTGGGGCTTCACTTCTCTGTTGCGTCGTCTTGTCTCTGATTTTGAAATCAAAGGAATGTTTTCATAATTTAAAAATATTTTAATACTTTTAAAGAAAGCCATAGGAATGGGGGGTAAACCCAAGTGTCCTGACATGGGGCCATCTCAGATGCCGTACAAAGGGTGCATTCTGAGCAAGGTGAGCACATATTACAAAATCGGGCCAAGAAAGGCCTCTTGGGAGTTCGCCTGGGTTATCTGAGTTCCCTTCTGTCGGTCACTGTGCACTCTGCTCACCCTAAAGATGCAGGCAGGGGTCCCAAGCACGAAGCTTGCCCACTGCAACCCCATCACCTTTCAGAACAGCAGATATGTGTCCAACTCAGGGGACGGGGGCTCTCACCTCAATAACCTTGGCCCTAGGGCCAGATGCAACTCCCCAAGAGGTCACGCCAACCCTCATTTCTCAGAGGATGTTGCTGCAGGCTAGGGAAGTTCTGTGCACATGCACATAGCCTGTATTTGGGCCACTGGAATGCAGAATTCCACATGTAAGTCCAAGACCATCTCCATCCTGAGAAGGAGGGACCCAGACAGTCCCCTTATTTTCTCACTCTTCACTAAAAGTTCTGAAGGTAGCAGACCCCATTACACCCTCACCCATCTCTCTGTGGCTTCACCAAAACACATGGGATACCATCTGAACTCCATTGGTGGTGAAGGGCCAGGTGTTGCCTTGTTAAATTTGCAATCCATTGAAGACCAATACCTGTGGGCCCCTTCCGAGCTGAGGAAGATTCTCGTAGGTGGGAACCTTGCCCAAGGAGCCACAGTCCAGGCTCTGTTCTTCCCCAGATGCTACAGTCAGCCACAACCAAAGGAGCATCTTCCAGGGTGGCTCTAGGCCCCCTCTGTGCCAAGTCCTGGGAGAGCTCCTGCAGCTGGGTTGGGCTGAACCACCAACTCTGAGCTGTGCGGATAAAAGGCTCCTGGGGGCACCCAGGCCCAGAAACTGGCCCCAGACCCAGTGTCCACACCTGAGAAGAGTTCTCCAAGCAACCAAGCAACCACCCTTGGGAGAAGGGGCACAGGGCCAAAGTCATGTGGTCAAGGGCCCTTGAGGCAGTGTAGGGGTGTGCCACAGAGGACAGACATGAGGACAGGCTAACTGGCCAGCAAACCCTCCCTTCGCTCACATGATGACTGGTCTTCCCAAGGCCAGAGTGTCCAGCCCCTCTCTGGGGCTGGTTGGATCTTCCCCACCTACCGGCAGGCCTCAGCATCTCATCCTCTTGGATTCATTGCTGTTTTGTATCCCCTGCATGTGGCCCAGTGGCAGAAAGGTCACTCGCCTACCTCCTCCACTCTGAGTGGCAAAGGCCTCAGACTAGGCCAGCAAGTGGGAGGAGGGCAAACAACGGGCAGGGTCATTTGCCCAAAGGACACTGCCTCCTGCAGTACCTGCCTCCTGCCAGGGCAACAGAGATGTGAGGTCAGAGGTGAGGGGCCGCCTGCAGGGCCTGTGTATGAGGAAGTGGCATTTCATGGGACAGGGAAGCAAATGGGAGGGGAGAGCGGGTTTGAAGGCGCATCACAGCACTCGGGCCCGCAGGGCTGGCAGCTGGGGCTGAGAGGCACCACTGGACTGGCCAGTGCTGGTTCCTGTCCAAGGCCAAGACCTGGCAGGAGCCCCCAGGCCGGCTGAATTGTCAACACGGCTTGCAGATTTCCCTTAGGGCCAATGCTCAGCAGGGGAACCGCTTTGTCCTGGAGCTGTATGACCCGAGGCAGGCCATCTCCCAGGCCGACAGAGAAGGATTTGAGGGGAAACCCTTGGAAGGAGACCGCCAGTCAGAAGGCGGCACTGTGAGCCCTGGGGAGGACTCCGGCCAGAGCGTCAGGAAACATCTAGTTGCTTCTTCAGTTGGCCTGAGAGTGAGGGAGAAGGGGTCACAGACTTGAATGAAAATCTCTCACTACTTAAGAGTGGCCGAGATGCCCTCCTGCTACAGGTCCCACAAGAGCAGCCTCCCCAGTTTAGCATCAAGTACACCCTGGAAACCCCGGCCCCAGGGAATGCTAAGCCCCACAGCAAACCCCATATGAAAGGCTCTGATAGGAGGGTGGGAGAAGGGGGTTGAGGGGTATTATGTTTAGTACACATGGTGTGGGGGGTCACGGGGAAAACAGTGGAGCACAGAGAAGGCAAACAGTGACTCTGGGGCATCTTACTACACGGATGGACAGTGACTGCATTGGGGTATGGGTGGGGACTTGATAATATGGGTAAATGTAGTAACCACGTTGTTTTTTCATGTGAAACCTTCATAAAAGTCTATATCAATAATACCTTAATAAAAAAAATAAATAAAAACAAAGGCTCTGATAAGTCCTACAGGAAAGAAACCTTTGTTTAGTCCAGAGTTCCCTATAGAAACCCTTTCTGTACAAGATGGGCCACCGTTTCTGGAGCCCAGGCCTGAAATGCCACATAAGACTATAGGAAAAGTAGAATTAGGCGTTAGATCCTGGGGATGAAATGAAAAATCGGCCTCTCTTCTGACTTTACATGCAAACTTCAGCTGTCCAGGCCCTGTGGACGTGGCATTCATGGAATGTTGAAATGTTTCAAAAGAAAGAAGGAAAAGAGAAGATTTCGCTGCCAAAAGAGACAATCAAATAACTGATGCTCACCAACAGAGTGTTTTCAGGTTTCAAAATTGACGAACTTGGCAGAATGTCAGGAAGGAAGAGAGATGATGTTCACGACCCGCCATGGCGGCCGGCGGACCCCCAGGGTCCCGTGTGGCTCCCAGTCCATCCCAGTCCACTCAAAGTCTCAGAAGGACAGCATTCGGTTCTTATGCGAGCCACGATACGTGGAGCCAGGGAGCTGTTGCAGAAATTCTTACAACATGGTTTCTTAAAAACAGCTGGAGAGCCGCCCCTCCCTAACCTGAGCTGGGATGTGATTTTCTAGGGGATACACATGCTGTGAGTTGGGGATGTAGCTAGATTAGGCTCCTCAGAGACCAGGGCACACTCATGGCGACCACCTTCTCCCACCCGCCCCACCCCAGATCCAGCTGGGGGTCTGGTGTCCCTCTGTTCATTTTCCAACACAGTGCAGAATACGCCAGAGAACCACCGCTGCGCCCCGTGCAGCCAGCAACCTGGAGGCTTCCGTGCTCTCCAGGGTGGGCCAGAGCCCCTGGGAGGAGGGTCTTCCCTCTGGGCCCTTCCTCATGCCTCTCTTCCCTCTTCTTCCCCCGTTCGGAAGCCAACAGAACAAAATCCGAGATGTGCTTCATGACTGGTGTCCCCCACTCTCACCCAGGTCCTGACACCTGCCTGCGTCCGTGGCACCCCCTACCCCCTACGGCAGAGCCGTGATATTGTTGCCTATTAGGCTAATCCAATGCTCTTCTGGCATCCCCGTCTGTATGCCATTTTCACGTAAAGAGTCCAGCCTTGTCTCAGTCTGCTAGAGTTGCCCTCCCATCAGGGTGTGTGTGTGTGGCTTGTACTATTTCAAGGTGTGCTGTGAACACATCTGCAGCCTGCCCCGGGCCTGCACGGAGGGGAGGCAGGGGACTCCAGGTACTTGCCCTGGGTGCCCAGCTCTGAGCAAGCCTACAGGCTCATCAGGCCCCCAGCCAGAACTGAAACCAACCTGGGTGGTGTCTCTGCGCTGGTATCCTACCCAGACAGCCATCTCCCTGATCCACACGGGCTTCTGGGAAGGATTAAATATGTTGGCTCATGAAAGTGACATGATTAGCATCCTGTCCCAGCATCACACCAAGGAGAGCTCCTCTTACCCAGGCTGGATGATGGGCGTCTGAAATGTTCACAAGGACAGCACTCACCAGCTGCTCTCTCGTCTTTTTATTCTGTGGGTAGCCTGAGAGCTTCATATGACAGTTTACCTTCCCCACCTTCACAGGGCGCCCCCACCCCCGTCCACTGTGCCAGACCCTAAAGCCCCACTGAAATCCGTACCCTGCCAGCTGACTCACTGGTTTCTAATAGGACTTTGATTGACGTGGCGGAGAAGGCGCCTTCTCTCCCACACCGCCAGGGGTACAGCTGAGGCAGAGCAAGGCACAGCTGCTGGCTGCAGCGGGAGGGTTTACCTGGGACTCACTGGTGACCCCGGGCTTGTGGGCAGGGTGTCATTCTTCCATCATGGCCCTACTGCTGCCTTTGCACCTACAGTCAGATCCATTTACTTTGAAGATCTCTGAATGGGAAAGTTATCTTGTGCCTTTGTACCTTTGTCAGACCCCTGGGATTAGCCTGGGGGACCCCCCCCTCCCCGGCAAAGACATGTTGTAAAGATCTTGGAGAAGACTGAGGACACAGCAGACAGCCTTAGTGATCTCTGACCTCCCCTGGTTTCCTAGCCACGGCTGACGTGTTCTTCACTGGTACCAGGGACTCTGAGGCACATCAGCTGGGGTGAGCCTGCAGCAGATCAGAAGGCATTAAACCAAAGCCATTAACCAGGCCCCCTCTCCCTAGAAGTCAGTTCAGGAGACACCCACCCCCCTCAGGTCTCGGCCCATCTCCCCTGGGCCTTTTCATGGCAGGCATGTTTCAGCTGCTAAGAAAAATCATGGTAGTTTTCCACATTAGTGTCTTTGTCCTCAGAGATGTTCCCTAATGTGAATGCAAGTAAATGTCTACAGGAGGCCCGTGTGGCCCCAAGTGGCATGATATGCTGACAGTGGGCTGCACGTTGGTCTCCGCGTGGGCCTTGCTGGTACTCGATTCTCAGCCTGGGGTCTACAACAGCAGCTAATCTGAGGACAGGCTGGAGTGCCAGCAAAGAGATGGTAAGAAATTCTCAGTCCAAACTCAGTTCAGCTATGTGGCCACTGGGAAGCCACTCAGCCTCTCTGGACTGGTTTCTTCATCAGTTAAAAGAGTTGGATTTGCATGTGCCTATTTATTAGAAAATTCCTTACTTTCTACACATTTTATGCTGTACAAAAATACCTGTAACCAGTCACAGTTTTAATTTGTAGAACACTGACCGAAAGGCAAACAAATCTTGTCATCAGCTAGTGTTGGTGGTGGAAATGTGGCATTGTTCTTTGTTATTTTTTTCTGCAAACCCACTGCGGTGTTTAATAAACAAATGCATACTGTCATTCACCCAATAAGTACATCTTAGCACCACTATGTACTGGGCAGTGTTCCTGGAGCTGGCCATCTGGTGATGACAAGTCAAAACAACACTGCCCTCACAGGCAGATGTCCCCGCAGGGTCACCCAGACAGTGAGCACAGCTGAGAAGAATCACGCAGCAGCGGGCCGGAACATCAGGGCGTGGGTTCAATTCTGTATCAGTCCCAGGGAAGGAGGCACTGAGCAGAGGTCTGAAGGAGGTGAGGGAGGGAGCCACCCAGACACCTATGGGAAGAGCATTCAGCCAGAGGGAGCAGCCAGTGCAAAGGCCCTTGAACAGGAATGTGTCTGGTGAATTGGAGGAGAACTGAGAGGGACGGAAGCAGAGTGGCGCCAGGGAAAAGTAGATCTGGGTTGGGGGGGGAGCCAGCCAGAAAGGAAGAAGGTACTGCAGACCTTCAGGTCCATAGGCCACTGTGTAGACCTTTACTGCAATTGGCTTTGACCTACTGTGAGGTTCACTGAGGAAGAGGAAGATTGTCCAGAGAGACTGCGATTTGGAATCTGGGGGAAAGTTGAGCTAATTGTCATTTCATCAGACTGGCTTTAGCACTCCCCAGGCTTGGTGACATGCTTGTTTGAATAATACAGTGCTTCGAATGCCTTCTAATTTCAAACGGGGCTGTGATATATATTTCCTGGGGGAAGACAGTCCCCATGCTCAGATGACGATCATGACAGGGGCTGGCGGGGAGGGAAATAGAGCCGACAGTGCAGGTGCAAACGCTGGGCACCTCCTGCTCCCTCGGAGACGCCCAGGGGGTTGGGGTCAGCGCCCTCTCCCTGTCCTCTGCTGCCCTTCCCCTCCCAGCCCACACCCAGAGCAAATGCCTAGCTCCCTCCTGTCCTCCCTGAGATGGCCAGGACATGGCTGATGCCCCGCGGGGCCACCCCCTGCTTAGGGCGCCTACACACACAGACTGAAGAGTATCCACACGTGGGAGGCGGGGGCCCAAGTTGTTGTGGACTTGCCTTTACTGACATAGAATTACATCCTTCTCATCCCTCTGCGTCCTCAGCGTTGCACGGACTCGTCCAGGGCTGTCACCATGAGCCGCAGATGGAGAGCTAACTCCCTCTTGCATTTCTGAGGTTTTATCCATATGTGTGCACATGCAATGGGGTCTTCTTTTTTATCCCCTCTCCTCCTCTCGCCTGCCTGTTTAGGTGCGTGGGGGTAACCCGCCATCACTGTCTCTGTGCAAAAAGGAACGTGTACTAAGGTGTGGGTGTATCGAAGGTGTAGCACATACAGGGTTTCTGTCAGTGTTTGCTTCTAAAGATGAGGTCATAATTAACATGCTTTTCTGTGTTTTGGGACATAGATGATTTAAGATTCTCAGAACTAGCTCAATATCTTCATTTTAGGAAACTGAGGTCCAGACAGAGTGACCTTCTGAACTTGGCCAGGCTTCCCCCTCCGTGCGGCCCTGCCCTACTCCCATCCCCCTCAGAACATGACTGTGTGACCTCCTGCTGCTCCTACCCTCTTGCTTGCCACCTCAGGACCTTTGCACTGCTAGCTGCTCTCACCCCCACCTGCCCTTCCCAGATAGCCACAGGGCTCAGTCATTCACCTACTCAAGCACCCCCAATCTACAGCAGGCATTTTCCCAGCCCCAGACCCCTTCCTTTTCCTTCATAACCCTTATGGACACTTTATATAGTGAACTGCTTGTGTACCTTCTTAGTCCCACTAGAGTGACAGCTCCAGAGAACAGCTTTCTGCCCAACTGTGTGTCCTGCTCAGCAAATGCTGCAGAATGAGTGAGCTGGTTGCCCTGGTCCTGGGGGTTCCTGCAGTTGGAATTGAACTCTATATGGGCCTGGCCTTTGCATTCATTGGAGTTCATTTCCTTCAGTTTCCTAATTGCAACCTGATTCCCATGGCCAAAGTCTCCAAATCCCTGGTTGGTTAAAGAGACTGAGTTGAATTGATAACAAAAATGAGCAAAATGCATTTGCCCTTGAATTCACTGGCCTGTGTGAGAAACCGGAGAATACTCAGTGTAAAGATGGCAGAGGTCTCCACTCAGAAGGGGGTTCAGACAGCCATGGCATCGCGTCCCCTCAGGTGCTCTGAAGCGAATGTGCTTTTTAATATTGGTTATCATGGTTAATAGCAAAAGGGGCATTGGCTGGGGACCTGGGGGGTGCTTATTTTGCTGGGTAGCCAGGGGCCACTCTACTACAGTTTTCGTTTAGGCTTGTTGGATAGTAAGTAAAAGAAATGGACTGTGCCTGGCAACTTCCTGACTGGGATGGGGCAGGTGGCAGGACTCAGGAACACTGAGCCAACCAGTCCAGACCAAGGGGGCAGCGGGGAGCCTCAGGTTGGGATGACATAGTTCTCAGAGCTGTGGGCGCACCCTGCAGCGAGCCCGGGTGCTGCCTAACCCCCTGCTCACTGACTCCCCCGGCGCTCCTCCTCCTCCCGGTCGCTAAGCGCGCCCTCCCCTCCTGGAGCCGGCTGCGCACCTGTTTGCCCAGGCTCGGAAGGTCCCCGCACGCTTTCCCTGCGGTTACTGGGGTGATTGTGGGTGGCCCGTGGGAAGGGGCAGATGGAAGCCTCCAGCCGGAGATCGGAGGGAGGGGAGCTGCTTCCGTGGCTACGGGAAGGGCTGGGAGGAAGAGCGTGTGGCAGGCTGCGGGCCAGGCAGACGTGGGGGCCGTGGAGCTGCCTACAGCACCCTCATCCCGCCACTCCTGGGCTGCAAAACGCCCTGCAAGCCCTGGAGAGGGGTGAGTCGCTGTCCCAGGGTAATCCCGGTCATGGCCCAGGGCGTGGTGCGCCAGCTGGCAGGGCTAATGCTCCCTTAATATCTGCTTTCATGTGATTAATGGCTGTGGATAACCCTTGAACCCAGGGAAGTGGCCGACTGCTAAGCCTGGCCAAGAGCATCACTTTGGGTTATGTTGGGAGTGGGGAGTCATTTCAGCGATTTGCATTTTTTACATTTTAACCCAATGGTTTGAGGACAGCTGCCAAGCCATCAATTTAGAATGGAAGGGAAATAGTAAAAGAAGTGGAGAACCGAACTCCTGGAGAGGCCAGAGAGGAAGGACAGAAGGGGGATGAGCAAGCTGGGACTGGGGTGAGAGCAGCTGGGGACCCCGCGGTCTGCTCACTGCCCCCCCCCCACCCGTTCCCACTTACTCTGGGCTCACGCTGTCTCCCAGGCACCCCCAGACCCTGCAGGCTACACTGGTAATAATGCCATAATAGTACTGTGAGTGTTACTACTCCAGTAACAATACCATGAGGATTCTGCCACCACATATCCTACACATCTTTTCTCTGCACATGGTCTCATTTGTTCTTCACCGAGAGCCTCTAAACAGTAGGGTCAGAGCAGAAAGGTCAGATGTCAGGCAGGGCACTCGGGTAGGTCTTCCAGGCCCCAGCTGTGCCCAGCATTAACTCCTTAGTTGCTGGGTCATGGAGATGTGCCCAGGGACCCAGGGGAGGGGCTGGGGCACCCAGGTGACTCTGGGAAGCCACTACTTTCTGCCTCTGTGAAAGCATCCAGATATTTTACCATCTGGAAATGCATTCTTGCTGAAGACCAGCCCTGCCCCTGATGGGTAGGGAGTGGGTGTTTTGGTTCCCAAATCAAGGTGGAAAAACTAGGCTCAGAGCACCATAGGTCCTGCAAATGTCCCCACCAGAGCTGGCCACGGACTGAATTTCATATACCTCTCCCCTCTGCGAGTTGGCCTGCCAGAGCCCAGGCCCTTGCCGTACAGCAGGCTCTGCCCCACGACAGGCTCTCACTCATTCTCCAACGGTCTGCAACCTCTGGGCCAGGAGGTGCAACAGCCACAGGTGTCAGACACCCCTGCTTACCTGTCCTTATGGGAAGGGCCGACCTCCCCTTCTCTGGACCACCTCTCCTGGCTCTACCCAGGGGCTGGCCCTGCTGCCTGCCCTCCCTGAGCATGCCCTGTGTGCACCGCCCTCCCGGTAGCGGCAGGGGCTTTCACTCCCCACAGGCATCCAGTTGTGCCACCACGTAGGGCTGCCCCTGCAGCTAGCTGACACAGACATCGGTCTGTCCTTACCCTGTACTGAAGTTGTATGTCAGGGTTGTCCTTCATACGCCTGTCTTGTACCCCTTTTTGTCCCTCTGCTTCCATTTATAAGACACTTCTAATCAATGGTGTTAGGCTGGCCCGTTTAAAAATTGCCACTAGTGTAGCTCAAAAACCGTCAAATAGAAACAATTTTGTGTTTTTTTAGGAAACTGGCAAACCGCAGCGAGGTCAGGTTGGTTCTGGAAGTGACCAGGTGGGGGCAGCAGAGGGCTGAACTGGCAGGATCTGGGTTCACAGGTGGGACGGTGGACAGACCCAAGTCCAGAGAATGGCCTATCAGGGTCCTGCCAGATGACCCAAAGTAAAAAGTGCTGTACTTCCCAGGCCCCCCGAGCTGAACAGAGTTGAAGGGTAAGCACAAGGGTGGGGACTATAGCTGTGACAGTCGCACCAGCAGCTCTGACAGATCTCCTGCCCAGTCCAGTCTGACTTACCCTCAGGGCTGAGCCTCTGCACAGGGACCTGACAAGCCCTGGGGCTCCCCCTGGCTGCAGTCCACAACGGAGGGATGACCCAGCCAAAACCAACACAACACGAAGCTGGGCACGCTGATCCCCACACGCCTGTCTGTGTCTGAGGCCCCAGAGCCGGCTTTCCAGCCCTGCAAGTCCAGAGGAAGCAGCCCACAGCAGCACGGGCGTCGGCACTGCAGGCAGACACTTCCGGTTCGCAGCTGGAGCGGCTTTCATCAGGATTGGTTACAGGTTTTGCTGGGTTCAGTGTAAAATAAAAATGCTGACCCTTTGTTTAAAAATCATTAAGAATTTCAAGATGGCAAGAGCAGAGCCTAAGACCAAGCAAGGAGCCCTTCTGAGGGAGGGCCCCATGCGAATGCATGGGCTGCCTGCTCGCGAAGCCTAGATCCTGGTCTGGGTTGCGGTTTGGGGAACAGGAGGCTGCCTTCTGCACATCCACAGGTGCCTGTCCACGATGCCGGCAGCAGGCTCTGGGAGCGGGGAAGCCCTCCATCCTGACACACTGGTCAGCAGAGTGGGGGGCCAGGCACAGGTGGGTGCCTCTAATCAAAGGCCCCGGTGATAAAGATCTGGTTTCAATCCACAGACCAGCTCTGTGATGCGGGCCAACTCAACACTTCCCTGGGCCTGAGGCTCCTCATCTGCAAGACTGAGCAGAGAGTGCCACCCTCCCTTCCTCAAAGAACAGAGATAGATACCAGGCATAGACTGCACTAGCCATGGGGCCCCGACTTCCAGCCTCCCAGACACTGCTTTCTTTTACGTTAGACCAAATTGGTCCATTTCCAACACCTGGAAAGGCCAGTGTCTGCCCATCATGTTTGAGGATCCCTGGCACTCCCTTTCCAGTCACTGCTTGCTCCTCTGCAGTCCCCATATTCCCCTTCCCCAAGAGCCTGCAAAGCTCTTCTTTCCACCACACTGTCCCAAGTGTGCAAATGAACCTTTGCAACTCCCCAGGAAACACTTAGCCAAGGCAGTTACGTGAGGTCAAGTTGAAGTGAAGGTTTGGGAACCACTGTGAGACCAAAATGGGAACGTTAGCATCACCATCTCCCTGTCCCGGGCTGCCCGGCTGGCTGCCATGGGCTCTCCCACCCACCTCACCCACCTCCTTTCTTTTGCGGAACTGTATTGTTTGTCTTTGTTGCAAATTCTCCTGTATGAGCCCTGATCCAAGGAATCCTGCCTCCCACAGAAAAGCAGCAATTAAGATGATTTTTAGCTAAACTAAAGGCCATTGGCCCCTGGGGACTAGTTGGCCTTTGGCAACTCTTAATTGCATCCAGATGGCAGTGACCCACAGGAGGCCTGGAGTGGTAGAGACTCAGAAACACACAATAACTGATCGGGCATCCAAGAGGATTCTGTGATATGCTTTGTGATGGCCCCTTCTCTGTTGTCTAGGTCAGGAACCTCCCTGAAACCCAGAGTGGGAAAACCCAAGGATTCCTTCTCACATACCTGCTCTGAGGCCAGGTCACTTAACATCTGGATTTCCCCATCTGAGAAATTGGGATGATGGCACCCTTTCCACTAATTCTGTAATTGTTGTAAGGAAGAATGCATTTGTAATCTTTGAACAAGTCCAGTGCATTTATAAAGTGCTTTGAAAGTCAAGCCATGTATGCTCTGGTAAATGCCTGATGAAAACCTGCCAGCGACCCATCTGCCCACACTGCCTGCATCAGCACCTTCCTCCCACTTCCTAGCCTCAACTTCCTAGGACCTGGACCCACATGGAGGGACTACAGGTACTTCTAACCCTGCCGAGAGTGGGAGAGTTCGGAAAGAAAGGTGGACTGGAAAGGGGAGAAGGGAACATCCACTGAAACCTTGGGTCGTGTGCATACATGTATTAATCATAGGAGGTATCCAGGACGGAGTGACAGACCCTACATGCATTTTGCACTGGCCTCCTACAGTTCCTAGATGGAGTCTTCCATGAAGTTTCCAGTTTTTTGTATTGCACTGCTCAAATCTGTATCAATCTTGATTTTTGTTTTATTATCAATTACTAAGAAAGATGTGTTTAAATCTCTCACTCTGATTTCTTCTTGGGATTCTGCCAATTTTTTTTTTTATCTTGAAGCTATGGTATTAAGTGCATATACATTTAAATTTTTATAACTCCTTGGTGAACTGAGTCTTTTCTCATTATCTTAGTCATTCTTTTTGACTTAAAGTCTGCTTTGCCTGAAATCAGTTATGTCTTTTTTCATCCTTTTAGCTTCAAGCTTGCTATATCCTTATATTTTAGGTGAGTCTCCTGCAAATAGTATAGTAGGTTTCTCATCAGCATTTATTCCATTTATATATAATACAAATTCTGACATGGTTATTTAAGTCTACCGTCTTACTTCCTGTTTTCTCACCTCTTTTATGTCCCTTTTTCTCTCCTTTTCTGCCTTCTTTTAGATTGATTGTTATTATTATTATGTTTTCCTTTCTATTGGATTAGACATCACACATTTTTCGCTATATTTTGTTTGCCTGGGATTACTGCTGACAGTCATGATTTGTCAATATGTAGTTTTTATTACTTTTACCCTCTCTCTAGTCAATACAAGGACCTTAGAATTCTAACTCCATTTAATTCCCTTTACTTATGTGCTATTGTTGTCATGTATTTTAGATAATCCTTTGTTAATGACTAGAATTTATTTTTTAGAGCAGTTTTATGTTTACAGAAAATAGAATATATAGTACAGAGAGTTTGTTTTTTCATTCTCTTAATAGTGTCTTTAAGAGAGCATGAGTTTTTCATCTTAATAAAGTCCAACTGATGAATGTTTTCTTTCACAGACTGCTTTTTTGGTACTGTATCTATATAGTCATCACCAAACCTGAAGTCACCTAGATTCTCTCTATGTTATCTTCTAAAAGTTTTATAATTTTGTTTTTATGGTTAGGGCTTTAATCCACTTTGAGTTAATTTATGTGAAATGTATAAGGTCAGCATCTAGATTAATTTATTTGCATGTGGATGTCCACTCGCTCCAGCACCACTTATTGAAAACCCCATCCCTTCTCCATTGGCCTGCCTTTGCTCCTTTGTCAAAGATCAATAAATACAAGTTTATTGTATTTGTATGTGTCTATTTCTGGACTCTCTATTCTGTTCCATTGATCTATTGGTCTATTTTTTTCCACTAATACCACACTCTCTTAATTATTGGAGCTTTATATTAAGTCTTGAAGTCAACAGTGTCAGCCTTCTGATTTTTTCTTCTTCAGTATTGTGTTGACCATTTTGTTGTTTTGCCTTTCTATATAAACTTCAGAATCAGTTTGTAAATATAAAAAAACCCTTACTTTTGGAGATTTTGATTGCGATTGTATTAAATATATTTAGATCAAGTTGAGATGAACTGTATCTTAATAATATTGAGAAAATTTCCTATCCATGAACATGGAATATCTCCCAGTTTATTTAGATCTTCTTTTACTTCTTTCATTGGAATTTTGTAGTTTTCCTCATATTGATCTTGCACATATTTTGTTAGATTTATAACTAAGAACCTCATTTTTGTGGTGCTAATGTAAATGGTATTGTGCTTTTAATTCCAAATTTTGGTTGCTCACTACTGGTATATAGGAAAGCAATGAACTTTGATCTATTAGCTTTGTATTCCGAAACCTTGCTGTTATTGTGTGTTACAGTTTTTCTGTCAGTTCTTTGGGATTTTCTACATAGATGAGGATATAATCTGTGAACAAAGACAGTTTTATTTTCCCTTTTCAGTCTGTATGCCTTTTATTTCCTTTCATTATCTATTGCATTAGCTATAATATCCAGTATGATATTGAAAAGGAGTGGTGAGAGGGAACATCCTGGTCTTGTTCCTGATCTTACTGGGAAAACTTCTAGTTTCTCATTTATTATGATGCTAACTGAAGGGATTTGGTAAATATTCTTTATCAAATGGAGAAAGTTATCCTGTCTTCCTAGTTTGCTAAGAATTTTTGTGACTTATGGGTGTTGAATATTGTCAATTTTTTTCTGCCTCTATTGATAGGATCATGTGATATTCTCCTATAGCTTATTGATATCATGGATTACCTGAATTGATTTTTGAATTTTGGACCAGCCTTGCTTATGTGGGACAAATCCCACTTAGTCACGATAAATAACTTTATTTATACATCACTGGATTTGATTTCTGAATATTTTGTTGAAGAATTTTTACATCTGTGTTCATGAAAGATACTGGTCTTTTAGTTTACTTGTAATGTCTTTGTCTCGTTTTGGTATTAGGACAATACTGGCCTTGTAGAGTAAGTAAGGAAATCTTCCTCTTGTTCATGTTTCCTGGAAGATATTGCAAAGAATTGGTACATTTTTTTCCTTAAATGTATTATATAATTCACCAGTGAACCAATCTACCTTCCTGTTGCTTTCTGTATCAGCAACTTATTAATGATTGATTCAATTCCTTTAATGATTATGAGCCTCTTCAAATGATCTATTTCTCTTGTGTGAGTTTGGGTAGACTTTGTCTTTCAAGAATTGGTTCATTTCATCTAAGTTATCAAATCTGTGGACATATAGTTTTCATAGTATTCTTTATTACCCTTTTAATGTCCATGGGATCAGTAATTATGGCTTCTCCTTGATAAATATTAGCAACTGTGTCTCCTGTCTTTTTCTGGGTTACCCTGGCTAGAAGTTTATCAATTTTCTTAATCTTTTCAAAGAACCAGCTTCTGGTTTCATTTATTTTCTCTGTTGAACCCCTGTACTTAATTTCTTTGATTTCTACTCTAATTTTTATTATTTCTTTTCTTGTGCTGGCATTAGATTTCATTTGTTCTTATTTCTCTAGTCTTCTAATGTGGAAGCTTAGACTACTAATTTTAGATATTTCTTTTTTTATGTATGCATCAAAGCTATTAAATTCCCTCTAACCACTGCTTTCACTGTATCCCACAAATTTTGATTAGATCCATTTTCATTTTTATTTAGCTCAAATATTTTTTAATATGTCTTGAGGTTTTTTTTGATCCATGCATAACTTAGAAGTGTGTTGTTTAATCTCCAAGTATATTGGGATTTTCCAGTTTTGTTTCTATTATTGATTTCTAGTTTAATCCCATTGTTGTCTGAGAACATATTTTATCTTATCTGTTCCTTTAAATTTGTTGATGTGTGTTATATGTCCCAAAATGTGGTGCCCTAAAGTTTGCAGTATATATTTATAACTTAAGTCCATTTTATTAACCCCATACTACTTCATGAGTAGTATGAATATCTTATAAGAGTATTCCCACATCCCCCACATCCTTTATAATATCCTGATGTCCATTTCACTTACTAGAAGCTATAATCACCCAATACACTGCTGCTATTATTTTTAAGTTACCACATTAATTGATAATAAAAATAAAAGGTTTTCTTTTATGTCTTTACTAACACTCTTTTTTCTTTATATAGATCTGAGTTTCTGACCTACATCTCTTCCCTCTCTTGAAGAACTTTTTTTGGCATTTTTTGCAAGGTAAATCTACTAATGACAAATTCCCTTACTTTTTGTTTGTCTGAGAAAGTTCTCCACTTCTATATGATTCTTTCTCTGGATACAGAATTCTAGGTTAATGGCTTGTTTCTTTCTGCACTTTAAATATTTCACTCTATTCTCCTCTTGCATAGTTTCTCATGTAAATTCTGATGATGTAATTCTTATATTTGTTCCTCTATAAAGTGATTTTTATTCTCTTGCTTCTTCCAATATTTTCTCTTTGTCTTTGGTTTTCTAAAGTTTGAATATGATAAGCCTGGGTGCTGGCTTTTTTGGTATTTATCATGCTTGGTGTTTCTCAAGCTTCTGAACCTATGGTTTGCTGTTTGTCATTAATTTTAGACTCAGCCGTTATTACTTGAAATATTTCTTCTTTCTTTCCTCTGGTATTCATATTACACATATGTTAATTGTTCCACAGTTCTTGGATTTCATGTTCTCTTTTTATTTTTTTCATTCTTTTTTTTCTCCTTGCATTTCTGTTTTGGAAGTTTCTACTGACATTTTCCAACTCACTAATCTTTTCTCAGCCATGTCCAGGCTACTGGTGAGAGCTTCACAAGCATTTTTCATTACTCTTAACAGTGCTTTTGATTTGATTTGATTTCCTTTGGATTCTCTTTTAGAGTTTCCACCTCTCTTCTTACATTACTCACCTATTTTTTCATGTTGTCCATTTTTTCCCCACTGAAACCTTTAGAATAGTAATCATAATTATTTTAAATTCCTAGTCTGATGATTTCAAGATCTCTAGCTGTATCTGGGTCTGGATTTTTTGCTTGTTTTATCTTTTCAGACAGTGTGTGGTTTTTTTTCTTGACTTTTAGCATGCCTTGTAACTGTTGAGAATCAGACTGGGTGATATAAGCTCAGGTAAATAAAAGTTTGGTTTGAGGGTTGTTACTTACCTGGGTATGAGTTACACTGTGTTTACTGTTTATTATAGCTGTAGGTGTCTGATGCTTACTTTCCTCTAATGTATTTCTCCTCCCTCCCTCCCTCCCTCCCTTCCTTCCTTCCTCCCTCCTTCCTTCCTTCCTCCCTCCTTCCTTCCTTCCTTCCTTCCGTCCCTCCCTTCCTCCTTCCTTCCTTCCTTCCATCCCTCCTTCCTTCCTCCCTCCCTCCTTCCTTCCTTCCTTCCTTCCTTCCTTCCTTCCTTCCTTCCTCCCGTCCCTCCTTCCTTCCTTCCTTTCCTTTTTCTTTCTTTCTTCTTTCTTTTCTTTCTTTCTTTCCTTTCTTGTCTCCCTGTTGCCTTTGAGTTGAAACTCCTTAAGTAGAGTCTGAGCCTTGCAGTTATTTTCAGCTGTAAACCCTGTTGTGCTGGTAAGGTATGGTAGGAAGCAGGTAGAGAAGCATTTGGATGTTCTCTGACCAAGTCACAGTCTTTTAGTAAGACTGTGCCCTGTGCTTGCACCTTCACAAGTGATTCTTAGCTTTTCTCTCCCACTTACAAGAGACAGGAAAATCAGAAGGGGCTGGAGGTGGGTGTGTCTCTGCCCCCATGTGGGTTAGGCTCCAACAGTTACCCTTGAGGACAGAGAGAGAAGAGAAGGCTCCAGGTATATTTCAGAACGACTATTTTCCCCGTCCCTTTGCCAGTGTGGAGATTTCTTGCTAATCTGCCCTATGAGAACCTGGTGGGGCTCTTGGAAATAATATAAAAGTGTAGTGGGCTCCTTAAGACTGGACTTCCCTGGAGTTTAACTCTCAAGCTAGTTCACAGTCAGTTTCCAGCAATTTGTCAACTGCTGTTTAGGTTTCCTACGCATTTCTGACTCCTGTAATTCTGTGTATTCTCTGTACTTGCCTGTTTCTTCAGTTTTCTGGGTGTCAATTCCTATTACCTCAATTTTCTGATAGATTTAAGGCTTTTCTTGTTGTGAGAATGGAGGTGATGACTTGGACTTTACATGGTCAAGAAGAAGCCAGAAGCTATGTCAAATATTTAAATTCTCTGTTTGTTTCAAGTCCCACAAGGTGTTACTGCTATTTTATAGAGCTGATATCCTTGTATGTGTACACACACATTTATTATCTTCATTCTTCACACATTTTGCTCCAGTCTTCCATCTGTGAGACTTTTACTTCTATCCAAAGAAAGTCCTTTACATTTCTTTAAATTTGTGCCTAATGAGCTCTCTTATTGTTAGCCTCAAAATATCTATTTTCCTTTTGTTATTGAAGGATATTTTTGCT
This sequence comes from Phataginus tricuspis, assembly GCA_029783875.1. NCBI lineage: Eukaryota > Metazoa > Chordata > Mammalia > Pholidota > Manidae > Phataginus > Phataginus tricuspis. The sequence continues at coordinate 7,278,907 of JAQQAC010017683.1, read as the reverse complement.
GGACATAAAATTCTAGGTTGACAGTTGTTTCTTCTTGGCACTCTGAATATATCATTTCATTATCTTCTGACTTGTTATTTTCATTAAGAAATCATCTGCCTTTTCAGTATCTGACTATTGAAAATAACTTTTTTTTTCTCTTCAAGCACTTAATATAGTCTCTGTCTTTGGTTTTCAGCAATTTCACTATTGTATGTCTAAATGTGTATTTATTTGCATTTATTTACTTTGAATTTATTGGAATTCTTAAGTTGTTTGTTAATATCTTTTGTCAGTTTGGAAAATTCTCAGCCATTATCTTTTCTAATGTTGTTTCTATTCCATTTTCTCTCTACTACTTCTGGAATTCCATATGGACACAGTTAGACCTTTTCATTGAGTAATTTTGTCCTTGCCTCTATGTTTTCCCTACTTCTCTCTCTCCTACTTCACTCTAAATAATTTCTTCTCATTTGGCTTCCAATTCATTAATTCTCTCTTTTACTTGTCTAATGTATTGTTAATCTAATCCATTAGATTCTTAACTTCAGTTACTAGGTTTTTCAGTTCTAGAATTTCGAGTTGGCTGTTTTTCACAGCTGTTAAGTTGCTTTTTATAATTTTAAGATTTCCGGAAAAAATTTCAACTTTGACTTGTATCTTCTTGATCATGTAATTATTATTGCAATAAAGTATATGCCTTGTAATTCAAATACATGGAACCCCTAAGGTCTTTTTCTATTGTTTGTTGCTCAGCATTAAGGAGAATAGTCCACAGAGCAGGAGATTCTTTTAATTCCATTAGTTCTTCTTTCTACAAAATTTAATACTCAACAGGCAAATTTAGTCTAAATATCTACCAAGAAAGCTATCAGGGGATGGCACAAGGGTAAATCCTGGAGTGATGCTGGTGTGCCCAGCAGAGAGGCAGTGTGGCAGATTGGCTCAGAGCACAGCTCTATAGCCCGACTGCTATAATTCTTATTCTATAGCTTCTACTTATTAGCTTTGATACCTTAAGCAAGTTGTTTAGTCTCATGGTGTCTTACTGTGTCTGAAGCATAAAATGGAGACAATTGTACTACCTCCCTCATAATGTTGTTGTGGGTATTAAGAGTTTTTTTCTACTACACCCATTAGGATGGCTGTTATTAAAAAATATGTAAGACAACAAATGTTGGTATGGATGTGGAGAAATAGGACCCTATGCACTGCTGGTGGGAGTATAAAATTGTGCAGTTGCTGTGGAAAGCAGTATGGTAGTTCCTCAAAAAATTAAACATAGAATCACCATTTGATCCATCAATTACACATTTGGATATATACACAAAAGAATTGAAAGTAGGGACTTGAAGACAATTTATACACCCATGTTCATAACAGCATTATTCATAATAGCCCAAAGTGGAACAACCCAAATGTCCATCAACTAATGAATGGATTTTTAAAAAATGTGGAATATTATTCAGCCTTCAAAAGGAAGGAAATTCTGACACATCTGACAACACAGATGAACCTTGTGGACATTATGTTAAGTGAAATAAGCCAGTCACAAAAGGAAAAATCATATAAGGTTCCACCTATATGAGGTTCCTAGAGTGGTCAAATTTAGAGGCCGAAAGTAGAATAGAGGTTGCCAGGGGTTGGGCAGAGGGGAGAATCCATATAAAGCTTCAGTTCAGAAAAACAAAGAAGTCGAGATGGATGGTGGTGATCATTGCACAACATGAATGTACTTAATGATACTATACTGTACACTTTAAAGTGGCTTAAATTATACATTTATATTATGTACAATGTAGCATATATATTTTTAAGGTTACAGTGCTTTATAGGAGTGTGTAAAAAATATTGGCTATTACTAGCTATTCTGAGATGTGGACAAAGAGAAGGCAAACTATAATCATTATAGAAGGTTGCAGGACTATTTGAACATGTCGTGCAGAAGCCACCTCCTTCTCCTTATTTTCCTTTCCTGTTTACAGGTGAGTGTCTAGCCATCCTCCACAAATTCCCAAATCACTGGGTCAGGCAACTTCCCACTTTCCCTTGCCCAAGAATGGCCTGACACTAGGACAGTGGTTCCCAGAGTGGCAGAGCAGACCCCTCAGAAACATTTCCATTTCTGAACCTGTACTCATATTTGCCTGCACATACATAAGAATCTTTATATAGTAACAAAATTAACCAAAACAGTTGTTATCAATTTTGGAGATGTGGAAATTGTGTAAATAGCTGCCAGGTACGGGAGGGAGGCTTCACCATATACCAGCTTATCATTTTTAAATGTTTGAACCATATGGAAATATAAATTATTAAAAATTATATTAATTACAAATTAAAAATTGTTTCTATTTGCATTCTTTAAAAGCAAAAGAAAGACATTAGTTAATGACATTAAGTCTGCGGATTGGGGCTGGGGTCCTCATGTGGCCTGCATGTCTTAGGTCAAGCACAGGTGGAGAAGAGGTGCTGGCCTTCCAGCAGTGACTGAAGAATGCTCCACGTTCCCTGCAGCTCTCCGGAGGGGCTTAGATGGGGACCTGGAGGCAGATGAGGGTGGCCAAGAGAGCCAAGTAGCTCAGAGTGGAGCAGAGGTAATGGCACAAGGCAGAGACCTTGGAAGAGATTTGGCAGCAAGGCAACCAGGTGTGGGCAGAAACCCCAAGAGCACAGCCAGAGCAGAGTCCCCTGGGGGCACCCCAAGAGGGTCTGTAGCAAATGCAGAGGCTCCAGCGTATAGCAAGAGAGGAAGCTCAGAACAAGTCACAGTGCAGAGTGGGCATCTGCCTGTGGGGAACTGTGCAGAGCATTTAACACTCAGCTGAACACCTACTAGGCTCACAGGGACCCCTGCACATGATGACGTCCTGGGGGTCACATCTGGTAGGGAGCATGGGGCTGTGCACAGTCACTGCCATCCACAGCAGCAGGTGCTAGCATGGAAGGCTTTGTGGGAACCAAGCAAAGTCACAGTCCCCAGGCCCTGATGGAGCTGCTGTCCCACAGAGAGCATGAATGGGGCACAGAAAGTGGGGCGCAAGCCTAACAAACATGCTGGGTAAACATCAAGGCCAGGAAAGAGGGAGGGTAGAGGGGCATGTTTGAAGATGTCTGTGTGGGAAAGGGCAAAGTCAGCTGTTTTGATGCATATGGGAGTGAAACCACCCAGGCCAGGTTTGCACAGAAAGCTGAGCACACTGGTGGCCCTCCAGAGCACCCTGCGTCCAGAGACCAGAGGACAGTCTTGCCTGGTGGGAGGCTCAGGAGGCAGACGCTCTCCTTAGAGCCAGGGGCAATGGCAGGGCTGCTTGTCTCCCCCTTCTCTTTCGGCAGATTCAGCCAAGAGACTAATTGCTATCAGGTACCATTCCCCAGCCGGGGCAAATGCACCACAGCTAGCTGCAGGGAGAGTGGTTCAGGCAGCAGCCACACTGGGAGATGATCCCACCTCACCAAAGCCCTGGGAGCCCTCCCTAGGAGCACCAGGAACTCCTCTCCAGACCTTCAAATGGGACCTCAAGGAGGCAGTTTGTGTCAATGCAAAACAGTCATTGGCCTAAGCTTGTGGTTACCTGAGGGTAAGGCTTCCCAAATCCTTCCTTGTACTACTTTGGATCTGAAAGATATTTAGGGGTAGATATTTCAGAAGAAAAGGGGGATTCCAGGGTTAATAAATTTAGGAAATGCTGGGTTACATAGAAGTAAAGAGGTTTCTTCATTGCAGGACTTCTCAGAGCCTTTAATATCCTAAATCATTGTGACTCTCCAAGAGGAAAATATAGTATCCAGAGTTGCCCAGATGCAGTTCACATGGGATCATTTTTTGAGAATGTCCAAGCTCCGAGGGCCCCAGTTGAGAAGTTGAGACAACTGCTCGCTCTTAGGCAGATGCAGTACTCTAAGAGGCAGCATTTTGAAGGCAAGGCCCCTTCAAAGTAGACTCTATTCCTCTTCATCCCAGTGGCTTTTAAACATATTTAATTGGCCCCTTGGGAGGAAGGAACTGGGCGTGATGAGAAGGAGAAACTTCAGCTAAGCAAAGTTTCCCAGGACTAGGGAACACTTGGGACTAATTGCCAACAATCTCTTTAACCAAGGAGTTTGTTGTTCACTTGCTTCTGAATCAACTGGGAAACCATAATGACCTTTAAAAAGTAGAATGACTCAGCCATCCGGAAGAAGGAAATCCTGCCATTTGTGACAACTTGGATGGACGTTGAGGACATTATGCAAGTGAGATAAGTCAGACAGGGAAAGGCAAATATTATTTGATCTCACTTATGTATGGAATTTAAATTTTTTAAACTTCTTTAGACTCTCAGAGAAACAGAGAGTAGAAGGTGGTTACTGGGGACTGGGAAGCAGGGGAAACGGGAAGATGTTGGTCAGAATAAACTTCCAGTTATAAGATTAACGAGTTTAGGGATCTAATATACAGCATGGTGATTATAGTAATAATTCTGTATCATATTACTTGAGTGTTGCTAAGAGGGTAGACCTCACATGTTCTCACCACAAAAAGAATGGTAACCATGTGACAGGATGGAGGTGGTAGCTAGTACTGTGGGAGTAGTCATTTTGCAGTTTATAAGTGTATCAAATCAACAGGTTGAACACCTTAAATACACAATGCTATGTGTCAGTTATATTTCAATATAGCTGGAGAAAAAAATTAAAATATTATGGGATCTTGGAAGAGGAAAAAGACAATAGATAAAAATGAATGAAATCTGAATAAAACATTCAATATGGCTTATTAAGTATAACACTATTCCATAGTATATGCGCTACCATAGTAATATATAGCACATATATACATTTACATTATAGTGTAAATGTACATTATAGAAATGTTCATAATAGAAGAATGTGAGGTATATGAGAACTCTCTATACTGTCTTCTCGATTTTTCTGTGAATCTAAAGCTATTTTAAAAATAAAGTCTATTAAAAATTTTCAAAAGCAGAATGCCACAATCTCTCCTCCTGTTTCCACACTTGACAAACGTGGCCTTTACCCGCCGTAAGCTCTGTGTGCCCTTCTTCTTAGCAGCCCTGCCTGGGCCAATTTTTCAGAGACATTTCAGAAGATTTTTATCAAAAGATTGGAATTCAAAGTCTCTCTGCTAATTGAGGCAAAGAATTCAAATAACAAGAGGACTCTATTCCCAGCACTTTTTGCTTCAAGCTTTGCTGAGAATTACTGGATGTACCTAAATTTTTGTTAGGGGCACAGTTTTTGCTTTATGGATTATGGCAAGCAAATTGGGTAAAACTCAGATTTTAGTAGCTGTGAAGCATTACTCAAAAAAGGTAAGACTGGTAGGAGATTATCTCGAAGGCCATTATGAGATGGGGCAGGATGCATGTGCCAGGTGACCAAGGGGAGCCCGGGTGTGGAAGGCCCGCACACTCCGAGGCAGCTTTCCCTGCCACTCTGTGAGAAGGCCCAGCCAGCTGCATGAGTCTCATGATCACCCTTTCATTCCCCAGCCATTCTGTTCTTCTCAGGCAGTCGGCTGCTATAGACAAAGTCAGGCTGAGGCAAAGTAACTTCTTGCCACGGTTCCAGCCCAAATGTCTTCTTAGGAACAGGCATCTTAAAGGAAGCAAAGGTCAAACTGACTCTCACATAATGGGACTCACAGTTGGGGAGATCTGCCATTGCTCTGGAGTGAAGACCTAAGAAGCGTGAGCCATGACATTTAGAATTCGGAAGATGCCCTGTTAGGTTCTAGCAGACAGCAGAACATTACATTCAGACTTAGGTTAATTCTAGCGCAGTGACACACCGGGGCCTCTTACATGGGGTTAGTGGACTTGTGGATTAAGAGATGCCAGGAATTTGGTTAGAAGAAAAACCAGCTCAGATAATCCTCTTTCTTTGGAACTTCCAGAAGCTCCTGCTGTGACCAGGCCAGCCCACCACAGAGTCAGGCACACTGCCCTCCTTTGCCCAGACTGGCCACACTGGTTCTTTACATTCATACCGTAAGACTTATCCAAAGCTTTGACCAAATTGATCAAATTGATTATTTCCACTGCAGAGTTGCCGTCTTTATCTTCATTGTGGAGATTATTCTGAAAATTAAAAAATATTAAATATTTGGCAGGTTTTCATCCATGTGCTTGTTATCCTGGCACATGTCATTTGCAACATTGCAACATAGCCCACTGAGAAGCCAGAAATAAATAAATAAGAGGGAGGAGAGGAAGAAAGGGAAAGAAAGCTCTCACGGCCAGACAGGAAAGCATTGTCCAGGTGGGCTCCTTCCATTGCTACCTCTATGATGGGTTCTCAGAGCCCATGTCCTCTGTGCAGAATGACCAGTGATGGAGGCATATTAAGATCTCCAGCTCCTCCACTAGCCTGGAGCTGTGTGGAGTGGAGGAAGCTGGTGTGAAAAGCTGCAGCCAAGATTCAACAATTGATGGGACAAGGAGTCCTCCGGAGAATGACCAGCATACTTCAGCCAATGTGGCCCCTGAAGCTCACCAGGAAAAGACCGTCAGCTTTACAGACAGATGGGAGTTTCCACGGCCTACAACCCAAATATCTGACAATTTCATTTCCCACAAGTGGGAAAACTTGCTTTGTTTATCTGTTAGTCGGTGGCAGATTTACAGAGAAATGGAGAAAGACTTTATGGTGGTAAAAAGCATTGATAGAGGCCTCTGTAGGCCTCTGCCTAATCTAGTTACCCATTCATTTATTTTTTATGTTTTTATTAACTTTTTAAAAATCGAAGTATAGTTGATAATCTTATATTAGTTTCAAATATACAATACAGTGGTTTACCAGTTACCCACATTATTAAATCCTCACACCAACTCGTGCAGTTAGAGCCTGCCAACATAAAAAGATGCTATAGAACCAACCACTGGCTATATTCTCCATGCTCTACTACCATCCCTGTGACCAACTTAAATTATGATTGAGAATTTTTGGGCCCCTTTATCCCTCTTCCCCTCCCCACCCACTCACTCCAACCTCTGCCCTATGGTAACTACCAGTCACTTCTCAGTGTCTATGAGTCTACTGCTATTTTATTCATTTTGTTTTGTTTTGTTTTTAGATCCCACAAATAAGTGAAATCAAATGGTATTTGCCTTTCTCCACCTGACTTACTTCACTTAGCCTAATACCCTCTAGGTCCATCCACGTTGTCCCAAATGGCAAGATTTCTTTCCTTTTTGTTGCTGAATAATATTCCATTGTATGTACCACTTCTTCTTTATCCATTCATCTATTGATGGACAGTTGGCTTCCTTCCATAACTTGGTTATTGTAAATAATGTGGCAAGAAACATAGGGGTACATATGTCTTTTCAAATCAGGGACTTTCTTTTCTTTGGATAAATTCCTGGAAGTGGAATTACTGGGTTGTATGGTATTTCTCTTTTTAGGTTGTTGAGGAACCTCCAGACTGCTTTCCAATTTACATTCCCACCAACAGCATAGGAGGGTTCCCTTTTCTCCACATCCTTGCCAGCATGTGTTACTTCTTTTCTTTTGGATAGTGGTCGTTCTAACTGGTGTAAAGTGCTATCACATAGTGGTTTTGATTTGCATTTCGCTAATGATTAGAGAGGTGAACTACCTTTCCATGTCCCTGTTGGCCGTCTGTATTTCTTCTTTAGGAAAACATCTATTCAGGTCCTCCACCCATTTTTTAATGAGGTTATTTGTTTTTTTGGTCATTGAGGCATATGAGTTCTTTATATATTTTGGATGTTAACCCCTTATTAGATGAGTCATTTATGGATATATTCTCACATGCTGTAGGATACCTTTTTGATCTACTGATGGTGTCCTTTGCTGTATAGAAGCTTTTTAGTTTGATGTAGCTCCAATTTTTCATTTTTTATTTTGTTTCCCTTGCCTGAGGAGAAGTGTTCAGGAAAAAGTTGCTCATGTTTATATTCAAGAGATTTTTGCTGAGATTTTTGCCTATGTTTTCTTCTAGGAGTTTTATGGCTTCATGACTTATATTCAGGTCTCTGATCCATTTTGAGATTACTTTTGTGTATGGAGTTAGACAGTAATCCAGTTTCATTCTTTCGCATGTAGCTGTCCAGTTTTTCCAACACCAGTTATTGAAGGGACTGTCTTTTCCCCATTGTATATCCATGGCTACTTTAATCATGTATATCTGTGGGTTTACATCTGGGCTCTCCATTCTGCTCCATTGATCTATGGGTCTATTCTTATGCCAATATCAAACTGATTGATTACCTTAGCTTTATAGTATATCTTGAAGTCAGGGAGTGTAATACCCCCATTTTTGTTCCTTCTCAGGTTTGCTTTATATATTTGGGGTCTTTTGTGGTTCCATATGAATTTTAGGATTATTTCCTCTAGTTCATTGAAAAATGCCATTGGTGTTTTGATAGGGATTGCAATAAATCTGTAAATTGCTTGGGCAAGGTGGCCATTTTGACAATATTTATTGTTCTTATCCATAAACAGGGAGATTTCCATTTATTTGGATCTTCCTTAATTTCTCTCATCAGTGTCTTATGGTTTTCAAAGTACAGTTCTGTCACCTCCCTGGCTAGGTTTATTCCTAGGTATTTTATTCTTTCTGATGCAATTGTACATGGAATTTTCCTGATTTCTCTTTCTAGTTCATTGTTAGTATATAGGAATACAACAGACTTATGTATATTAATTTTGTACCCTGAAACTTTGCTAAATCCAGTTACTAGTTCTAATAGTTTTTTGGTGGAGTCATTAGGGTTTTCTATATATAATATTATGTTGTCTGCAAATAATGATAGTTTTACTTCTTCATTACCAATTTGTATGCCTTTTATCTCTTTATCTTGTCTGATTTCCATAGCAAGGACCTCCAGTATTATGTTGAATGAAAGTGGTGAGAGTGGACACTTCATCTTGTTCTGATCTTAGAGGAAAAGTTTTCAGCTTTTTGCCATTATGATGTTAGCTGTGGCTTAGTCATATATGGTCTTTCTTATGTTGAACTATGTTCCCTCTACACCTATTTTATGGAGAGTTTTTATCATGAATGGATGTTGAAATTTGTTAAATACTTTTTCTGTATCTATTGTGATGATCATATGGTTTTTATCCTTTGTTTTGTTGATGTGACATATCACACTGACTGATTTACAAATATTGTACCATCCTTGCATTCCTGGAATAAATCCCACTTGTTCATGAAGGATAATCCTTTTTATGTATTTTTGAATTTAGTTTACTAATATTTTGTTGAGGATTTTTACATCTATGTCCATCAGAGATATTGGTCTATAATTTTCTTTTTTTTTTGTAGTGTCTTTGTCTGGTTTGGTATTAGAATTATGCTGACTTCATAGAATGAGTTTAGAAGTATTCCCTCCTCTTCTACTTTTTGGAATACTTTAAGAAGGATGGATACTAGCTCTTCTTTAAATGTTTGGTAGAATTCAGCTGTAAAGCCATCTGGTCCTAGATATTTTGGGAGGGAGTTTCTTGATAACCAATTCAATTTTTTTACTGTAATTCGTCTTTTCAGATTTTCTGTTTCTTCCTGGGTCACTGTTGGGAGGTTGTACTTTTCTAGGAATTTGTCCATTTCTTCTAGGTTGTCTAATTTATTGTCATAAAATTTTCATAGAATTCTCTAATAATTCTTTGTATTTCTGTGGTGTCAATTGTAACTATTTCTTTTTTTATTCTGATTTTGTTTACTTCTGTCCTCTCTCTTTTTTTCTTGGTAAGTCTGGCTAGGGGTTTGTCTATTTTGTGTATTTTCTCAAAGAACCAGCTCTTGATTTCACTGATTTTTTTCTATTGTTTTATTCTTCTCCATTTTATTTATTTCTGCTCTGATCTTTATCATGTCTCTCCTTCTACTAACTTTGGCCTTCATTTGTTCTTTTTCTAGTTTCTTTAGTTGTGAGTTTAAACTGTTTATTTAGGATTACCCTTGTTTCTTGAGGTATGTCTGTATTTCTATGTACTTCCTCCTTGGAACTGCTTTTGTGGCATCCCATGTATTTTGAACTGTTGTATTTTTGTTTTCATTTGTCTCCATATATTGCTTGATTTCTTCTTTGTTTTGTTCCTTGATCCATTGATTATTTAGAAGCATGTTTTTTAGCCTCCATGTGTTTGTGGATTTTTTTTTCTTCATGTAATTTATTTCTAGTTTCATACCATTATTATCTGCAAAGATGCTCAGTACAGTTTCAGTCTTTTACCAAGGCTCTCTTTTGTCCTAATATGTGATCTATTCTGAAGAACATTCCATGTGCACTTGAGAAAAATGTGTATCCTGCTGCTTTTGGGTGCAATGTTAAGTCCAGCTGATCTAGTATGTTGTTCAGGCCTCTGTTTCCTTATTTATTTTCTGTCTGATGATCTGTCCATTGATGTAAGTAGGGTGTTAAAAACCCCTAAAATGATCGCACTGCTGCTATTTTTCCCTTTAGGTCTGTTAATATTTGTTTTACATATTTAGGTGCTCCTATGTTGGGTGCATAGATACTTATCATTTTCATATCTTGTTGGACCGATCCCTTTATCATTATGGAATGTTCTTTGTCTCTTGTTACCTTCTTTGTTTTGGAATCTATTTTGTCTGATACAAGTACTGCTACTCCTGCTTTTTTCTCCCTATTATTTGCATGAAATATTTTTTTCCACCCCTTCACTTTCAGTCTATGTGTGTCTTTAACTTTGAAATGAGCCTCTTGTAGGCAGCATAAGTGAGTCTTCTTTCTTTATCCATTCAGCTTCCCTTTGTCTTTTGATTGGTGCATTCAGTCCATTTACATTTAAGGTAATTATTGATAGGTATGTACTTACCGACATTTTATTAATAGTTTTCTGGTTGTTTTTGTAGTTTCCCTCTGTTCTTTCTTTCTCTCTTATACTATTCACCTGTTATTTGATGGTGGCATTCTGATTGTATTTCTATTTTTTAATTTTTCATGTATCTATTATTGGCTTTAGCCTTGTGGTTACCATAATGTTCATAGTTTTCTAAATATATAATAGTCTATATTTGATCACTCTATTTGGAACACAGTCTAAACATACATCTTTTTTTATTCTTGTTCCTCCTCTACACTTCACATATTAGCTTTTATAATCTTCATTTTTTGTGTATCTATTGACTGATTTTGTGTAGAGTTTATTTTACTACTTTTATTATTTCTTTGTTTTTTAGGTTCATACTTGCTTAGAAAGTTATTGATCTCTTACCTTTACTGTGGATTTATTTTCACAGATGAAAAATATTTAGGCTTAAGAATATTTCCACCTATGGGAGTCCCTTTAACATATCCTGTAAGGCCAGTTTAGTGGTGGTGAATAATTTTAACTTTTGTTTATCTGGGAATCTTTTAATCTTTCCTTCAATTCTGAATGACAACCTTGCTGGGTAGAGAATTCTTGGCTGATGGTCCTTCTGTTTCACTACATTAAATATTTCATGCCACTCACTTCTGGCCTGTAAAGGTTCTGCTAACAAGTCTGCTGATAGCCTGATGGGTTTCCCTTATAAGCAGTCTTTTTTCTCTTTCTGGCTGCTTTCAATACCCTTTCCTAATCCTTGATCTTTGTCATTTTAATTATTATATGTCTTGGTGTTGTCTTCCTGGGGTTCCTGTTGTTAGGGGGTCTCTGCATTTCCAGGACCTGGATATCTATTTCCTTCCCCAGATTGGGAGTGTTTTCAGCAATTATTTATTCAAAGATGCTTTCTACTCCTTTTTCTCTCTTCTTCTTCTGGTGCCCCTATTATGCAAATATTGTTTCATTTGGAGTTGTCACACAGCTGTCTTAGCATCCTCTCATCTCTAGAGATTCTTTTTTCTCACTGCTCTTCAGCTTCATTGTTTTCCTGTTCTCTAATTTCCAACTCATTGATTGTATCCTCTATTTGTAGCAATCTGTTATTCATTCCCTCCATTGTATTTTTCATTTCTGTTACTGTATTCTTCAGCTCCGAGTTGCTCTTCTTCAACTCTTCTATCTCTTTGTTGAAGCCCTCCCTGAGATTGTCAATACTTTTCTGCAGATCAATGAGCATATTTATGGCTGTTATTTTGAAATCTTTATCAAGAAGATTGGTGATATCCATTTCATTTAGCCCCCTTTCTGTTGTCTTATCCTGTTCTTTTGTTTGGAACATATACCTCTGCCTTCTCATTTTGTCTAGGTTTCTGTGTGTCTTCATTTGTATTAGATAGATCCACTATGCCTCCTAGACTAGAGAGTAATGACTTTATGAAGAAGGCATCCTATGGTACCCAGAAGCTCAGGACACTTTGTTCACCTAACCTAGTTCTCCTTTGTAGTGGAGCCACAGTTTCTGTTGGTTGGCTGTTGGATGGGACTGCCTTTCTGCCTGTCTGCTGGCAGTGAATGGTCTCTGTTAGCAAATGCCCCTTGTGGGCCATGTAGTAGCACTACTGCTGGGATTTCTGCAGGCAGGCTGCCCTCTGTCTGCATGGCAGTGATGGCAGCACTACTGGGCTGACAGGGTGGGCAACAGGGTACACAGGGGAGCATGGAATGGGGCTGGGCTGTCATCAAGGAGGAAGGAGTGTTTGGAGGTGGCTCCCACAGGTGCCTTCCCTCTTAGGCTGAAAGGGGGCTAGCAAAGCTAGGAGAGCCTCTCTCCACCTGCCAGGCACCAGAATCTGACTGCTGCTGGGCTGAGCAGGCCAGGTGGGAAGGCAAGTGGATGCACAGAGAAGCACCTCAGGGCTGAGACACCAGTGAGGGGACAGAACATTTGGGGCTGGCTCCGCCAAGCACCCAACCAATTGGGCTGAAGGAAAGCTGGGGAAACATTTTCCTCCTGCCCTTTCTCCTGTGGAGTGAGTTCCATCCATCCCCCACCCCTCAGGCACCTTTTCCACTATTGATAAATCTTTCAAACTGCCACCTTTGTGTCGAATCTCAGTGGGACTGATGGATGGAGCATGCCTGTTCTCCACAAGTGTCAGGAGTCTCAGCCTCCAAGGGTGCCCCAACTCTACAAGGTGTCCAGCCCCATTAATCACCAAAGCCCAATGCATTGTGGACTCATATTCCCATAGAAGATCTACCAGACCAGGTGTGCAGAGTTTCTGAGAGCTTATCTTCTCCCTGCTCCTTTCCTCTCCCTCCTGCTTGGTGGCTGTATGGGGGAAAGGCTTGGGTCCACCTCAGTCACTGCTCTGCCACTTTACCCTCCTCTGTGTGGTCTTCTCTTCTTCATCAGGTGTTGATGGTCTGTTCTTCAGGTCATTTTCAGGGTTAGTTGTTTTTGCTGTCATTGCTTCTTTGGTGTGTATGTGGGAGGAAGTTTTCACCTTGCCTTCCTACTCCACCATTCTTTCCACCTGAAGTTCCATTCATTTATATGATTGTCTTTTGTCTTTGGTAGCAATACTAAAGATTTTAAATTCCTCTCTAGTCTTCTTCATTCATAGGGCATTGTTCACTGAAATATGAGTTTAATTTACAAAGCATTTTTTTCCAATCTACCACTCATCTTTTTTATTTCAGAGAGTCTGCCAATTGAGTCATTCATAGTCAATACTATCTTGCTTTAAAATGTTTGTAAATCATTCAGAAATGGGAAAAGTGGAAGCTTTCCTCCGCAGCCAATCCCAGAAGCAATATAGTTTGTTGCATGGATATGAGTCATAGCTCAAATAAGACTTTGGGAAGGAAGGCATTTGAGACAGGCCTTCCACATCAGGATTCACAGAACTTTTGCTTAGACAGTGTCTTGCCAATGGGTTTCAGCCCCAGGCAAGTTTACTATGGATTCAATGTGACCAAAGAAATTGACAGCAAAATGTTCTTGGGGTGAAAGGGTTATACCCAACTTTATTTCCACAGTGGCAGGTCAGTCACTAAAATCCTGTTCACTCAGAGCGAGTCTGCATGCAGCAAGTCAGTCTCTGCCTCTGGGCCCCTCTGTCTGCACAGCTGTCCTCTGGGCTCCTCTGTCCACACAGCCATCCTTGGGGCCTCTCTGCCTGCACAGCCATCCCACACAGCCATCCTCTGGGCCTCTCTGCACAGTCATCCTGCACAGCCATCCTCTGGGCCTCTGTCCTTGGCGCTGTCACCACTCCAGCCTCTGCTCTGCTCTCCTGCAGCCTTGCAGCCATGCCACCGTGTCATGCCCAGAGCAATGGGAAGAGCTCTTATAGAGTCAACAGCCATGTATTGCCCATAGGTGTGCAGTGAGCTAGTCAACCAGGGCCAGGTGAGAACCCTGGCCACAGGGACTCTCATTTTATCCACAGACAGTATCACTCTAAGTCCCCAGGTCTCTACCACATTGCCCTCTCTTCCCAGCCTGGTCTTCCCTTTTCCCTGCCCATCACTCATCCTGGACTGGGGGCCATGCTCCAGCTCACAGGGTCTGCTGGTCTGCCTGAAGCCCTGCTGTATCCCACCTGTAGCTCTTTGCCTAAAGTGCCTCCTTTCCTGAAATCTGCCACCTGGACTCCCACCCAAACTGCGTGCCCATTTGAAGCCTTCCCCCCTCTCTTTGGATGAGTTCTCTCTCCCTTTACATATTCCTATTACTTTGCAGTCTGATTAGAATGTTCCCGGAGTCTGCCTTGTATTTCAGATGTGTTCATGCAGGTGCCATCTCTCCCACTAGCGTGCAAACCTTAGAAGTCATTTCTGAGTCATTCACACATCTCTGCACAGAATAAAAGATGTTCTATCAGTAGTAAATTGAAGTGAATCAACTGTGGATAGCAAGAAAAAAGAGGTCAAGGCAAGTAAGTTAAGTTAAAAGGCAAATGACAAACTGGGGAAAATATTTGTCTCCTTATATAGTGACAAGTTCATCATCTTTAATATATATGAACAGGCTTAAAGATAAAGACCCTATTTAAAAAATGAACAGGAGATATGCAAAGTTCACAGAAACAGAAATGCAGAGAGCCCTTAAACAGGAAAAGATGCCCAACCTTACTAATAGTAAAATAAATTCAAATTAAAATGACACATCTAATAGAACACTCCACCAAACAATAACAAATACACATTCTTCTCACATTCACAAGGAACATTCTCCATGATAGACGCTGTGCTATGCCATGAAACAAGCCTGAATAAGTTTAAAAAAATTGAAATCATCCGAAGTATGTTCTCCAACCACAGTGGAATTATCTTAGAAACCAAATACAGAGAGAAGTTTGAGAAATTCACCACTATACATACCCCTAAGCAACCAATGGGTTAAAGTACAAGTCACATGAAAAATTTATAACTACTTTAGGGTGAGCAAATGAAAACACAACATACCAAAACTTATAGAATGCCACAAAAGCAGTGCTCAGAGGGAAACTGATAACTCTAGATATCTATATTAATAATAAAAACCTCAAATCAATAATCTAATCTTCAAGTTTACTTGTGGAGAGGGAAGGATTAGGGAGAGAGATATCTGTGTGGTAGTGAGACATTTCTGAATAAATTTTGTTTGCAGTTTTGACTTTCCAATCATGTATATGTCTTATATACTTACAAAAAAAAAACCAATTCCTAAAAATCAAAAGGAAAATTAAATAAGTGAACCCAACTGTGTATCAAGTTTGTAGGATAAACACACAGAGAAGAATCACTTTAAGTGATTTTTAAAAACCTAATGGACATGCCTAAGGTCCAAAAGAACAAAGCAATGTTTTAAACTGCTTTCAGTAATTGTATCATTAACAGCTATGTTGGTATTGCTGCTCTGAAAGTATACCTAGGATAAAACAAGAAAAATTATATTAATGTCATTAGGATAAGAGTCAGCATAAGCCAAAAGAGACACAAATATAAAGTCAAGGACACTAAAATCATTGTGTTTCTAAATTGGAATTGGAATAATCAGTATGAACTCAAGATGCATTTTTATATATAATGTTATTATATGTAATTATTATATATAATATACATATATGTACACATCTTATATATAGTATATATTATATATATAAAACTTCATAGTTCTGCTCACTGAAAAGGCCTAGAAACAATTCAATTCAGAAGCAAATACTGGTTTCTCAGTACCATTTCCCACTAAAAGGAACCAGGGCTCCTTGGAGAAATGGCTAGGCCCAGGTCTAGGCGAGAAACGTACAAGAGGAGCCCAGAGCAACCTCTCGTTCCAGACAGCAGGGGAGCTCTCAGGCTCTCGGTGTGATGCCAGAGGCATGTGAAATGGGGCAACCTGAGCGGCAGTCAGGACATTTACTGCTGTAGATCGATGTGCATCAAATATGTTTGAATCCGTGAATTCATACTGACACTGAAAAAAAGAAACACATCAGCACCTTGGGATGATGCCAGGAAGCTGCTAATTTCTCTGCAAACTGAAACCTTTCCCTGCTTTTCCCGTGTGAACTGTACTAACCAATTTGCTCAGGGTAAGTTTCTCTTTATAAATGAATCCCAGCTAATAAACGAAGAAGGAATGGTAGAATTAGCAGATCACTATTTTTCAGGTCCTAGTGGCATAAAGGGTCTGGGCCATCACCATCAAGCTCTACTAACCTCAGAAAAGAGAGTAAACTGCTGTCGGTGCCTCCCATAGAAGGACACACACAGCCAGTCAGTCTTGTCAGCGTCCTCCCTGAAGCCAAACATGCTTGGATAGCTTACCGCTCGCTGGTCAGGAAACGTAAGGCACACAGGAGCATGAGGGACAACAACAGCGACTTGTCTCAAGAGTCCCCTTTGACAGGAACCCAAACCAAGACCCTCGGAGACAGAGTGTGGGTGCTGCCTCCACCTGGGGGCACCCCTGCCTGGCTGCCTCTGCCTTCTCAGAGATCCACACAGGTGAGCACACGGGTCCCGGACCCAGCTCCCAGCTCCCAGCTCCCTCACCGTCTGTGACAGCAGGCAAGCTGTTTATTCCCTTGGGGGCCCAGTGTCTTCATTTCTCCTTCAGAATAAGAAATATGCCCGCCTCCGAGGCTGGGTGATGAATGGGTTAATATGCAGGCAGCCGAAGCTGGCACCAGCTAACTTCGCAATGCATTTTCCCGGTCGCTAGTCTCAGCGCTATTACCATTGGCTTGGATTGCTCACTGGACACCTAGCAGTCCTCGCACACTAACAGCCTGTCCGTGGTTCCCATGCACTGTTTCTCGGGACTGGGTCATTCCAGGTGCCGTGCATGGAGCAGAGGCCTCCCGAGAGTGGGAATTCTGTTCAGGATCCACCTCCTACACACACCCACAGCTTCGGCTCCACACTGGGAATATAACGTAAGCTAGAGCCACGAGCCACAGATGTTGTTTTAAATTTTCTAGTAGTCCCTTTAAAAGAGTAAATAGGAGTTGATGAAAAAAAATGAATACTACATTTTATTCAATCCAATACATCCAAGATATCATTTCAATATGCAATCAATATAAAATTAGTATCACCAGGCTTGGCCAGTTTCTGTGTCTTCTGCTCAGAGAATATCTCAGTTTGGACTGGCCAAATTTCAAGTGTTTGGTCAGCAGCCACATGTGGCTTGGGCCACCATTCTGCACATGGCAGTTCCAGGTGGCCGGCCATGCCGTGCCCGCCCCAGGGTGGAGGGGTGTTCACCTGCAGAGGCCTGGAGATCTCATTCTGTCTGTATTATCTGAGAGCCAAATAAGAGAAAGGGCCTATTGGACTAGTGACAATAGTGTCCATGGCTGGAGAGGCGCTGACTGGTTGGCTGGGACGAGGCTGGTCATTGGCACTGACCGCTGAGCTTCCACACTTTGCAGCCATGACACGGCCAGCCATGGTGTGTGCCACAGAGGAGGGTGAGAGGCTCGCCTCCACAGGGCACCTCTCTGACAACTCACAGTCTGATTCCTGATGCCCCAGGGACGCCTGCCTCCAAATGCTGCCTTGACCCAGGCCATCACAACTACTGCCACTTACAGAATACCTTCTGCCCCCTCGAGGGACTCCTTCTAAAAGCCATGAGTCTATCAGACTCCCAGGGCCAACCACCAGTTTACTAAGAAAACAGCTGTGCTGCCAGGCCAGAGCTGTGGCTAGGTGGGCATTGCCCCGCTTGCCCCATCCCTGTGTGCATCAGCAAAACGTGAGGGCGTCACACTTTGACCCCCAAGCACCCACTCTGTTGGGACAAGGTTGTCAACCCTTGGCAGGCCCAGAACTGAGAGAAGCTGACGACAGTGAAGGACAGCCCCCCTCCCCAGAAAATGGCCCGGCCCGTCTGCACAGTCGTCATCCACCTCCAAGTTCAGAGGCGTCCTCCAGGTGTGAGTATTGCCTCCTGCAGCTGGGAGTGGGGTGTTGCCCCAGGTTCAGGCTGCACCCCTGTCTCTAGGGGTGAACATAACGGCCTGAGCCAGTGGTGCTCCCCTTCACACATTCTCTGGGCAAGTCAGCCACCCAGAAGCCTCCGTGTCCTGGTCTGTAAAATGGGAACTGCCTCACTGCCCTTGCATGTCTGTCACTCCTCTGTGACAGGTGTGTGGGGGGACCCGACCCTGCATAGAGAGTTGTATAGGGGGGAAATTTAGGGTTTGGGCTTTTTCTTTCCTGCCATGCTAAGAAAGCTCATGGAAAGCAGGAATAAGCACGCACATTGTTACAGCAAATCCCAAAATTGAGGAAGCTCCCATCACAGTGGCTCTGAGGCAACTAGGCTATGGTCACGCAGGCTGCTGGCAGAGTGGGGACAGCGGGGATTAGGAGCGCCCAGATGGGGACGAGTCCTGTGGGACTCACACTGCAAAGTGGAGTTCACCTTGACCTCCGGCCCAACCTCAGGTGATCTGAAAAAGGATTAGGGATGATCAGTGCGTGGGCCACCTTCTCCCAGCTCCCAGGGCCCAGCGCCACCCGCTTGATGAACAGTGAGGTCCAGTTGTCTTAATTAGGCAAACCCTGCTGACATTTCTAGCAGGGGCAGGCCTGGCTGGCAGGGAGGGTCACTTCAAAGGGGAAGTTCTAGCTCCCCCCGTCTCCCAGATCCCAAGGCTTCTCTCCTGGGATCCCACACTGAGCAGCCTGGCAAGCATGGGGCCCTGGCTTCCTTTTTTTAGCCTGGGATCCAGATCATGGGGCCATCGTCTCACCAGAATCATGAGGCCTGGACACAGGCACTCACATGCTTCTCATGTGGACTTCTCCTCTTAAAGGGTGGCCCCTTCCTCAGCCAGCTTCCTGCCTGGCCAGAGGAGGAGAGAAAGCTAGGCTGCACCCTTCCCTCTCTGCTGCTGCACCAGGTAAGCCCAGGTGTGCATGACCCCAGGTGTGGCTAAGCCCAGGTGAGGCTAGGCTCAGGTGCAGGGTCCTGCTTCCTGGGGCCTCTAGCTCTTCTCCTGCTGAGGTGGGCTGGACAGGGTGCTGTGGGAATGGCTGCTGAATCCGTGCCGAACCTGAGGGGAAAAGCATTGCCAGACAGCCACCAGCCGGGCTCTCATGCACAGAGGCTTCTTCAGGGCCAGTTTCTGAACATAGGTGCCAGGGATCTGCTGAGATGCTCAGATGCAGAGCTCAGCCTCCCTGTGTGTCACTCCTTGCCCCTTCGCTTCCTGGAGAGACTGTGCCTGTCCCAGAGAGCCCAGGGGACGCTGAAGTTTGGGTAGGGGGTTATACCTGTCAGGCTTTATCAGCTGACATTTTAACTATTAAAGTTCAGGGAAAAGATTGGTTACACACAAGGCTGTGAAGGGAGGTCGGATTCCCTCTCACTCCCGGGGGCAGTAGGAATTGGTTTCTGTAAGGCAGTTCAGCCATACACGCCAAAGAGCAACAATTCCATGTCTAGGCATCCATCCTGAGGAAATAATCCTGAGGGTAGGCCACATTTTGCATGGCGTTGTTTACTATAGTGAGGCACCGGGAATAGTCCCATGTCCAAAATAGAGTACTGGGCACATAAATCATGATCTATCCACAGGATGAAATAAAATGTAGTCACTTTGAAAATGACAGAAAACAATGTGTAATGATGTGTGGAATAATCATTTTTCATTACACACACACAAACACATGTCTAATCTATTCATAAAAAAATCTACTCCGGGTATTGGGAGTATACTGAAAAGCATGCTGTCCATTGTTATTTTAGGATGAAGGCTGCATGGGAGATGTTTATGCATTCCTTTGTACATTTCCTCTTCTTTTACTTTAATAATGTTCTAAAATTATGACTGAATTTTCTAAAATAATTTTTAATTATTATGAAATATATGTAATAATAAAATTACATTTCCTAAAGTAATGACTAAAATACATTTTCCTTTTTTTTTTTTTTAACCTTAGCAGCAATAGTGGAGATGTAGAAAAGAATGAAAATAGTTCCAGGAAGTGTCCCTGGGATGCCCAGGATGTAGGCAGTGAGAATGAAGGAGGGGAAAGAGGTAGGGAGAGAAAAAAGAACACAAATTTGCTCCATCTAAACTAAATATTTGGGGAGGAATTAAGAAGGGAAACTGGCCTCTCTGGGAGTGGACTTAAATAATATGGATTTGATTTTAGGGAGGGATTGTTTTTGAGAATGTTCATCAAATACTATCTTACAAACTATCTAGCACAGTTGTAATTCACGGCATTTACAATATTTGTAGCATAAGCTGGCCACTCTCTGCAGTGTGTTTTAGGCCTCAGAAAATACAATTGGAAACATAACTAATGTTGAATGTGTTTACTGTAATTGTTTATGTTTTATTGGTTATTTTCTAGGAGGAGTCTGGAATTTTGTTTGGCTCTTTGCAACCTCATTTGTTTTGAAAAGTTGATAAGTACAAGAAACAGAATGACACGTGGGCATTTTTAATGGCTAATAATCTTCATTCTGAACTGACAATAAAACAGACTTTGTATTAACTTACAATCCTCTTACTTGCAGCAATAGATGTTTTTAGAAAAGTCTCTTTTGCTTTGTTGAAAATGTTTCAAGATGTCCTATAATTTGTGTGAGTGTGAGTGTGAGTGTGTGTGTGTGTGTGTGTAAATTCTGGACCTGGGAAAACAGAAGCCTGCATCCAGGGGAATAATGGCGCCCAATCCCTGGTTTCCTTCCATGACCTAGAGGTTAATAGGGTTCACACATCGTGATACTTCCATTAAAAAGACCGTAGCCAGAGACTTGTTGATATGCAAAGCGATCTGAACAGTCTATACCTGCCATGCTACTCTTTGTCTAGCTCTAACATTAGACCCAGCAATCCGTAAATGAATTACAGCATCCATTGGGAGCAACCAGGGCCCAAGAAATGACTGGTGCATTGCCTCAGACATGTATCAAACACAGGAGCCATTTTGTCAGGCTCTTAGGTGATACAGGTACTAGAATTAATCTTGCTGGTTTCCAGAAACTGTGTCTTCAGTTGCTATACAACTGGGGGGAAAGAATGCATTCACAATGCTGGTGTTGGCTTTAAGAAAACAAGTTAATGTCAACCCACTGTGCTCCCCACTGCAGCTGTGGTCTTCTTGCCCTGTGCCTTCCCATGGCCCCACACTGCTGACGGCTCCTACCCCACCTGGTCTGCCCTCTCCACGAATGTGGTGAGAATAGGTTGGTCATGCTTGATATGCCCCAAGATAAAAGTCATGCTGATTTGGCAGGTGGCCTCTCTCCATGGGCCACGGGCCCTCCCTGGAGGCAGGGCGTGGTGATGTGGAAAGCATCCTGGGCAAAAACCATGGCAACAGAGTCTGTTTTTGTTTGTGAATCATTGTAAAGGTAATATATGAATACATAAAGTTGTACAACCAGGTAGAAGAGCCAGGTGAAGCCTTCTTTACACCCTTCTCCTCATCCCTACCCCACCTCCAACTGCTGAGCATACTTGGGAGTTTGATGTCTATTATTTTACATAAGTGCCACCCAACCACCTGCGCCACAGACATAATTTTAAATTGTAAAGTAGCCATGTTAAAAAAACAAAGTAAAGCCGTGTTAAAATAAGTGAAATCAATTTTAAAACTTATTTAACTCAATATAGCCCAAATATTATCATTTCAACATGTAGTCCATATGAATGAGGTATTTTATGTCCTATTTTTGGACAAAGTCTTACACAGCGAATGGTAGCATGCTGTTTTACACTTAAACTCACAGCATATCTCAATTCAGACCAGCTGAATTTCAGGTGCTTGATAGCCATGGGTAGGTAGCCACATTACCATGTTGCAGAACACAGCTCTAGACCTTTGCATATCAAGGCTTGCTCTTGTTCAGCTGGCTCAAATCAGAAAGATACTTTTTTTTTCAATTAATAATAGAGATATTTACACTTTATAACTTCTAAGTTCTATTTTAGTCTTTTTAATAGTTAAGTAGCCCATGATTTGGTACATTGTAATTGGTTTCACCAGTGAGGAATTGGGAGGTTTCCAATTTTTCACTCAGGTCCAAATATGCTGCAACAAACATCCATATATTCCCTGTGTGCATGTAAAAATATTTCCAGATTGTAGGTTCCCTGGAAGTGGCTATGCTGTGTGCATTTTGCTCTGTGACAGTCATTCCAACTCGCCTCCAAAAGCGTGCTTCCTGGAGTCTGTGTGAGACGGAGCCAGGTCTCAGCCATACTGGCCACCAACTAGCTTAGGGGTTTGGACCGCAGTTTCCTTAGAAGTAAAACAAAGGGGTTGAGCTAAACTCTTCTTGTTCCTAAATGCCCAGTTCTATGTCCCGATAGTGTTGATTCTGGCCCTTCCCTTTGGTGGGCAGAGTGGTGTGAAGGTGAGGGCCCCTGGTCCACCTTCTGCAGGGGGTGCGCAGAGAGGCAGATGAGCAGTGCCTGCTCCCCATGACTTGTCTGAGGTCAGCAAACAACACTCAGTGAAGAGCAAACTCTAGAATTCTTTTTTTTTTGGTGGCTCTAGCAGGTATCACAGTCCCTCAGGGACATGCAAGCTTGTGTTCACAGGCACACACACAGTGGCGTGGGGCACCTTCCTGGGTCTTGAGAGTCCTGAGAGAAGGAGTCTGGAGGACAGGGTCCTACGGAGTAGCAAAGGACAGCAAGCACCACTGAAAAGGACGGGATGCCCCAGTTGGAGCCAATGCGGACAGGGAGGCCACCCTGGCCCTCAAACCTCTCTCCTGCAGGCCCGGGGAGCATCCTCCTACCACGGAGCCTCTCAGGGAGGCCCTCAGAAACAGCACCTTCCCAACTGGCTTGCCCTCCTGTTGGAGCTGGCCAGGCCAGGTAATGTTGGCCAAACCAGGAAGGGGAGCTGGAGAGGTGTCCCCAGGATCTTTGTGGTAATCCACAGGTTCCCAATCAAGGAGGGAGAAAGGAAAGATTAGGACACTCATTGATGCCCAGCACATGATTCTGTTTCTCTCTCTCTTCTTTTTGTTTATTCTTTTTAAATAGCTTTCTGTGAGCTACAGCATTTATAAGCAGTGTATAAAATGTCTGGGTACAGTTTAAAGGAAAACAAGGCAAACCCGCGTATGCCACCCTGGCCTCTTCCAATCGCACTGCTTTGCTCCCCAACAGCTCCCACCCTGGCTGTTGGAGGCTCCCTCCTCTGCATTTCTGTAGCTCTTGTTCTGTTCGTTTTGAGGTTGAAATGTTGTTAACTATTTAAAATAATTTGTTGAGATGAAACACAAAGAACATAAAATTAACCACTTTAAAGCAAACAACTCAGTGTTATTTAGCATATTCACAATGCCGTATGACCACAGTCTCCTCTTCCTAGCTATCCGAAACATTTCTGTCACTACCAATTAAAACCTGTTATGCAATTTCTCCCCATTTCCCCTTCCTCCCAACCCCTGGAAAACACTGATTTGTGTTCTCTCTGTATGGACTTATCTATTCTGGATGTTTAGTCTAAATGGAATCATACAATACGTGTTTTGTGTCTGCTTCTTTCACTTAGCATGTTTTCAAGGTTCATCCATGTTGTAGCCTATCAGTGCCTCATTTTTTTCATGGCTGAATAGTATTCCACTGGTTGACTATATCACAGTTTGTTTATCCATTCATTCATTGATGGGTCTTTGAGCCATTTCCACCTTGTAGCTACTGTGAATAGTGTGACTACAAACATGAGTGTACATATACTTGTTTGAGTACCTGTTTTCAGTTCTTTTGAGTATTTACCTGGGAGTAGAATTGCTGAGTCATAGAGTACTTCTACATTTAACTTCTTAAGGAACTGCCAAACTGTTTTTCAAAGTGGCTGTACCATTTTACATTTCCATCAGCAATGTATAAGAGTTCCAATTTTTCCACATCCTTGACAATACTTGTTACTGCTTTATGCTTTGAGGTTTATTATTATTGTTATTATTATTATTTTATTATTATTACTATAGCCATCCGAGTAGGGGTGAAGTCATGCTTCATGGTTTTGGTTTGCATTTCCCTAGTGATAAATGATGTTGAACATCTTACCATATGCTCATTGACCATTTGTATATCTTCCTTCGAGAAACGTCTATTCAAGTCCTTTGCCCATTTTTAAATTGGATTGTCTTTTTTGATGTTAAGTTTTGAGAGTTCTTCATATGTTCTGGAGACTAGGTTCAGATATATTATTGACTTGTCAAATATATTATTTGAAAAATCTTTCTCCAATTCTGTAGATTGTCTTTTCACTTTCTTGATAGTGTCCTTTGATGCACAAAAGTTTAAAATTTTGATAAGGCTGCATTTATCTATTTTTTTTCTTTTGTTGCTTATACTTTTGGTATCATATGCACAAATCCATTGCCAAATCCAAGGTCACAAAGATTTACCCCTATGTTTTTTCTAGGAGTGTTATAGTTTTAGCTCCTGTACTTAGGTTTGACCCATCTTGAGTTAATTC
The DNA here is from genome assembly GCA_029783875.1 of Phataginus tricuspis. Classification (NCBI taxonomy): domain Eukaryota; kingdom Metazoa; phylum Chordata; class Mammalia; order Pholidota; family Manidae; genus Phataginus; species Phataginus tricuspis. Next base: position 7,254,157 of record JAQQAC010017683.1, on the reverse strand, counting down.
CTGTATATGGTGTGAGGTAGGAGTCCAAATCCATTTAAATTGGATACCCAGTTTACCCAGCACCATTTGTTGAAAAGACTGTTCTCTTTCCCTACTGAATGGTCTTGTTACCCTTGGTGAAAATCAATTGATCATAGATGCATGGGTTTATTTCTGGACTCTCAAACCTATTCCATTGGCCTATAGGTCTATCCTTATGCCAATATCACAATGTTTTGATTACTGTAGCTTTGAAATTTTGAAGTTGAGATATATGAGTCCTCCAATTTTGTTCTTTTTTCAAGATTATTTGGCTATTTGGAGATCCTTGCAATTCCTTATGAACTTGAGAATTGATTCTTTTTATTTCTGAAAAAAGACCATTGAAATTTTGATAAAGATTGCACTGAATCCTTAGATCACTTTGAGTAGTTTTGCCATATTAAATCTCCCAATCCATGAATATGGGATGTCTTTGCATGATTTAGATATTTTTACTTTCTTTCAGCAATGTCTTATGACTATGAGTCAACATACAAGTCTTTCACCTCCTTGGTTACATTTATTCCTCAGTATTTTATTATTTCTTTTGATTCTTCTATAAATGGAATTGTTTGCCTAATTTCCTTTTTGGATTGTTCATTGCTGGTGTTTAGAAACACAACTGATTTTTGTGTATGAATCTTGTACCCTGCAACTTTGCTGAATTTGTTTGTTTGCTCTAGTAGCTTTTTTTATGGGTTCTTTGGGAGCATTACTGTTTTATTTTGGACTTCATCTGTATCCTTAAATAATACATTATTTAGCTTTCCCTGCGTTTGAACTTTATATAAATAGAATCATACTGTGTGTGTCCTTGATGACTTGTTTCTTTTGTTCTGTGTTATGTTTAAGAGCCATCCTTATGTTAGTGGTAATTTGTCTGTTCCCATTGCCATGTGGTATTCTCTTGTGAGAATATGCAGCAATATACTCATAGATCCTGCTGCAGCTGGGCATCTGGGTTGCTGTCTGTTGAGTCTCTCATGAATGGTGTTGCTGTGAACATATGTGTGTGGTCCCTTGGTGCACACGTGCAATAGCATATTTGGGATAAACGTCCATGCTGAACTACTGGACTGTGGCCTATGTGTGTGCTCTGCTTCCCAGACAATGCCAAAAGGTTTTCTGTTCTCCTTGAAGGGAGGAGCTCAAAAGCATCTGCTCATTTTGGAGAAAGCATTTTGAATCTGCCAGAGGAGACCAATATGTGATGGGAGACAGGCTGTGCACACGGGTCAGGTCCAGCCACCAGGCCACGAGGCCAACCAGGGCTGGAGGCTCAATGACACCCTCTAGATGCCCGCTTATGTCCAAGAGCCCCGAACAAAGTCTGAACCCCTCCACCACCTGTTTCCTCATCTGTAAAACCACAGTGAGGGAACACATGGTCTCTGCAGACCAGCTCCCTCTCCCCAACAACCAACTGCATCTCAGTCTGCGTGGTAGTCACGTAGTCACTGTGACCACCACAGCAGAGATACGGGATCCTTACTCCTGCTCTTCCCTCTTCCAAGAACACCTGTCCCCATCGCTCCAATGCAATGCCTGGCCAAATTTTCACATCCCTCATGCACCCTCCTTGCTTTCCATCGTTCTGCAAGGCCTCCCCAGTCTTCCAGAAAGAAGTGTGTACTCCTGCCTTATCTGGTACCAGCACACCATACACACCTCTACAGTGTCAGTGTGCCCGCTTGGGAGCTCCTGAAGTCTAAGTCCACTCAGCACACCTGGGACCAGCAAAGCCCAGCCTGCAAGGCGGCTTCATAAACTACCAGTGTGAAATACATGAACGCTGGCCTTCTTTCATGACACACAAGATGGCCCAGGCTACAAAGGCCTGCTGAACTTCTTAAGAGACATTTTCTTTGACATAACCCTCCAAGTTTTAAATGCTAAGTTGTGTATAGGAACATTTATCTATAAATACATGGACAGCCCAGACATTGGTCATGAGACACAGGTTGCTACAGACCACATTGGTCAGGATAGCCTAGAAGGCAGCTCTTCCTCCACACCCAGCACCTCTCTCATCTTCTCACAGCCATGCCCACCCCAGGTCCCACCCCCCAGGGTGCTCCCTGCTGCTCCCGAGACTGGGCCCTTCAGGAGTGCCCACCAACGCTGCCTCCCTTGCCCTTCCTCCATCTGCCCCAGCGTGGCTCTCAGTCTCTTGGAGCTGATGGTTACCCAGGCCAACCTGTGCATAAGCAGTGCTGTCAAATGAGAGGCGCTTACTGACTAATACATGCACACTGGTCCTCAGGAGTCCCAGGAAACCAATTTAGCATGGATGATCATATTGTCCACACAGCTGCTATAAGGACAGAGAGGGAGAATACCGGTGAAGGAAGCTTTGCAAAAGGACAAACTAAGATTTATGTCCAACGTTGTTAGGGCTAATAACTGGGCTATGAATTGTTGAGGGAGGAGTCTCTGTCTTGTCACAGTGTCCCTGATCTTGGGGACAGCTGGCCAGGACTGGGCTTGACTCTTATCCACACCATCCCACTAGCCTCTTGTTTCCATGTCCCTGGACTAGGGAATAGTATCCTAAAGTCTACCCACCCAGCCTGTCAAATCCTGGGCATGTAAAGGGCAGCTAAAATCTTACCATTGTTACTCTTAATACAGTCAATGCTTATTTAAGAAACTCAAAAACTGTTTACTAAACACTAGTCTCTGCCAGACAATGGGCTCAAGGTTTTTCACACTTAATTGTACTTAATCCTTACAACAACTCCACATTCTGTGCAGGATACCTGAGACTCAGAAAAGTTAAATCACTTGGCCAAGGTCTTAAAGGTAAGAAAGAAATGGCAAATCTAGGGGCTGACTCAGGTTTGCCAAAGTCCAAATTTCTACCATGTCTTTTATTGTACTTGTACCTGAAGGGTCACCATCAAAGCCTCAACCCAAAGAAATGACTTTAATAGTAAAACTTTCAAGCACCAGTTTAGGCCCATTGGGAAGAATCTTTTCAGAGTGTCCACATGTGGAATATGCTCAGAAAGCAATGACTCCCGGCAATGCAGTGTGGTAGAACACCACACCCTGGTAGAGGGTGAGAGACTCTCTGTGCAGTGGCTCTAAAAGATGCCCACAGTTTTCACTAACATTTCATTTCTCTTAAAGTTTTTAAATGAAGTATGTGTGTTTGAATAAGCAGGACAAAATGTCTGAAGGGAACACACCACTGTTAACAGGAGTTAGGTTGGTAGGGGAGAGAGAAACACTTCAATTTAGATATTTCTAAGTCTTTTTAATTTGTTTCATTGAGCACATTAGTTTAGGGGTGTTTCTTTGTTTTTAATTTTAAGCAAAGCTAAAAACCACACCATCCCCACCAATATCCCCCACCATCCCATGGAATGGCCACCCCCTGCCCCACCCTGTGCTCCAAGCCAGCCCCAATTTAATCCTCTGCCCTGTACGTGGGCCACATAGCAGAGGCACAGCTATCACTCAGAAGGGGTCGGCAGGGCTCACGCAGGGGCATTTGGGTATATACTTTGGGGCTCCTCTTTAATGAGAAAAACAGAAAATTACAAGTCGCAAATCAAGTTCAAGTGTGGAATAGGCTCTTGTGAGGGCCGGGCCCAGAGCTGAAGCCTCACTGGCCTTGCGGGGGATCATCCCCCAGGCCAGGGGCCCTCGTTCTTCTGCTGTCACAGAAACCCAGATGGCTCCCAGCCCTGTCCCAGCCCCCACCCACCATGCCTCCTGGAATGTGCCTTCTCAGTTGTGACCCCAAGTCCACTCCGTGTGGGCCTCCTCACTGTCCTCCAGCAGCTGTGTGGACTAGCAGGAGGCTCAGCCTGCCACGGGCACCAGCGACCTGTCATGGGCGTTGTGCCGAGCCATACTGGAGTCTGTCCGAGAAGGAGAAATGGGTGCCCTGCATACACTTACAAAAATATCCTCCCATATTTTGAACTGCATGAGAAAAGAGAATAACGCTACAGTCAAAAACATGACTATGTATAAGGCCTCACCATGCACAACATGTTGGCTTGCCACTGTCAGCTCTCAAACGACCACTGAGGGGGACATGCTGGCTGTGAGACCCAAGAACTGAGCTAACTGGAAATGACCTTTGCAAAATTATGCAAGGTTGCACCAAATAAGCAACCATAGCCTGTCTTTAAAATTTTGATATTGTGTTCACCATGGATTTTTTTGCATTGATTTTTTAAAAATATAGTATGAAATGTTATTTATCTCAGTTACTAAATTTCTGGCACCCCAAGGGGCATGCCTTACTGGCCTCGTCCTAACCCTGGCCCTGCCCATCAGCTGAGAAAGGCACACCAGGCCCAACAGCATTACCCGCACTCAGCAACTTCTGAGTAATGATTTCTTCCCTGGGTGTCCAGACGCCAGCACTGCCGTCAGAGGCATCTGTCCTGACTTGTCTCCCCTACAACAAGATCTTGCAGTCCTTTGAGTGATCTGGCTTGGAAGGACCTAAGCAGAGTGGCAGGAAGCTGAGTGCAACATGGATAGTGGATCTCAAAAACTTGGATCAAACTCAAAAATCTGGATAAAAACTGATTGCTATGCCCTGACTCTGATCTCAGGGCCTGGACTAGAGCCCAGATATCTGTATTACAAAGGAATTTTTGTGTTTAATTTTGGTAAAATAGCTACCGTCTTAACCCTTTTTGAGAATACAGTTCGGCGGCCTTAGGTACACTCGCATTGCTGTGCAACCATCACCACCATCATATCCACAACTTTGTCATCTTCCCAGATTGCAACTCTGCTCTTTCCTGTCAGTGACAGAATGTGAGCAGCAACTATTGAAGACCCAAGAGCCTAAACCCCAGTACTGATTTTACAGCTGGCCCAGCTGCTTACTGAAGCGTCTGGATCACTCTAATGAGGCTGCCTTTATTTTGTTTTGTTTTGTTTGGTTTCCCCTAAGTAACTATTTGCACTTGCACGGGGTTAACTAATCACCACCCTGCATTCTACACAAAGGCCAGTGACCCCCCCCCACTTATGGTGAGGTCAGACGGGCAGGCAGCACACGTGAGAAGTCTAGCTGGCATCTGGCCAGCACCGCTATGAATTAAGAATAATCTCATGTGATCTGACTGCATCAAGCATGATTATTCCAAAAACAAATGGGCATGTGCTCACATTTTAACACCAAAAGCCAGACAATTTGGATGAAATCCATACACTGAATTTTGTTAAGACTTTTGCTTTCTCTGGTTTGCACTGCTAGAACAGAATACCAGACTGGGTGGCTCATAATCAACAGACACTTATTTCTTCCAGGTCTGGAGGCTGGAATCAAGTTGCTGGAAGATCTGGTGTCTGGTGAGGGGCCACCTCCTTGTTCGTAGATGACTGTCTTCTTGCTGTGTCCTCTCATGGCAGAAGGGGCCAGTTAGTTCTCTGGGGTCTTTTAAAAGGCCACTAATCCCTTTCCTGAGGACTCCACCCTCATGCCCTCATCACTTCCTGAAGGCCCCACCTCCTAATACCTTCACATTGGTGTTAGGATACCAACATATGAATTTGGGGGGACACAAACATCAGCTCATTGAAACTTTTTCTTCAAATAAAGAAAAAAATAAGATGCCTTTGCAATTGTGAATTAAGCTACTAGTTGCCATTCAAGATATGTCCTCTGACTCCATTATTTGTGATCACAACTTAAACTACACATAAACCCAAAATGATGGAAGGGCAACCAGAAGCATTATTGGAAGATTAAATTGCTGGTGGTGCTGCAAAAACCCCAAGGGTGTGACCATGAGGCTGGCCCTACAAAGCCAACTGCAGCTGGGCTCACAGACTCCACACATTGGCCAGGTACCTCGGGCATGTTCTCATTTACTTTTTAAAGTCAGTTAGGTTTTCCCTTAGAAACTTTAAAATGCAATATGGACAATGAAGAAATTAAAGGAAAAAGTGTACATCCCTTACCCTAACCACACAGCTAACAGTTAATGAATTTCCTTCCTCTTTTCCCAGCGTCCCTCAGTATTCCCTTTATAAAGAGATATGTCTTCAGAGCAGCACTCTCTGCTGTAGCCAAACAGGGACAGCAACCTAGGCAGCCATCAAATTATGAACTCGTGCCATGGAATATTCTGAGGCATAAAAAGGACACTCTGACATGTCACAACATGGAAAAACCTTGAAAACATCATGCTAAGGGGAAGAAGCTAGACACAAAAGGTTACATATTGCGTGATTCTGTTTATGTAAAATGTCCAGAATAGGCAAACCCATAGAGACAGAAAGCAGATTAGTGGTCGTCGGGGACTGTGTGTTGGGTTGGGGGGCTTGGGAGGGACTGCTAATGGGTACAGGAGTTTTTGGGGGGATAGGGAAATGGTCTGGGATTAGATAGTGGTGATGGTCACACAATCTTGGGGGATATATTAATATCCACTTACTACACACTTTAAAAGGTGAATTTTAGGGTTTGTGGATTATATCTCAATTTTTTAAACAAGAAAGTACAGAAGAAAAGTCACTTTCCTTTAGCCAAAGATCCAACTCTGTTTCTGGGGCTCCAGTCTAGAGGGTTGTCTTATGTGTCCCAGTGAGGGCCGAGGAGAGGGAGGAGCTGGTGACGTGGGAGAGAGGGAACCGTGGCCCAGGCGAGGGGAGGGACGGCAGGCTGGCTCTGTTCTCTTCTAGGAGCTGTGACGATAAAACTCAGGAAATCAGGTCTCAAAGTTCTTTCACGCTCTGCGTCAGAGTCTCATGGTATCATCCTCATTTTACAGATGTGAAGCCAGAGGCACAGCCAAGTGGGAGCAACGGCAGGGTGGGCCCTTGGTCTGGGCTCCTACCTGTTCTCCTTGCTGTATGGGGCAGTGACAGAGGCGAGGTGGGGCGTCTCAGCCAATGTCATTACTTTTCTCACCCTTTGGCAGTCATTTCTTAACCACCCAGAAATGGCACGTTGGACTGGGCACCAGGGCTTCCTACAGTGGTGGAGCAGGAAGGCATGACTATGGGGTTTTTAATCCTTCGCACACAGGAAGATAGGTGGTTTGTGTCAGTGCTTTAGCGGGGAGGTTGTTTGATTCTCTGGACCGAGAGCTCCACGCATGCAGGTGCTGCCCTAGATGGGCCCATAGGTGCCCCCAGAAGCCAGGCAAGGGCAGGGCCAGGGTGTGTGTGGGACCCAAAATCATCTAGATCTGTGCAGACATCAGCTGGCATTCCTGCTTCCCAAGAGCATTCCAGAGAAGCCAGAAGTAGAGATTTTCCCTCTCAGTTAATAACGGCAGCGAATTCTCTTTATGCAGGGGTCAAACCAAATCCACGGGTGGCCCACATACAGCCGTGGGATGAGTTTGAGGCATGTGCTCTAAATAGACACGAGACAAGAGGTTTCCTTGGCTAAATTGGTCCACAAATCAGTCATTTCACTGCGGGGTTTGCTGTTAATTTTGGCCCAAGAAACAAGGCTATTGAGTAAACAGAGACTCGCCTAGCAGTAAACAGTTCTTATGTTCAGAAGCCACTTCCTGTGGCCACATCTCCCCCTACCAGAAGCCCTTTTGTCCAGCCCCCCACCTGCTCCCCTGTCGCCCCATCCCAGCCTCAGCCTTCTTGGGGGTGTCCCTCTGCAGCCTGCTCCTCCCGCACGCACCCATCCTGGTAGGTCATCCCACCACGTGCACATGTACCAGGAGGTCAAATTCTGAGTCCTGGGCCCCTCCAGCCCCCACGACTTCTGGGCTCCCCTCCACGGAAATGTCTCGCAGCGGGGGATCTTGGCTGTCTATGCTTCCTCAGGCCCTTTGCTCTAAACCCACATAAGGGTCCAGACCATAATATGACACTGAGCACTGGGGTGACCACCACCCACATTGTACAAAGGTTACCTTGGTCATGTTTGGAGCAGAGATTTCTTTCTTTCTTCACCAAAAACAAACAAAAATGAACTTGCAGACAACTCCCCCCTACCCCGCCAAGTTCCCACGCTTTTCAGCACACTCCCCCCAACTTCCCTCCCACACCTGGCGTGCCCCATCATGGACACATGACGGTGGAGGGGCCATCGAGGCCTCACAGTGCTGCTCTGTCCCCACCCCCCTCACTGGCCTTTCCCTGCTCCTCAGGGCCCAGTTCTGGGTGGCCTTTCTCTCATCTATCTGCAGTCTCTTCGTCAAATCAGCAATCTTGGGGACTCCCATTATTTTAGACACCACCTGTACACTGAGTCCCAGACTCATGCAACCAGCTGTTAGGAGATACCTCCATTGTATCTGGAAGTCCAGTGGGTACCTGGAACCTAAGGCATCCACAGCAGACAGTCTGACTTCCCCCTCAAACCTGTGCCCCAGCTGCCCCACTTCCATAAATAGCACCACCAGCCACCCAGTCCCACAAGCCAGACACCCAGGGGTCGTTATTGGGTTCCTCACCTTTCTTGGTCCTCTTCCGCATCAGTCCCGTTCCCTGCCCCTCCATCCCTGGCCATCTCCAGTCTGTACACCCCACTCTGCCTTCCCTGCTCCCAAGCTAGTCCAGGCCCACAACATCTCTTGTCCTGACCACACTCCAGTCTTCCTACTGGTGCCCTGCTTTGCCTTTGTCCAACTGTACATTCCTTATAAGTTCATGTTACTTGCCTGCTAACCAGTTACTGTGTCCTAAAATCCTTCCAGAATGTGCTACAACTGCCTTTCCAGTCTCAAGTTATGCCATATTCCTGATCCATGCTCCTTGGCAACTACCCCTAGCTATTCCTGCCACAGGGTCTTTGCACACACTATTCCTTCACCCTAGACTGTTCTTCTGGTCTTTCAGTTCTCAGTTTAAATGTGTAACATGTTCAGCAAAGACTTCCCAGCCTAACGAGGACTCCCATTCCATGTACACACCCCACACTCTATTGTACCTTCTTCTTTATTCTCTCTGTATATTCTTACCACAATCTGCAATGCTCTGGTTTATTTGCTGCATCCCTTGTTTGCTGTCAGTTGTTACCTGACCATGAGGGAATCCTATAAGGGCAGGGCCAGGACTGCCTGGCTCACCTCCACACAGAGCCCTAAACTCAGCCCCATGCTCGCCACATGGTGGGCACTCACAAAACACCTGGCACATGAACATATGGCCGCCTGGTGTCTGCCTGCTCCTCACTTGCCAAGAGAGGCTCCCACTAAAACATTTATCTCATTCTGGGTCTTCTCCTGCCCCTCTGCAGCCTGCTCAGATGAGGGGTGGCACAAGGCATCTGCCTTCTCACCTCCAGCCCTTCACTGCCTGCTCCTTGGCACCATCCCTACCTTCCCCCATCCTATTCCCCTCCCTCCTTCCTCCACATGCCAACCACGGTCATTCCCACTGCTTTGTACATGCTGTTCCACCAACAACCAACCCCCCAACTCCCGGCCCCAGAGGTCTCCCATCCACCTTTTCAAATCTTGCCCATCCTCTGAGGTTTAGCTAAACCCCCTTCCTTCCTACACTTACCCCCTCTGAACTCCCGGCACCTGTTGGTTTTGAATGACCAACTGAAGCCTTGAGGACATACTGCCTCTACTTCTGTCATGCATCTTACTATCCTGTGATAAAAATAATGACCAGGCTTTCCATTTAAATCTAGTACCTCCCCAATACTGTACAAGCGTTATTCTAACTGAGGTTCAAAACTATGCAAAGCAATTTCCATTTCAGAGATGAGAAGGTCACAGCTCAGAGGGCTTGGGGGTGTGATGATGGCACCCCCTCCATGGCCCTGCACTTGGCTTGATCGATAGATTCCCAGTGGAGTGAGTGCTCTTGTGGGTCAGAGTTTATATATTTATTTATTTGCTATTTTTTTCCCCTTCACCTATTTCACTCCTCCCCATGGCAGCCATCAGTATGTTATGTGTCTATAAGTCTATTTATGTTTTATTTGTTTGTTCATTTGTTTTGTTTTTAAGTTTCCATGTGTGATTGAAATCAGGTGGCATTTGTCTGTTTCTGTCTGACTTAATTCACTGAGCATAATACCCTCAAGGTTCATCCCTGTTATTGCAAATGGCAAAAATTTCATTCTTTTTTATTGCTGAGTGACATGCCATTGCGTATATGTGCCACTTCTTATTTATCCGTCTATTGATGGATACTTGGGTTGCTTCCATATCTTGGCTGCTGTAAATAATGCTGCAATAAACACAGAAGTGCATATATCTTTCAAATTTGTAAGTTTTTTCTTTGAGTAAATTCCTGGGTTTTATGGAATTGCTAGGTTGTATGGTTTTTTAGTTTTTTGAGGAACTTCCATACTGCTTTCCACAGTGGCTGCACCAATTTACAATCCCCCAGCAGGGTACAAGTGTTCCCTTTTCTCTACATCCTCACGAATGCTTGTTATTTCTTATCTTGTTGATATTAGCCACTCTGGTGCAGGTGATATCTCACTGTGGTTGTGATTTGCATTTCCCTAAGAATCAGTGATGTGGAGGATCTTTTCATGTGTCCGTTGGCCATCTGTGTGTCTTCTTTGGAAAAAATGTCTGATCATGTCTTCTGCCCATTTTTTAATTGGGTTATTTTTTTAGTGTTGAGTTGAATGAGTTCTTTGTATGTTTCGGATATTAACCCCTTATCAGATGTATCATTTGCAAATGTTTCCTTTCCAGTAGGTTGCCTTTCTGTTTTGTTGATGATTTCCTTTGATGTGCAGAAGATTTTTAATTTGATGTAGTCCCAGTGGGTCAGATTTTAACAACCCCTGCTCCCCCCCCATCAGTTCTATTATCTTGCCCTGAGGCATTTAAAATAACAATTTCTGATGGGCAGGAATATTTCAGTTGAATGGGCAATATCTAATCCACCAGGCAGTAGAGGGACTAAAGGGTTTATAAATGAACCACATGAAGCTCTGCTCTTGTTTCCTCTCCCCAGGACAGGCTTAGAGATTCCGTGGCTCTTTGTTATTACCTTGGCAGTACTCAGCCCTGGGAGAGTGGTGGGAGGGGAAGGAGGGATGTTTGACTAAGGCGCCCTCCACCCAGGAGCCTCTCCCCTGCATCGGTGCCTCTGAGCAGCCATCCAGGAGGCTGAGCTCCTTCCCAAGGCGAACAGAGGCTCTCCCTGGGTGACCTGGGTTCCCTCCCTCCTGCTAAGCATGTGCCCAGCTGGGCTAGTGTGTGCCCCAGGGTAAGGCTGACGTGGGCGGTGTCGGTAAGAGCTAAGCAGCGCGGCGTGCTCCAGCCAGAAGACTGCTTCATTCATCTGGTGATCACAGGACCCTGAGTCCCTCCTCTCTGCCGGGCCCTCCTGGAGGCACCGCCAGCCTAGCGGAGCACTGGACAGGGCTGCAGCTTCCGGGGCTCTGTGGGAGCATCGGGAGGAGAAAGGGGAGGGAGGAGGCGAGCGGGATGGAGTGCCTGAAGGGCAGGCAGCAGGGGCTGGGAGTGAGGGGGGAAGTCGGAGAACCTCCCGGAAGAGGACCGTAGGTCTCATTTCCCCAGGAGAGATTACAGGCAAAGAGTGGCTCTCATATCTCTTGTTTGTCCTCCAAAGATTCGAGGACATGTCTGGAGACTCAGCAGGAACTTGGAATTTTGAACTGAGGATATTCTTGACTAAACTTTTTTTTTTTAAGTCAGTAATTAATACTAAAGCACAGCACTGTTTCCCACAGGGAAAATATGTTAGTCACATGCTAGTTTTTTCTTTAAGGAAGAGAAGGATTCTCAGTAAAGCAGAGAGCAGTGGGTTGGGCGTGGAGCCGGCTGTGGACGCCGGCAGCTGCACTTGCCCAGGGCCACAGGCAGGCCGGGGCGGACTCCGCGCCCTCTGAAAAGCCCCCTCCTGCACTGGGGGCCAGGCTAAGGTCGATGCTCCCGGCGGAGGGACGGAAGCCCTGCACCTGCACGAAATGGAGACTGGAGGCATGTCAACACCGCCTGTGACTGAACAGACATAAACGAGGGGCACGTCGTACCTGCTCAGGAGCCTAGCTGTTCAGGACTTTGGTTTTCTGATTTCCCGCACTGTACTGACAAGGGCTTCCTGGGCTGGTTACCTCGGCGCGCCTGCTGAGACGAGGGCCTCTAGGGCAGGCCGAGGGGGCGGGGTGGAGAGGGAGGGGCGGGGATAAGGGGCGGGGCCTGGAGGGCGAGCAGGGGTGCGGAGGGGCCTACGGGGGGGGGCAGGGGGGAGGGGGGGGGGGGTGGGACCGAGGGCAGGGCCGAGAGACGGATAGGCATTCCCTGATCTTGTCTCTATGGTCTCCAGAAAAAGTACCCGTCTTTCCTGGCCTTGACATTTTTGAAGAGCGCAGGTTAGTTATTTCGTAGGATGCCCCTGTGCTTGCGTCATCTGAGGTTTCCTCCTGACGAGGCCCAGGTCATGCCTTTTTGGCATTTTCGGCCTTTTCAGAGCAGTCCGTCTGTAGGCTCAGGATGATTATCTGTTCCATTACTGGTGATGTCACTTTGTCTTAGATGGTGTTCCCCACGTCTCTCCACTGTCCGTTTCCCCTTTGGAATTCAGGAGTGTCTCTGGGAGATATTTTGAGATTATGGAAGTGTAGTATTACTCTTCAAACTTTTACCCACTACTTACGGCATTCATAGAAGATTCTTGATGGCTGATTTTCTCATTTTAGAATTTTTAAAAACTTCGGCATTTATTAGGTGACTTTCCACCGCAAGAAATAGCTTTTTCATCTCTCCCCACATATTTACTCATGTATAGATTTATATCAGTGTGGATTCATCAGTCCTTATTTAAAACAAAGGGTTATAATTCTCTATTGTGGTCATTTATTTTCATGTTCAAATTATCCCAGATAAAACCAGTGAGAACCCCTTCAAAGTGGATTTTGTGTTCTTTTGATGAGTTCCTGTGTCAAGAGTAAACACTTCCTCACTTTCTGGCACACCATGATCCAGGCTTTTCTTGTACTTTCCTTGCCCTGGTCCTAGATTCAATTATTTCTCCAAGGATCCCTTGTTCCTTTCAGTGGAGAATATTTAGAAACCAGTGTTTGATGGCTCAGCATATGCATTGCTCTCAGAGTGTTCTCGCTTCAGTGGAGAGAGCCGGGAGACATATGAATGCATATACAGACAGCCATCCATGTACATGTGTGCTGCGCATGTGACCCTCATGAGTCCAGCGTCCTGATGTTGATGCCTTGTGTAACTGTTGTGTTGGTCCCAGCCTTACTGATAGCGACTCTTTCTAGGAATGCCTGAGGTGCTCACCCAGGCCTGTATTACTCACAGTGAGCCCCCACAGACATCTCCCCAGCTGGGACTAATACTGTGGCTGGGCTGGCCCTCGTGATTCTTATTATGATTGCAAGACTCACTTCAGCAAAAATCAAAGGAGCTTTGAGGGATAAGATGTATTACTCACAGATCCTGGAGGGGCCATGGCATGCATGAGGGCCACACAGCAAGGTCACTGGTAGAGAGAGAGATGGGGTCCAGAACTAGAGCTCTGCCTTTATTAGGGCCTCAGGGTGGGGTGCCTAGGGTTTCAAGGTTTCACTCTTTATTGGTTGCTTTAAAGCATAAGAGAAGGGCTTATTAGGGTACAAGAATGGAGAAAAGCAGGGTGATTTGAGTTGTCAGTTACTAGGTTACTCAAGGCTTTCTGCAAGAGGGATCTTCATGGGTGGGGGAGGCCTCGTTTCTTATCTGGTTGTTTGGTTAGCAGCTGGCACTACATTTATGCAAGCTGGGTGTCTTTTGAAATGGTTGCCTGGACAATCAAAAGCTTCATGTCAGGCCCTTGCATTTCAGTAATCCTCCCTGAGAGTGGGGGCTGGGATGAGTGGCCCACTTCTAAAGCACAGGACACAGAAGTGATGAGATACCACTTCAGATATTCCGCTTTACAGAGACCGTGGCTTCTGTCGTGCCTGTCTCTTGTGCTCCTCATTCTGAGGGATGTCACCTGCCACGTTGTGAGGCACCCTACAGAGGGCTCACATGGCAGGGAACTGAGGGAGATGTGGGGCCACACCCTTCGGAGGACCAGAATCTCACCAACAACCTCAGGAGTGTGCATGGAAATGGATCTATCTCAGGTGTTCCTTCAAAGGAGATCCCCATCCCCGCCCATGGCTTGTTTGAATCCCTGTGAGACTCAGCATTAGAAGCCCCAGAAAAGCCACATCCACTTCCTGGTCCACAGAAACTGTGACATGAAAAATGTTTGTTTTAAGCCGCTAAATTTGGGGGCAATTTGGTATGTTTAGCAACAGATAACTAATACAATGTGTTATACATGGTGTGTGTGTGTGTGTGTGTGTGTGAGTGTGTGCATACAGAGAAGGACCATATACCTGTATCTGTGTTTATATATCTCTTTATCTGCTACATAGTACATACCATGGTTCATACTGATCATTTCAATCTCAGCCCAGTGCTACAAGGATTCATTCTAACCTTTCCCACTTTCCATATTTGTCCTTCTTCAGTGAGAAACCCAGTTCCCATTAGCCACAGTATATTGATTTGTTTTTTCAGTCCTAGAATACACAGAAAAGAGTTTCAGAGTTGCTATCCTGTGTCTCTGTGAAAAAGTGGCCTGCTCATGGGATTTCAATAGTTGCTTAGCATTCTTGTTGTCTTAAGTCAAAAGTCTAAATACTGTGAACTCCATGTTATTATTTTTTTTAATGTTATGTTCTTTCAGCTTCTCTGGAAAGTGAGGCATGAAATGAAAAAGGGAATGTATATTTTTTCTCGAGACAGCAAGTGCCCTGCCTAGCTGTAATGCACCAGATTGTGAGAATATTCTACGTAAGGGATGGGCAGGGACCTGGGAGGCTGGCCAGTCTGAGCTTTCTCCTCCGGGCTGAGCTGATACTGCTGTTTAACTCCCATTATCTATGTGGTCTTCAAGAAGTCATTGAATTATTTGGAGAGAAAAGTATACAGTACTACTTTCTGAAGGTCCCTGGGGAAGGTTTTTAATTATAATCATTCCCATATTTGAAAAGAAGTCGAGTGACTGGCTGATTCTGAGATCTCCTCAGAAAGGCCTGGCTTGGGCAGGACTCACGGGTCCTTGCAGAAGGATGGACATGGGGAGTGGACCATCTCTGCTCGGCTGGGCCTGGGGCCGGGAGGCTCTGGGAGCAAGCTGACCGCTGGGGAGGGCCTCTGTGACCCTGGGTTGTCGCTGCCACCCTCCAAGGAGGAGGCATCTGAGGTGACAAGGCAGCCCCAGGTCAGCACTGCTGCCCAGGTGGGTGAGGGCAGACGGGGGGCAACAGCAAGCCTTGTCCCACCAGACACTTGGGGCCAGAGGTCACCCTGTGATGGTTCCCCTGGAGACTGTGGGAGAGTGGTTAAAGGACATGAGGCTCTGTCCTCCATGGTTTCTCCAAGATCTGACTCAGGATTCTCCAGAGTTCTCATGCGAGGCTGCTCCATTTCCCCGTGCTGCCAACCCAGCCCACTCACACAGACCCCAAAGATACGAACACACACACTCACCATAAACACACCACATACTGCATAGCATACATGCCACATGCATAACACACACCATACATGTCCCACACAACACATGCCACACACCCCATACCCACTGCCATACACCCGTAACCCATGTGCACACCACACCCATCACCCCACACACATACATACCCACCCTACACTGTATGCTCACATACTACACATACACAAGCACACATGTCACATGTACGCAAATACCACAACACCCACTGATCCAGCCCTCAAGGAGATACCCTCCCCAGGGAGGTGGGTGAGTTTCTTCCAGCCTGCCTCTGCTCCAGGGAGCCTTCCTGTGCGGCCAACCCCCTTCAGCAGGTCAGTCTCCACCCCTCATCTCACATTCCCAGGTGGCCTTGGGAGTCCCCACAGAGCCCAGCACAGCATCTCAACAAATGGACATAGGTGACTTAGAGTCCAGGGACTGATAAATGGCAGCCCTTCATCACAGAGCAGCAGGAATGTGGATGACTTTTTTTCTTTAAAAAAAATTGTTTCATCTCACTTTTTCATTTCAGGCAAACTTTTAATATTTTTAAATAGTTACATAACTAAATAGATATATAATTCAAAACTTAAAAGGGGAAAACTTATGTCCACACAAACCCTGCACCCAGATGTTTATTGTATCCTTATTCATTAACTGCCAAAATGCGGAAGCAACTGACGTCAGAAGGTGAACGGATACATAAACTGTGGTACACCCAGACAATGGCAATTATTCAGCGCTACAAAGACATGAGCTATCAAGCCGTGGAAAGGCATGGAAGAAACTTGAATGCATATTATTAAGTGAAAGAAGCCAATCTGGAAAGGCTACATTTTGTACGATTTCAAGTATATGACATTCTGGAAAAGGCAAAACTATGAAAACGGTAAAAGATCAGTGGTTGTCAAGGGTTGGGGGAGGGAGGGATGAGTAGGTTGAGGCCAGAGGAGTTTTAGGGCCGTGAAACACTCTGTGGGTAAACCATGGACTTTGGGTGATGGTGATGTATCAGTATAGGTTCAGCTGTGGTAAAAAAATATACCATTCTGGTGGACAATGTTGTTAACATCTGTGCGGAAAATCTTTGTACCTTCCTCTTAGTTTTGTTGTAAAGCTAAAACTGCTCTAAAAAAATAAAGTCTTTTAAGAAAATCTAAAAGGACCCCCAGCCTATGGGTGGCTCCTTCTCATCCATGTCCCCCAGAGGTCCCCCAGTGGGAACCAGTGTTAGCTGCTCTTCACGCACCCTTCCCAGTATGTTGGGTCTATTTTCAAGCAAGTATATTTGCACATTAGTGTTTCTCTCCTGTAACAGGATGACAATCTCTAGACATTAACCTTTGTCTTGCTTTTTCATTTACTATAGCTCGGTGGTCTTTCCCTATTGGTGTAGAGAGAATATCTTATTCTTGTTCTTTTTCTTTTTTTAAATAGTTGCCAAGAATTCCATCAATGACTGTTCCATAACACAGAGAACGATCCCCTACTGATAGACAGTAGATGACTTTGATATCACAAACAAAGGTGTAATAAATAACTTTGGACGTGTGTCATTTTGTGTGTGTTCAGGCATATCTGTAGAATAAAATCCTCAAAGTGGAATGCCAAAAGGTATATGCATTATAATTTTGGTAAATTACTGCCAAATTGCCCTTGATAGAGATCATACCAATTTCCAATTCCAACAGCAGTGTTATGTTAGTATGTACCTGCTTCCTCACAACCTTCAATATTTTTAGTTATAAAAGTAACATTCAGTGAACCTGAGAACCAGTTAGAGAGTCCACCTGTGAAATCGCCACAGTGAGTAGGGGCCTGGAAAGCTGGAGAAGATTGGGTTCTTGAGAGCAAAACAAAGACCTAATTAGAGATATGCAGACTTTTTCAGCTTCTCCAGTAACTCACATTCACACCAAGACTCCTCCCGGCACTGGCTTACCCCAGCACGATGTAATTCCTTCTTCGTAGATTTCAACCTCATGCAAAGCCTAGGTTTTCCAGCCCTATGCAAACCAAGAATCCATATTTCCAAGCCATTTCTCTTAAAAAGAACCAGAGCTAAGATCATTACAGACTTGCATCCATCCTTATTGGACGTGTCTATTCAGATGTTTTGGGCAGACCTTCTGTGAATGACATATTAACTTTATAAAAGTAAAAGAATGACCTCGGATGATGATGGGAATATACTGATCTAATTTCCACTTCTTTCTCTTCCAGGGACAGAAATCTTGGATAGAAAAAACCTTTTGCAAAAGAGAATGTATCTTTGTAATTCCCAGCACAAAAGACCCCAACAGGTAAATTGGAAGCCATACCTAAGACTTATCCAAATCAGTGTTTGTCCACCAGTTGCCAGCAACTGTTCTTCAAATGTTTGTGGGTGGCAGAAGAGGAGTCAGGAAGGAGTACCAGACACTATTCCCCACATGAGTCATTAACCAGCGAGCACTTGGGCTAATAAGCCCCTTTGCTAAGATGTAGATAGCCTCAGGAAAGAGTTGGTGTCCAACACTCATAATGTTATTCACATGAAAAGGAACTTCCATCACAGGGAAGTTCTGAGTGATTAACTGAACTAGCTATAACTTTATGAAAGAGTTTACTTTGCACACAAAATGTCAAACAATTTCATTCTCATCCATGAAAATGCATGTGTTGTAAACTAAGCAGAAGACCTTCTAAAGCCATGAAAGTGGCCAGAGATGAATTTAGCTAAAACTTTTCATCTCTGAGAGCAAAAGCTATGAGGCTGAGTTTGGAGGGCTGGAGGGAATGATTTATCCATGTTGCCCAATGTGAAATCCAGGCAGGTAGGATCACTGATGCAGAGTGCACAGACTTTTAGAGATCACATGGTTCAAATTTATCTGACACATGCAACTTCAGTGTCCCCCATGCCCCCAAGCTCACCTCCTCCACCACCACCCCAAAGATTCCTTTCCCTGCCTAAATCCTAATGATTATCCTCCAAGGTAAGATATACCATTATGGGACAATGCCAATGATCATAAAAGTCTTCCTTTTGTTGCAGCTAAATGCCCCTCCTTGTCTCAGTCACATGCAGACCTCCTTGAGGAAACTATGCCAGTCCTGCTAGCACTGAGGTACCCCACATAACCAAGTGGCTAAGCAGCAGAGGAAGCAGAAAGGACTTTAGGGGATCACACACAAGACCCCTCTGTGAGCAGCATGCAT
Organism: Phataginus tricuspis; assembly: GCA_029783875.1. NCBI lineage: Eukaryota > Metazoa > Chordata > Mammalia > Pholidota > Manidae > Phataginus > Phataginus tricuspis. Next base: position 7,235,494 of record JAQQAC010017683.1, on the reverse strand, counting down.
TTCTAGCATGGGTTAAAAAAAACTGGAATGATAAAACAACCATTTAAAGCCACTGGAAATGTTCCTAAGGACCAACAGCAAATAAAGAAATGTCTATTCAAGAAAACCTACAAAAATTCAGTAAGAAAGGCTAGAGATGCTAGTATTTGAACCAAGATAGCTTCCACCCTTCCTCCTGCCAGCTCAGTAAGTTAGACTCCAATCCAGTTGCTGCAGCCAAGAATGCACGGTTCCCTATATCCCAGTAATAGGAGGAGGACTTCAGCATTTCTCATCCTGTTCCCATATATCTGTTACTGAAGCTAAGTCCCAGATGGGGTATTTGGGAGGTGGGGGCTCCCTTCTTCTACCCAGGCCACACAACCCTTACAAACAGTAACACAGAAACTGGGAGTGGCCCTACTGATTTCAGGCAAAATTGATTTTAAAATAAAACAATGTTACTATAGCTAAAGAGGGACATTTTTATAATGATAATTAGGTCAATCCATCAGGAAGACATAACAATTCTAAATACATTCACACCTAATAACAGAGCAGAAAAATGCATGAAGCAAAAACTGACAGAGATAATGGGAGAAATAAACAATTCAACAATAATAGGAAACTTCAGTTCTTTCAGTAATAGATAGAACCACTAGATGGAAGGTCTAAAAGGGAACAGAAGACTTGAACAACACTGTAAACTAACTAGACCTAACAGACATCTGTAGAACACTCTGTCCAACAACAGAATATACATTCTTTTCAAGGGCATGGGGAACATACTCCAGGACAGACATATGTTAGGCCATAAAATAAGTCTCAACAAAGTTAAAATGAAAAAATAATACAGAGAATATTTTCCAACAACAGTGGAATGAAATTAGAAATAAGAAATCAATAGCAGGAAAAAAATTGGAAACTCACAAATATGTGGAAATTAAAACACACACTCCTAAATAAGCAATGGGTCAAAGATCAAAAAATAAATCATAAAATACTTCAGGATAATTGAAAATGAAGGCACAGCATACCAAAATTTACAGATGCAGCTAAAGCACAGCTGAGAGGGAAATTTATAGTTGTAAATGCCTATTTAAGAAAGAAGAAAAATCTTTAAGAAATAACCTAAACTCTATCATAACATGTTGGAAAAAGAAGAGCAAACTAAACCTAAAGGAAATAGAAGGAAGGAAATAATAGAGAATTAAATTTAAGTTAATAAAAGTAGGAAAATTTAAAACAATAAAGAAAAACCAATGAAATAAAAGCTAGTTCTTAGAAAAGACCAACAAAATTGACAGACCATTAGTTAGATTGGTGAAGAAAGAGAGAACTCAAATTACTAGACTCAGAAATGAAAGGACATTACTACCAATCCTATAGAAATAAAAAAGAGTATAAAGGAATACTGTGATTTGTGCACCAATGACAATAAATTAGATAACTTAGGTGAAATGGACAAATTCCTAGAAAGACTACTGAATAGATTCAAGAAAAAATATACAGTCTGAATAGACATATGGGAAGTGAAAAGATAAGATTAATAATCAAAATTACAAAGAAAATCATAGGTCCAGATGGCTTCACAGCTGAATTTTACAAAATATATAAAGAATTAATACCAATTCTTCACAAAGTCTTTCAAAAAATAGAAAATCAGAGAACACTTCCCAATTCATTTGCTAAGGCTAATACTACCCTGATATTAAAACCAAAGACATGACAAGAAAGGAAAACTACAGATCAATATATCTGTTGAATAAGGATGCAGGTATCCTAAAAAAATACTATCCAGTCAAATCCAGCACCATATAAAAATAACTGTACACCATAATCAACTGATATTTATCCCAGGAATGCAATGCTGTTTTCACATCAGAAAATCAACTAATACAATACATCACATCAATAGAGTAGAAAACAAAATACCTATAATCATCTCATTTGACACTAAAAACATTTGACAAAATCCTATGCTCCTTTATGATTAAAAAAAAAAAAACACCCAGAGGACTAAGAATAGAAGAGAACCTCCTCAACCTGATAGAGGGCAACTATAAAACATCCACAACTAACATCATACTTAATGGTGAAAGATTGAATGCTTTGCCCCTAACATCAGAGACAAGACAAGGATGTCCATTCTCACCACTTTATTAAAAACTGTACTAGAGGTTCTAGCCAAGGCAGTTAGGTAAGAGAAATAAAAGACCTTCATATTGGAAAGGAAGAATAAAATTATCTTTATTGGCAGATGACATAATATTGTATACAGAAAATCCTAAGAAATCCCTAAAAACTGTTATAACTAGTAAGTTCAGTAAGGTTGCCACATAAAAAATCAGTATGTGAAAATCATATATTTCTATGTACATACAATGAACAATATGAAAATTAAACTCACAAGACAATTCCATATGCAACAGCATCAAAAAGACTACAATACTTAAAAATAAACAAAATACGTGAAAATGTACTCTGAAAAGTACAAAACATCACTGAAAGAAATTAATGAAGATCTAAATAATTGGGAAAGCATCCCATGTTCATGGATTAGAGAACTTAACATTGTTAAGATAGCAACATTCCCCAAATGATCTACAGAATCAGTGCAATTCCTATCAGAATCCTAACTGACTTATTTGTAGAAATTGACAAGCTGATTGATACAGAATTGCAAGGGACCCAGAAGAGCCAAAATAATCTCATTTCGTTTTTTAAAAAGAACAAAGTAGGAGGACTCACACCACCTGATTTCAAAACTTACTACAGGGCAACAGTTATCAAAGTAGTGTGGTACTGGCAAAAGGACAGACATACAGACCAGTGCAGTAGAACTGAGAGTTCAGAAATAAATCCATACACTGCCAATTGGTTTTTCAGCAAGGTTGTAGAACCCATGGGGAAAGAACCAAATGGTGATTTGATTTAGACCCCCACCTCACTCCATATATAAAAATTAATTCAAAATGTATCCAAGGCATAAATGTAAGAGCTAAAACTATAAAACTTTTAGAAAAAAACTTCATAAATCTTCATGACATTGGAATTGGCAAAAGATTCTTAGATATGATCCCATAAGCATGAGCAGCAGAAGAAATATATTTTCAATGTTATTTGCTTGTGCAGGGAATTGTTTTATTAAGCAATAGAAGAATTCAACAATACTGAAAAATCCCAGAAGGTCACCTCCGTATCTCAAGGGCATGACTGTACTCTGTCACCACATGTTCAGTAATTGATGCCCATATTGATGTTGCCAAGACATGAAAAAGTTAAAGTAAATTCAGTAAGGAAGGGCAACCATCCAATGTGTTTAGAGTAGGCTGGTATGTAAATAGATACGATTATCTATTATTATTATTATCTAGTTACCTATTATGATTATTTCCAGAAAAATTATTGATTACCTGGAAAAGGTCTCATCATAATGGGCATTTCTGTCCCCAGTAAAGCTGGATAAGTAAGGTGTTAGTCTGGCCCTGCTCAGGTGCTACGCTCCCATTCAGTCTACCTCATCTTAAGGAGGAACATGTCATAGAAAGATGCCGCTTTGCCTTCGTTTCCAGGTGTTGCTGTGGGCAGTTCACCAACCAGCATCTTCCTCCTATGCCAAGTGGAACAGCGAGCAAAAATGAAGAGGAAAACAAACAGGTGGAGACCCAGCCTGAAAAATGGTTCGTCAGCAAACACACCCAGAGCTACCCAACAGATTCCTATGGGATGCTTGAATTCCAGGGTGGTGGATCTTCCAATAAAGCCATGGTAAGAGAGGCCATGGGAAGGGATGCCACTGAGCCTGCAGGCTTCATCAGAGGCCCAGCCTCCCAGACCCCCAGACTGCAGACACCTGGGTGTTCTTTCACGGTGTGGCTCAATCTTCCTAGACACTCCACGGCAAAGAAATAGACCTGCACACTCAGCTTTTTAGCCATGACATCTGGAAGCTGGGCGGTATTATACAGAACACATAGAGTCCCTTAAATCCATCCACAAATCATGCTCCCAACTCTGCGGCCATACTCATCACCCCATTTCCAGTAGTGAGGGAGAAATTACGTTATTTGTTTTGGGGGTTTTGTTTTGTTGTTTATGACTGTGTACTTTCAACCCCTTTTAAATGGGATAGGAGTGTCTGGAAATACTTCCCTCTGAAGTCCATCCACAGCCTTCCTGCACTCAGCTGGCCCAAGAAGACCACAGTCTTTCACATTTGCATGTAAACAGGGAGCACCCTCTGCCTTTCTGATGTGCTCTGCCAGAGAGGGGAGGCGTCAGCACTGTGTCCCTTTCAGCTAATTCTGAATAATACTCCAGTCAGACCATTTGGCAATTTCATCTTATTTCACTGGCCCAACATCATTGCTCAAATAAAATTCAGTTATGTTCCAAATACAACAACATAGAGTCTCTGGGACGGCACCCTTATATTGGCATGGACTCAAAGAAGCAATTCATAGGAACCAAGGCATCTGACCATTAACCTCTTCTTCACCTTGAGGGGAAGGTCAAGTCCAGAGGTTGGCCCATGATCCCCATTCCCAGCACCCACTCAGTGTGGCCAGTGAGCCACTCCATCATCAACATCCTGTCCAACCTCTGGGGCCATGGTTTCAGCTGAGCCAGCTTTGGAATTGATTCCTTCAAGATTAGGGTTGCCAGGTAAAATATAAGACATCCAGTTATATTTGAATTTCAAATAAACAGTGGATAATTTTTCAGTATAATTATGTCCCAATATTGCATGAGGCACACTTACACTAACATATTTTTTTGTTGTTCACATAAAATTCAAGTTTAACTGGGTGTCTGTGTTTTTATTTGCTAAATCTGGCAGTCATTCCAAAGTTCCCTTCTGTCACTTGGCCACAGACTCACACAGAGGGCCTGAGAATCCTGAGGGAGAGAAAGCCAGACAGCCCTCGCTTGGGCATGAACCGTACCCCTGTTCTGCTGTGATACAAGAGGCGACACCAAGAATGCATGCTGAGTGTCACACACGCTTTTGCAGTATATCCGCGTATCCCATGACACCAAGCCAGATTCGCTGCTTCATCTCATGGTGAAAGACTGGCAGCTGGAACTCCCCAAGCTCTTAATATCCGTGCATGGAGGCCTCCAGAACTTTGAGATGCAGCCCAAGCTGAAACAGGTCTTTGGGAAAGGACTCATCAAGGCCGCCATGACCACTGGGGCCTGGATCTTCACTGGGGGCGTCAGCACTGGTAAGAGCAGGCCCTTTCCTGTGCTGTGGGCATACAGACCCAGAACTCACTGTGGTTCCCAAAGAGCTTTTGAATAATTAAGATAAAAAAAGAAAATGTATTGCATCTTGATAATATTTATGACAGAAGTGAAATCTTTATTCAGTAGCTTGTTTTTTGTTTCGGTATGATCATTTTCTGGCTCCCACTACAGGCCATTCCTTGAACTGAGCCCTCATTTTCGCTGAAGCTCTTGACGGTCCTTTCCCTATCATCTGGGAGAAGAACCTAAGGCACAGAGAGGCTGAGGGACCTGGAGGGCAGTCAGCTCTCAGCATCAGCTGAATGCAGCCAAGGACTGCCAGAGACACCCCAGCTATGTCCATCCTTAAGTCTTAGAAACTTGTGAAGGAAATCCCTGCATGTTGCTTCAGTTTTGGTTTTGGTTTTCCCTTTTCTGGAAACTAATGCAGGACGTTTAGTTATTATAGACTCAGACTTCCAGCGTACTTTCTTTTAATGATGAAGATCATTATGTCTCAAACCTGTTAAGGAGGGAATGGAGTGGTTGAGAGAAGGAGCTCCTAAAGTTCATAAATAGTGTTATGATGGGAGGTAAAGAGCCTGAAACTATGACATATGGCTGCTCACAGGTGTCATCAGCCACGTAGGGGATGCCTTGAAAGACCACTCCTCCAAGTCCAGAGGCCGGGTTTGTGCTGTAGGAATTGCTCCATGGGGCATTGTGGAGAATAAAGAAGACCTGGTCGGAAAGGATGTAAGTGTTTTCTCCCCCAGACAGTGGCAATTTTTAAAAATCAAAGTCTTTATTTTGAGATAATTGTAGATTCACCTGCAGTTGTAAGAAATAATGAGAGATGCCATATACCTTTCCCCTTTCCCCAATAGTAACATCCTACAAAAACTATAGTACAATATCACAACCGGGATGATGACATCAATACAGTTAAGGTGCAGAACATTTGCACCACCACTAGGATGTTGTTTAATAACCATACCTAATTCCCTACTGACTGCACAACCTCCTTAACCCCTGGCAACCACTAAACTGCCCCCCCCATCTCTATACTGTTATCATTTCAAGAATATTATATAAATGGGATCATATATACTCTGTAACCTTTGAGGACTGGCTGTTTTCATTCCACATAATCCTCTTGAGATCCTTCAGGTTGTCATGGGTACCAAGCACGCATTCTTTTTTATTGCTGAGTGATATTCCATGGTATGGATGTGACACAGTTTGCTTAACTACTTGTCTGTTGAAGTGCATCTGAGTTGTTTCTAGTTAGGCCATTACAAATAAAGCTGCTGTAAGCATCTGTGCACAGGCTTTTGTGTTAACACAAGTTATTTCTCTGCAATACATGCTAGGAATGCACCTGCTGGGCCCATCACTAACTAAAATGCTGGTTGCCCCTCATACACAGCTGGTGGGATTGCAAACTGGTGCAGCCACTATGGAAAGCAGTATGGAAACTTCTCAAAAAATGAATAATAAAAATACCATATGACCCATCAGTTCCACTTCTGGGAATTTACCCAAAGAAACAAAATCATGAATCAAAAAAGCTATATGCACTCCTATGTTTATTGCAGCATTATTTACAACAGCCAAAATATGGAAAAACAACCTAAATGTCCATCAATAGGTGAATGGATAAAATAGATGTGATTTCATATATACAATGGCATATTACTCACCATGAAAAAGAATGAAATCTTGCCATTTGCAACAACATGGATGGACTTAGAAGGTATTATGCTAAGTGAAATGAGTCAGACAAAGACAAATACCATATGATTTCACTCATATGTGGGATCTAAAAAACAAAGCAAACAAACAAAATTGAAATGGACTTACAAACCCAGAGAACAGACTGGCGGTTACCATAGGGGAGGGGGGCACGGAAACGGATGAAATAGGGGAAGGAAAAAAAAATTAGTGAGAATGTTGGATATCTTGATCTGGGCAATGGTTACATGAGTGTGTATTCACGTCAAAACTCATCAAGCCGTACACTAAGATTTGTGCATTCTACTGTATGTACCTCAATATATTTAAAATTTTTTTTTTAATAATTTATTTTATTTTAGTATCATTAACCTACAATTACATGGGCAATACCGTGATGATTGAACTCCCCCCATCACCAGGTCATATTTAAAATTTTTTAAATAAATAAATGAAATGCTGGGTTGTCATTATCTAAAACAACTTGTTTTTTTCTAATTTAATATAGATACTTGCCCCCACCAACAATATATCCTTCAGTAGAGAGGACAGGGAAGTGAGAGTCGATCTAAGAGCACCATTAGATGAAGCGGTTGCCACGTATAAATGCATTGTTCTCACTTCCTCTGTGAGTCTGAATATCTAAACGCTGCAGCTCTGATCTGTGCTGTGCATTTTGTCAGGTAACGAGAGCGTACCAGACCATGTCCAACCCTCTAAGTAAGCTCTCCGTGCTCAACAGCTCCCACACTCACTTCATCCTGGCCGACAACGGCACCCTGGGCAGATACGGCGCTGAGGTGAAGCTCCGGAGGCAGCTGGAAAAGCACATCTCTCTGCAGAAAATCAACACGAGTAAGTTCTGGTGAAGGCCCTGGGCACTGGGCTGCTGCCATCACCGCGCAAACCAGGCAGAGAAGGAAGCCACCCAAGGGCACTTAGAGCTTTGGCGGTGATTCTCGTTAGGTCGGCAGAAGATCCCCCGCCTAGACCTCGTAGTGGAGCCACCTACAGTGGCGCACCCGTTGAGCTATGCCCGGATGCTTTGCCCCCGGTTCCCGAGGAGGAGCAGCCCTGCCGCGGTTACCACGGAGATGGCATTGCCCACCCCGTTACCCAGTGTGTCCAGTTCCCTGTAATTACCGCCGTCAATACTTTCAAGTTTGAACAGGAAAAAAGTTTCTCGTTCAAAGATGCAGTATGATTTGGTCAACTGGTACGTTTTATAAGATATTAAATCAAGTAGCCCTGGGACCTCACCCAGACTAAGAAGGGCCGGGTGGGGAACCTCTGCAGAGGGTCGCAGGAGCCACCTGCCCCCAGCAGCCTGCCTGGGAGCACATCTCTGCAGAAGACCGACACCAGGAAGCCCTGGCCCAGCTCCGCCGCCATGGGGACACTGTGGGGGTCAAGCTGCAGAAAGGAAAGAACCACTGCCAGACAAAACCGTAATAACAACGACCGGCCAGAATGAGAATGGCTGGTGGGATTGATCTCTTGGAACATGATCCGGTGCCAGCAATTCTTACTGTCAAACTGTTGTTAAAAGATCTTAAGAGTGTTTTGGTTTTACCATTACCAGTTAGATTTTTGTGAAAGCCCGTCTAGGCCTGGAAATGGTGACTATGAGGCATAATTCAGGGCCTCTGAGACTGCACAGGGGGTTGGAAGGAGATGGTCTTCAATGAGAGGTGGATCTCCAAGGATGGGATCCTTGTTGATTAACTGGTTGATGACTGCATTTTTCATTCTCTCCTTCTTTAATTTTCCTGGACTTGTACGTGTTCACACTGCCCAACTCTACCTGGCCATGTGACTTGTGGGCTTCCCTTTGTCATCCTTTGCCTAGGGCTCTGAGTGGGGCAGGGACAGCAAAGGGGCGCTCAGTTGTCACCACTCACAGCACGGAGCTTGGGGAGTCGAGCCTAAACCGAGAAGAATCAATTCTACTCTGTTTCTGGAAAAGAAGGTGACTTGGCCATCATATTCCTGAAAATCTAGAGTGCCAAGCCTTGCCTGAGTTAGAAATCTCAAAGGCAGGGTCCATAATATCTTGATCCGTTTTTCCAGTATCTCTGGGCCAGAGCCTGGCACAAAGCAGACCCTCAATGTGTATTGGCTGAAATGAACTTAACTGAGATTATTCTGATAGAAGACAAAGCTGTTAAAATTTTGAAGAATTCCTGAGTGTAAAGAAGCATCATAGAAGCGAAGAAGAAACTCTGAATTCAGCTACTGGAAATTCTTAGACCTCCTCCTAACATATGCTAGCAGATTTTATATTTAAAGCCTTCAGAGGTATGAGGCCAAGGGTGTTTCTCCTACTTGCTGTTTGTTAATGTTTATCAACTAACTCCCATCCCATCTAACAGACACCTGGTGAAACCTCCTCAGGATATAAACTGCCACGACCATTTTGGGGTAGAGTTGTGAAGCAGGGAATGTGTCTCTGTGGCTCTTCCGCTCCTGCTGGGCTCCGGCTCCAGAATTCCAGGCTCTTGGGATCCTCGTGCTTCGGCGTCTCAGCGGCCACCCTGCTGGTGCTGCCGCCAACGTTAGCCCTTCCCTCTTATCTGATAGACACAGAGGGTGGGAACAATTATTAACTGACAGGCAAATAGTGGTCTGTAGGTTTGCCTCCCCAGGTAACTCGCTGCCTATTCCAGGTACTGGAGGCAGGAACAGCTACTACAACGTACCACACTTACATGCCACTTAAGGTTTGCAGAATACTTTGATGGCTGGACAATTTCTTCCATTTCGTATCTATTGCTCCTTTAGGAGCTGAGCGAGGCGTTGTGTTAATTCACCTTTTATAGAGAGTCATCTGTAGTAGTGGCAGCTTGGTGATTGGCCCAGGGCCATCAGGCTAACATGTGAGAGGCCAGGAATTAAACTGAGCTCCCCTATCCCTGGCCTACGTCCTCTTTCACTGTGTCATTCTTTCAGGGACAGCCATTGTGGGGGGATTTCCCTGCAGGGCAACAGGGAGGCTCTTTTTCATCTTCAATATTTGTCACAGGTCACCTGGAAGAGCCTGTATGCCAGGTGAGTTATATGAGGAGATCACCTGCCGATGATTCAGAAAGTTCATGTTAAGATTCTGGTTTTTCCAGTGAGGCCATAATATGGGGTTTGAACAAAAGAATGAAGACAGTCATCATGTGCCAGAATCCTTCAAGTCTCTTGAACACTAACACCATAGGGAGCACCCTGGAAGTGGTGGAGGTCAGACCCTTCACTGTGTTGCGGGAATTAAAACAAGCAGGCACATAGCGTCATGACATTGGTCTGTACAGTGAATGTGGGTTTTGTTGCAGGAATGGGCCAAGGTGTGCCCGTTGTGGGCCTCATGGTGGAAGGAGGCCCTAACGTGGTTTCTATCGTCCTGGAATACCTCCGAGAGGACCCTCCCGTCCCCGTGGTGGTTTGTGACGGCAGCGGCCGAGCCTCGGACATCCTGTCTTTTGCTCACAAGTACTGTGATGAAGGAGGGTAGGATTTCTGATATGTTGCAAAGGATGGGTTTTTTAAGTGCCCTTTTGTCAGGCCAAGAAGAAAACCTTAAGTGATACATTTAGCCCTTCCAAAAATGTTAAAAATGAAGATTTACTAGATATCCTTTCCCATTTCCCGAGATCAACATGTGAGGGAGCTGTCAAAGCGTGCTCTTTCTTATGGAATTCTTTCTCTGGGAGAATACACTCTCCTCCAGCTTCATTTTCCCTTATAAGGTTTCCAACAAGCCTGGAATTTAGGCCAAGTGTGAATGCAGTTTTTGACTATGGTCCCTTTTTGTCTCCTAGCAGGGGGGTACCCTCCAGTGGTAAAGTTTCGAATCAAAGATAGCAGTCGGACATAGAGACGTCTGATTCATTCATGTACAAATATAACTGGTGTTTCTTCTTTTGTGTTTCCTTCGAACAGGATAATAAATGAATCCCTCAGGGATCAGCTTCTCGTTACCATTCAGAAAACATTTAATTACAACAAGACACAATCACATCAGCTGTTTGCAATTATAATGGAGTGCATGAAGAAGAGAGAACTCGTAAGTGTCTTGCACTTATTTCCAAACCAGCTCCATAGAATTATGTTTCCTTTCTAATTCTGCCCATGTGTTCACGAGGGAGTTGTTCGTATTTTAAGATCAGCCTTTCCAAGAGGCAGTTTGCAAGTCTATACCACAGTGGCCATTATATCCACGTGATGGAAGCAGAATATGCACACACATAGGAGGGAAGAGGGACCCAGGTGCTTTCAGACCTTAGTAAATGTCTGGTGACACCATGCCACATGGTACCAATTCTGACGCTCATGATGATCAGATTGAAAGACTTGTAGAAAGACATACGCTTACAAAATTCTATCGCTTCACTTTCAAAATACAGTCATTATTTCCCATTCATTCCCTCTCAAATTGTGCTTCTAAGAAATAGTGGAAGACAGCCCTTCAAGATTCTAAATCTACAAATTTCCTACAAGTATATCAAATCTGAGTTGAAGTGATTTTTGTCTTCCCTGATAGAAATTTAAATATTGGAGTATAGATCCTGAATGACTCCCTCCTCTCAAGGGCATTGGAACAGAGTAGGTAGATAATAAAACACGGACCCTGGCAAGACTGCAAAGTCAGGACGAGCAATGCTGTCACCTCTGGAAATCAAATGCTCCTGGTTACAACCGTGTAGCTCTCAGAGTCCTTGCACTATGCATGTCTCTAAAGTCCTTTTTTTAAAAAAAACACCCCAATTCTCCCTTCTATTTTCAACTTTGCTTTACCCAGTCTTTTCATGATTAACCTGTTTTCAGGTCACCGTGTTTAGAATGGGTTCTGAGGGTCAGCAAGACATCGAGATGGCAATTTTAACTGCCCTGCTGAAAGGTGAGCTCTCAGGAAAGGGCAACGCCTGCCCTTTGAGTGCTGGCACAGCTCATGGCTGGGAAAACCCTCTCCCTCTCCTCCTGCCAGGAACTGTGGCTATTGCTGACTGAACCGCAAGCCAGCCAGGCTACCTTATCCCAGCATGAAGCTACCACAGCGTGGCACAGCTCAAAAGGGGTTTCTTGGGAGGGGGTGTTTTTTGTAGGTGCCAACTGCCCATAATGGGCTGAAGTCAGACCCAGTTTCTATCTGTAACTAGTTCACTAAGGGTTTCAACTCAGAGAGGACAAAACGAGAAATGGCTTTTCATTTGCAACCACTGTATCCTGCAGTGCTTTGTCAATTTTCCCCATGCTGCTCCTTATGGCGGGCTGCAACCTGGCCATTCAGGGGGTCACTCAAGGTCATACACTTCCTCCCTGACTCTCGGCTACACTGGGATAATGAGTGCACAGGGACAAGAGAAGAGAGGGTGTCACCCCAGGCCAGCTGCCGAGCAGTGCTGTGCTGGTCTCCCTGCGGCCGGGGGCTGGTGCTCTAGGGCTGGGCTCACCTTCCCTCTGCAGGGCAGCACCCCTTGGCTGGGCCTGGTAGATGTCTGGGCAGTCCCAGGGCTCCTGTCTCTTGCAGACAAAGGCTCTAGAGTCCCTGGGTTCTTCTCTGCCCTTCCCAGGACGACCATGCCGAGCTGACGTGGGAGGAGGTTGCCTCCACCCCACTCCCAGGCTGCTCTTTGAGACTATGGAGCTCTGAGCTTTGGGGCCTGAGTGGTCACTCAGAGGCGAGAGCAAATGTAATGGTGGTCAGCTGGAGGGTAGTGCTGAACCCACCTGGGAAGCCCATGCACGCCACCCAGCGCCTGCAAAGCCAGGCTGCCCAGGCAGGGCGTGAGAAACGCCTCGTTTCTTGCCTTTCCAGGAACGAACGCATCAGCTCCGGACCAGCTGAGTTTGGCGCTGGCTTGGAACCGCGTTGACATAGCACGAAGCCAGATCTTTGTCTTTGGGCCCCACTGGCCGGTGAAACTAAATTGTTTTTCAATTCATACCATTTATCATGACTTTGTGCACATGATATATTAGTATGTTCTCCTGTGTGACACAGATCTCAGGAAATTATCTGGGGTTTCTGATGAGCCAATGTGTAATCCATTTGGATTATTAGGAGATGCTGCTATTTAACTTCCAAGACCCAGTCAGAAGAGCTACTAGCAATAATTACAGATTTAAACCAATACTCTTGAAGAAATAATCACTAAATATTTACCATTGCTGGTAAAAGTGGGCTTTTTTTTCTTTTAAAGAAAAAAGGAAAGAAAAGAGCTCATTAAAATTAAATATAATGATTGCATTGGGAGCACTGACTTCTCAAACTATGTTCCACGAAACCCTGGAGGCCTAGAGAGCTGTGTGTGTGTGTGTGTGTGTGTGGCTCAGTGTATTGTGTGCCTGTGTCTGTGAGTAGCACATGTGCATCTTGCATAATATGTGTGTGGATGTGTGGTCTGTGTGGTGTGGTATGTGATATATGCATGTGGTTTAGTGTGTGTGTGGCATGTGTCTGTGGTATCTGTGAGTGTGGTATCTGTAATATGTGAGAGGACATTTGTATGTGTGTGGTGTGGTTGTGTGTGGTGTGGTGTGAGCGTGCTCATAATGAGCATGTGTGGCAGGCAACTCTACACCTACTCCCTCAATCAAAGCAGCTCCTTTGATCTGCTTTGTAGATTGGGATTCAGGGTAAATTTTTGTTTGCAAAAAGGGCTTTGATGCTAGAGGGTTAATGTTGGATTTTAAAGACCATATTTCTCAAAATATGCTTGGCATATCACTGCACAAGTCCATTTCGTTTTTTACAATTACTCTTTATTAAATTAGTGTGAAGAGTTTGTGGAATAAGATGAGTCCATTAAAGGACTAAGATCTGGGGGCAGTGCATTTGTGTGTATTGCTTATTGAATTACACAAATTAAGAAGAATAGTACGATACCTTAAATAGTGTCATTTCCTTTTTAATCTCCTGTGGTTTTCTCTAAGTAATTTTCCTACTCTTGGTGAGGGAATTCAGAGCAAAATAAATTGATCCAGGAAGGCTATGAGGCACAATGCCATAGCAGAGAATCTGCAAGATTCCAAGAGGGGCTGCAAAGATGGACTCTGTCATGAGCTTTTGAGACCTTCTATTGAGGAAGAAGGGTTCAAGTTTTGTTCGTCTGTTTTTTTTCTTTGCCAACGAGCAGCTTGCCGAGGATGTGTTTCTGAGTCAGTCACACAGAGAGAGCCATGCTTTTGAGATGATAGAAAAAGCCTAACCCAGGGGACCTGCCCCAACATGCAGGCCCTGCCTGGCCCATAATGATGCCTCTGGACCTCCCTGGGTAGGTCCTCCAGCAGACATTCTTAAGCCTAGGAATGCAGTTGCTCTGTATCCACCCACTGGGGTTGTAGCATAACGTGCAAGAGGGCATAAGTGGTCTCCTGCCCTGCAGTCAGTCTTTCTGCTAATCACCGTGCTTTCTACCCACCATTAACTCATTCTTCGAGAATCTGGTCCCACTTCTACATTACTCATTGTGGATGTCAGCTTTCTCTCCACGGTTTTAACTGCCCAGCAATACTTCCAGAAATCTGTTAATAGCTCTGGTCTGCCTCTTCTCCCTGAAATGGAGTTTTCTTTGGCATAGTCCTCTGCTGTCATTTCCATGGGGAAGGAAAGAAAGCAGGAAACACGTGATCAGGACTGCAACCTGGAACCAAAAGTCCTTCACTGTAACCCTACAATGGGGGGTATCTGTTCTCCAAAGTCTTCCTTTAATAGTTTAAGTGCTAAATTTACTATGTGTCTGTGCATCTACAGTCTCTCTATAATTCTTACTGGTATAATAGAGTTGGTGGTAGGGAGGACTTAAGAATTACTATACAACAAACCAATCCTAGGTCTGTTATATCCTACTAGTCAAAATTTGTGTATCTATATTTTTTTATTATTAAATGAAAAAATAAAAAAATAACTACAAGGAGATAGTAGTGCTTGATACATACATATAACAAGGCAATTTGTTTATATTGAATCACAAAAACTAGGGCTAATAATTTTTGAAGGGAAATAGATGAAATTTAATCTGAGCATCTGGGAGCAAGTCCCGGGGACGAAACGCTGCCCATTTTAAATACAAAAACCTCCAAACCTTGGCCAGCCTCACTAAGATTTTAGAAGCAGAATGAAATGCCTGCTTACTTTTCAGAATGAGAACTATTTATTTGGCTTCTATCTGGAAAACGGCCTGTCCTTGTCAAAATCATGAACTAGAATCAAAAATCTAAAGTACAAGTTAGTAAAAGTACCTGATGTTTGGATAATACACGGTGCCATAGCCCTTAGGTTCACATACCTGAACATTACTGATCAGCTCCCACAGCCCTGAGAGAGGCCTGATTGTCCTCATTGCGTAATTTGGAAAAAAAATGATATCTCTAAGAAGTTAAGCAACTTTTCTCAAGTTTACACATCACACTTCTACATAGCGTATAGACCAAAGATGAATTCTCAAGAGAAATTTTTAAATCTTTTGAACTAAATGAAAGTGAAGATATAACTTATCAAAAGTTGCAGGATACAGCAAAAGTAGTGCCTCAAGGAAAATTCTTAGCATTGAATGCATATATTAGAATAAAAGTTAGAGCAGAAATCAATGACATTGAAAACAGTAAATCAACCAAGAAAGTTTACAAAATGAAAATCTAGTTGTTTGAAAAGGTCAGGAAAATTGATAAGCCTCCAGCTAGGGTAACTAAAAAGAAAAGAGAAATGACACAAATTACTAATATCAGAAATGAAAGAGGACATATCACTTCACTATTGATCCCATGGACATTAAAAGGATAATAAGGGAATATTATGAATGACATCTCCAGAAAGTGATTGTCAACTCTTATTTGTGAAGAGGAATTTCCTCTACCCAGGCATGGCCCACGCCATCCCACACCCTTTTAAAAGAGTGGTGTCTACAAATTAACACCGTGTGTGGTGTGATCTTACTGATGAAGCCCAGAGGACTGTCATGTGCCTTGTCCTAGGACTACACTTCTAGTAATACAACAGTATGTAATTTTTCACTAATATTAAGTTTCCATTTGCAGAAATTCCCAAGGGTTTGTCAGGTTCACACTTCCTAAACCACACCTCCCTCATCCTGCAGCTCTGGGATTAGCTATTTGTGGACCCAGCTGGACCCAGGTGGATGACATTGTCCCTGTTACATTTCATCTTGCTAGATTCAGTCCATTATTTCAGCCTGTCAAGATTTTTAAATTCCAATTATGTTACCACAGTCCTCTTCCAGCAGACATTCTTAAGCCTAGGAATGCAGTTGCTTAACCTATTCAAATGCCACAAGTACCCTCTCCACAGTCTGTCACACCGCTCTTACTATTTGTGATTCCTCCAGAACAGTTGTTTTTAAGGTATTTTAGTTAGAAGAGCTCTTTCTACAAATGGCATCTTGAGTAGGGTGACCGCATATAGAGCAAATGAGAGCTGAGCCCATCCTACTGTCCACCTCCGTCCAGGTAGACCTTGAAGCCATTTCTCAGAACCAAGGGCTCTGCCGGCCTAGGCTAAAAGCTCCTCCTCCTAGATTACCAACAGAGGTCTTAGAATCCTAGGGTACGGCCTGTGAAGGCAGACTAGGTGGACTTGTTTGAGCGTCTAGGAACTCTCCTACCCCACTTGACCACATCTCTTCCATCCTTTAATCTTCGGTGGCCAAGACAGATGTCAAAAGAGGGGAGGAAGGATGCTGTGATTCTCACTCACTCAGAAGCAGCGAATGATAGAACAGATCTCTTGTTTGACTTTCTTCAACCAAATCAAACTTTAAAAAAAATCCATGTTTTCACTCATTAACTTACTTAACAAATGTCGGTCAACCACTTCTATATGCCAAGCCCTGTTCTAGGCTCTGGGAACACGGGGCTGAATACAGAAGACCTGCTACAGCCCATACAGAACTCTCCATGTGGCACTGGTCTGGACATGGGCTGGGAAAGTGGGCAGGAAGAGGAAGACACGAAACAGGTAATCAGACAAATAAATACTGGGCTATAAATTGCATTAAGTGCTAGAAAGGAAAAATGCACATCTGCATGACAGGGAATGTGGGGGATAGAGGGTACCAAGGCAGACCTTTCTGAAAACATAGAACCAACACTAAGACCTGCCCAGTGAACAGATGCTGGTCCATGAAGAGGGAGAGGCAAATACCTTCCATGAAGAGAGAAGAGTATGGGAGGGGCCTGAGGCAAGAAAGTAATTGATATTTTCAAGTAATTTATTGAAGAGGAAAGAAAGACCAGTGTGCCTGGAATGCAGAGTGAGAAGAGGGTGACTTGGGAGGAACTTGCAAGCCAACCAGGAGCTGTGTGTTGCAAAGGATGCTGACCTACTGTAGGACAGGAGGCTGGGTTCCAAGTGCTTGGTGATCCACTTAAAGACTTTTCTTTTTTAAGCAACAATGAACATTTATCATCTCACATAGTGTCTATCAGTCAGGAACTTGGGAGCAGCTTAGCCGGGGAGTTCAGGCTCAGAGGCTGTCATGAGGTTGTAGTCAAGCAATAGGCTAGGGGTACCGTCATTTAAAGGCGTGACTGGGGTTGGAGGGCCACTTCAGTCAGGATAGCTAACTAAGTCGTTGGCAAGCTGATGCTGGCTGTTGACCGAGGGCCTCGGTTCCTCTCCGGGTGGACTCTCCATGGGGCTGCTTGAAGCTCTTCACAGAATGATGTCTGGCAGTCTTTGCCTTTCTGCCTGGTCTTTCCCCTTTGTTTCCTTGTTATTGCTTTTTTTTTTTCAGTTGTTTTATTGTGGTGAAAGATATTTCAATAAAATTTACTATCTTAACCATTTTTAAGAGTGCAGTTCAGTGGGATTAAGTATATTCACATTATAGTGCCACCACCACCACCATCCATCCACAGAATGTTTTTCATATTGGAAAACTGAAACTCTGTATCCATTAAGTATCACCTCCATATCCCCCACCTCACCCAGCTCCTGGCACTCCTATTCTACTTTTTGTTGCTACGGATTTGACTCTTCTACGTACTTCATACAAGTGTAATCATACAGTATCTATCCTTTTATGACTGACTTATTTCACTTAGCATAATTTCCTCAAGGTTCATACATGTTCTGACAAGTGTTAGAATTTCCTTCCTTTGTGAGGCTAATATTCCACTGTGCATGTGTATATGCCCCATTTTGCTTATCCATTCATCCATCAGTGGACACTTGGGCTGCTTTAACTTTTGGCTATTTTGAATAATGTTGCTATGAACATGGATGTACAAATGTCTGTTCATGTTCCTGTAGTCAATTCTTTGGGGCCCATACCCAAAGAAGTGGAATTACTGGATCATAGGGTGATTCTATTTTTAATATTTTGAGGAGCCCCCAAACTTTTCCAGAGCAGCTGCTCCATTTAAGACTCCCTCTAACAGTGTACAAGGGTTCCAAGTCTCCATATTCTCATCAACACTGTCGTTTTTGATAAGGGTCATCCCAATGGGTGTGAGGAAGTATTGTGTAATTTTGATTTACATCTTCCTAATGTCGAAGCATGTTAAGCATCTTTTCATATACTTGTTGGCCATTTGTGTATCTTCTTTCAAGAATGCCTCTTCGAGTCCTTTACCCGTTTTGAATGGTTTTTGTTTTAGTTGTTGAGTTTTAGGAGTTCTCTAAAAATTTTGGACATTGATCATTTATCAGTTATATGATTTGCAGTCTCTCCATTTGGTAGGTTGCCTTTATTCTTTTGATGATGCACAAAGTTTTTAGTTTTTATGAAGTCCAATTTGTCCATTTATTCTTTCGTTACCTGTACTTTTTACATCATATTGAAGAAATCATTTGCACATCCAGTATCATAAAGTTTTTGCCCTAAGTTTTCTTCCAAGAGTTTTATAGTTTTAGCTTTTATGTTTAGTCTTCAATCCATTTTGAGTTAATTTCTGTATATTATATTAGATAAGGGCCCAACTTCATTCTTTGGCATGTGGATATTCAGTTTTCTCATCACCATTTGTTGAATGCTGTGTCAGTTTTCACTCAAGACCATAATGGTCTTGTCTACATAAGGAATCAGCCAGGACACACTTTCTTCCACATCTTTATATGGACCAGGAACCACACAAACACAAACCCTTGGAACAGTCTCTGCTCTGCTCCACTTAAGGATAAGCAGGAGAGCTACATGGCTCTTTTTATATATTTAACATCATTATGGACTTGACATAGAAAATGCATTGTATGGGCTCAAAGGCGGGTGGGAGGACTCAAGTAATTAGGCTATTGATGTAATGCAGGTAAGAGACAGAACCTTGGACTAGAGCAGGGACAGAGGAAAATCAAGAACTGGACAGAATTAAGCAATATTTAGCCTTAAACATGACTGCACTTAGGGATGAATTAGTCATGGAGAGGCAGTTAGGGGAGCCCCCCATTCTCTGGCTTGCCACTTCACTGAGCTAAGGGACACTGGGAGAGGAATGGCTTGGTGGGAAGGTCCTGAGGGTTGTTGTGGGCGTCGTGCGCTGAAAGAGCCTTTGAGATATCCAAGTGGAGGGACTGAGTGGGCAGCAGGAGCTCCGAGGAGACAAGTGAACTAAAACTAGACAGGAGAGGTCAGCTCGTGTGCAAATAAATGCAGGCTGGCCAGGTGGGGCTCGAGGAGCTTACCGAGGGTAGGTAGAATAGAAAGGAAGGGGCTGAGGACAGAACCTTGAAGAGGCTTGACATTTACAGCCTGGGGGGAGAAGCCATGGCCAAACAGGAAAGCCAGGGTGTTTGGTGTCAGAAAAGCCGGGAGAGGAAGTGTGTCAGACACACTGAAAAACCAGCATGAGGAAGACTGGGAAATGCCCCCATGGTGGCTTCAGCACAGCCATCAGTGACCCCAGCCAGAGCCATGAGTAGATGGGAGAAGCAGCCTAGTATGTGGAGGACAGTACGGGAAGGGAAGAAATGGAGACAACTCACAAGAGTCTGGCCAGAGGACACAGCGAGCCAGGCAAGATAGAAGAGCAGCTGGAGGGGTCAAGATTGTTTCAACATTGGTATCTCTGTGTCTACACCCAGACCATGCCCACCATGTTCTTCACATGACCAGAGGACAAGCCCAGGGGCCAGGTCCTCTTCCACGTTCCTTGCAGTTGTCTGAGTAGAACACAGCTTTCCCTTGCTGCACCCAGCCTGTCACCACACTGTGTATATCTTAGTGACAGCAGGAGATTTGCTTTCCGCAGTAATAAGCTCAGTTCACGTTTCTATCCAAGCAGGCATCTGCAATGTACTCATGGTCTCTGAGCCCTTCATGCTCACTTTTTTCTACATTCGTAAATATAGGCACTTCTTATTGGTGCCTTCGAACTTACCTTGCAGCACCCTTTCCTTTAGGCAAAAACACACATCAGTCAAAACATCAGCCACTTTAAGTATGTATAAATGTGCTTCATTAAGCACAGAAGTAACAGTGATTCATGACTTCAGGACCTTCTCCAGGCCTACAATGACTGTGTGTGTGTACGTGTGTGTCTGTGTGCATGTGTGTGCTCACCTATGGGTGCACGGGTGCCTGCATGTGTGTGCATGCACAGGTGACGGCGGAGCAGTGTGCTTCTCTTGGGACAAGGGGCAACTTTAATACCTTTTCCCAACTCTGTTGCTGTGGACTGCAGCCCCTGGGAAGCCTGGCCCCCCCAACGGACAGCAAGGTCATGGAGAAGGAGAAGAAGCCACCCTCAGCAACTGTGAAGGGGGCCAGAGGACAAGGAAAAGGCAAGAAGAAAGGGAAACTGAAAGAGGAGGTGGAGGAAGAAACAGACCCCCGGAAGATAGAGCTGCTGAACTGGGTATGTGGGACATCTTTGTTCCCGTTTCCTGGGATCCCGGGGCTCACAAAGCCAGCCACCCTCTCCATCCAAGGGAAGGAGCAATCCCTGTTGCCTTTGCTTCAGCCCCACCAGGGCCCCAAGTCCCAGAAGGCCATAGTAAAGCTCTGATAGGATAGTGTCAGCATCTCAAACAGCAACAGCACATTGGCTGTGATGCAGCTGGCCAGCTTGTCGTAATCATCAGACGTCCCTGCTCTGGGGCAGTGTGAAGCCGTTCAGAGAGATGGCTGGGTCACCTTGCTCAACAGCGACACTCTCTGCCTGGCAGACACACGGATGCTTGATGCATGAAAACATGGGAACAATCCAATGATTACTGAATAAATGCAGTTCAGGTAATAGAAGAAGGAGCCCGTGACTGGGAAGGGGAGGTAACAGCAGTCATTTGGACTGGAGGATGCAGCCATGCATTGCGCGGCAGTCCCTGGCCTTGCTACTGTCAGGACTCAGGCAAGACAGGGCGCTGGGCCTCTGCAGGGACATGTGATTAGCATCGTCACAGTCACCCAACCTGGTGGCATGCTGCATGCCCATGCGGTTCCACCCGGCTGCCGCTCAGGTAGTTCATAGCCAAGAAACAAACTGTCTCCACTTGCTCTCCAGCAAGGCTTCGCATTATACTGAGTGTGGTAGCTTCCATAATTTTTAAATGAAAGACTTAAGTCATAAAGTGTACAAAATATTACAATCTTCCATCTCAAAAAATATTATTCAAGGAGTTCCAAGTTTGGAGATTCAAGTACTGATTGCAGTTTGATTTTGAAAAGAATGCTATGGCTTATGTGGGTCTTCTTTCCCATGTATACATTAGAAGAAAGCAAATAAACTCTATCTTAATTTTTAAAAACCTGAACACTCCATAGAGAGAGCAACACCAGTCTGGCTGTAAATTTGAACTCTCTTCAACTTGTTTTAAGAAGATCATTTACTTTTCTTTAATACTTCGATAGGACATATCAGGGCCAAACTGAGAAGAAAAGAGAGAGGAGATGGGCGGTATTTACTCAAGACAAAGAGCAAAGAGAACCAGGTGCAGATGTTCCAGTATCTGCAGGGTCAAAATATGCTTTCTGAGATGTGTCCAATCTGCCTCCTACCCAGTGCGCCTCTGAGAGGCCACTCAGGGGCTCCCTCTCCTTGGTCCACACAGGTGAATGCTCTGGAGCAAGCCATGCTGGACGCTTTGGTCTTGGACCGAGTCGACTTTGTGAAGCTCCTGATTGAAAATGGAGTAAACATGCAGCGCTTTCTTACCATTCCGAGGCTGGAAGAGCTTTACAACACGGTGAGTGTTCAGGAAGGAGGGAGGGCAGAGAACAACTGGCCATCTGTACACAGGGATACCTTATTTTATGGCACTTCACAGACACAGCACTGTTTTACAAATTAAAGTCTGGGGCAATCCTGCAACGAGCCTATTGGTGCCATTTTTCCAACAGCATGTGCTCACTTTGTGTCTCTGTGTCACATTTTGGTAATTCTTACAATGTTTCAAACCTTTCCATTATTATCATGTTTGTTATAGTGATCTCTGGTCATATGACTTCCTGAAAGCTCAGATAATGGTTAGCACTTTTTAGCAATAAGGAATTTTTAAAGTACATACATTGTTTTTTTTAGACATAATGCTATTGTGCTCTTAATAGACTACAGTACAGTGGTCCTCAGCAGTTATTTGCTAAAATTTGGTCAATTTCTAATACACTATTTCACATCATGAGATGCTCTTTAAACTAATTCTGTAGAAAGTATTTAACATATCTTGAATGTGTGGAATACCTCTCAACCACGACCGGTGCTGTCTTGTAAAAGAAACAGGCTGATAGTGGGTTACATTCCAGCTCTCACGATTCATTAGTTCTACAGAGTAGGGTAGGGTTTCGCTCCTAGAGTTGAAAAGAAACACATATTTAATATGCCTGAATGCTTCTCTTTCAGAGACTGGGTCCTCCAAATACCCTTCATTTGCTGGTGAGGGATGTAAAGAAGGTCAGTCTGCTGTTTTGTAATCCTCACCCATAAGTATCTTTCAATAAGATATTTTGCAAGGCCATTTTTAAGTTTCTAAAATGTGTTGTCATTTTATTGGAGTCATAAGAAATAAAGAATTCCTCTCTCCCTAAAGAGAGCTTACTTAAAACCAAAAAATAATAACTATCTTTTATTAAGTTACTGTTTATCCCCCCACACATGCTGAATGACTGTTGGATTATGGCAGCCTGGCACCTTTAATTACTCAAGACAAAGAGCAAAGAGAACCAGGTGCAGATGCTATGGCTTATGTGGGTCTTCAGGACAACAGCCAGGTGAAGTCTCACCTTACTGCTGACCTGGGCCTCTACCGGCCAATGCAGCCTCATGTTCTATATCTACCTTAAGGTCTGCCATCCTCTCCCTCACTATGCGTCCTTCCGGAAGGGGGGTGCCTCATGTCATTCTGCAGACCGAAGCTGTTAGCTGTTCTTGAACCTTTCTGTTCCCTCATTAGTAAGTGACTGATCTTGCAGGATCTTGTGCGC
Source organism: Phataginus tricuspis (assembly GCA_029783875.1). Lineage (NCBI taxonomy): Eukaryota > Metazoa > Chordata > Mammalia > Pholidota > Manidae > Phataginus > Phataginus tricuspis. The sequence continues at coordinate 7,212,191 of JAQQAC010017683.1, read as the reverse complement.
TCGCTGTGTCGTCATGGTGTTTCTTGAGGCTAGAAGATTAGATTGGGTTATCCTAAGAGTGATTAATTTTGCTAGAATGCAGTCTATGACATGCAGAGTGTGGAACATATATTCATACTCTGACCACGAGAAAATAACTCAAGTGAGAGGATAGAGTTTTTCAGTCAGTGTCCTAGACAGGCTGGTACTATTTCATACAAATACCGAGTTCTAATAATAGGAGAGTTTGGCTTCTCCAGGCACCGATTGGATCTCAACAGAATCTGTGGACCTGGGAACCAACCAGGACCAGTGCCCAGATTTTTTAGATTAGGAAGTACAAACATTCAAAGGCTGCAGCTACCCAAGTTCAGACCCCACATTTCTCACCTAAATGGCTTTGATGATTCCTCTCCTGCATCCAGTCCCACTACCTCCCAACAGCCGTAGTCACAGGACTCCCCACTTAAAATATTCCAAAGCCTCATGAAATTCAAGCTCTTTTCAAGAACTTGCTTCCCACGGGCCTAGCCCTGTCATCATCCCCTTCTCTTTCCCATCCTGTCCCCAAATGCATGCTCTGTCCCAGGGCCACGCCTTGCTCCCGTCTGCAGCTCTCTTCCTCCTCTCCCCTTGCAATTCCCCCTCTGCCTGCTCCTAGCTACCTCCCATGTTGCCTCCAGGAGCCCCTTTCTCACCCTTCCACCCACCCACCCAGGACCTGCTGTCGCATTAGAGCTGTTTGTAACTTTACCCCTCCGCACCCCAAACACCAAAGCTCCCTAAGAGCAAGGCTGTATCTCCTTATCTCTGCAGGTGGTGTCCTGGACATGGGCAAGGATCTGATAGGAGCTAAACAAAAAGAATGCCTGAGGAAAGGATTTGCTAAATGTGGCTAGTCCTAATGTAAAAGGGAGGACATTTAGAATGTGTAATCTCCACGTGATGGACCCCAGGTTTCCACCATCATTTCAGCCCTACAAAATTAAGCTAGCAATAAATGGCACAGAGTAAAATGTCCTTATAATTGACTGGTCAGTTCTGACTCCTGGAAAAGTCAGCTGCCCAGGGATGTGGGTGACTGATGGAGAAATGTAGGCATAGCCTCTCTTAGGACTTTTCCCCTGCTTCACTCACTGGCTTTGTCTCAACACAGACTCTTCCATCTTGTTGCAAAACTCTGCCCCTTCACCGACTCCCAGTAGCAACAGAAAGTTTGTGTTGTTTTTGTTTTTACTGAAATCCGAGGGCCCCCAGAAAGTCACAGGGCAGAACTGTGGAGCCTTCCCCTAGGGAAGTCCCAGCCCAGGGGTATTCTATCCCCACACTGGTTCCCATAGAGTCCTCCTTCCTGTTATGATGGTCACGTCCTCCTCCCTGAAGCTGGCTTCTCCCCTGCAAGCAGCTATCAAAGCGCCTTCTCAACAAAACGAATCTACTTATGCAAAGAAAGTCTCCCACAGGCTGCACCACATTCCCTTCACATTTACACATGCCCAGTACAGTCCATGCTGTCCATGCCCACAAACAGCCCAGCCCCTACCCTATATCCTCATGGTTCCTAACTCTGCTCACTGGGAAAGTTTAATCCACTTCCTGAAGTATGGCTTAACCCATCACCTCCCTCAGTCACATGGTAATAGACTGAATATTGTTTAATGCTCCATCCATTATATCAACACCTAAGTCACGGCCAGGAATGAGCGCTTAGGCCTGAGGTGTGTGATGAATGCCACACTTCCACTGAGTTCTGAAGGGCCTGAGACACGGCTTCTTTTCCTACAGGGCAACCTGCCGCCCGATTACCACATCAGCCTCATAGACATAGGACTGGTGCTGGAGTACCTCATGGGTGGGGCCTACCGCTGCCACTACACTCGGAAGAGCTTCCGGACCCTTTACAACAACTTGTTTGGACCCAAGCGGGTAGGCCTAAGCGGACGTGTGGTGCTGTGGTTCCTGAGCTGCATGTGCCTTCATTGCTCTCCTTCCCATAACTCAGCCTGTTCAAAGCCTCACCCATCACCCCATCCCAAGTACACCCCAAGTTCACCTGCCCTCCCTCCTGCAAGGCCTCACGTCCCTACAGATTGCCCAGGCTTCTCTCCTTTACCCTTTAGAAGTGGGGCCACTCAACCCTCCAGTTGCCCGCCCTTCGCCTACAACACGCTTCCTCCTGGGCTGCCTCTCCAAACCATCCTACCACTGTAGTGACCCTAATCTTCTGAAGCAAGAAACGTGGCCGTGAACTCCCTGCTCAAAATCTCCCAGTGCCTCCACTGCCTGGGGGACCACCACCAAAAGCTCATTATCACAGCATCCGCAGCTCTCTGACCGCCCCACAGCTGTCCCCACCTGGCAGGGGAGACCAGGGACCTCCACCAAAAGCAAACTGTACTCCTGGGCAACCATGTCTTCCCCCATGATCAAAATCCCATGCCCTTTGCGAACTCAGCTCAAGAGTCAGATCTTCCATGAAGCCCTCCTCTTGTCTCCACTTAGGGCCACTAGAGCTGAGTCTGCATTCCTGTTAGGGAACGTGTCTGATTCTACCTGGAATAAGGGTCATGTGTCTGCCCGTGTCTCCTCAACTGACTTCAGCTGATGGAAGCAGCGATTCCATATAAGCATTTCCTTTGCTTCGATATTGTCCTTAATTGTTAACAATACAAGTACTTTTATATCTATTATTATTCTCCTACTAATGTACTACTAACATGACCACTAGTGACGCTGGTTATCTGATTAAATTGATGTTTTTTTCTTCCCTTTCATTATGCAGCCTAAAGCTCTTAAACTGCTGGGAATGGAAGTAAGTAGGCTTTGTTTTCAATAGTTTTATGATATCTTGGTCAAATATATGTACCCTCTTCATTTTATATTTGTTTAATGTAAAATTGAATGATTTTGTTTTCCATGAATAAATCCACTATACTAGATACCAAAGTTACTTAGATGATTTAGTCAAATTATATAAAAGGATCATAGATATTTTTTAAGAAGGAAAAAAGCTACCCTATTCAATTTATAGAGTTAGCAAAACCATGGTTTCAAAAGCAGGAAAATACGAGACGAAGAACTAGAGAATAATGCCACATACGTGTGCAAAATCATAAATAATAGCAAAATGAACTCATATTTTTAAAGTCCTAAACAAGTCATTAAAATCCTCTAAGAACGCAAATATAATTTAATGTTAGCGAGTCTTTACTATATTGTATTACCCCAATAAGAAGGAAAACAGTATGACATCATTTTTCAAAAGATGCTAAAGAAGGATGGAAAAAATGTGATACAGTTCCCTTAACTTGTTTAAAAAGTTTACTAAAAAAGAATGATGAAATAAAGCAAATGATAAAATAAAAATATTCTCTGATATGGGGAGAAAATTATCTTAAGCAAAAAATATTATTTTGTATCTGGGAAATCAACTAAAGTTCAATCACAATGGAACAGACATACCTAAAAAGAATCTTAGCAAGTAACCTTAAGAGCAAAGCACTAGATGTAAAAATATATCAATGAATGGAAGAAATATCATATCATAACACAGAATATGAAGAGTATTGCAAAATTTTTTCTCCAATCAACTCATGAGTTAAATAGTATCCCAATTTCTGTATGGATTCAGGGGAGAAGGTTTTGATTCTATGATTGTAGTTGAGACTGACCGTCAGCATTGCCACTTTATTGCGGATGGAGTTAGAGTCTAATAAGGGTTATGATTTGGAACTTTCCATAAGTTCTTGTTCTCTCAAATCCTTTGTCATGTTGGGTTTCTCTGTTGGGTGAAGCTTCATCTATTGTAAAATGGCCTGGCCACACTCCTCTTTTTATACCTTTCACTACCTTTATAGTAACTTTCATAATAAGAGTCCATTCTGGTTTCCTATTTTCTAGAATCAACTTTTGTCATTTATATTTTCCTAGAAAATAATTTATTCTATCTAGACTTTCAAATTCATTGGTATAAACCTTTATATAGTATTATAATTTTTTCAGTCTCCCAATGTCTTAGTTGTGTGCTCTTTGTTCTTCCAATTAAAAAAAAATTTATATCTTCTTTCTTTTTTTTTTAACCAAATTTGCCTACATATTTGATTGGCATTTTTGCTTTATCAAGCAAGTTTCTTTTTTCTGTTTTGTTTTTATTCCTTCCTTCCATATACTTTCTTCAGGCTTACTAACTCTATTTATTGACTCTATTGCAAAGTAAACAGCACTCATTTTCAGTCCTCCCTCTATTCCAATAAGTGCAGGAAAGGTATAAATTTTTCTTTGAGCATTGTTTTCATGGAACCTCATGGGTTTGGGTAAGTAGGACCTTCACTACCATTCATTTATAAATAGTTTATAATTTCTTCTTTAATCCAAGTTATTTAGAAGGGTGTTTTAAATTTTCCAAATACAGATTTTTGTTGTTATCCTTCTGTTGTTGATTTCTAGTTTTATTCTTTGAATGTAGACTGCATGATTTCTGATACTTGGAATTTGTTGATATAGAAAATGTCAAAGGAACTGGGGTATAAGGCCTGGTGGATTTTTGTTAATGACCCATTGTGCTGGAGACAAACATGTGCCTTGTTGGTATAATTCTTATGTTTATCTGGCAGATCAAACTTGGGAATTGTGTTATTTAGTTTGCTTCTATATTCACTCATTTTTTCAAGTTCATTTGTGGAAGGTGTTTAGAGTCTTACTGTAACTGCAGATGTGACAATGTCTCTTCATACATCTAGTTCATATTTTCTGCTGTTTTATTGGGTTGTTCTCTTTTTCTTTTTGATTTGTAGCAGTTGTTTGCATTTTAGGGAAATTAACTCCTTGTTTGTTATAATCTTTCTCTAACAATCTTAAACTTATTTTAAGAGAATTTGCGTACAATTAATATTTTGATATTATATATTATTGAAAAGCAGGCTTAAAAGGGCTTCTGTTTTACAACATTTAATTAGCTATATTGGATTTTTATTTAATATGTTGTTGAAAATAAAGCTAGATTTACTTTTAAGTTTCTATGATGGCAATGTTTAACCTATGTAGAACAACCTTGCCTAAATTACCATAACTAGTTTTACAAATTAGAAAATCAGAACAAAAACATTAAAAAAAAGGCAAGATATGACAGTTTCAATAAAAATGTTATAACAATTCATTATGAGATTATAAAAGTTGGGTCAGTCACGAATAATGCATGATAGGAATTAGTGAGCCAGGCTCCTTGGGGCCCCAGCCATTCTGACTGTGTGAATGGAGGCAAGTTATTCAGACTTGGGGCCACAATTTTCTCATCTGAGGGAAAGGAAAAAATTCACAATCTCTGAGAACCATTGTCAGAATAAAAATAGGCATTTAACAAGAAAGCCGCTAGCAGAAGAGTAAATATCCATTTCTACTATTCAGCTGAGTGCTGAAGCCCCACATACTTCCATTCTGCTCCCATACTTCACCCCCAGTTCTTTCCATCTGCACCTGCCTTTCTTTTGAATCCTGCACCATTTTCAGAACTGTCCCTTAAAATCCCTTTAGGAAATGGGAAATGGTGGCCTTCCATATGCACTTCATGGATGAAAGGACTAAGTTCATTCAAAAAGGAATGTTTGCTTCCTTAAAGCATTGGTAGGAAAAGCAAAGACGTTTTCCTCTCCCCTTTTGTACATTTTTCCTATTAATCTCTGGTTCAGCTACTTCTGGCAAACGAGTATTGGCATTGGATGACTTCCCTGAGGAAGTAAACTGTGTGCTTTATTTCTCCCGTGGTGCTGTGTGTATTTAAGGGTTTTACTTCGGCAGCATCTCCTCAGTTTTTAAAGGCTGCTGGAAAATAAACCTGCCAGCCCAGCAGTGTAAGTTCTTCAACTTATGTGTGAGTTTGTGTGAGTTTAGATGGTTTACTTATCACAATAAACACGTGCATCTTTTCAAAGGAATTAATGTCCATCGAGTGGCAAATGCAGATGGACGCAAGAACCCTTCTTATGACCCCTGACAGAGAGGTTTCCCTTCCTCCGGTAATCCCAGAAGCCTTTGTTGCTCATTTATGGCAGAACCGTGATAACTATGCTTGTCTCCCTCAGGATGATGAGCCTCCAGCCAAAGGGAAGAAAAAGAAGAAGAAGAAAAAGGAAGAAAAGATCAATATCGACGTGGATGACCCCGCTGTGAGTCGTTTCCAGCACCCCTTCCACGAGCTGATGGTGTGGGCTGTGCTGATGAAACGCCAAAAAATGGCAGTCTTCCTCTGGCAGCGAGGCGAGGAGAGCCTGGCCAAGGCCCTGGTGGCCTGTAAGCTCTACAAGTCCATGGCCCACGAGTCCTCCGAGAGCGAGCTGGTGGATGACATCTCCCAGGATCTGGATAACAACTCAAAGTGCGTGTCTCGGGGGAATTTAAGAACCAGGAGGGACGAAGGTCCTAAGTCGCAGCCCCTTTGGAGGGTGGCAGATGTATTTCTCACTTAAGTACAGTTATATTGAAAGTTTGTTCATAAATTGCTCTGTCCCTCGTATCAATATTTTCCCTTTTGAGATGTTTCTGGGTTGTCATTCTTTTTGTGTACCGCCTTCCCATGGATACTACAGAGCCACCTTTTTAATGCAAAGACAATGAAACCGATTTCCTTAAGGAAACACACACTCAGAGGAGTACAGGTGCAGCTAACCTGGGCCCCTGGGCTGGACCTCCACAAATGCTTCTCAGTTTTTCTCCCCCTTAGGTGGCACCAGATGGCTAGCGCAGTCTGGAGTTAGGTGTTTCCCTTCTCCCAGGCCATTAGGCTCTGGCTAGCTAGTTTCTCCTGCAGGCAGGCCCTGTGAAGAAGAGAGTGTTCCGGAGTATTTCAAAACAGTTCCTTTTCCCCGCCCGCTGCTGGCAGCCTAAGAGGAGTTTTCTCCCAACCTCTCTGAGAACTTGGTGGAGCTCTTGGAGGTAAAACTCACAAAGTGTGAACACGCTGTCCTAAGTCTTGTCTTCACTGAGCCTCTCAAAGTTCATCAATTCCGGCTCATGTTTTCCTAGGTTGGCCCTGGTTCCAGAGGTTTGTGCTCATGGGTTTCTGTTCCATTAAGGTGTGATTCTCTGTATCCACCTTTCCGCCCGTCTGTCCTTTTGGGGAGCAGCCGTTCTCAGTTCTCTGATGGATCTTGAAGAGGTGGTTTTCAGTTTGTTCAGCTTTTTATTGTTCTTAGGAACAGAGTGGTGACTTCCAACTCCTCATGTAGTAGAACCAGAAACCAGAAGATCTGGTACAACTTACGGACACATGAACTTGAGACAAACAGGCAACTCGGCCAACATCTAACATCTTTGCTTTCTGAAGCACACTGCTTCTGATTTGGACTCAGTGGTTTCTAAAATCACTAGCTGATTTCTAAACACAGGGGATTCAAAGCTATCTAAAAATAGCTAGGTGTTCCCCTGCCTCACGGGGCTGGTAAACACCATCCCCTGCTTCCTAGCGGACTCTCCTGCGGCAGGACCCGAGGCCAGAGGGCATTCCTCTTCAGGGAGCAGAGTCGGCCATCCCACCACCAACCCCCGCCCACCCACATAACTCCATCCCTCTTCATGCTTCAGCTCATAATTGGAATAAAATCTATAAAATGGAGAAACAAAACCAGAGACGGCTGATCCCTGTGGGCCTAGATCCTAACCATAGTCCCTGAAAAGACACTGAAAGGACAGGGAATGTTTATGATGATCACTAAATATCTGAATCAGGGTCCTGCCGAAAAGGGAATCCATTTTATGTGCACAGTTCAAGCTGCATCACCTTCTCCTTCCTGCCCCCCTTGGCTCCCAACAGCCTCCCTCCCAGTGATGAGGCCCTCCCTGCTCTGGGCCCCCGTGACAACCAGAGCCTCTCTCTGCCGCGGCAGTGAGAGTGTCACACTCGCTTATAACCAGTGTGTTATTAGAGTACCACAGACGCACAGAGAAAGCCACACATCCTAAATGCGCAGCTGGGTGGCTGTTCACACATGGAACACAGGGGTCTGACCAGCACCCAGATCAAGAGACAGGACCTTACCTGCACCTGTGATCCCTTCTGGGTGCCTTTCAATGCCTCCCTGCCCCTACCACAAAGAGAAGCCAGTGTTCTGACTTCCAGTCCCACAGGAGCACTGTGTCCTCCCTGTCTGCATCCCTGTTTTGTGAACATTGTCTTCTCATCTCTGCGTCCCTGGGGCCTGAGAGGCAGACTTGGGGGCAGCCTAAAACCCATTTGCAGCAAGAGCAGTCAGCCCCCAACATGACTGAAGAGGAGCCCTGGCCCCAGCCCTTCCCCTCTGGGGATGAACCCTGTGAGCTCCTGCTTGTAGAGTGCTGGAAGTCGGGATCCTGCGGCCTGCGGCCCCATGATGTCCCTGGGGACATGTGTCCCTAACAAGCAGTGTGTAGCTGCCGCGGCTTCAGCCCAGATCCCGTTTCTTTCCCCCAGAGACTTCGGCCAGCTTGCCGTGGAGTTGTTGGACCAATCCTATAAGCACGATGAGCAGGTCGCCATGAAGCTGCTGACCTACGAGCTGAAGAACTGGAGCAACTCCACCTGCCTCAAACTGGCTGTCGCGGCCAAGCACCGGGACTTCGTCGCCCACACCTGCAGCCAGATGCTGCTGACAGACATGTGGATGGGAAGGCTGCGAATGAGGAAAAACCCGGGCCTGAAGGTATGTATGACGTGCTCTCAGACCTCTCAGGATGATACAAGGACACCTGTGAGATTTTACATGCCTGCCTGTGCTAAGCACTTCGTGTGGATTATTTCATTTATTCCTCTGAACAACCCCATGAGGGAGAAGCTGTGGTAATTCTTGTCTGATGGATGAAGAACCTGAAGCTTCAAGATTAAATAACTGGTGTAGGATCGGAGCTGGTAGGTGTGGGTCCAAGACAGGAACCCAGGAGATCTGACACCAGGGAACCTGGTTCACAGAGCTGGGAGTCCCTCCTGACTTACTATGCACCCCTGGACAGGCCGTCAAACCCACCGTTAAAGCAGCTACCTGAATTCTATTTCTATAGATTCCCTTAGATATATAGAATTATAGACATAAATTTCTAGATAAAATTGTGATAATATTTTAATTGGTGATGTTTTCATTACATGAGGTTTATGAGAGAATAAGAAGCTAAGAAAGAGTTTGAAAAGGATATTATGGGTAGAAAATTGTATTGTGATCAAATCCTAGCTCTGCTGTTTGTTAACTACTAAATTATCTTAAGAAGAGATTCTAATCTTCAGATCACACAGCTCCACAATGGAGATATTATAGTGATCTCATGGGTTTGCTCTGAGGACAAGGAAAAGACAACATATGTTATACTGTGTGGCATGCTTCTGGCGAATAGAAGGCACCCTTTCTTAAAAATATGAATGTTATGCCTAAAATATCCAATTCTATATAATGCACTAAGCTGATATTATACATAACTTTGGATATTGATAAATAGTTTTCAGAACACCAAGAATAATGAGAAGATCCTAAAACTTTTAAAAAAATACAACAGATTTCCTACAAATGGATGAGTATCAAATGAGCATCAGATTTTCCATCAATAATACTGAATACTGGGACCTTCCTTATTTTGAGAGGAAAACATTTGGAACTTGGAAATTTTTATGTAGTCCAGCTATTTAAAACATGAGGCTAGAAAATATCTATTTAAGATAGGCAAAGATTCAAGTTATATACTTCCTACATACCTATTCAAAAACACTTCAGCAGGCATTCCAGGAAAAGAAGTGTAAAAATTGCAAGAAAAAAGGTGACGTGGAATGTGAGAAACAAACTCCAAGTTTTAAAAATCCCCGTCCAAAAGCTCTGCAAGAGGATGTAAAGCAGTCAGATTAAATGAGTATATGGAGCCAGTGGGAGGAAAGAAGACCTGGAAGAACAGAAATGATTCCAATAAATAGAGGGAGGGACTAAGAACCTCCAGGGAACAGAGAATAGAGGTTAGAGAAACAAGAACAGTTTATAATCCTTAACAAGAAAATCCTTAATGCGGACATGGAAAGGGAACCAAATTTCAGGAACTTAAAAAACTGCACACAAAAGTTAAGGTTCCATTACGATTCAAATTAAAATTTGGACTGAGTTGGACTGGTAGAGTATAAAAAAAGACCATTTGACCTCTGATCCTGAGAACGTGTTCTTAGGGGCACCAGAATTCTGCATTAAAATTATAATCATAGCATGCCATGTGGAGGTGCAATAAACAAAATGTGTATAGTAACAAAAATGTAAATGCTTTTTATTGGTTTTCAACTTTTAGAATAATCCCATGGACAAGCATTAAAGACTTAACTATAGTTCCTAAACAGAATACAAATGTTTTTAAGAATGAAAATACATAAGCAAAAGTACAGCTGAGAAAAGTTGGGAGAGGGAAGGAGGAAGGGAAACCAGTGTAAAAGATAATATTCCCATATTAGAAGGTACAGAATCAAAACTATCAAAAGTTGTTGAAACAAGAGATAAAGGTTTCAATTACAAAGGTAGCTTGGTAGGAACTAAAAATACTGATGTGCTTATTAAACATGGGAGCAGAAGAGGAATGGATTGAAATAAAACAATCTTGTGTAAAATAATAAGATGCCAATAGAATTAAATTAGCAAAGAATATAACAAATCAATAGGAAATTAACAAATAAATAGCAATATATCACCTATGTTGTTAAAAATATGAAAATATCAATAAGATCTAGAACCAGAAATAGAAGTAATTGTCTAAAAAATAACTCTAGAATTTCTCTTAAAGACAAATGATATGAAACCATATATTGAAAAAACAAATTGTGAACCTGGATATAGCAATCCAGAATAACCAACATCAAGATACATTTTCACAAAATTGCAGAATTTTAATGAAAAAGAAAAAATTCTTTGGGCAGTTAGTCAAAAAAAATAACAAGTGACTTATAAGGAAAAGCATTTAGATATCATTAGACTTTCAGCAACAACTGTTTATGTCAGAGAAAAAAATGGCACACCCAGAAAGAAAATGTGAGGCAAGGATTTTATATCCAGTAAAAGGAACTGTCATACATAAAGGGTACACACAAACTGTTACCAACAGGCAAGGACCCAAGGAAATATTGTTCCTATGAGCCCTTTCTGAAGAATCTATTAGAGAAAGAGATTTAAAGACAAACAGCCATTGAGGCAGCGTAAGGACTACTGGTAAGCATCAGATACATATTTACTTGTGCTGAGACTAAGTGCTGAGATTAAGAGGGAAGGAGCACAGTATGTAATGTTTATATATTCTGATAATGTAGATATAATGCAACCATTAAAAAAAGGGGAAGCAACCTATGCAGAACAAAATTGTAACTGTTTTCAGTAATCCTAATTGATAGTAGTAGTATTAATATGGTTATTTTGAAACCATAAAGTCCAAGCAACTAAGTAATGATAGGGTTATTTTAGTTCTATTATCCTGTCTGTCCTTGAGAATTAGGAGTCCATGTGGAGCAAAGGAAACGCAATTGTAATCTGCAAGAGAGTAAGTAGAAAGCCTGCAGTGCTCAATTGGAAGCAGCAGTATGAACTCATTCCAGCTCTGACCAATGAAAAGCTTGGAAACAATGATCTGCCCCAAAGCAATGAACATCCTTAGTGTCCAGATTGTGGTCTAGAAATAGCATTTCCCACTAACTGAAGACAGAACTTCTTGGAGAAATGGTCGATTCCAGGTCTGGAGTAGGAAATGTACAAGATGAGCTTGGAACACATCTTGACCCACCAAATGCCAACGTAGCTGTCACAGTTCAGTAGGGTCAGAGCAGGGGTCCGGGAGCCCACTTGTGGAAGCTTCCACTGGCCAAGGACGGGACAATGTGACTCAACAATATTACGTACGTCAGTGGATTGAAACATAGCAAACAGGTTTAAATCCATGAGTTCACAACGGTATTTTTTTAACTTCAGTGGATGATTGGTAAGCCAATTCATTATCTTGAAAACAGGCAAATAAAAAAGAAAGAATCAAAGAATCAAGTATTTATTCTGAATTTCCTACATGAACTGTACCCCTGGGTAAACACTGAGTAGATGAGGGGAAGCCTGTCTCTGTAAAATTATTCCAACAAAGCAATGAAAAATGATAGAATTAGAACATGATCAATTTTCAACACCCAATGACTGAGTTAATCTAGCATTGAACGTTCACGGCTGCTAACATCACTACAAGAGAGACAGTCTGCTTCCTGATGAAAGAACACACCATCTACAGTCCTGCCAAAGGGCTCACCCGTGGGCCTGCTCCGGCCTCTGCAGCCAGCTGCCAAGTGGCAGGAAATAATGAGGACAGAGAAGCATCTCAAATGGCACACGAGTCTTGCAATCCTCCAAATCCACTCCGTTATCACCTCTACGGGTCCAAATCCTCTAGCTCTTCAACAGTCAGGAAAGAATTTAAAAACCATTTTTAAACATGCCAGAATTTTAAAGGGCAGGATTAAATGGTAGCTGTCCAATAGAAATAAAAGGCAAGCCAACATAAATCATTTTGAATTTTCTAGCTACACCGAGTAAAAATTTTAAGTAATAAAAAAATGTTTAAAGTAACATTGTAAAAAGTAAAAAAGAAAGTTGAAATCAATTTTAACAATATATTTATTTGAATCAGTATATACAAAATATTGTCATTTCAACATGTTATCAATAGGAAAAAAATCATTAATGAGATCGTCTATATTCTTTTTTTTTTTTGTACTAATCTTGGAAATCTGGTGGATGTCTTGTACTTACAGCACATCCCAATTTGGACCAGCCACGTTTCAACTGCTCGGTGGCAACATGGGGTTCATGGCCCCAAACTGGACAACCCAGGTTTAGGGATGCATGCTTGGGTGATATGCGGTTCATGGCCCCAAACTGGACAACCCAGGTTTAGGGATGCATGCTTGGGTGATAAAACTATAAAAGAACAGAATCTATTCCTTTAAAGTCAGGATGGAGACTTCTTTTGGGGGAGTTGGCTTGTAGTGGGGACGAGGTACAAGGAGGGGTTTCTGCAGGGCTGATGCCAGCCGATTTTATAACCTAAATGTGATCATAAAATCAAGGATGCTTACTTTATAATGACTCATTAATCTATACCTTTGTGGTTTATTTTACAATAAAAAGCTTTACAAGACTTTGCTTTTGGGAGCAGGACTTGAGAAGTAGAGGGATGTGGCCAGGGATCTTTTTTACTATAAGTCCATTTAGGTTATTCAGTTTTGCAACCACATGCCTGTATTACTTTGATTTTTAAAATATTAATAAAACTCAGAAATAGACACCCAAGAAAGTTGATTAGGTTGCTATCACATCCTTCTTTTTTTTTTTTTACCTAATGCTTCTTTTAAATATTATGTATACCAAAAGGTGTAACTATTTTTTAAAATTGAGGTATAATTGTCTTACTGTATACTATTATTTTCAGGTATACCTCATAGTGACTCAATATTTTTGTACATTATGAAAAGATCCCCATGATAAGTCTAATTACCATCTGTCACCATACAAAGTCATTATAATATTATTGACTATATTCCCTACGCTGCACATTACATCCCTAGGACTTATTTATGTTATAACTGGAATTTATACCTCTTAATCCCCTTCACCTATTTCACCACCCCAACTCCTCCCTGCTCCGGTAACCAACAGTTTGTTTCCTGTATCTATGAGTCTATTTTTGTTTTGTTTCTTCTTTTGTTTTGTTTTGTTCAGATTCCACATGTAAGTGAAATAATAGGGCATTTGTCTTTCTCTCTCTGACTTATTTCACTTCACCTAACGCCCTCTAGGCCCATCCATGTTGTCACAAATAGCAAGATCTTGCTGTTTTTTTATAGCTGAGCAATATTCCATTGTGTATCTATACTACATCTTCTTTATCTACTCATCTTCTGATGGACACTTGGGTTGTTCCGATATCTTGACTTTTGTAAATAATGCTGCAATAAATATAGAGGTGCATGTATCTCTTCGATTTGGTGTCTCCATTTTCTTCAGATAAATACCCGGAAGTGGAATTGCTGGACCATATGGTATTTCTATTTTTAATGTTTTTGATGAACCATCCATAGCTGTCGCACCAAAATGTATAAATATTTTTAAGCATCAAGTTTCCTTCAAAGCATTTCTGAATTTGCAATGTAAAAATATAATTATTCAAAAGTAGGGGTTGCTTATTCTTTTTAACTAAATTTTTGAACCGGTAAAATCATATGCACATGGCTCAAAAATAAAAATAAAACTATTTGAAAGTGTCAATGACAAGTCTCTTTCCCACGCCTGTCCCCATCTGCCCTGTTCCTGCCCAGAGGCAACCACCGATATTTGTTTTTTGAGTATCTTTCCATACAGAAAGCTAGTATGCCCAAACATTCTCCATGCTTCCTCTTTTTCCTGGGAGTTGGCATAGTCACAGTTTTGTACCTTGATTTTTCACTTAATCTGGGAGCTCTTTCCATAAGTATTACCTAGAAAGTTTCCTCATTCTTTCCTAGCTGACTACAAGTCCATTACTGCAGATTAATACACGGCCAGTCCCCACAGAGGCCATGGAGGCCAGTTCCATATTGTGATGTTACACTCCTGCCACAATGAATGCTCTTGGACCCAAACCGTGTCTCGTGTATCTATTAGATAAATGTCCAGAAGTGGAATTAGTGACTTCACAGGGGTCTTGCAATTTTGATAGGTTTGACCAGCCCTGTCTGTGGGGTTGTCCCAACTTACACCTCTACCAACAATGTAGGGGAATGTCTGCTTTCCCACAGTCTCACCAACACGGTGTGTGTGCATAAACGTTTGAATGTTCCCAATCTGATGGTAAACATTGACGTCTCTGTGCAGGTGTTTTGCATTTAACTTATTATACATGAAGGTGAACAGATTTTTCTATCAGCACCTGTGTATCTCAGTTCATAGCTTTTGCCCATTTTTCTGCTGGATTGTCGGAATTTTTCTTCTCAATTTCTGGAAGTTCCTTTCAAATGAGAAAGATTGAGCTGTAAATATGTTTTCCATGAGTTGTTTTTCCTCTGGGTATGGCATTTCTGTGAAGTTTGTGCTTTTTATAAGTACCAAATATGTTGATCTTTTCTTTGATAACTTCTTTTTTCCATTAATCATTTTTTTAAATTAAGGTATAATTGTTCTTGATTTGGGCACATAATGAGAAAGGCCTTCCCCACCTATCCACTTCTGAAAGAATTCTGCAATTATTTTTAGATATGTTTACATTCTTTCTCCTCTACCTCAACCCTGCCATTTTTTTTTCTTTTATGAAATCTTTAAGCTAGGTGGAATTTATTCTGGTGTGAGATGTAGATCCCACTTAATTGTTTTCTAGGTGATCACCCAGTTCCTCAGTACCATTTATTAAATAGTCCACCTTTATTCATCCAATCTGATGTGTACTTTTTATCATATACTAATTTTCTATGAGCACTTGAATCTACTGCTGGAGCTTCTATCTTGTTCCATTATTTGGTCTATTCATGCACCTGTACTACATGGTCTTACTTGTTGATGTTTTATAATATCATTTTTATATATGGTAAGAAGAGCCCTTTTGTGTTGTTTTTAATAGTCGATTCCTGAGGGAAACTTTTCAAACTCAGAGCATTGGCAGCAGATTTCAGTAGTGGAGACTCATGACACGCCACACAACACTGATGAAAACGACAGCAAGGTTTTCCATCTGTGGACCAGGGCACTCTTTTGCTGTGTAGACAGAGCCCAAGTCACATTCATTTCCCAATTTTTGGTTCATATAATCACACTTATATCGAAGTTATTTCTTTATAAAATAACTTTGGTCTACTTCACTAGAGGTATCATTATATTTCACCTATTTATTTTTACTTACTGTATTTTAATCTAAAAACCTACCTACGTTGAAACTTACTTTAAGATCTTTGTTTTTGAGTTAAGATTCCCCCCAATACTGCTTGCTATTCATCTACAAAAGTTTGGTGAATGTTCTTAAATTTTTCACTGTAATTCTACCAATGAACCAAACCAAAGCAGCCACAGAACATCAGGGCAGAGATCAACCTGTTCCGGGGCCACTAGGTTTTGGAGTAATGTTAAAAGTTATCATTTCGATTTTTTACCTATACTAGGAAAATTTTCAAGAATTGCCATATCTTAAAAATCCATTTTCTTCATCATACAAAGGTCATCATGGGGATTCTTCTTCCCCCCACCATCCTGTTTTTGGAATTTCGGACATACGATGACTTCTCATATCAAACATCCAAGGAAAATGAAGATGGTAAAGAAAAAGAAGAAGAGAATGTGGTTAGTGATGCCTGGATCATGAAAGTATACGTTTGCTCTCTTATTCAAAACTGAGATTTCTCTTACCATGAATTTAGAAACTGCAGCGATTGGGGAGGTTTTTGTAATCTTTTTTTTTTTTAAGGCTCCTGTCTATTAAATTTTTATTTTAAGGCTGGGGGACATTTCCTATTCAGCAACCTTCTTGCCATGTGCTGTGCTGTTTCCAGGATGCGAATGCAGATGCCGCCTCAAGACAGGGCGACGAGGAGAGTGAGCACAAAAAGCAGAGACACATTCCCATCGGGACGAAGATCTGGGAATTCTATAATGCGCCCATTGTCAAGTTCTGGTTTTACACAGTAAGGCCCTCTTGTTAGCATGTGCTGTTTAACCTGTTTGGAACACTTAGGTATGTTAGAATCAAGACAAATGTTGAGGGCTTTAAAAAGTGTTTCACAATTCACTGAACTAAAACGAATTAGGAGAATGTAACTGGAACTAATTCAGATCTTCTACTAAAACTGGATCTAGATACCTTGTCATATATTTATGTCTGTGTAGGAATGTGGCCATCCTCGACCTAAATACAGCATTTTTCATAAAGCAAAATAGACTCTAAGGTGACTTAAGATGAAGGATTTTTAAAAGTGTCTTGAGTAATACAAACTTAGGGAAGTACAGTTTTATTTTAAAATGAACAAAAATGACTAGTGATTTACAGACAAACTCAGAGACGCCATGTTTTCGTGAAGCTGGTGGGGTTACTAAAAGGCTGTGTTGAACCCAGAGCATGGATTCCTAGAACAGAGCAAGGCCTCCCCATGCCGAGGGGCACAGCAGCCTGAGACTCTCCGCCCCCATGGGTGGCCACTGCCTTAACATCTCCAGGAGTGTGGCATGTCCCAAAAGAGCCGCCCCCGCCTCATGCATGCTGGTACTTCCCGGAGGCACAGGAGCAGGGTGCTGAGGACATGGAACACGTGGGAAGGCTATGGGGGAACGTGACCCAACCACAGGTGGTCTCAGCACAGCTGGCAGGCATGTGGCCGCTCTGGCAACCATGGCCGTCTAGACTATTCCTGATGTCCCCAGCACCAAGCCACAGCCCACACCAGGCAGGCCCTAGCAGTGTGGCTTCAAGGCCATGGAAGAGGCAAAAGATGAGGGTGGGCAGGGGACAGGCGCTCTGGGGAGCAGCACTTGGGGGCCAGCCTGGGGACCAGGCCATCGTGAGTCTGGATGCCCAACATTTTGACAGCCGCATTTGGTGATGTAGCAAAGCCACCGGTGCCCTCCTGCTCTGGGCAGAGCCAGCTGCAACCGGCCTGCAGGAGAGCTCAGCACAAATTCAGCTTAGCACAGGGCCAGAAAGCCACAAGCCCATCCCACCAGGACCCCTGAATGGTATCTCTGCCCGTGGGGGTGGGTGTCACATGTTTCACACCTTCCCAGGGGATTCTGACACAACCCAAATTTGAAAACTCTGGTTCTGATCCACCTGCCAAGAGTAAACAGTGGAGACAAAGGATGTTACCTGTGTACTAGTAAAGTTTACACAATCGGGAGGGGGAATCTTAAAAAAGGAAAAGGACTGCTGATTCACAAATACACAATTGGTAGCTGATATGTTGCCACCCAAGACCTCAGAAAGGGCGTATGCCCAGAAGGCCCTGCAGCTCCCCAGCATCACAGTGAATCCACCTCGGTCAACTTCAGCCCACCTCCCTCCACTTCCTTCCTCACTCCACATACCTCACCACTCTCCCTTCTACGTCTTTTCTTGCCACAAAGATAGGGACCCTGTCATGGCCACAAAATATTGCAGACGTGTCAATGCTAACTGAGGGGACACGGGAGAGCCCTGTGCGCCTGGGCTAACAAACCAGCGTCCTCCCTTCTAACCTCCCACATCCATCAGTCCTGAAAAGATTCAAGAGGGAAATTTTCAAGGGAGGGAGAAATAACATTTCCCAATTTCCAGGAACATAGAAGACATACCAGTAAACTATTAAGTTTCCCCACTTACCATAATTTTGTCTCCCTAATTTCCCTCGGAAGGTGAGAGTAGCAACAAACACCTTTTCATTTAGAAAATGCAATGTCAGAGTCTGCTTGGATCGTGCTAACCGGCAAAATGCCTCCCGATCTGCCTCAGATTCCGTCTGCACTGGTCATGTGACTAGAAGGTTTCCACTCAATAACTCGGTCCAGTTGGAAGTGAAATTTGATTTAGAAGATGCGTCAACCTGAAAACGGAGTTTCAAAACTTTTTTTCCGCCATGTGTTTTCTTGCCGTACACTGCCATCCGTTGTTCTGTCTTTCAGATATCTTATCTGGGCTACCTACTGCTATTCAACTATGTCATCCTGGTACGCATGGACCGCTGGCCCTGTCTCCAGGAATGGATTGTCATCTCCTACATCGTGAGCCTGGCATTAGAGAAAATCCGAGAGGTGATGACTCCAAAGGCCTGTCCGAACCCACCAACCACTGGCTTCAGCTCAGATAGAGCTTCTTATTTCTTATGCAAATTCTAAGTGCCATGTGGTGTCTTTCTTTTGCGGTCTCACAACTACAGGTTTATTCCATTCCCATGCTTAAGATTTATATGCCTTCTGTTTCCAGCTGAATTTGAACTGGAGAATCAAAGCACGAGGCAAAATAAATGATGCCTACAAAGGCAACAGTAAATGCTGCCAGGTACCTGAGTTAAACCAAATACGACAACTGGGTACGAATTGTGGCTCAGTTTTCTGGCAACAGAAATGAGAAAGAGAGAGAGAGAAGAGTGAACATTTTCCCTGCAACTCAGGGCACAGAATAGCACAGTCCTAGCTCAGGGTCCCTACACCCACGGTGGGAATTCGTATGCAACTGATTCTTTAAAGGAGGGCTCTCAGGAGATTCCAGAGAGGGAGAGAAGGGGGCAAACCAGGAAAGAGAAAGGGCTGAGAAAGGTGTGCCTTCAGTGGAATTTGTCCCTGGCCTAATCCTACAGGGAACTCTGAGGATACTGGACACTGTGGAGTCTGTACCCCCTTGAACAAAAGGCGCAGGCTTGTATACCCGCATCAGCCAGTCATCGGCCCCCAGGGAAAGGCAGCTCCAGTTGCCCAAGGGGGCAGGTGGGAGCCGAACAACAGCACCTGCAGCAAAGGTGGGGGCTGGGCGCACCCCCCCACACACCCGGCATAAGCCACCAAAGGACCTGGACAGGCCACTAGAGCATCTGCTACAAACAGAGGGAGCAAGATTTTCAACTAAGTGTTGAGAAAGGGCAGACACCATCTTATGCATGACTCGTATCACAGAGGACTGAAAGTTAACATGTACCTCGAGAGGACGATCTCTGCAGGTGGTAGAAGCAGCAGGGGTCAGATACTTCTCATTCTAATAGCATCTGCAAATGTTTTTCAGCATCCCCAAGGTTTAATTCACTCCCTTAGCTTAGAAAGAGAAAACTTAGATCCAAGAGAAAATGAACTTGAACTGAAAAAGCGCACAGAAGGATTTCACATTCTCTCTGCAGCTGATACAGAAACAGTACTCTTACTGTGTTGTTACTTGTGACCTTTTCACTGAACTGAAAATATTCCTGGCCACTTCTTCGTGGTAGAATTTGATGCTTTCAGTCTAATGAGAACCTAAAAAACCAAGAATATCAAATCCAAAATTTTATAACTCACCTTCCTCGACTACTACTCTTTCTTTTCTAGTTGAGATCATTCAAACTCAGTAGATATTACAGCTGGGAGTTCCCAAGGGTTTTCCATACCATCTCTAGTGCCACTGTGATCTTCCTGAGCAGGGGCTAAAATACACCTTACTCCAGGAGCTCACCCTTCAGTGATAGGAAAGAGGATGTCCTTCAGCCAGCGTGCATTAGGTGTTGAACTAGTGAATCCCTTCTGTATTGTCTGATGAACAGCCACCACCCCCTACCACCCTTGTGGTACCCAGTGCCTACCCAGAGTCTCCATAACTAAAGGGATATCACCTTGGGGCTTGCTCTGTGTGTTCCAGTGCATGCTGGTGGTTAAAGAGTTCCCATTTTACTCTGAGGAGGTGGTGACTTGCAATCAGTGATGATTTTTCAAAGGGTAATATTGCAAGTAGGAGAAATCAAGCTTAACTTTCCCCTGACTTCTCCTAGCTAAGCTGCAAAGGAATTTTGGCATATAAACATCTCCTAGCCCAATTCTGCCATCTCCACAGGTGGCTTATGCTTACCCTTCTGTGGGACTACACAGGCTCATCTCTGCTTTACAGTTTCCCTCCTTGACTAACTGTGGAGCATGGGCTAACAGGCACGTGTCCAGAGAATTAGAAAAGAAATCAAGAGGGAGCTGCTTTAATTATAGCCAGAAGGACATAATTTAGAAGGCATTTCCTGAAAGTTTGTGAAACACTGAATCTAGGAATACAGAGGATTCCATGGAATTTCCCTTTCTAGATATCTTTCTCTGCCAGAGAAGATTAGTGTTTAGAGGTCTTAAGCAGGAAAGGGAACCAGATGCCCTGGAATATTCCACCAGTCCTATGTTTCCAAGACCCTAAGAAGATGAGGCTTCTGACACAGCACTCCCTATCTATTGCTCTTTGCATTGGTTTTCAGATCGTCATGTCAGAACCAGGCAAACTCAGCCAGAAAATAAAAGTATGGCTTCAGGAATATTGGAACATCACAGATCTCATGGCCATTTCCATGTTCATGATTGGAGCCATCCTCCGCCTCCAGAAGCAGCCGTACATGGGTTATGGCCGAGTGATCTACTGTGTGGATATCATCTTCTGGTACATCCGAGTCCTGGACATCTTTGGTGTCAACAAGTATCTGGGGCCCTATGTGATGATGATTGGAAAGATGGTTAGTACTGACACCCCATGAGCAACTAGAGATGGCATCCGAGGCTGTGGTTAGGACCTAAGGACGGGCTTCGGACGTGGCTTCCTTAGATTTCATTTGGTCTTGCCTTTGCAGTTGGTTTCTTACAGGAAATATGTTTTGCTTTAAGATACATGGTTTTCCTACATGTTAAAAACTTAACAAACTTGGGAAACATGAGTCGAGGGCCTACTGTATAAATATACATATATATATACACACCTATATTGGCAATAACTTGATTGATAACATCCTAACATGTAGTAGAAGCCAGAACAAACGGGGCCCAGGGTCATTCCCATACCCACATTCCAGACAGTCTTCAGCGCACGTGCCCTGGCCTGGGGTGGACACAGGCACTTCATGTGATTAGGTCAAGACAAAGCCATGGCAGCATTTCCTCCACAAGAGGTCACAGAATATGAAACTAAAGATGACCCAGCAGACTATCCTTACACCACCTAAAATATCTTCAACATTAGGTCTGGTCCCAGAAGAAAGGAAGTTTAGAAATAACTCTTTATAGGCAAGTGGCTTTGAATGTAGGGGTATATGATTTAACTTATTCCAGGAAGGGCTCTCATCTTTGGGGAATGTTCAAAATCAAGAATGATACCAACTCAGTAACCACCATAGCAAGAGCACTGCTCATTGTGACCACTCAGTATTTGTCTAATGAATGAACAACATTGTGTACTCTCAATTCACTATACTGTTACTTTCTTAGGTATTGCCTCCTCTTACTCCTTAGTTTCTGTAAGGTAGAAGAAACCAGACCAGGCAAGTGGCAACAAAAGAGCCAAAAAAAATTTTATTAGCTCCGTCCTGGGCGAGGTTCACCGGTCTGCGTATCCACAGGCCAGGGAAGTCGCGCCCAGCAGGAGGGGCGACAGGCTTATCGAGGGCGCTGGGAGAGCTCTGAGGGTATGGACAGAACTAATTGGCCAGTGTGGGTGTCGTGATCACTGATGATTGGTCATGCTGGGTTGCTGGGGAGAGAGTGCTGCGACGCGTGTTCTAGGCGGGACCTGCCGCTAGGGACCTTCCGTTGAATCATTTGAGTGACATTCGCTGTTCTCTTCCTCATTTGGCTCTAGTCAGGTTCCTCCAGTGAGACTCGTCCCTTACTCTGATACCTCCGGTCTTACAGTTTCCCTTACAGATTCCCAGATTTTCCCATAATTCTTCCCTTTCTCCATGTGCAGCTTTATTTACTAGAGGAATATTTGCTTATGGGCAACGGTAGAGGAGAAGGAAGGTGAAACCCAGGAGACGAGGGTAGCAATGTTCTAGAACAACATGTGCTGCCAGAACTAACGCGCACACCAGCAGCCCGCAGATGGGGCGGGGGGAGGGAAAGGGGCTTTCTTCATCTTAATTACCACTCATGATGTTTTTGGGGAGAGCAAAATAATGAACTAGGCAAACCTGGCCCACGAAGTAAGACAGTAAGAGACGCATTTTCTCTCTATTCAGATGATTGACATGCTGTATTTCGTGGTCATCATGCTGGTTGTGCTGATGAGTTTCGGGGTGGCCCGTCAAGCCATTTTGCACCCAGATGAGGAGCCCTCGTGGAAACTGGCCCGAAACATCTTCTACATGCCCTACTGGATGATCTATGGAGAAGTGTTTGCAGACCAGATAGACCGTAAGAATAGAATTCATAGTAAGATTCTCTTCCCTGCTTCTCTGCGGCAGATGATCGACTCCAAATGAATGGAAGTGTGTTGTAATGGAAGCTCCTAACAAATGGAAATGTGCTCGTCTGGAAATGAAGTATTTTTTTATTTTGCCATCGGCAACAAATTATTTTCTGAAGGAGTAAGGCAGATTGTGAAGTGTAGATTTTTGAAACATCAGTCATTTATTCTGCTCTAAAAACCATTAACTAAAATTCTGAAAGAGTCTCACATCCCTTTTGCAGGACCTGGTGAACATCCTAGCACACGATGTAGTCCCAATGCCAATAGCCTAGTTTTTCTTCACCTTAAAAAATCTCTTTCCACCCCAAGGTAGAGCTAGTAGTGTTATTCTAATAGAACGGGAGAGTGAGCGCCACAGGGTTTCTGGTGCCTCATGTCACCCTCTCCCTCAGGCCACCAAAACCCAGTTTCCACAGAGCTATCAACTTCCTCTTCATTACTGGCGCTGATTTTTTTTATCGAGAGTGCGCTATGTTAGGGACTATGTTTATCAAGTCTGTACACACATCATGAGTGCTATTGTTGTTGTTGTTTTTTACCAACAACAATCTAGATGTAAGCAAAATAAATGAGGCACAATCTTGCATGGATTTCTGGAGGACTGTAGACCCAGGTCCACCCCAGGCTGAGCTGCTGGGTCATAGTGTCTCTTGCGGTGCAGAGAAAAGGGAAGCCCAAATGTTCTTACACCTATTTCACCCTGTTAATGCACCACCAGTGAAAGAGGCTCTTCAGTCCCATTTCCAAATCTGGATCGGTATTTCCATTTGCATGTTGTGCTGTCATAAAGCATCGGGCACAGGAGCATGTCTGCATCTTGGTAACATAAGGCCTTGAACATCCCCCCCTTGTAGGAAACGCAGGGACTGCCACTAGGTTAGACTAAAACTAGTTCACACAATGCCCTCTCTCCAGCTTTTATAACGTGATTGGGAGCACACTATCACAGTCAATTATTGAATATGTTTGTAGCTTGGTAAACCAGAACATTAAAATCTAATTTGGTTTTAAAAGAATATTAGCTTAGGTAAACATACATTAATGTTCAAAGTCCCTGGATGCGGACATAAGTTGTGATATTTTTATTGTGCTGCTTTTTAAAAAAATTAAATTGGGTAATGAGGCAAACTTGAGGTTATTTTCAGTAACACAGTTAAACGTAGGTTTTTGACTCCTGATCTGATTATTCCATAATAGTTTTGTATTTATTTGTGCTTTTGAGGTGTTTGCATTGGGACACAGGAAATGCTTGACTGGTGAACCTATACATCACAATGATCATCTGCCAGTAGCCTCGTGTCTTTTTCACAGTGTTTTTAACTAGTGAGCTTTTGCTATTGTTTCTAATATATGGTAAATAAAAAGCTAATGAAATATATTATTAATAATGTGTACAATTCTTCTAAATAGATCACTATTTCCAAGTGTGAATCTGTTAGCCCCAAGCTTGAATAGATGGGTCTTCAGGAAGAAAAAAATTCTAGTGTTGTTAATCATTTGTTTTACTTTTCTCTCAACTGTCATCTTATTTTCTTTCCTTCTTTCCCGTCACAACTGAAACAAATAAAATCCTGATTTCCAATCACTATATAGTCTACGCCATGGAAATTAATCGTAAGTTTACACAGAGTTGATGACTCTAGTCCATGAAATGTGTGTATTAATCAGTCTCTTCCTTGCCTACTCCTATACTGGTTTCAAATCTCTTGTTTTCTGGTGTCAATACTTCTTTAAACAGTAAGTAAGTAAAAAGTAAGTAGGCCCTAAGTTCGTGGAAATTGCTTCACTAAGACTATGGGGATCATCCCATTTTTTTCTTCAGAACATAGGCCCCGTATGACCAGTGACATTTCAATGAGCAGAGAGAGAAAAGATAATTTTTCAAACAGGGCACCAGAACACTTGACTAATGGCTTTGAGGGCAGAGGGAATCCTTACCTCTCACCCCATAAGAAAATTCATTTCCAAGTTAATGTGAAACCAAGAAGACAATCTAAGCTAATATTAAATAATTAGACACAATAACTTTCCAATGGATAACAGTAAAGAAAGAAACCATAAAGATGTGTCTGCTTAAAAATTAGGAACCTCTGTATGTGAAAAACACAATAAAGAAATTGGAAATGTTTACAAATATGACAATTTAAGAATGATTATCAAAGGGAAAGGGACTGGGGAGATGGATGGGAAGGGAGGGATAAGAGGGTAAAAGGGGCATTACGATTGGCAGACATAGGGTGGGGGGGCACGGGGGGTACTGTATAGCTCAGAGAAGACAAGTAGCGATTCTCATCTCACTACGCTGATGGACAGTGACTGTGGTGGGGTTGGTGGGGGGGACCTGGTGATGGGGGGAGTTCAATCATCACGGTATTGCCCATGCAATTGTAGGTTAATGATACTAAAATAAAATAAATTATTAAAAAAAAAAAAACTTAAAAAAAAAAATAAGAATGATTATCTCTGAGTGCAGAAATGAGTTTCTCACCTTCTTTGTATATGAGTGGATTATTTTCACGTGGACAATGACTGCTTATGAACTCAGGGAAAAAAAAGCACATTCAGACATAAAGAGGTCACTTAATTATATATGGAAGTTATTCATTGTTTTCATTCTGTGTAAAAAGCAAGCACAGAAACACAAACTTTTGTTTCAGCTCCTTGTGGTGACAACCAGTACGACGAGGAAGGCAAGCGGCTCCCTCCCTGCATCCCAGGCGCCTGGCTCACACCTGCCATCATGGCCTGCTACCTGCTGGTCGCCAACATCCTGCTGGTGAATCTGCTCATCGCGGTTTTCAAGTGTGTGTCGCAGCTGATGGCCATGTGCTTAGGACTTCACAGATTTTTCAGTGTACTCTCAGGAACCGCCCAGGCTGCCAGGGATTTACACAGAATTTCACGAGGGCTTTTAAATGTGTAAAATTTTTTGCAGTCTATTTTGTTCAAACTTAATCAGCACTGATGTGCTGTGAATCAAGAGTCAACAGTTAACTAATTTAAATTTAATCTTGGTTAGTAGTTTAACACTTAAGCACATATTTTATTCTAATGGAAATACTTTCTTAGATGAAAGTCTCCCGAGGTAGAGGAGATTTGATCCCATTGTGTCTCAAATCCAGTGTCAGACGCACAGAAAGCAATGTTAATTTCATAAGCTGTGACAATTACTATACTACATAAAATATTTTTCTTATCATTTACAGAACAGAAGATAAAATGGCCTGGGAAAGAAGTGCCTTAAATTATAAAATCATGTTTCTTGTAAAACTTGCTTCTTTTGGCATGTGTTGAATGTCTTAATAAATGCTTAATAAATGTTGAAAGAAAGTATCTTAGCTTCTAAAGTGAAAAATATGAGGGAAAAATCCTTCACAGAAAGAAACTTATTGCTGACCAGGGCATTAGAGAGAATCCAGTTCAGACTCTTGTTTGACTGAATTGAAAGTTGAAATACTTCAAAATGCTTAGTTGAATGGCTCAGAACTTTAAATATATGAAATAAAATTTCGGAAGCATGAGTCAGTAGACTGTGGTGTGGGTTTTCAGGAAAACAACAGGTAGCAATTTCAATATTCTTAATTCTTAATTACTTATACAAGTAAAATGTCCTTGGGTGTAGATAATCCACACTGGCAGGTAAACCAAAAGACAGGGTAATCTAGGAGTCAATAATGAACTTGCTCTGAAAGGCCAATTCATTGCATATTTTCATTTCAGTGTAACTCTGTCCTGGGAAATCACAATAAAAACTAATATAACGAACTACAAATGGATTTTTTTTTTAAAGCAATACCTTCTTTGAAGTAAAGTCAATATCCAATCAAGTGTGGAAATTCCAGCGGTACCAGCTGATTATGACATTTCATGACCGGCCAGTCCTGCCTCCACCAATGATCATTTTAAGCCACATCTACATAATCGTCATGCGTCTTCGTGGGCGCTGTAGGAAGAAAAGAGAAGGGGATCAAGACGAAAAGGATCGTGGGCTGAGTATGTGCAGGACTCTTTCGTTTCTGTCTTGGGCTAATTTCAGAAGAGTTTTCTAATTGGACTCCTGGAAATCTCCTTAAACTACTTCAGTGCGTGAAAACACAGCATTCTCACCTGACGGGCTTTCTTTGCAAAATGCTTCTCATTTTGGGTTGATTTCATTCTAGTTTTCTTAATTTACTAGTAATTAGTGTTACCGAAAGCCTGCTCGTGAAGAGATCAGACATTGAGAGAGTTCTTGAAAAGAACTCTTCTATATAAATTCAGTGTTCCTTTTAATGTTTTCATGTTTCAATGTTTTAATTTGTTGCATCTAAAGAGGATGGGAAAATAATTTGGTACCCTTGACTATCCATAAAACACAAGCAAAAGGTTCTCCAGAAAATGGTACTTGGTTTCGTTTTCCAAATAGCTGTAATTTTGTTTTTTGTGTGTGTGTGCATTAAAAAGTGAGCCATTTTGCTCCAGCAGAAAGATGATTACCGCCTAGTACAGCCTCTCTTTGTGTCATAAACAATTGCAGTAGTCAGAGCTGCCTCCCTGTGACAAAGAACGGAGCTTAATTCAGGCTGGGGCGGTGAAATTCGCAATGACGCATAAATGGATTCTTTGAGGCTTGCTTTCTCACGTGGTAAACACGTCTCTCTCCGCACAGAGCTGTTTCTCAGCGAGGAGGAGCTGAAGCGGCTGCACGAGTTCGAGGCGCAGTGCGTGCAGGAGCACTTCCGGGAGAAGGAGGACGAGGAGCAGTCGTCCTGCGACGAGCGCATCCGCGTCACTTGCGAGAGGTGAGCCCAGCGCGTCAGCCGCCACCCCAGGGCTCTGGGCCCGAGGTTTGCGGGCCCCCGGCCCCACGCTGAGGCAGATGCCAAAGTTAAGTTAAACATTCACTCTGAGTTCTCTTGTTTATTCAAACTTTGGGTCTTTATGTGTTTGCTCCAAAAACAGTGTGAACGTTCTAAATGGTGATCTATAGATTGTATATGGAAGTGAATGATGACATTTTTTTTTTCAAATACTCCAGGCCAAAACCAAACCAAATCACAACCAAAATAACCTCAAGCAGCTCTTGCCCACCCCTAAAGGGGGAACTTTATATTAACCGGGAGTAAACGGTCAGCTGCAGGGTGTCGGTAACTGCGGGGGAAGCGCTTTCTCCCTGCTCTTGACAGCGTGTGGCCCTGGCCGAGGGGGCTCTGCCCGTGGGGATTGTCTTCCGCACCCTGCTTTATGCTCTTCCCGCTCTCTCTGAACGCCTCTCCCAACCTCGCAGAACAGAGGTAAAGGCTCTCCTCTATGCTCCCAGGAGACCAAGAATCACAGGAGAGGCAGGAGTGTCTGTGCCCCCGGGGCGGAAGCCTCTAAACTAGGGCAGGGCTTATATTTCAGACACTTTAATACCCTGGGTCCCAGCAAGAGCAGCAGCATCTATGTGGTAGTGCTTAATAAATGTAGAGTGAATGAAAGCACGTGTGCGTGATAAACGAGCAACCGAAGGCAGGTCAGAGAGAGGTGGAATTTTCCAGACTTCGTGGCCTTGCTCTTCCTGCAGATGGGAAAGAGTAATCAGCAAAGGGTAGATGGGAACAATACAACTTCACTGTCTATATTGTTTTAGTCACGTAATTTTTAAGAACCTTTATCACTGAATAAAAGCAATTGAAGCTCATTACAGATTGTGATAATCAGTAAAACATTGCTCCCAAGAGCTTAAGCAGCAATGTGGGGAGAAGGATGAGCATGGAGAAGGGATGCTAAGCCTAAGGGGATTCCAGGACATCAGCACTCAGATTAAGGCTTCTTGATACAGATCCATACGTATATTGATAAGTATAAAAACACGGAAGGACTTCAAAAGAATACTTATTCAGCAGACCATTCCCAATGAAAGGCCCCAACATTAAACAACAGTATTCACGATACACCTTGAAGTCTCCCTGGTGAATGTTCAGGCCACTGACGGCCTCAGCCCACAAGAGAGACCAGGCCCAGGCAGTTGCAGGTCTGGGCCATCTCCCCTCCTAGACCTGGTCATCCAATCGTCCGAATTCAAAGGCTATCTGCACCAACTTTTAGCCTGAATAAGGAATATTTCCATAAAACTTTTAAACATCTCTTTGCTATTTTCATAGTAAGTACTAAAGTTTTCAAGATATAAAAATTATTTCCTCATGAGAAATATAAGCTACTCCCGTCTTGATCATCTAAAATTTCCACTTTTTAATTAGACATTAACTTGAATTTAACCACAGCCAGTAATTTACAATGGAAATTGTGTTTTGTTTCACTCTACTTCTTCCTCTTCTCCCTTCCCCAAGCATTGTTCAGATTTTTACCATTCTTGGACCAAGGCTCCCAAGAAGGTGCTTATCAGGTCACTAACCTAATTGCATTTTCCTCTTGGGGCTCTGCGCACACGTAATAGGAATGAAAGTGTGCCAGGCAATAAAAACATGCTACTTCCCGTTTCCCTTGGCTGAGACCTCTGTGAGTGACGGGAGCACTTTCCTGCCCCTCTGGTTTCTTGGTTGACCCTTTCTAGGCTGAATCATAAGTGACCAGAGGCAAAAAGAGGAGGGTGTTTGGGGAGAAGGTAGTTTCCCTTCACTATTAACCAGGACAGCTGAGAAGCAAGGAAGAACATAGAGGGATGGAAATAAAATTCTAGCTATTTTTCCTTAACTTTTGGTACTGGTAATTGCTTTCAAAATTAGTTTTTGACTACTTAGATGTTTCTGCCATTTCTTTAATCTTCTTTATATATTGGGTTGTTTTTATTTTCTGCATCACCATTTGATGCTTTCCCTGTTTTGCATTCAGCTGTTCATCGCTGGCACCAGTCAGTCAGCAGGGCCTGGTTAGGGGTGAGTGTCTGTGAAAGGTGCCATTGGTGGCAGGCCCTTCCTGGCCTCCCCATTCTCTGGGCATCTTTCAAAAGCTGGGCCAGTAATTTGCATGACTCAGTCTTAAAACGAGTATACACACCTGTTGTGCTTCTCCACACGGGATATTTGGAGGGCATAAGTGCAGAACCCAAGTTCATGGCTTTCCCCTAATGCTTGGGAAGTTATATATAAAATTGTAGCAATTTAGCCATTTATAGTTATCATATAACTTCAACATTTTATAAGGTCCAACATTTAGTCCTTCAATGAGAGATTTACAATATGTTTCAGGTTTAGGTTAACCCAACACTGCAGGCAGGTATTTAACCCAAAGCCCCGTCCAATATGCCCGCTTAGCTGTCTTAGGGCACTTCTCTCATGGTTTTCCTCCCAAGCTTGGACCCCCTCTCCTGTGCTCTGGGCCCTGTGAGTGGCCCCATCAGCCATCTCATTCCGCAAGACAGACTGGCAAATCGTTTTGACACCTTTCTCTTCTTCACTTACAGTCACCAAGTTATTTCTACTTCCTTTGTGAATAAATTATGGTCCACCCACCTCCTTCCTTCTCTATCACCAGCACGCTAGTACAAGCTACCACTATTTTCCAATTGGATTCCCAAAGGTGTCCCAGATCTGAGCTCTCTGTATTCGTTACTGCTCTTTCAATCCATTTTACACTCCATAGACTCTAGTCAGGGCCTATGTCCCACCCCACTAGCTCTCTGTGAAGGCCTCTCAGCGGCTCCCACTACACACAGGCCTACAAAGTCCTGAACTATCCTCCCATCATGCTCAGTGCTCCAGTCTCCTGACCTTCTTTCCTTTCCTCAGA
The DNA here is from genome assembly GCA_029783875.1 of Phataginus tricuspis. Lineage (NCBI taxonomy): Eukaryota > Metazoa > Chordata > Mammalia > Pholidota > Manidae > Phataginus > Phataginus tricuspis. The sequence continues at coordinate 7,181,618 of JAQQAC010017683.1, read as the reverse complement.
GGCACCACTTCCTTCCCGCCACTGGGGCTCCGCACATGCTGTTCCCTCTGCCTATTAATCCTTTGGACCTCTGCTTAAATGCCAATTCCTCATAGAAAATTTGTCTGACCACCTCACACCTGAGACTAGGGCCCATCTCCCTGTAGCAGAAGCTAAATTTTTTAACAAATGGGCGACTCCAAAGTGTGTCTCCTGGCTTGAATGCAAATATCTATCTTATCCTCAATGAGTTCCCTCCTGGAATATCGAATAGAATATCATCTACGTTCCTTCTGGGTTCAAAACTTTAGTTTTACTCTTAGGAACTAGGAACCATCTCAATATGTAAGTGATTCTTCTACCCAAACCTGTCAGGAAGAATCATTAGCATCAGCAACCCCAGAGCAAGCATTGGTGTTGGGAGGTGTTGTCTCTTTGCTTCAAGGGCTGATACCAGAGAACCGAGAGGGCCGGCAGAAGGAGAACATTTTATAATTCCTACCGGCACAACCAAGGTAGAATTCATCAGCCTAAATACTCTAATCTCATTGTATCAGGTTACTAACTGGTGACATGTATCCCCCTTATCTACTGGAGTTTGAAGGGCACCTCTGTCTCTTGCCGATCCAATCCTTTGGTGGTCTGGCGTCCCTTGTCTCCGGTTCCCAAGTTCAAGAGCAATTGAGCTGGAAAGAATCTTTTCTAAAACTTTGTCAGAGACTTGACTTCCTTTTTTCAAACAATGAGAATTATGTAATCCAATATGTTTTCCTTTTTTCCGTGGCTTCAAGGAAGCTCAGGACCAAACAATATTTAATTAGAACAAATATATTGTTGTAGGCTTTTGAAATATGTGGCATACATTGCCTCCTTATTTCATATTTTCAATTCCATCCCATAAATTTTATTTTATACGTCTGAATTTCAAAGCCTGCAAGCTACGTCATAAATTATACATTTAAATGCAATTGGTCTAGTACTTAAAGATCTATGAGTCTTAGAATAGCCAAACCTATACTAGTAGGTTTGGATTCCCCAAAACCTTCAGGGTTAAGTGGTTTCTTCTCATATTTGTGGATGTGGATTAAGGTGTTAGGCTTCCTCTAAGCTTGATTGGAAATCAGCAGTTCTCAACCTTGAAATCTTCCTATTTAGCATCCTCTTCCCAAATGACCTTAGCAAGATAAGGAGAGAAATGAGATAGTGATGAGAATAGGACCTGAAAGAGAGATCAGTCTTAGAAAGGAGGTTGGGGATTCCTCTGATGCGGAGAGGTCATAGAAAGTCATACATGCAGTGATAGGAAGGTGTATTGGGAAGATAGCTTCTGAATGTCTTAATTTTATAAATTAATAGGAGCCAAAGTTGCTTGGATGATGGGGAAGGAGATAAATGTTGGGGTTTTAGTGTGCTTAATAAATGACCATCTTGCTCCTTACCTGATTTTGAGAGCCATTTCAGGACAGATACAGATATCAGGCAGATAGAGATAAAAAATAACAGCTTTATTAGTAATAAATGTGCTTGTGCTAAAGAGTGTGGTTCAGTGCTTGCCAAATACATGCCCCAGAACTGGATGTATCCACTCCGTCCCAGGCAGCACTAGCCACCCACAAGCTGATCTTCTCACGGGCAGACTCAGCCTCCCACTAAGCTTACCATGTGAACAGGACAAAGTGGGAACCCGTGCTCCATGCAGGCAGCTGGCTTCCAGAGAGAGAGAAAAGCATGCTCCAACCAGAAAAATCCATCCTCCTCAAGAATCAAGAAACCAACCAAAAATTCAGTCCTCCTCAAGAATAAAGAAAAGGCTGGAGAAAGGCCAGGAGTTTTATACTAATGTTAAGTCCAGACACATAGGAAGAAACAATATAAGAATGGTGATAAAGTACCCTCAGCAACATTACAGATGTGATGCCAGTAGGGAGGATTCAAGTTCGCTTTAGGGGAAATATGGTAGGAAAGGAATTAGCCAAGACATCGCCCAGCAGGAGTAAGAAGGACCTGAGGAAATAACATAACAATTCTTTGTATTGGGCCAAGTCAGGGTGGCTCCAGGGACCTTCATCAGTGACTCCACAGCCCAAAGGCAAGGATGTTGAAAGTGAGTGATATGTAGGGCATAGAAAAAGGGAGTCTGAAGGGGACCTATGTTCCCAAGAACCAGTCAGTGGGGATGTCACAAGGATATGGTGTTGCAAATGGCAGCATAAACATAGTACATTGCCTCCAAGCACCATGTATCCTCAGTCAGCCATGGAGTTCCTAGATGAAGGGTAAAGGCTGACACTATAAAGTAAGGGAGAGAGAACCTAGGATATTAATAAGAGCTTCACTGAGTGGCCGACCACAGAGTCTGCCCTGAACAGGAAATGGAACATAGCCAGAAAAGGCTAATGACTTAGATGATTTGAATTCTAGAAACCAAGGAAGTCTGAGGTGTGGCCATGTTGGGGTACATACATGATGCGGCATAGAGCCAGAATCCTAAGCAGCTTAGTGTCCTTTTAACGCTTCAGTATTTTTCTTATTGAAAAGAAGATTTAAGACTTAAATTTGTTCTTTGTTCAGTCTTTCACATACTAAAAACTCTTTAAGAGAGCACAACCAGGCTCTGCCCTGGGTAGTGTTCCCTATAATTACTAAACTTAAGAGGTGGCTCTATATAAAGAAGTGGATGGAAATTAAACTAGTGGATATAAAATTTGGATTGGATCAGACAAGTTTATGATCTCTAGTCCTGAAAAAAATTACAGGGTAGGAATTGTGTTAGAACTTAATATAGAATACCAGGAGATCTTGACACACGGGTTTCTTCAAGTATGAACTGGACCTTGTTGTTCCATGGGTATTATGTTTTTATGTTCACATTTAACTCTATCATTAAGGAAATGTTCCCATATAATTTATAAGATGCCTTGCAGGTGAAGGGTAGTGGTTGCATATGAAAGGATGAGTGTACTTAAAGCACGTTTTAGCAACTGGCTCACTACAGAACTCCAAATGTCTAAGCTCTGTCCTTAGGAAAGACACACAGGGACTTTTACCATGAAAACCTGAATTTGGACATTTTATTTAATAGTAAGAGTCCATGAAAGTCCAATGAAGTTATGCCATATATAAGTATTCTCTTATTAAAAAGTTCCACAGAAACCTCCATAAACCAATCTATACTAATTTCTGAATCAAAGAAATCTGAGGAGGCAAACATAGCTATTATTCATCGACTCTGATTAACTTAGGTTCTGGGCTCTTAGCTTATGATTTTAGCAGGACATACATGTGAAGCTGTAAAGGGCATGGCAAATATTTTCATAAATCAAGTTTAAATTCTATTCAAAGACAGTCTGCTTAATTTGGGCCAGTTTATAGATTTTATTTGGTTCTAGTTTCCTTTGATATGGATGAATGGCGAAGGCTAGCCCCCAGGAAGTGTTCTTATGGCCTGCCCAGTGAAAAATCATGTGTTTGGTGATTAGAAAAATAGCCCTAATGCCTTTTTCAAAAGTATTCTAAATGGAAGAATCTTTGCTGTGAAGTAAATGCTACCACTGTGTGTGAATTAATAAATCTAGTGAAGCTACTTATGTGAACTATAAGAAAATCCAAACACAAAAATGGTTCCAGAAGCCATCAGTTCAAACTGGGGGAAATGGACAGATGTAGATCCCATAAGGAATCAGTACTGCAGTGTGTAAGAACATTCATTTCAATCACAAAAATGCTTACCATCCAAAGAAATGGTCCCTTTGAGTCAAATACTAGTCATTCTAGGAAAACAGTTGTGAAGGATTTAAGTAAATGATTTGAAATACTCAGAGAATGACAGTTTGTAAAATTAATATATTTTTAAAAACGTTTATGCTATAATAAACAACACAGTTGTGTTAATCTAATTAAATCACACCTGAAGCCAGGGTAGCAACATAATTTTATAGACAATGGCTCCTTCCCTGGTATCACCGAAACAGCTCTCATTCATCTGGTTCTTCCACAAACACCCGAGGTAGCTACAAGCTCTACAATAGGCTTTCTCAAACAGGTCATCAAATGCCTTGATATTTGGGGTCCTCAGGTTCTAAGAGAATTTTATTTTTTCATTTTGATGATGATGGCATGTTTGTGAAGGGTGTGAGCAAATTTAAGGATGAAGAATAAGAGGCAGAAAGGGAGGGTAGGGGCCAGATTCTGAAGAGCTTTGAATGTGCATAAAAAACAGAAATCGTTACAGGAGGAGAGGGGCTGCTATCAAATTGGAAGGGAAAACCCGAAGGTGCATTTACATGGCACTTAATACTGGGAAAGTGGTTAACTGTGCAGATCATAGAATGTGATTGCCAGTGGAGATCATCATGTTTCCTTTTAACACACTCCTTGGTGCCCAACCCTTTTTTATTGCCAGTTTTATTATTTGGCTTTTATCTTAACTGTGATGAGAAACTGCTACTTTTTTAAAGCAAGGAGTGACATGCTGTGTATCTGTGTTACCATTTTGGATTGGAGTGAGAAGACTTTAGAGGCAAAGAAGTTACTCCTAACAACTAACAGATTTGGTTTTATCAGCCTGAGGTACAGAATGAAGTCATATATCTTTTAATATTAAATGAAGGGATTCTGAGACCTCATCCTGCTTCTTCTGTTCCTGCTTATTGTTCCTCTGCCTGAGTCGGTGGCAGGAGGTCTAGCGGCCCAGGGAAATCTCTACCTATTCATCAGAACCAAGAAGGTGGGGCCAGCCATTGCTTTTTTCTTTCTTTGTTCTTCTGCCACTTGGCCCTGCAGGTAGGCGTAATTGTGGAAGCTCAGGGAGAGCAGATTAATTAAAGTCCCAGATTTCTGATTGGAAGATGGAAAGAGGAAGCTCCAGGGAACTGGGAATACCAGAGAAACTGTAGAGAGGGAGGAACTTGGGAAAATAACCCTACAGAGTTGTTGATGAACTCCAGAGCTCACCCTCCATCTATGTGTGTGTGTGGTGTGTGTGTGTGTGTGTGTGTGGGTGTGGGTGTGTGTGGGTGTGGGTGTATGCATGGCTCTGCTCCTTAATGACATACCAAAACACTGAGCAAAATGAAGCGATCACAAAATGGTAGAGTAAGGAACTCTGGGAACCCATCCCTTCACAAAAACAACAATGAAATTGGCAAAACTTTCAGAATCAAAAGGCTATAGTAATGAAGACAGTGTGGTATTGGTGAAGGGACAAATACATCTAAAAATGGAACAGAAGAGAGTCCAGAAGTAGACTCACCCAAATATGGCCAATGGACTTTTTTTCAGTGGAGAATAAATTGTCTTTTCAAAAAATGGTGTTATAACAATTATACATTTGCATGTGAAAATCAGCCCTTGACACATATAAAAACTAAAAATGGATCATATCTAAATGTAAAACATAAACCACAAAACCTTTAGGAGGAAACACAGGAGAAAATCTTCATGACCTGGGATTAGACCAAGAATTCTTAAACATGATACCAAAAGCAAGATCCATAAACAAAAAAAGTGATAAACTGGATTTCATCAAATTGAAAAACTTGCTCTCCAAAAGACACTGCTATGAGAAGAAACAGGCTACAGACAGGAAAAAAACACGTGAATCACATATCTGACATAGGACTTGTGTACAGAATACCTAAGGAACTCTCCAAACTCAACAAGGAGGGAAACCCAATAAAAAATGGGCAAAAGATGTTAGAATGGACACACCAGAGAGGACATAGTTCGGCAAATAGGCACATGAAAAGCTGTTAACATGATTAGTTATTAATGAGATGCAAATTAATAACCATGATGAGATACCTCTAAATACATATTATGGTAGCTAAAAGACAAACATACTGACAATACCAAGTGCCAACATGAACACTGAGCCGCTGGACCTCTCATACGCTGCTGGTGGGACCATAAAGTGGTACAACCACTCTGAAAAACAGTTTGGCAGTTTCTTAGGAAGTTAAACATACACTTACTGTATGAACTAGCAATCGACTCCTGGGTATTTTTCCTAGAGAAATGAAAACCTATTGGTTCAGCCACTGTGGAAAACAGTAAAGAGGTTCCTCAAAATTGTTTAAATAGAACTACCGAATGATCCAGCAATTCCACTCCTGGGTACATACCCGAAGGAAATGAAAACAGGATATTGAAGGGGTATCTGCACCCCCATGTTCACGGCAGCATTTCATTCAGTGCTGAAGGGAAGCAGAAGTAAGACTTCGAAAGCTAAGAGAGCTCACGTCTTGCTGTGAGCTCTGTCACAATGAGATTTCCTTTGTGTTTTCCTGCCACTTATTGTGTAAACAGATATGGAACTCTTGTCAAACTGTTTCCTAGATAGCCTGTCTTTCCCCATCTGAAATGGTAATCATTCTTTGTGGGGATGTCAAGGTTTGTAAAACATGTTTAAGTAGTTGTGGGAAGTCACAAAGCATGTCTAGCATGGGAGACAGCTCATCATCCATCATTCGTGCTAATCATTTCAGATATGAGTGCACTTAAACTCATCTGTTTCTTTCTCCTTTGACACATGCTACAAAAACTCAGTACAACGTCCCTTGATTTGGCACAGGCATTTACAATTTGCTGTCTTCACACTGCAGCTGTTTATGAGCTTGAAATAAGTATCTGACAATTCTTCTTAACCTAAGCCACATCATGAAGTATTGTTTCTTCCACAGCCTCAACAAAGGCAGTAGGGATGGAAGATTTAAAAGACACTTAAAGAGGAGTCCACAGAGCTTGATAACCTATTCAGCGCAGGGGGAAGGAGGACGGAGAGGGGAGGGAGAGGGAACAGAGTAAGTATAAGTGAGGCCAAGGAATCAAATGACTTTGAGGTTTCCTTTTCACAAATGAGTGGCCAGCACTGCTGCTATCTGAATTAGGTAATACAGGAAAAACATAGGCAGAGAATTCTAAAAGATTAGGGAGGGAGGAGACTTATTCCATTTTATCTTTATTTTTAAAAGTTTGCATAAGTGCATTATCTCTTAATGCAGGGTTTGTCAAAGAATCTCAAGTGGGAATGTTACAGAGGTAATGTGGTTTTTAACACAAAAGGAATCGACAGGGGTAACAGATTTGAAGTGAGCAAGGAGACATTAATTACCTTTAACAGAGAAAGGCTTACTAGGAAGTAATGGAAAATTAGTAGCGAAAAGTTCTTCTGTTCATCCCTGAAATACAGGAGGAGAACCTTAGAACCTGTAGCATCTATGGTAGGGAAGCTTTAAAAGAAGGAAGTCAGGAATGACTTCTCACCAGGATGAATTCGGTCCTCCTGGTGGCAAATTTCCAGGAAGCCAGACCCTTCCTGCTCAAATGATGTGGTTTCCTAGGGGGCATATAAATAGTCTTCTCCCCACAAAAGAATTAAGAATAGAAGCCAAGGACCTCCCACACATCTGAGCACAGCTGTCAATGTGGCAGGCAGAAGCACAGCATTAAAAAAAGCCATTTGGGGAAAAAGTAGGGAAGGGAGCAGCAGGGAGTGATGAACACTGGAGATGTAGCAGAGTAAGAACAGTGCTCAGGAAGTGGGTAAGAGGGAAGGAAGCAAGGAGAACAGGTGAGGGAATTTATAAGGGTGTGTAGAGATGGTAGCAAAGACTTCTAAGAAACAGACTCAGTGCAAAGTGGGTGACCCTAGAGGCTGCCTGTACATTTCTAAGAAAAGACAGAAGGTTGGAAGAAAAGCAAAGCATGACAGAATCAGACCAAAGTGTTTGCCTTCGCATAGGGATGAACTTGCCAGAACAGACCACTGCCCTGCCAGGGGCTCCCAGCTGGGAGCCACCATTCCCGCCGACCCACCATCCCATGGGCAAGTTCAACTTTTAGAAGGCTGCCCTAGGTCCTGGGCATACCTTGCTGCCTCTTAGAGTTAAATTTAATGAGCCAATTGAAAGAATTCATACTGTACTTATTCTTGAAATATAAAACATAGTCTATACCAACAGCTTTTAGTTTGGGCAACATTTGGTTTCATAAGCTGTTGCCTGATCTCCTAGGAATCAAAAAAAATCCAAAAGCAGATATTTATAATCTGCAATGTTCTTTGTTTTTACAACCCCATTAAGGGAATACTAGTTATTTAAATATAATGAACATTTAAAGTTCTGGAATTCTTGAGACAATTAAATGACCTCTTGTCCCTTAAATAAACCATCTAATAATCTGAACTTAATTATTGACAATTCATCTTCTGAATCCCCTGAACTTCAAATAAGGATTTTAATTAATTTATTTTATCATCATAACCATTCATTGCCAACAGCTATAGTCAAAACTAAAAAAATCTTTAAGTGCTAGTATCTTCCTTTATTATCAGAGGCAGTGTGATGTACCAGCTAAGAGACAAAAGCTGGGGCAACACTGTGTATGTTCAAACCCAGCCCCACTGCTTACCAGCTGTGTGACATTGGGCAATTACTTATATTCTCCATGACTTGATTTCCTGATGACGATAACAGCGCCTACCTCATAGACCTGTTGTGAGGATTCAACAAGCCCAGACTAGAAACTCAGTGAGTATTTATAAATGAATACATAAAGTACTTAGAGTAATGAATGGTAAATAGTAAGCACTGTATGTGTCAACTGTGGTTCTATTATTTTCTGACGCTCCTCACAGTTATTTTTAGTAGTTATATGAGGAGTGTAGGGAGTTTGAAAATATGGCCATTGAGCTCTGTGATTCTCAAGACTGAAAAATCATATAACAATAATGTTATAATTTTTAAATAATATTTGGTTAATCTGAGCCTAAAAAATCTATCCCTTTGTGTTCATCAGAGTTGAAAATATGTCAATGAGGTTGGAAGAAATCAATGAGAGAGAGAATTTTATGAAAACATCCCTACAGACTGTTGACCTTCGGCTTTCTCAACTAGAAGAATTATCTACCAGAATGGTGAATGCACTTGAAAATCTTGCGGGAATTGACAAATCTGACCTCATACAGACACGGTCCCGAGCTTCTTCCGAATGTGAGGTAACTTGCCTTCTAAGGCAAAGCAGCATAAACAGCTCCGATGGCTGCAGCATGTGCAGATGCCAGTTTAACGGGGAGGAGCTGCTGTGTGAGGAAGCACCTCTCCCCACGCCCCCAGGGGCAGGATCCAGGAAGAATGCCTGTTCCATCCAAATGAAGGAAAACAAGGAATTGAAAACACATCTGGTACCAGAGCATCAGGGCAGAGTCCACCGTTTATCCAACATGGGCACATGGGCAACACCAGAGTGCAGTCGGCTTGCATCAGACAACATAAAGAATGCTTCAGAGCAATTAGGTCCAGATACTGGGATTTCAGCCGAAGATGATGGAAGGCACACCGACTCTAAAAGAGAAGAAACAGTTTCCCCAAGTTTAAATCAAACAGATGCTGTGGATGGACAGAGCAAATCAGATTTTCAAAAGCCTCAGCTAACAGTCCAAGCAACAAAGGTAGAAGGCACTGTTTCCTGTCCCCCAGAAGAAATGAAAATGACACGCTATTACCCTGATGAAACGTCCAAGGTTTATAAAACACAGAAGTCCAGAAGCTTTGTATATTCTCATGGAAGAAAGCTGGTTAGCGGGGTTAGCAACTGGAGTGCAGAGTACAGTTCAGTGTTGGACCAGGCATGCCCCTCTGCAGCCCAAGAGTGGACGACAGAATGGAAATACGAAATTCAGAAGATTATACGTTCTCAAAGTACAGACATCCCTTCCGTGGCCTCAGAAGCTGCAGTGCAAACTGAGCATAAAGAGCAATTTACAGATACTGAAGAAGAAAACTCTGTTTCTGAAACAACCCCTCAAATTTCTCATTTACCTCTCGCTGTTATTGAGAGAACTGAGAAGGAAAACTTACTGTCTGTTCAGTCAGCCCAAACTTTGGGATTCCCAGCTTTAAGGTCAAAAAGTTTACACGGCCCTCCTAGGAATGCTAAAGCCATTCAGGGCAAATTAGACAGAACTGGTCATGCCTGCAGTGCAAGTAACTTAGTTGTATCTGGAACCACAAGAGAAGAACCGAAAGTTAAGCAAGAGAAAACTTCCACGGAAACTGAATGCTAACGTGTTTTGTTTCTTTAGTTTTTAAATCAAAACCACTGATGAGTACCATCTTGGTCATCGAAACATCATCAATTTCTAGAAAAGTTTTCATTAAAAAATGTTTGGCAATTTGGAGTCATGATTAATTTTAAATTTAATGCTAAACTTAAAGTAATATTTTGTTAGAGAATGTTAGTAAACTTAGTATTTTTAGTTGGAGATGAATCAAATGAAAGTGACAATACTCCAATTGAGATAAGCTTAGTTAGTACACAAGATTCTACAACCTTTTTTATTTCTGAGGGCTACCAAATAGCCTAAGAAATGCCTTTGGGTGCCATCAGTATGTTACTTAGGGAGTAAACAACTGTGTGAGAGAGAAATTGAGGAGAAAGGAAACATGAAAAAAGGGGGACGGCTGGAAAGAAAAATGAAAATTATCAGGTACAAGAAGAGAGAAGCAGAAAGAAGCCATAATTATCATATTTTTATGTTCTTGTTTGTTTTATGTTTTAATGTCTTACATTTTAAAATTCCATGATGAGATAAAAGGCACACGATTATATCAGAGATCACACTGTGATAGGTTGCAGTACCAAGAATTTTGTTTACGTGTAAAAATAAAGAAGCCAGTATATATTTTCCTGTTGTCATATAGTCCTTGATAGCAAACACAATTGTACCTCTGTCTATGAGAAGGTTGTGCAAAGCTATGGCTAAAACGTAAAGGACACATGTTCAAGGTGGGAACTGCCAAGACCCACAGAGACTATTATGGCTGAGAACACAAGGTGCTCTGCTTCAGCTTGTAAGTTGAAAGCCGCGCGCTAGTGCTAGGCCCCCATGCTGGGTCAGATCCACTCTCCAGGAACCCCTAAGGCCATCCTACTGCCACCACTCTTGACTCTACAAAAAAGGGCAGAGAGGGGCAGAAAGGGATCTTCCCTGGCTAGAACAGAGGCCACCAACATTCACAGAAGTTAGAGGTGACCCCTGGGCCCTCACCATCCCCCAAGGGCCCCTCTTGTGAGGTCTTAGGGGGTCTCTGGAGCACACAGAGCGGACCAGCCACATGCCTGCAGTTACTGACAGCTGTTACTTCAGTGAAGGGCCTCAGTCTCATAAAGAACCACTGGGTGCAGTATCCAGGAGTTGTTGCTGGCAGGTGGTGGGTAAGGCGTACATCAGACAGAAATGGAGATGATTACAAGAAAGGAGACCATTACACCCATTCTTGTCTGAGGTTAAGACTGACACATCGCCATAAACGCAAGGGTGGAGAGACTAAGACAGAGAGACTGATTCACTGCAGCTGTGCCCAAAGTAGTGACCAGAGATAATTAACACCCAAATGAGACGAGATTTTAATAACCGAATCAGAATTTCTGAACTGGGCTGAATTTATCAAAAGGCACTGGTATACCATTGCATGGATGATGGGGCTTTGAAATTTAATAAATGATAAGAGTAATTTAATAAATAAAACGACTGCTTATTTGTATATTGCTACATTGAGACTATTTGAGCGGTTCCACTACATGAATTATTTGGTCAAATGATTAACCCACTACATTTTACCTGATTCCTAAATCTTTCCTGTTGGTGCCAAGAAAACTCTCAACCCTTTGCCACAGCCTAGAAAAAAAGATTTCTCAGAATACACTGGGGAACTTAGTACAGCTCAACAGAACAGGTCTGAAGAAGGCAAAGCTTCTCTCCAGAATTTTCTCCACTCATTACACAGCCCCTCTTTTCTGAGGTCTCTCCCACTTTGCCTCAGGTCTGGGGCCTGAATCTATTCCCATAAATCTCATGGAGACACCTGTCCCCTGTCGAGGTGTTGGCTCAGAGGGATGCGAATTTTTTCAGAAGATCTTTGCCCTACAGATCCAAGTGAGTACATACTCAGGGTGGAATTTCAGACCCTTTCTCTTACACCTGAAATCATACCAGATAACTATGTACTCTATTAACTCAGTGCCACTCAAATACTGAAGGCCTGTTATGTACAGCACTGTGCCAGGCTGCTTGTTATTATATTATTGCTATTATCCCAGTATCATTCCAGTTTTGCTATATATGGGGAACAGAATGTTAGGAACTAATATCCAATCTGATCAACTAGCCATAGCTAATACATTAAAATAGGAACATTGTGTATATCCAAGTCATTTAGTATGGAATTATCTTAGTAAATAAATTAGAAGTGTGTTTCTGTTCTATATAAAACATAATAAGTAACATATTAAAAGGCTTTTATTCTTATATCCCATAAACTCTGACACACTCATAAATGGTATATTCAATATAAACTTGAAGTAAGCCCTGTTTTACTTCAGTCAAGGTGAATTGAGAAATGAACTATCAAAAGACCTCATTATAAGCGGCTCTTTCCTTTGAGACTATATGATCGATTATCTGAATATATATTTCATCACCATGAGACTCCTATAGATTTCCATAATTTGGGTTTCAAAATTTTATAATTAAACTCTTAGTGTTGTCACAGGGTTATTCCATATCAAAAATGCATTTTGCTGAATATACATTGGAATTAAAGAGAAATGAGGTCATCATCCTACTGTCTTCCACATAAAAAACAGACTATTTTAAAGAAAACTTTGATGGTAAAATAAAACAGGCACAGAAAATCACACAAAACAAATATGACTTAATTCTAAGATGAACATCCTTATAACCACCACCCATATTAATAGAATTCACCAGGCACCCTAGCAGTTTCAGAAATTCCAATCTCCTGGCAAAAAAAAGAAAAAAAGAAAAGAAAAACATTATCCTTTTATATGGCAATCACTTCCTGGTTGTAAAACAATGACTCCAAAATTAAGTGGCTTAAAACACCTGTTTTATTAAGCACGTGGCTGCTGTGGATCAAGATTCAGACAAAGCACAGCAAGAGTGCCCCTGATTTGTAGTGTTTGTTGATTTCCATGGTGTAAATACTCCTACCATCACCAATTTCAAGCTACCCATGTGACATCACTGAATGTGGACTTGGGAAAATATGTCAACATTTGGCCCCTGCAAGCCAGCATGAGCCAGTTACAGCACACGGCTGTTTCTGTTCCATGGTGTTTGAGCTGGGAAGACATGGTGTCTGAAGGTGATTCATCAGCTGAAGGCTGAAATCATCCAGAAGCATCTTCCCTTGCGTGTCTGGGAGTTCACTGTGGCTGTCAGCTGGGATCTGGCTCTCAGCTAGAGCTGAATACCAAACCTATGCCTGGTGTCTTCCATGTGGCCTGAGTTTCCTCACAGCACGGCGCCTCCTAGAAATCAGGGCTCCATAAGTGAATGTCCCAGTGAGAGAGTGGGAAATGTCATCATGTTTAATGACCCATCCTCAGCAGTCATGCAGAGTCACTTCCATTGCATTTTCTTGGAAACAAGTGAGTCACGGAGGGCAGCCCAGATTCAAGAGGAGGGGTCCTCCATGGGAGGAGTGTTTAAAATTCTGCAGAAATGTTTTAAAAACACCACACATGCATTTCATTATAGCTTTATCACCATAGTTTAGTCTTTTTATTTTTTTTAATTTGCTGACTCCCCCTTTGTCCCTTTCTCCTCCTTACAATTTATCTGTTGAAGAACATGGGCCGTTTGCCTTGCAAAGATCCCCAATCTAAATTTTACCGGTTGGATATTCATGTGCAGTTTGACATGTTCCTGCAAGTTGGCAGGAGGATTCAGAGGCTTACCCAGGCTTAGGTTCAGTCTCTTCAGCAGGGCTCTTTGGCTGGTGTTGCTTCTCTCATGATGAGGTGCATATGTCTACTTGTCTTTTTGTGGTGTCAGCCCTGTTGATACTCAATGCCTGGGTCCCCTAATTCACAGGAAGCTGAAAAGTATTGGTCAAATCCTATGATTTTCTTACCTTTTATTAGTTAGAATACTTTATAAAGGGATGATTCTTTTCATCTCCTATTTGGTTACAGAGAGGTACAATTCATACAGCACAGCAAGGTTAATTTTTTTTTCTTTGCATACTGGTTTTATTCCAGAAGCATATGATAGAGTTACTACACGCACATAGCTTATGAAATAGAAGTTTGTGCATCTTCTTCAAATACTCCAATACTGACTGTTTCTGAAAGTGCCCATTTTAATCTGACCATCACTGTAACATAGTACAGAGACAACAACTACAGCAAGGTTAATCTGTCCAATTTATTTGCCAGTTTTTTTTAAGATATTGAATTCATTCTCTATCATCCTCTGAAAGTGACTGACAGATTTAAAAATAGATAGATCTTTAAATACATGTATATACTATTATGACCTCATGGAGTTAAGCATATATGATGTATCTCAATCAATTGTAATTATTATGCCCTCATCCTTTTTTTCCTTGACTACCTTAAATAAGTTGCTCCATTTTCTTCCACCTTAAAGCATTGTTGCCAAAAAGTCTGATGACAGGGAAGATGGCGATGTGAGCAAGGCAGCAGAAATCTCCTCCCAACACTATATTTATCTATGAAAATACAGCAAATACAACTATTCCTAAAAGAGAGACCAGAATACACAGGACAGCACACAGCGTGCAGCTACACCTGAGAGGACTCAGCACCCCGCGAGACGGGTAAGATACGGAGCCGCGACCCGGAGGGACCCGAGTGCTCCCCCACTCAAGCGCACCGGTGGGAGGAGAGGATTCAGAGCTGGGAGGGAGTGGAAGTACAGGCCTGTGAAATAACCAACCCTGGTGATCTGCGCCGGGAGCGCTGACACACATCGTGCAGTGTAGCGGATATTGGAGAGACAGAGTGTGCAGGATCTGAGCGGGGAACACGCCAGGCTGCTTGCAGCCGGCTCCCGGGAAGGAAAAAAAAAAAGAAAAGCTTGCGCTTTTTTCAGCGGTCTTAAAGAGACAGGAGCCCAACGGAGGACCGGATCGCCCCGGCACATTCAGCCCAGCAGGCTTGTAGTCCTGGGGAGTTTCAAACCCCTTACCTGGTGACTGGGAAAGGGTGGCCGCAATTAGACTTCCCACAGAGATCAACAGCCTCCCATTCGTTTCCACCCCGGCCAGAGCTATAAAGGGCCCTGCTGAGTGGCGCAGCCACGGCTGCGGAATAGTGGAGTAACAGCGCCACCTACAGCATCCCCACAGAATCCACTCCCGGTGGGCGTTTTTTCGTTTTTTGTTTGTTCCGTTTTCCTTTGTTTTTTGTTTTTTCTTCTATTTCTTTTTTCTTTTCTTCTTTTTTTTCTTTCTTTCTTTTTTTTCTTTCTCCTTTATTTTCCTATCTAAAGTCACAAAGAGCCCAGCTGACATACGTGCCAACTACCTGCAACCACTTCTATAGCCATGAAAAGACAGAGGAATATGGTACAGACAAAGCTCCAGACCCAGACAACCCCAGAGAGGGAACCTGAAGGGATGGACATGCACAGTCTTCCTGAAAAAGAATTCAGAATAAAAGTCATAACCATGCTGACGGATCTACAGAGAAATGTGCAAGAGCTGAGGGAGGAAGTGACGGAAGTGAGGAAAGACAATGCAGAAATGAGACAAGCCATTGACGGGTTTAACAGCAGACTGGATGAGATGCAAGAGACTGTTAATGGAATAGAAAACAGAGAACAGGAATACAGAGAAGCTGAGGCAGAGAGAGATAAAAGGATCTCTAGGAATGAAAGAATATTAAGAGAACTGTGTGACCAATCCAAACGGAACAATATTCGCATTATAGGAGTACCAGAGGAAGAAGAGAGAGAAAAAGGGGTAGTAAGTGTCTTTGAAGAAATAATTGCTGAAAACTTTCCCACGCTGGGGAAGGAAATAGTCTCACAGTCCACGGAAGCCCACAGATCTCCCAACACAAGGGACCCAAGGAAGAAAACACCAAGACACATAATAATTAAAATGGCAAAGATCAAAGATAAAGACAGAGTATTAAAGGCAGCTAAAGAGAGAAAAAAGATCACCTCAGACTGTCATCAGACTTCTCAACAGAAACCTTACAGGCCAGAAGAGAATGGCATGATATATTTAATGTAATGAAACAGAAGGGCCTCGAACCGAGAATATTGTATCCAGCACGGTTATCATTTAAATATGACAGAGGGATTAAACAATTTCTAGACAAACAAAAGTTGAGAGAATTTGACTCTCATAAACCACCACTACAGGATATCTTAAACGGACTGCTCTAGAGGGAAGCACCCTAAGGCTAAAAAGATGTCACCAGAGAAAATAAAATCATAGCAAAGAAAGCAGACCATCCAAATACTAACTAAAGGCAAAGAATAAAACACCTAATATATAAAGAATGGAGGAGGAAGAATAAGTAGGGAGAGATAAAGAAACATCAGACAGTGTTCACAATATCTTAAAAAGAAAGTTAAGTTAGATTGTTAGATAGTAAGGAAGCAACCCTTGAACCTTTGGTAACCATGAATCTAAAGCCAGCAATGGCAATAAGTACATATCTATCGATAATCACCCTAAATGTAAATGGACTGACTACACCAATCAAAAGACACAGAGTAACAGAATGGATAAAAAATTAAGACCCATCTATATGCTGCTTACAAGAGACTCACCTCAAACCTAAAGATATACACAGATTAAAAGTGAAGGTATGGAAAAAGATATTTCATGCAAACAACAAAGAGAAAAAAGCAGGTGTTGCAGTACTTGTATCAGACAAAATAGACTTCAAAACGAAGAAAGTAGCAAGAGATAAAGAAGGACATTACATAATGATAAAGGGGTCAGTCCAACAAGAAGATATAACCATTATAAATATGTATGCACCCAACAGAGGCGCGCCAGCATATGTGAAACAAATACTAACAGAATTAAAGGAGGAAATAGACAGCAATGCATTCATTTTAGGAGACTTCAACACACCACTCACTCCAAAGGACAGATCAACCAGACAGAGAATAAGTAAAGACACAGAGGCACTGAGCAACACACTAGAACAGATGGACCTAACAGACATCTACAGAACTCTGCACCCAAAAGCAGCAGGATACACATTCTTCTCAGGACACATGGAACATTTTCCAGAATAGACCACATACTAGGCCACAAAAAGAACCTCAGTAAATTCAAAAATATTGAAATCCTACCAACCAACTTCTCAGATCACAAAGTTATAAAACTAGAAATAAATTTTAGAAAGAAATCAAAAAGGCTCACAAATACATGGAGACTTAACAACATTCTTCTAATTAATCAATGGGTTAACGACCAAATCAAAACAGAAATCAAAGAATATATGGAGACTAATGACAACAACAACACAAAGCTACAACTTCTGTGGGACGCAGCAAAGGCAGTTCTAAGAGGAAAGTATATTGCAATCCAGGCCTATTTAAAGAAGTAAGAACATTCCTAAATGAACACTCTAAAGACACAATTACTGAAATTGGAAAAAGAAGAACAAATGAGGCCCAAAGTCACCAGAAGGAGGGACATAATAAAGATCAGAGAAGAAATAAATAAAATTGAGAAGAATAAAGCAATAGAAAAAATCAATGAAACCAAGAGCTGGTTCTTTGAAAAAATAAACAAAATAGATAAACCCCTAGCCAGACTCATTAAGACAAAAAGAGAATCTACACACATAAACAGAATCAGAAATGAGAAAGGAAAAATAATGACAGACCCCACAGAAATACAAATAATTATAAGAGAATATTATGAGAATTTATATGCTAACAGGCTGCAAAACCTAGAAGAAATGGACAACTTCTTAGAAAAATACAAGCTTCCAAGACTGACCAAGCAAGAAACAGAGAAACTAAACAGACCAATCACCAGCAATGAAATTGAAGCGGTAATCAAAAAACTACCCAAGAACAAAACCCCCGGACCAGAGGGATTCACTTCTGAATTCTACCAGACATATAGAGAAAAACTAATGCCCATTCTCCTTAAAGTTTTCCAAAAAATAGAAGAGGAGGGAATACTTCCAAACTCTTTCTATGAAGCCAGCATCACTCTAATACCAAAAACCAGGCAAAGACCACAGCAGAAAAGAAAATTACAGACCAATATCCCTGAAGAACGTAGATGCAAAAACACTCAACAAAATATTAGCAAACCGAATTCAAAAATACATCAAGAGGATCATATACCATGATCAAGTGGGATTCATCCCAGGGATGCAAGGATGGTACAACATTCGAAAATCCATCAACATCATCCACCACATCAACAAAAAGAAGAACAAAAACCACATGATCATCTCCATAGATGCTGAAAAAGCATTTGACAAAATTTAGCATCCATTCATGATCAAAACTCTCAACAAAATGGGTATGGACAACAAGTACCTCAACATCATAAAGGCCATATATGACAAACCCACAGCTAACATTGTACTTAACAGCGAGAAGCTGAAAGCTTTTCATCTAAGATCGGGAACAAGATAGGGATGCCCACTCTCTCCACTGTTATTCAACATAGTACTGGAGGTCCTAGCCACGGCAGTCAGACAAAACAAAGACATACAAGACATCCAGATTGGTAAAGAAGAAGTGAAATTGTCACTATTTGCAGATGACATGATATTGTACATAAAAAACCCTAAAAACTCCACTCCAAAACTACTAGAACTAATATCTGAATTCAGCAAAGTTGCAGGATACAAAATTAACACACAGAAATCTGTTGCTTTCCTATACACTAACGATGAACTAACAGAAAGAGAAATCAGAAAAACAATTCAATTCGCAATTGCATCAAAAAGAATAAAATACCTAGGAATAAACCTAACGAAGGAAGTGAAAGACCTGTACTCTGAAAACTACAAGATACTCCTAGGAGAAATTAAAGAGGACACTAACAAATGGAAATGCATCCCATGCTCTTGACTAGGAAGAATAAATATTGTCAAAATGGCTATAGTACCTAAAGCAATCTACAGATTCAACGCAATCCCTATCAAACTACCAATAGCTTTCTTCAATGAACTGGAACAAATAATTCTAAAATTCATATGGAACCACAAAAGACCCCAAATAGCCAAAGCAATCCTGAGAAGGAGGAATCAAACAGGGGGAATTACGCTCCCTGACTTCAAGCTCTACTACAAAGCCACAGTAATCAAGACAATATGGTATTGGCACAAAAACAGACCTACAGACCAGTGGTACAGAATAAAAAATCCAAACATTAACCCAAACATATACAGTCAATTAATATTTGATAAAGGAGGATATACAATGGGGAGATGACAGCCTCTTCAGCAGCTGGTGTTGGAAAAACTGGACAGCTACATGTAAGAGAATGAAACTGGACTACTGTCTAGCCCCATACACAAAGGTAAACTCAAGGTGGATCAAAGACCTGAATGTAAGTCATGAAACCATAAAACTCTTAGAAAAAAACATAGGCAAAAATCTCTTGGACATAAACATGAGCGACTTCTTCATGAACATTTCTCCCCAGGCAAGGGAAACAAAAGCAAAAATGAACAAGTGGGACTATATCAAGGTTAAAAGCTTCTGTACAGAAAAGGACACCATCAGTAGAACAAAAAGAGATCCTACAGTATGGGAGAATATATTCATAAATGACGTATCTGATAAGGGGTTGACATTCAAAATATATAAAGAACTCACACATCTTAACAAACAAAAAGCAAATAATCCAATTAAGAAATGGGCAGAGGACATGAATAGACACTTCTCTAAAGAAGAAATTC
This sequence comes from Phataginus tricuspis, assembly GCA_029783875.1. Classification (NCBI taxonomy): domain Eukaryota; kingdom Metazoa; phylum Chordata; class Mammalia; order Pholidota; family Manidae; genus Phataginus; species Phataginus tricuspis. The sequence continues at coordinate 7,161,911 of JAQQAC010017683.1, read as the reverse complement.
AGATGGCCAACAGGCACATGAAAAGATGCTCCACATCGCTAATCATCAGAGAAATGCAGATGAAAACCACAATGAGATATCACCTCACACCAGTGAGGATGGCCAACATCCAAAACACAAACAACAACAAATGTTGGCAAGGATGTGGAGAAAAGGGAACCCTCCTACACTGCTGGTGGGAATGCAAATTAGTTCAACCATTGTGGAAAGTAGTATGGTGGTTCCTCAAAAAATTCAAAATAGAAATACCATTTGACCCAGGAATCCCACTCCTAGAAATTTACCCTAAGAACGCAGCAGCCACGTTTCAAAAAGACATATGCACCCCTATGTTTATTGCAGCACTATTTACAATAGCCAAGAAATGGAAGTAACCTCAGTGTCCATCAGTAGATGAATGGATAAAGAAGAGGCGGTACATATACACAATGGAATATTATTCAGCCATAAGAAGAAAACAAATCCTACCATTTGCGGATTGGAGCCAGAGGGTATTATGCTCAGTGAAATAAGTCACGCCGAAAAAGACAAGTATCAAATGATTTCACTCATATGTGGAGTATAAGAACAAAGAAAAAAACCTGAAGGAACAAAACAGCAACAGACTCACAGAACCCAAGAACGGACTAATAGTTACCAAAGGGAAAGGGACTGGGGAAGATGGGTGGGAAGGGAGGGATAAGACAGTAAAAGGGGCATTATGATTAGCAGACGTAATGTTGGGGGGGCATGGGGAGGGCTATACAACTCAGAGAAGACAAGTAGTGATTCTATGGCATCTCACTACGCTGATGGACAGTGACTGTAATGGGGTTGGTGGGGGGGACCTGATGAAGGGGGTAGTTTAATCACCATAATATTGCACATTTAATTGTAGATTAATGATACCAAAATAAATTATTTAAAAAAAAGTCTGATGATAATCTAATTTTCTCTCACCTAAAAAGTCACTTCTTTTTGTCCATATCCAAAGAAACTTGCATTATTGTTTCTTTGAACACTAGTTGTTTTATAAGGATGCTTTATTAATAATTCCAGGTTGATTTTCTCAGGTTCAGTGTGTTCTTTTCATGAGCAGTTCAAAAGCTTCATTTTATTTTTTTAATTCCAAGGAAGTTTTCTTGAAGTGTGTTTGTGGCATCTGGTCTATTTCCTTACCCACTTGCCCCTCTTTTCCCCAGGGACTCCTATTATCTGTATGCTGGATTTCCTTTGCCTATCTTCAGGATTTGCCACTTTCTCTCTCATCTTTTTTAAATCTCTCTTCACTGATTTTTGAAATTTCCCTCCTTCTCATCTTCACCTTTTTTTAAGGCAAAATCAAATGTGTTTACTCACCCTTGGGCTTCTTTTACATTAGTCTTCATTTCTGAAATAATTTTTCTCTCATTTCTAATTCTATTCTGAGCTTGTTCATTTCGAATGTTTCTAATTCTGATTTATACAGTTGATTCATACATCATTTTCTTCGTGGATGTTATTATAGTGAGTGTTCAATAGTGGGTGATACTATTTAATGCTTTTGGGCATGTCTTTCTGCTGAGCTTTTATATCTGTAGAAGTGCTATTCTGTTCTTATGCTCTTTTTCATTAAAACAGTCTTCTATGGGATTTCACACTAATGTTTTCCTACTGCTTATTTTTTAGTGAAATTGGTTTTCTTGAACTTTTTGAAGGAGGCCGTTTTTGGAATGGCATTTATAACTTCACAGAAAACCTTTTCCTTTTTTACAGTGTGGTATTAAAATGTTTAAAAGTCAGCTTGCTTTTGGAGATTTTTCTGGTTCTCCATTTTTATCTACGCCTTCTCTTTCCTCTCTGTTCAGATCAGGGTGTTCCATGCCCAAAGTTTGTCCTCAGCATGGGCCCCTTTTTTGGAAAGAAGCCCTTTTCTGGTTTTCAGACCCAAATGCACTGTGTGTGTGTAGTGGAGGGGAGATTTTTCCCACTCATTACACCAAGCAATTTTCAAAACACCAGCAAGTGTCCAAGAACTCAATTCTGATGCTATCTGGCTGGAGACAGCACAAGATTCCCCAGGTTAAAGGCTTTGTCCTACGAGGCTCCTCACCACCCTACTCTGCCCACTTAGATGCCAGTCACAAGCCCCAGGCTGTTGCCAGTGCTTCTGACCAACTGACTACAGATTAGAGGTTCCAACAATTTCCCCATTAGGCTTTTTAAAAATTATTATCATCAAATGTACATCACAGTGGTTCAACAGTCCCCTCCCCCTCCCCTTTACCCCAACCCTTGGGAGCCACTAGTCACTTTTCAGTGACTTTTAGTCTATGAGTCTAATGCTGTTTGGTTCCTTCTGTTTTGCTTTGGTTTTATATCCCACAAATAAGTGAAATCATATAGTATTTGTCTTTCTCTGGCTTATTTCATTGAGCATAATCCCTCTAGATCCATCCATGTTGTTGCAAATGGCAGGATTTCTTTTCTTTTTGTGGCTGAATAATATTCCATTGTGTGTATGTACCACATCTTCTTTTTCCATTCATGTATTTATGGACATGTAGGCTGCTTCCATAACTTGTCTATTGCAAACAGTGCAGCGATAAACATAGGGATGCATATATCTTTTTGAATTAGGGATTTGTTTTCTTCAGGTAAATTCCACTAGGAGTGGGATTCCTGGATCAAATGGTATTTCTATTTTTAGTTTTCTGAGGAACCTCCACACTACTTTCCACAGCGGTTGCACCAATTTGCAGTCCCACATCCTCACCAGCATTTGTTGTTCCTTGTCTTTTGGATAGTGGCCATTCTAACTGGTGTGATGTGATGTCTTATTATGGTTTTAATTTGCATTTCCCTAATGATTAGTGATGTGGAACATCTTTTCATTTACCTATTGGCTATTTGTCCTTCTTCTTTGCAGAAGTGTCTTTTCAGGTCCTCTGTCCATTTTTTTAATCAGATTGTTTGTTTTTTGGGTTTTGAGGCATATGAGTTCTTTATATATTTTGGACGTTAACCCCTTATCCGATGAGTCATTTAAGAATATATTCTCCCATACTGTAGGATACCTTTTTGTTCTCTTGATGGTGTCCTTTGCTGTACAGAAGCTTTTTAGTTTGATGTAGTCCCATTTGTTCATTTTTTATTTTGTTTCCCTTGCCTGAGATGTGTTCAGGAAAAAGTTGCTTGTGTTTATATTCAAGAGATTTTTGCCTATGTTTTCTTCTAAGAGTTTTATGGTTTCATGACTTACATTCAGGTCTCTGATCCATTTTGAGTTTACTTTTGTGTATGGAGTTAGACAATAATCCAGTCTCATTCTCTTACATGTAGCTGTCCAGTTTTGCCAACACCAGTTGTTCAAGAGGCTGTCTTTCCCCCATTGTATATTTATGACTCCTTTATCATATATTAATTGACCATAGATGCTTGGGTTTATATCTGGGATCTCAATTCTGTTCCATTGATCTATGGGTCTGTTCTTGTGCCAGTACCAAATTGTTTTGATTACTGTAGCTTTGTAGGAGAGCTTGAAGTTAGGGAGCTTTGTTCTTTCTCAGGATTGCTTTGACTATTCAGGGTCTTTTGTGGTTCCATATGAATTTTAGAACTATTTGTTCTAATTCATTGAAGAATGATGTTGGTATTTTGATAGGGATTGCATTGAATCTGTAGATTGCTTTAGGCAGGATGGCCATTTTGACTATATTAATTCTTCCTACCCATGAGCATGGGATAGAGACAGAAAGTTTCTTCCTGGGTCAGTCTTGGAAGGTTGTATTTTTCTAGGAATTTGTCTATTTCTTCTAAGTTGTTCAATTTATTGGTGTATGCTTTTTCATAGTATTCTCTAATAATTCTTTGTATTTCTGTGGCATCAATTGTGATTATTCATTATTCATTTCTGCTTCTGTTTATGTGTGTACACTCTCTCTCTCTCTTTTTATATGTCTGGCTAAGGGTTTATCTATTTTGTTTCTTTTCTCAAAGAACCAGCTCCTAGTTTCATTGACTTTTATATTGTTTTATTCTTTTCTATTTTATTTATTTCTGCTCTGATCTTTATTATGTCCCTCCTTCTACTAACTTTGGGTTTCATTTGTTCTTTTTCTAGTTTCTTTAATTGTGATTTTAGACTGTTTATTTGGAATTGTTCTTGTTTCTTGAGGTAAGCCTGTATTGCTCTGTACTTTCCTCTTTGAACTGCCTTTGACACATCCCACAGATTTTGGGCTGTTGTATTTTTGTTTTCATTTGTCTCCATGTAGTGCTTGATTTCTGTTTTAATTCTTTTATTAATCCATTGATTATTTAGAATGTTATTTAGCCTCCATGTGTTTGTAAGTCTTTTTGTTTTCTTAGTGTAATTTATTTCTAGTTTCATACAATTGTGGTCTGAGAAGCTGCTTGGTACAATTTCAATCTTTTTGAATTTATTGAGGCTCTTTTTGTGGCCTAGTATGTGATCTGTTCTGGAGAACATTCCATGTACACTGAAGAAAAATGTGTATCCTGATGCTTTTGGGTGGAATGTTCTGCAGATATCTGTTAAGTCCTTCTCATCTACTGTGTTTGTCAGTGCTTCTGTCTCCTTACTTATTTTCTGTGTTGATCTGTCTATTAATGCAAGTGGTGTGTTAAAGTCTCCTAGTATGAATGTGTGCCAGTCTACTTTCCCTTTTAATTCTGTTAGTATTTGTTTTACGTATTTAGGTGCTCCTATTTTGGGTACATAGATATTTATAATTGTTATATTCTCTTGTTGGATTGATCCCTTTGTTATTATGTAATGTCATTCTTCTTTGTAATGCAATGTAATGTTACTTTGTTTTGAAGTCTACTCTGTCTAAGTACTGCCACTTAGGCCTTTTTCTCCCTTTTATTTGCAAGAAGTATCTGTTTCCATCCCTTCACTTTTAGTCAGTGTATGTCTTTGGGTCTGAAATGAGTCTCTTGTAGGCAACATATAGATGGGTCTTGTTTCCTTATGCATTCTTCTATTCTATGTCTTTTGATTTGTGAACTCAGTCCATTTACATTTAAGGTGATTATTGATAGATATGTACTTATTGCCATTTTACTAATTGTTTTCTGGCTGTTTTTTATATCTCCTCTCTGTTCCTTTCTTCCTCTCTTATACTCTTCTCTTGATATTGATGATTTTCTTTAGTGTTGTAATTGGATTTCTCTCTTTTTCTTTTAATTTATTTTTGTGTGTATTTATTTTAGGTTGTAGTTTTGTGATTACCAAAGGTTCCAGATAGCTTCTTTACCATATAATAGTCTATTTTAAATTGCTGTTTACTCTACTTCAAACACAATATAAAGGTACTTTTTTCCTTCTTCCTCCTCCACATTTTTTGTATTAGATGTCATAATCTGTACTTTTTGTGTATCTCTTGACTGACTTTGTGTATAGTTGACTTTGCTTCTTTTGTTTTAATTTCATACTTGCTTGGTAATTAGTTGGTTTACTACCTTTACTGTGGGTTTATTTTTACTGGTGAAAACTATTTAGCCTTAGGGTCATTATCATCTACAGCAATTTCTTTAACATATTATGTAAGACTGGCTTAGTGGAAGTGAATTCCTTTAACCTTTGTGTATCTGAAAATTGCCTAATACCTGCTTCAAATCTAAATGATACTATTTCTGGGTAGAGAATTCTTGGTTGGAGGTCCTTCTGTTTCAGTACATTAAATATATCATGCCACTTCCTTCTGGCCTGTAGAGTTTCTACTGAGAAGTCTGCTGATAGCCTGATGGGATTTCCTTTATAAGTAATCTTTTTTCTCTCTCTGGCTGCTTTCAACACTCTCTCCCTATCCTTGATCTTTGCCATTTTAATTATTATATGTCTTGTGTTGTCTTCCTGGGGTTCCTTTTGTTAGGGGATCTCTACTTCCATGACCTGAGTGTCTATTTCCTTCCCCAGATTGGGGAAGTTTTCAAGAATTATTTCCTCAGAGATTTTCTATCTCTTTGTCTTTCTCTTCTCCTTCTGATTCCCTATTATGCAAATATTTTTTTGTTTGGATTGGTCACTTATCATTATTTCATTCCTAGAGATCCTTTTTTCTCTGTTCCTCAGCTTCTTTGTTTTCCTGTTCTCTAATTTCTCTTTTATTTACTGTCTCCTCTACATGATCTAATCTACTTTTAAATCCCTCCACTGTTTGTTTCACTTCAGATACTGTACTCTTCAGCTCTGAGTAGCTCTTCATCTTGAATACTTTACTGTAAATCTGTGTGCATGTTTATGACTTTTATTTCGAAATCTTTATCAAGATGATTGGTGATCTCTGTTTCATTTAGCCTTCTTTCTGGGGTTCTGTCTTGTAGTTTTGTTTGGATCAAATTGCTTTGCCTGCTCATTTTGTCAAGGATTCTGTTTCTTCCTTTGTATTAGATGTCTCTGCTATGCTTTCTGGTCTTAAGAATAATAGCTTTATGAAGGCATCCTCCTGTGCCCAGAAGCCCAAAATTCTTTACTCTCTAGTGCCTGGTTCTGTTCTGTAGGGGCCCAGCTGTTGACATGCTGTGGACAGGGCCATGTTTCTGTCTGGCTTCTGAAGTGGTCTAAGTCTGGGTGGGCAGTTAGACTGAGCTGCTGCCTTTGTGATCAGATCAGGAATTTCTGCTGATCTCACTGTGGGCAAGGTCACCTCTTTCAGGCCTGCAGCAATGGTGGAGTTGCACGATTAATGGGGTGGGTGGACAGATGTGCCCCAGCCAGACATGCAGCCCCAGGTTTGGACACAAGCAGGGAGTAAGGAGCTCTTAGGGCTGGCTCCTCCAGGCACCTCTCCAGTTGTGCTGAAATGGAGTCAAGCAAACTGGGATAATTTCCCTCCACCAGCCAGGCAGCAAAGTCTGATGCTGCCACTGGGCCAAGTGGGTTGTCTGTCAGTAGTGTGCAGAGGGAGGAGGCTTGGGCTGCTTTGCAAGCAAGGGGGATGAAGCATCTGGAGCTCCCGAGAGTTCCCAATCTGTTGGGCCAAGGAAAGGCTGGGGAGATATCCTCCACCCACCCTCCCTCCCAAGGGGAGAGTTCCATCCAACCCTCATCCCCTCTGGTACCCCTCCCACTGCTGGCAAGTCTTTCAAATTACCACCTCTGCTTTGGGTCTCAGGACTGGCAGAGTGTGTCTGCCCTCCACATTGGCTGGAGTCTCAGCCTCCCAGAATGTTCTGCCTGCCCTTTGTGCCCAGCCCCTATAATCACTAGAATCCAATGTAGGCTTATGCTCCTGGAGCAGATCTCCAGGGTCAGGTGTGCCATTCTCCTGGGCTCCTACTCACTCCCCACTCCATCTCTCTTTCTCCTGTTTGTATTCTGGGGTTGGGGGAGGGCATGGGTCCTGCTCAATCTCAGCTTTGAGGCCTCACCCTTCTCTGTGTGGTCTTCTCTTCTTCCTCAGGTGTGGAGAGTTTCTTTTGCAGTCTTCAGGTCGTTTTCAGGTCTAGTTGCATTTGTTGTATTTTCCTCTTTTATGTGTTTTTGGGAGGAGGTTTCCATTTTGCATTCCTATTCTGCCATCTTTGTGTGTAAGTTTGTGTGAGGTTTGATTAATTTGCTAGAGCAGCTCATATAACTCAGGAAAACACATTTACCAGTTTAACAAAATGGATAATATAAAGGATATAAATTAATAGCTAGATGAAGAAGCTCATAGGGAAAGATCCCAAATAATGGAACTTCTATCCTTGTGACGCTTGGGGCCTAGTGTAGTGTCACATGGAAGCGTTCTGTTTCCTGAAGTGTAAAAGCTCTCTCCAATGGAAAAGCAGGATACAAAAGAGAGATGGGGGATGAAGTGCGGGGATGAAAAGATGGTGGACCAGGAAGGCAAGGTAGAAACCTCCACCCACATACACAAGGAAGAAACTAGAGCAAATACAAAACTAACCCTTAAAATGACCTGAAGGCTGCAGAACACACCGTTTTCACCTGGTAAAGAAGAGAAGGCAACACAGAAAAGGGTAAAGGGCAGAGCTGCAATTGAGCAGGACCCAAGCCCTTCCTGCATCCCAGCCCACAGCAGGAGGGAGACAAATGGAGAAGGGAGGGGATAAGAGCTCAGGAACCCTGCACACCTGGGCCTGGAGAGCTGCTCTGTGAACACAAGTCCACGTTATATCAGGCTTTGGTGATTAGCAGGGCTGGACACTAGGAAGAGTCAGGACACTCTGGGAGGCTGAGACTCCTTCCACTTGTGGAGGACAGGAAAGCTCCATTGATCCTGCTGAGACCCAATACAGAGGCAGCAGTTTGAAAGATTTATCGGCAATGGGAAGGTTGCCAGAGGGGCAGGGGTTGGATGGAGCTCTCTCCACAGAAGAAAGGGCAGGTGGACAATTCCGCAGCTCTCCCGTAGCACAGCTAGTTGGAAACACATGGGAGCCAGTCCCAAATGCTCCATCCCACTCACTGGTGGCTCATCCCCAAGGCTTCCCTGAACACCTACCCACCTGCCCACCTGGCACACTTGGCCCAACAATGATCAGATTTTGCTGTCTGGCAGGCAGAGGGAGGCATTTCCAGTCTTTCTGGCCCCCTCTCACCCAGCTGGGAGACACCTGTGGAAGTCAGCTCCAAAGACTCCCTTCTCCTCACTGGCAGCCCAGCCCAGGGACACACTCCTGGAGTTCCCACCCTGCCATCCCATTAGCCCATCAGTGCGGCCAAGGCTGCTGGGCAGGCAGAGGGTGGCCTTGCCCACAACATTCCCAGCACAAGCATCACTGCTTTGCTCCCAAAGGGCCAGCTGAGGTAAGCTGCCAGATATGCACACTGAGATCAGCCACTGCTGCCGACAGGCAGAAAGGCAGCCCCACCCATACCCACCAACAGCAACTGTAGCTTCACTGCAAAGAAGACCCAGGCACCAGTGAGTAGAGTCTTGAGCTTCTGGGCATCACAGGACACCTTATTCATGAATCCATTACTCTCTAGACCAAACAGCACAGTGGATCTCTCCAATACAAAGGAAGAAACATAGAAACCCAGACAAAATGAGATAGAGGAATATGTTCCAAACAAAACTACACTTTAAGACACCAGAAAGAGGGTTAAATGCAACAGAGATCCCCAATATTCTTGAAGATTACATAGAAACAGTCATAAATATGTTCACTGATCAGCAGAAAAGTATTGATCTCAGGGAGGACTTCAACAAAGAGACATAAGATTTGAAAAAGAGCCACCCAGAGCTGAAGAATACAGTAACTGAAATGAAATACACATGAAGGAAATGAATAATAGATTGCTGCTAACTAGAGGAGACAATCAATGAGATGGAAATTAGAGAACAGGAAACCAATGAAGCTGAGGAACAGAGAAAAGAATCTCTAGAATTGAGTGGATGCTTAGAGAGCTGTGTGACAAACGAAACAATATTCACATAATATGGGTACAAGAAGAAGAAGAAGAGAGAGACAAAGGGATAGGAAGTCTCTTTGAAGAAATAATTGCTGAAAACTTTCCCAATCTGGGGAAGGAAAAAGACAGCCAGGTCCTAGAAGTGCAGAGAACCCCTAAGAAAAGCAACCCCGGGAAGACAACACCAAGACATATAGTAATTAAAATGACAAAGATAAAGGATTAGGAAAGGATATTGAAAGCAGCCAGAGAGAGAAAAAAGATTACTTATAAGGGAAACCCATCAGGCTATCGGCAGACTTCTCAGCAGAAACTTTACAGGCCAGAAGGGAACAATATGAAATATTTAATGTAATGAAATGGAAGAACCTTCAACAAAGAGTCCTTTACCCATCAAGATTATCATTCAAATTTAAAGGAAAGATTAAAAATTTCCCAGATAAATGAAGGCTGAAGGAATTTACAACCACTAAACTGGCACTGCAGGATATGTTAAAGGGACTTCTGTAGATGGAAATGTTCTTAAGCGTAAACAGTTTTCACCAGTGAAAATAAACCCACAATAAAGATAGTAGGCCAATTACTTACCAGGCAAGTATGAAATTAAAACAAAACAAAACAAAATAAATCAAAAGTAATAAAAATAATTATATACAAAATCAAACAATGCAGATTACGATATCTAATATATAAAGTGTGGAGGAGGAATAAGAATAAAAGAATACTTTAGACTGGGTTTGAAATAAAGTGTTCAACTTAATATAGACTGTTATAGTTAGGAAACTAACCACAAACCTAAAGTCTTTAATAGATACACAAAAAAATTAAAAAAGAGAAATCTAATCACAACCCTAAAGAAAGCCATCAAATAACAAGAGAAGAGTATAGGAGAGGAAGAAAAGAAAAGAGATGGACTATGAAAACAACCAGAAAACAATTGATAAATGGCAATAAGTACATACCTATCAATAACTACTTTAAATGTAAATGGATTGAATGTACCAATCAGAACACATAGGTTGACTAAGTGTCTATCAGTAGATGAATGGATAAAGAAGATGTGGTACGTATACACAGTGGAATACTATTCAGCCATAAGAAGGAAACAAATCCTACCATTTGCAACAACATGGCTGGAGCTGGAGGATATTATACTCAGTGAAATAAGCCAGGCGGAGAAAGACAAGTGCCAAATGATTTCCCTCATCTGTGGAGTATAACAACAAAGCAAAACTGAAGGAACAAAAGAGCGGCAGACTCAGAGACTCCAAGAAGGAACTAGTGGTTACCAAAGGGGAGGGTGTAGGAGGGCAGGTGGGGAGGGTGGGAGAAGGGGATTGAGGGGTATTATGTTTAGTACACATGGTGTGGGGGGTCATGGGGAAAACAGTGTAGCACAGAGAAGGCAAACAGTGAATCTGTGGCATCTTACTACACTGATGGACAGTGACTGCATCGGGGTATGGGTATGGACTTGATAATATGGGTAAATGTAGTAACCACATTGTTTTTTCATGTGAAACCTTCATAAGAATATATATCAATAATACCTTAATTAAAAAAAAAGAAAAAGACATAGGTTGGAAGAATGGATAAAGAAACAAGACCCATCTATATACTACCTACAAGAGACTCATTTCAGATCTAAAGACATATGTACACTGAAAATGAAAGGATGGAAAAAGATATTTCATGCAAATAATAGGGAGAAAAATCAGGAGAATCAGTACTCATATCAGACAAAATAGATTTCAAAACAAAGAAGAAACAAAGAAGGATAATGATAAAGGAGTCAGTCCAACAAGAAGATATCCCCATTATAAATATCTATGCACCCAACATACAGGCAACTAAATATGTAAAACAATACTAACAGAATTAAAGGGGGAAATAGACTGTGACTCATTCACATTAGACTTTAACACACCACTTAACATCCATGGACAGATCATCAGACAGAAAATAAATAAGGAAACAGAGGCCATGAACAACATATTAGATAGACTTAACAGATATCTACAGAACATTCCACCCAAAAGCATCAGGGTACACATTTTTCTCAAGTGTACATGGGACATTCTCCAAAACAGATCACATACTAGGCCACAAGAAGAGCCTCAATAAATTCAAAAAGACTGAAATTTCATCAAACAACTTCTCAGACCACAGTGGTATGAAACTAGAAATAAATTACATGAAGAAAACAAAAAAGCCCACAAACACGTGGAGGCTAAACAACATGCTTCTAAATAATCAATGGATTGATAAACAAATCAAAGAAGAAGTCAACCAATACATGGAGACAAATGAAAAAATACAACAGTTCAAAATTTGTGGGATGCTGCAAAAGGGTTCTAAGAGAGAAGTACATAGAAATACAGGCCTACCTCAAGAAACAAGAAAAATCCCAAATACGTTGTCTAAAATCACAAGTAAAGAAACTAGAAAAAGAACATATTAAACCCAAAGTAAGTAGAGGAGGGACATAATAAAGATGAGAGCAGAAATAAAATAGAGAATATTAAAACAATAGAAAAAAATCAATGAAACCAAAATCTGGTTCTTCGAGAAGATTAAAAAAAAGACAACCCCCTAGCTAGACTTATCAAGAAAAAAAGAGAGTGCACAGATAAAATCAGAAACAAAAACAGAATAGTCACATTGGATACCATGGAAATACAAAGAATTATCAGGGAATTCTATAAAAAAATTATATGCCAAGAAATTGGACAACCTAGAAGATGTAGACAAATTCCTAGAAAAATATAACCTTCTAAGATTGATCCAGGAAGAAACAGAAAATCTGAACAGACCAATTACCAGCAATGAAATTGAACTGATAATCAAAAAACAAAAGACCAAGGCCAGATGGCTTCACAGTTGAATCTACCAAACATCTAAAGAAGAGCTAATATCCATCCTTCTTAAAGTATTCCCAAAAGTAGAAGAGGAGGGAATACTTCCAAACTCATTCCATGAGCCACGATGGAATAATACAAAAATCAGATAAAGACACTAGAAAAAAAGAAAAATTCAGACCAATATTCTGATGAACATAGTTGCAAAAATCCTTAACAAAATATTAGCAAACTGAATTCAAAAAATACATCAAAAAGATCATCCATCATGACCATGTGGGATTTATTCCAGAGATGCAAGGATGGCACAATATTCATAAATCAATCAACATGATACTCCACACTAACGAAAAGGATAAAAAAACATGATCATCTCAATAGATGCTGAAAAACATTTGACAAAATTAAACACTTACTCATGATAAAAACCCAACAAAATGGGTATAGAGGATATGTACCTGAACATAATAAAGGCCATATACAACAAACCACAGCTAACATCATACTCAATACTGAAAAGGTGGAAGCTTTTCCTCTAAGATCAGGAACAAGACAAGGATGTCCACTCTCACCACTTTTATTCAACATAATACTTGAGGTCTTAGCCATGGCAATCAGACAAGATAAAGAGATAAAAGGCATCCAAATTGGTAAGGAAGATGTAAAACTATCACTATTTGCAGATGACATGATATTATATATAGAAAACCCTAAAGACTCTACCAAACAACAATTAGAATTAATCACTGGATTCAGCAAAGTTGCAGGATACAAAATTAGTAGACAGAAATCTGTTGCATTCCTGTATATTAACAACAAACTAGCAGAAAGAGATATCAGGAAAACATTCCCTTTACAATTGTATCAAAAAGAATAAAATATCTAGGAATAAAACTAACCAAGGTGGTGAAAGACATGTACTCTGCAAACTATAAAACACTGATGAGAGAAATCAAAGAAGATACAAATAAATGTAAATCTATCCCATGCTCATGGATGAGAAGAATAAATACTGCCAAAATGGCCATCCTGGCCAAAGCAATTTAGTGATTCAATGCAATCCCTATCAAAAAAAAAAATGGCATTCTTCAATGAACTCAAGCAAATAATCCTAAAATTCATATGGAACCACAAAAGATCCCAAATAGCCAAAGCAATCCTGAGAAAGAACAATGCAGGGGGTATTATACTTAACTGACTTCAAGCTGTACTACAAAGCTGTAGTAATCAAAACAGTATGGTATTGGCACTTGAACAGACCCATAGAAAAATGGAACAGAATAGAGAGCCTAGAAATAAACCCACCCATATACGGTCAATTAATATATGATAAAGGAGCCATGAATACACAATGGGGAAAAGACTCTCTCTTCAGTAAATGGTGTTAGGAAAACGGGATAGCTTACAGGTGAGAAAGTGAAATTGGATTACTGTCTAACTCCATACACAAAAGTAAACTTGAAATGAATTAAAGACCCAAAAATAAGACATTAAACTATAAAACTCTTAGAAGAAAACAAAAACAAAAAAGCTCTTAACATAACCGGGAGCATTTTTTTTTCTGGATATATCTACCTGGTCAAAGGAATAAAATAAGAAATGGACAAGTGGGACTAAATCAAACTAAAAAGCTTCTGTACAGCAAAGGACACCACCAACAGAACAAAATGGTGACCTACAGTATGGGAGAATATATTCATAAATGATTTATCCAGTAAGGGGTTAATTTCCAAAACATGTTAAGAACTCATATGCTTCAACACCAAAAAAACCCCCACAAATAACCCAATTAAAAAATGGGCAGAGGATCTGAACAGACATTTTTCCAAAAAAGAAATACAGATGTCCAACAGGCAGGTGAAAAGATACTCCACCTCTCTAATCATCAGGGAAATGCGAATCAAAACCACTATAAGATATCACCTCACACCAGTTAGAATGCACTATCCCGAAGACAAGAAATAACAAGTGGTGGTGAGGATGTAAAGGAAAGGGAACTCTCTTCTACTGTTGGTGAGAATGTGAATTGGTGCAGCTACTGTAGAAAGTAGTACGGAGGTTCTGCAAAAAACTAAAAATAGAAATACCATAAGATCTATTAATTCTACTTATAGGAATTTACCCAAGGAAAACAAAATCCCTGATTCTAAAAGATATATGTACCCCTATGTTGACTGCCACATTACTTACAATAAACAAGTTATCGAAGCAAACCAAGTGTCCATCAATAGATAACTAGATAAAGAAGATGTGGTACATATACACAATGGAATATTATTCATCCATAAATAAAGAAAGAAATCCTGCCTTTGGCAACAACATAGATGGACCTAGAGGGTTTTATGGTAAGTGAAATAAGCCAGGTGGAGAAAGACAAATACCATATGATCTCACTTACTTATGGAATCTAAAAACAAAACAAAACAAAATGAACAAAATAGCAGTAGACTCATAGACACTGAGAACTGACTGATGTTACCACGGGGGAGGGATAAGGGTGGGTGTGTGGCAAGGGGGAGAGGAATAAATGGCATACAAATTATCAATCATAATATAAGTTGGTCATTGGGATGGAAGTACAGCATGGTAAATATAGCCAATGGTTCTGTAACATCTCCCTATGTTAACAGATAGTAACTGCACTAGTTGGCATGAGGATTTAATAATATGGGTAACTGCTTAACCACTGTGCTGTATATTTGAAACCAATATAAGATTGTATATCAGCTATACTTCAATTTTTAAAAGAGAAAGTAATAATGCTTTCTCTTGGGTTTTTGTGAAGGCTTTCTTGTGTAGTCGTGATTGACTAAATCATTAGCCGTTGGCTGATTCAACTTCCAACCCCTCTGCCCTCTCTCCTCCCAGGGGTTGAGAGATGGGGGCTGAGAGTACCACCCTGTAATCACATGGTTAGTACCCCCGGCAACCAGCAACTGGGATGGAGTCCTGTAGGTAAAACTGCAATATTTCCAGGATCTCTCAACTGGCTTTAGTGCACCTCCATATCAATAGGTGTTTCCAAGGATGAAGAGACGTAGTCTATTTCTGTATCAACAGGTAATTACACGGGCCAGCAAGGGTTTATCTGGACCGGAGAGGTTGGG
This sequence comes from Phataginus tricuspis, assembly GCA_029783875.1. Lineage (NCBI taxonomy): Eukaryota > Metazoa > Chordata > Mammalia > Pholidota > Manidae > Phataginus > Phataginus tricuspis. The sequence goes on along the minus strand of JAQQAC010017683.1, from coordinate 7,146,597 downwards.
TGGAGCTCTCTCTTCTTCTGCAGCCGGGTTAAGAGAGAGATGCAGGACGACTGCTTGTAAGAAGCAAACGGGTTTCTCCCACTTTATTTCTCCCTTTGACTGATCTCAGTTTCAAATGTATTTTGCCCTGGGATTTTCCCCCCCATTAACATAATGAGACACCCATTTGATCTTCGTGGCTCTGAAGCATTTTCAGAAACTGTGGATGAAGATCAAATATATCTGAGAAATATCTTAATGACCAAATGTATTTATCTTATAACTCATTATATCACAGAAGCCCTGGTGTTATGGGTTGAGTCTGTTCTCCTCAGTTCTTGTTCCCACTACAACAAAGAATTGAAAGGCAAAGACACAGTAGAGAAGCAAAGCGAAAGTTTTATTTGAATGCACTCCAAGGGAGGAATAGGCCAGAGTCAAGGTAGACAAAGGCCCCTAACTTTAGGCACTTCTTTGATTGACAGGGTGAGGTCATTTGATTGACAGCTCTAATTATACACCCATTCCTCTTTTCCCAAACAGTACACAGAAAAGCCCATCGAGTAAGGTGGGGGGGAGGATGCTGGGGGAAGCCAAACCACAATTTTATTTTAATGAGATTATGACAAGGTGTGGTTTGGGCAGTTCTGTTTTGTTTGATTGAGCCCATGTTGGGATCTGGTTGGGACCAGTTTGGCCTGGTCCTAATAGGCAAAGAAGTTATCTCCCTTCAAAGCCTTTGTTGTCTTCTTGTGGGACCCCCTACCTGAGCAGAGTTTGGAGAGTTTTTTCCTTGAACCTTATCTTCTCTTATCTGCTGCTCATGTCTATCTTTCTACCTAACATGTTACGTATAGAGTTCCTACAACTATATTGTTCCAGCCCCTTACCATGAGTCCCTTGCAGTCTCATGCGATTAGAAAAGACAAACACCCCTTTCTATTTCAGCTGCTGTTCTCATCTTTTCCGGCTCAGCCTTCCAGGGAATACCTTCTGGCTAATTTCAAGTTCTCTAGATGCTTCACTGATTCCCTTTGCTGATACCACAAAGGTCCTGGTAACTGCTACTGACTTGTCCTTGCTTGCCTATACATTGGAGATCGCGGAGATACTTTTTCATTTAGAATTGTTCAAGATATCCATGAGTTTTTGGTTTTGCTTTATAGTTGCTTTGTCTGTTTTTATGGCAAGACTGAACAATTATGATGCCAGTGTCATCTTCCCAGAATCTCCCTTCAAATACAGATTTTTAAAAATTGTTTAACAGCCATATTAAAGGACATTATACCCAGGCAATGGCATAGTTTTGTAGACATTACAAAGTGCATAACCACCTCTTACCTCTTCCACTGCTACCACCATCACCCTCCTTAATCTGGACTATTCTAATACCCTGCATCTAGTCAATCAGCTTCTATCCTGCTATACGTCTATAGCAGTGGGAGTGATTATTTTTAAATATCAGTCACATCATGTCACTCCCAGCTCAAATTATTGCGAAAGATTTACTCCACTTGCAGGCCTATGTAATCTGGCTCATCCTTTCTCTCTGACCTCCTCTCCCACTGGATTAGGCTGCTTCAGCCACAATGGACTCAAAACACACCAGGCAGGCTCTCACATCAGGGCATTTGCCCTGCTTTCCCCTCTGCCCACAATGCTCTTCCTTCTGATTTTTACCTGACTTGCCCCCTGCTCCCTTTAGTCTCTGCTCAACCGTCATCTCGTCAGAAAGCCTTTCCATGACCACACCCTACCTCTATCAAAAAATAGAACCCTCATATTCTTTTCATGTTTTATTTTTCATGGCACTTATTACCATTTGACATGCTATATGTTAAACTTTCTGTATCTTTCTACCCATAATGAAAATGCCATGAAAGTAGGAATTTTGTCTTCCTTCTTAGTGGCCTGAATAATTTTCATCACAAAGTTAGCACTCAACACAAATTCGGTAGCTGAGTGAAGGCATATATAAAGTACTTCATAGGCATTCCAGAAATACTAGCTCTTTTCTTCTCTTCTCAGGGAAAAGGAAATGGTCTGTAGGCATGCCATTATCCCCCATGACAGAAGAATCAACAATGGAAATGCAGTCAGAAAGAGGAGGGCAAAATAGTGACATGAGAGCCAAAAGAAGGGGATACACACAGAGTATCAAAGAGATTCGGACTACACTATATCCTCCCAAAATTCATGTTGAAGTCCCGACACCAAGTGTGACTGTATTTGGAGACAGTGCCATTAGGAGGCAAGCAACGTTAAGTAAGGTCATGAGGATCCCACCCTTCAAGACCGTACCTAACCTTACTTCTAAGATAAGGCGGCAGGGTATTCTCTCTTTCTCCTCCCCCCGCCCGGTCATGTGAAGACACAGCCACTGTTTACGAGCTGAGAGCTGCTTACAGTTTCACAAGAAAACTACCTTGTCTATACCTTCATCTTGGACTTCCCAGCCTCCAGAGTTCCATAAGAAATAAATTTCTCTTGTTTAAGCCACACAGTGTGTGATATTTTGTGAATACTAATTCAATTAGATACCCAAAAATATAAAATTTAGGGTTAGATCAACAAATCTGGAAGTCAGAGTTTTTCTGCTTTTCAATTATATGGTTATATATTAAAGTTGTAGATCCTAAGAAAACCCATATAAAAAAACCCAAATCACAGAATAAGTCATTTAAGTATAAAGAAAAGCCCATATATTGTTTGAAGAGTATTTGTGGAAAAATCCTTTCTTCCAGTTTTATTGACATTAACTGACATGCACCACTATGTGAGTTTAAGGTGTAGATCACAATGGTTCGACTTACATTTATTGTGAAATGATTACTGCAATAAACCCAGTAAGTATCCATCATATATGTGTGTGTGTGTATATATACATATATATACACACAAAGAAAGAGAAAGAAAAAACATTTTCCTTGTGATGAGAACTTAGAATTTACTCTTAACAACTTCCATACATATCACACAGTGGTGTTAACTATAGACCCCATGCTGTACATTACGTCCCTAATACTTATTTATCTTATAACTGGAAGTTTGTGTGTTTTAGCCATTTTCATTCTACTCCCCCTCCTCTCACCACCTGCCTCTGGTTACCACAAATCTGATCTATTTTTCTGTGAGTTTTGCTTTTTGCTTGTTTTCATTTTTAACCCACTTCATGTAGAGAAATCATAGACTGTTCATAAAATTTTTTTTTAATTATGTGTACAACAGTGTTTTTAACACTGGGTTTATAACCCAATGGACCTACCATTTTTAAAGTACAGTGTGGTTCCTGAGCCAAATGAAATCATGTGTTTCAAACAAGTTAATGAGAAAGTTCAACTGGATTCTGAATCCAGGAAAAATTATTTTCAGAAAAAAGCAACTCTCTGAATTTTTGTTTAGATTTAAAAATTCTCCATTAGCAACACTTCTGTGATTGTGATTTATGTGGCCACATCGGAGTTTCCTTACGACATTAATTATAAAACGCTGGATTAGGGTTTTATTTTTCCAAGCATAAGGATCGAGTATCAATAGATTCACCAAAATGTAACATTCATTCCACCAAAGACTGCTCCAGTTCAGAAATATGTTGAGTTCAGAAATGCCTGAAACGCTGACATTCATCTGTTCTTTGCAATTAAGAGGCAGATTATTACGCTCATAGCCTACTGTAACCCCTCACACCGACAGGGTCTTAGTCTTGCTGGGCTTTTGATAATTTACCCGCTCACTAGTATCTTTACAAGTGAAGATGGGCAAGAAAAGAGAGGAGAGTAACTTACTTAATACCTTTTTCCACATTAAAGTTTGATAAGGAGGGTAGGAATTAAACTAAACTGAGGGAGTCTGGGGTGCCTGCCAAAGTCATCCGTCAATAGCCCCACTGCCCACGCACGTCTCAGCATTTCAGTGAAATCCGCGGTCAGGTCAGCTGGTAGGACATCCCTGTCTCAAAGCTTTGAGCAGAAACAGACGGGGCGATGGAAGACTATTCTCCCCAAGTGTAGAACCTTCAAGGGGGCTTTAGCACACGCAGGACACACGGCGCTGCACGTTAAATCCTGGTCCCCGCGGGCTGCTCGGGTCCGCTTCCCCGGGGCCGGTCCCTCCCACACCGCGCGGACGGTGTCCCCAGAGTCTCGCGACACCGCATGCTCTGCGCCAGGGTCTCTGGCTGCTCCCCGCTCTCCAGAGCCCCCGCGGGCCGCCTTGGGCCCTGCCGGCCGCCGTAGGAGCGCCTCCCAGGGCTGCGCTCTCAAGATGGCTCCTGGGCTCCGCTCCCCGCGGCGCTCTCGCGGAGGCCCCGGCAGTGGGCGCGCGGCGCAAGCCTCGCGTTCCGGCGCCAGCGCGGCCTAGAGGCCGGGAGCGGCCGTCCGTCGGCCCTGCGCGCGCCGTCTCGCGGGGCGGGGCGCAGGGCCCCTTCCGGGGATGGGCCGCGGCGCCCGAGTCGGCCCTGCTCGGCCCCAGCTCCTCCCCGCTCGGGCGGGCGCGCCGCCGTGTCTCCGCCCGTCGGTCCGCCCGGCCCGGCTGGCCGCAAACGGGGCCTGGGCGGCCGCACCGGGCACTTCAAGCCCGCGGGCGTCGGGAGGCGTCAGCGCTGCCGCTGGCCCGCGGCCGGTCCCGGGTTGCGACCGGGCCGGGGCGAAAAGACGGCGGCACCATGTTCTCCCTGAAGCCGCCCAGACCCACCTTCAGGTCCTACCTCCTGCCGCCGCCCCAGGTAAACAACCCCTTCCTCGCGAGCGCCTTGTCTTTGGCGCTTCCGGGGAGCCGCCAGGCCGACCCTGGGAACAGGGGGACCCCGGGAAGCTACCCCCGTTTCCCTGTTGCCGGCCGCACCGCTGCCAGAGCCTGGCGCTGGTTAACGCGCCTTCTTAGGAGTCCCCACTGGCTCGGAGGAAACTTGTAAAACTCCGCCGCAGCCATTCCCTGCCCGAAGACCTGTGATCTGTAGTTTTGCCCTGAGACGAGACCCAAGGGAGCGTTCAGAGCTGGATTTATTTAGCATTTCACCTGGTGACGGTCCCCACTGTGGCAGTCGGCATGATTACCTCGCTTTGGGGCACCTGGTAGAAGACGTTACCTGTCACAAATGTGAACATCTGGAAGCGACATCGGCAGTTCTAATATTTTTATTGTCAGATTCCCGAGTCGATAATGAGCAAATCTTGAAAAGATCTCGGAAAATGTGAAAGAACTTAGGGAGAGGTGGGGAGGTGGTATCACAATATGTGTCATTCCTTAGAAATTAATATTTGCTTTATATTTCACGGGGTGGGGGGGAGTTTTTGTTTTAATTTGTTTTGCTAATGTATTTCAGACTGATGATAAGATTAATTCGGAACCGAAGATTAAAAAACTGGAGCCAGTGCTGTTGCCAGGTAAACATAGTTCTAACATAACTGGTAATGTGCTTTGGTCTAGGATTAGCCTACCGAATGTACATGTGGTTAACTTTCTTCCTCTCTTTACATTAAACTTTTATCCAGTGAAATAGGAAAAAGTGGGTTAGAACTAAATGACAGCAACAAAAAGTAATGATTAATTGGTGTTTGTCCTTGGAAATTTAAGCATCGTAGAAAACTGAAGAATGTCACTAAGTTATTTCCCTTTTGTCCCCTGAAATGTTTTTTCAAAGCGATCATTAGTTGCTTAGGTAGTGAAAGTACTCTTTGCTCCTCATTTCTGCAACTTCATGCATTAATAATAAATCGGTATTTTAACAGTATGAAATGCAACTTTTATTTTGACTAGGTGTCTATACCATTAACAAAGCTTAGTGAACTTTGAATTACTTACTTGGCAGTTGTTTTTTGAAGGTGTCAGCTATGTTTGCAAATGTGCTGTTTTAGTAAAATGGGGTTTCCCAACAGAGGCACTACGGACATTTCAGGCCTGATAGTCTTTGTTACAGGGGCTGTCCTGTGCATTTGAGGCTGTTTAGCGGCATGCCTGCCCTGTACCCATTGGATTGCCAATAGTATCCTCTCCCACCTCTTCGTGGTGACAACCAGTGTCTTCAGACATTGCCAGAACATTTGTGTGTGTGTGCGCCTCTAGAGGCAGAATTACATCCCAGCGGAGAAGCGCTGGTTTACAACAAAATTTACCTTAGAGGACCTTAAAGGTAGGGGTAAAGATTGATGTTGTTATTCGTTCCAAAGCATATAAAATATTATTTGATTGGTGATTTGAATTGTATGACAATTGTATAATAACTAGGAAAAGTCAGTTGTTTAATATGATTTTTGGGAGAAGTAGCCAGATACTTAGGAAAGTCTGTTTTAAACCTGAAGTACACTCAACTGCCAGTTTGTGTGGCTTCTATCAACGTTTAAAAATCTTAGTCATTACTTAATGCTAAATCTCACAAAGTGATTAGAACTTTATAGGTAATAATTGAACAAATATGGATACTTTAAGTTGTGTGCTTTAAAATTTTAAATATAGCGAAAGACATTAAAAAACATCAGCCTGTGGTCCCATATTATGCTAAGTCCTTAAGAATTGTTTTAAACTTTATTATTGGAGTTAGTTATAAATATTTTCCCTTTATTTTGTTAATGCTTTTTACCCAACCAGTGTTTACTAAATAATCCTTTTTACTTTTTCCTGACTGAACAGAATTAATAAGTAACCTTTGCACCCTATGTGTTCTGTTTGATGTTTTAGTCGTAGTCCCTCCAGGCATTTAAAAGTCAGTTGTGAGAAACAGAACTCATCTTGAACAGTGCCTGTGAGCTACTGAACTTAGGCTTCCTGTACTTTGCCTGAAGGCCCTATTATTAGGCTTTGATTCCCCCTCCCGACATTGTGATTTGATACTAACAAACAACAGGGTCTTAGCTACAAATGATAGTGCTCGATTTTTTGAATTAACTTTTATATTTAAGATATGTTTATGAAAAGTGTTACTAAATATCAGTAAGCTTGAAGACTTTTACAGTGAAAGATTATCTATTCTGTAGAATGAACTAAAAACTTACCTTTTACCTAAACAGTTAGTTTTCTAGGGAAGACGTAAACCCATTTCCTGACTGTAAGTGGTTTACTTATTGCAGCTGAATCTAGATCTTCTGGCCCGTCCTAATTTTTCTTGCACTGGCTCTGGCACCCAGCCTTCTGTTTGTACCTAACCTATTCCTTACAGAACATTTAGCTAATCCTAAATCGATGTGTCTTTTGCTCTCCTTCCCTGTACCTCATTTCTTACTTCTCATCCTGGCCTTGCCCTGCTCTTCCCCGTCTCTGTCTGGCCACTGGGTCTTGCTGTCTTTTTCCCGCTTCACCTTCCTGTCACATCTCTGACTACTGCTAGAACCTCTGTTGCCCTTTCTTTGGCCTGCAGGCTACTACTCTGTGAAATCTGGAAGACAAATGGAAAGTAACTGAAACATGGGTGATCTAAAGACCTGGGCTAGATTAGGGCTTTTACTAAAAGGGCATCGTGATACAGTTCTGGCCTTCATTATAGTCAGAAACAGAGAGAAAACTTAGCCAAGTCACCTTTGGCTTTAACAGGCACAGAGAACAAGAAGTAATTGTTCAAAGATATAGTATTGCATGTTATGCTTTGGCATAATGCCTTGAGTTCAAGGATATCCTACTTCAGTTGCCCAGAGTTTGAACTTTTAATTCAATAAGCAGATGAAAATTAGACACAAAATCAATTGTTTATTTGTGCAGTTACTGCGAGCTCTGTTGGAACTTAAACAAGGCTAAATTTAAAATGATCTTCTCTTTTATGAAGTGAAGAAAATAGAACTGACTAGTAATTTAGTTTAGATTGTGGTTTATGTTAATAATTTTCAGCGTGCCTAGTTTATAAACCTCCTTGAGATGGAGACAGAACCCAATTCAGCTTTGTGGCCCTGATGTCTGGAATAGTGTATTGAGATGTTGACTGAGTGAATGACTGAATGAAAGAACCCCTTAGATCACCTGCTTAAATTGTTACCATAGCCACACACACAAGCAGACAGACCAACTCTCAGAATTAGTAGTAACAGGAAGATTGACATTTTATGCCGTGTGTCTCTGCTCTCTCCCAGAGCCACACTTCTCAAGAGAATTATATCTAAGCCTGGAATTGAAATACATTGCTGGCTGTCAAAGCAGCTAGCCTTTGCCCAGGCTTTCTCTTTATCTTTTCATCATGACATGACTCATTTTTTTGATGATTGTGTTGTATGTGTGTAAGATCACCCCAATTCTTGTGAAAATAGAGTTTGAATGTTTAAGTGTGTGTGTGTGTGTGTGTGTGTGTGTGTGTGTATGTATGTATGTAAGTGCTGCAGTCTATGCTCCTGTCTTTTTTTGACAGCTGCTGGACTGGTGAGGCAGTCCCCCGAGCATGAGAGTACCAGGTGGGTGCCTGGCTCTGTGCTAGATGGGGTAAGTACTGGAGGACTTGTGTGCCTGGATTGCAACATGGCTGGGGGCAAGGCAGAAGATTGTAACCTAGATCTGTGTTTCTCAAATTCTAGCGAGGGCTGGCTGGCATCTGATCTGGATGAAGCTTTTACCAGCCCTTGATTAAATGGAGAAGTTGAGGAAAATGCAACCTTTTTTTCCATGAAGCTAAATTGATTTAGTTCAAAGGATTGTCCTTTATTCTGAGATTATGTCCTTCCATATTCTTTGGTGTGCATACGTTCTTTTGTTAAATGATGGTGATAGTAACTGCGGCTTTAAAAAGGTTTTTAAATTAGCAAAATGAAAGGTTGAAAACTGTTGGGTCCCTGAATTATTCCTGTATTATACCTGGTTTGTGGAATCTGAACTGCAAACCACTTATTATATTTATATAAGTACTTATTATTTTAATATTATAGATAATGACTTAATAAGCATTCACAGAGAACATCAAGTTTTTGGGGTTTTGTATGTGTGTTGTTCTGGGTTGTTTTTCTTTTTTCGTTTTATCTGCCTGGAAGTCTTTCACTGTCTTCCAAAAAATGTGCTGTTCCTCTTTCGGCAAGTTGATCTTCCTCATCTCCACCCAACTTCAGTTTTTTTCTCGTGTGGCCAGCAAGAATAATAACCTACCCTTAGACTGCAAGATGAGCACAGGTCTGCCTTTCCATATTTTCAGATTGGTACTAAGGAAAGAGATCCTTTTTGGTAATGCTACGAGTGACCCAGAGTTCCAGAAAACCTGTCCAGAAGAATGAAGTCACACATTAGGGAAGCAGAGGCCAAAGGAGGCAAAGAGTATTCTGATCGTGTTCAAATTCCTGGCTTACTTTGTCCTTGAAGTCTAACTAACACAAAAGCCACATGATTCTTCTTTTTGCTAAGCTAGTTCTAGGCATGTTTTTGAAACTTTCAACTAAGATCCTTAACTAACATATGATATATATATATGTGTGTGTGTATATATATATATATATATATATATATATGTATGTATGTTATACATATGCGTGTGTGTGTGTGTGTGTGTGTATTATACAGCTTAGAGGTTACTTCTAATAACCCTAACAGATAGGTACCAATTCATCTTCATTTGACAGATGAGAGAACTATAGTTGCAGAAGTTAAGTAACCTGCCCAGTATCGCACAGCTAAAGGGCAGAGCCAGAATTCTGTGCCCAACTCCTAGCTATGTCTTTACCCACTAAATGGCAGGACCTACCTGACTGCATTGGTGCATTAGGGTCCAGATTTATGCTTTGGAATTGGATAAAGGGTGGATTGGATGTCCGCCTAGAGGACGTTCTCTAGTGAGGTAAAAAGATCTCTGTCCTTGGCTCTGCCCTTTGCATGGCAGTGACAGATTTTGACCCAACTTGTGGAGCAGCTTTCAATTTCAGCTGCCAGAAAATGGAATGTCTTGGGAGGTAGTGAACTTCCATCACTGCCTGTGCTGTGCTGAAGCAGAGACTGGTGGAATTCTGGTGGCTTTGTCATGAGGATGTGAGACGTGCAGGGAGTGGGGTCTGATGGCCTCTGTTCTGTACTAGGACATGATCTTTTTAAGGATCTGTGGAGTATGAGGGAGGATGATTTGAAATTCAATAGCTAACGATAATGAGTAATTTGTTCAGCAGGTATTGAAAGCATGCTCTGTACTTCTTGGCAGAGGAGTGAAAAGCTGAAAAAGATGGGTTCCTGCCCTTAGACAGTTTCAGTTCATTGGGGAAATGAGAAGAGCTTAGAGGAAGATCACCGAAGCTGTATTTAGGTTGGGGGTGGGGTGCGGTCAGGAAATGACTTGTGCTCTGCATCTTGAGGCCTGCTAAGCCTTAGCCACTGTGTTCCTCTTCCATCTACAATGCCAGCAGCACTTCAATTATTGAGATTAGCTATAGGATCAATAATGAATGCACTGATTGTCAGAGTCTTTTGTAATCAGATCAGTAAAGCAAATGACCTCGGACCATCTGGAAAATGAAAATAATTGTTGGGTAAGATATGTTGTTTGTTTATTTTTAAAATTTTCACTGTTTGGACCATCTATGTACTGTTTTTGTTTTCTGCTTCACTGTAGTTCTTTTTTTTTCTTTTGCTTATTTTATTGTGAAATATTTCAAACATTCAGAAAGATTACCAAGCAATAGGATAAACACCTGTGTACACATCACCCAACTTTATGAAAATTTCACTGTAGTTCTTATTTCTTCAATTGAATTGTGAATCTTGAAGGTAGAGACTTTCTCTTTCGGGTATTTTATGTTTTGTTTTCCTTTTTAATACCTTTTTGTATATAGGCTTTAGAAATGATCATAGACTGGTTTTTGTAGTATTAGAGTTCATAGATACATTGTCTTTTGCCTTATAACTCACCTTTGGAACCCTGAACAATGTAACCAGTGGCAGTACCTTAGCATCAGAGTGTTTGTGGGCGTTTATCTGCTCCTTAAACAGCTGCTGCAGGATCAGCATTTTGTTACTCACCTCCTTTCCCCTGACTTAGTCTCTGTGTACCTCAGGAACTTATCATGAACCTCCGTAAGTAAAATCCTGCTTAAAAGACAGGATAAGATCCAAATTCTTTGACTTCTAATTTGCTAACTGTCCAGCCTGCTGACCTCTGCACTGTTTCCCAGTACGTTTACTTCAATCATTCTGGCTGCCTGCTCTTTCCCAGATGCCTTATTCCTTATTCAGGCCTTTGTTACTGTTACCACGCATTCTATTTCAGCCCTCCTCTGCCTTCAAGATTTCTTTGTAGTTTCTTCCTGAGGTCGGTACTGCTCGCCTTCTCCCAGCCCCAATTGTAGGTGGAACTTCATATGTACAGTACCTCTTTGCATGCTTTTCTATATTGTGTGGCCTGCAGAATTAGACCCTGTTAGGACCAGTGACAGCATCAGATGTTTTATGTTTGTCTTCTATGTAGTTTAAACTTCCCTTAATAATTCTTAGGCCGCCTTAATTCCTGCATTTATATCCTGGTAAGGTGATCACTGGTCCCATTTTGCCCATGACTATCCTGGTTTTAGTGGTGAAAGTCCTGTATGCTAGGAATCCCATCAGTTCCAGGCAGTCTGAGACAGTCAGTCACTGTATGTAGAGCTACAGATTGAATTATGCTTTTGGCCTAAACATATTACATGGGGTAATTAACAACTGTGTGCAGTAAGGTTTTGTCTTTAACTATTTTTTGAGCTTAGATTTATGAGAAAAATTATTCATCAAGCATGTATTGACTTTCTAAATGTGTGAGGTATTGTGAAAGGTAATAATGACATGATTTTTTGGGGGTTTCTTGGGAAGTTAAAAACTTTTCTAGCTATATCACTTGGAGATGTATTAATATTATTTCCTTCCTTACTTATCTTTACAGATAGTAGGGTCTTAAAAAAACAAACTTTGATGTTTCTTGATTCCTTCTCAGGTTGTAATAGAAACTCTTGGCCCATCACCTTCTAATTTAGATAGCTTTTTCTGTGGTGCTTTTTGCTTACCCCACACTGAAGCTAATTTCCTATTTTTTTAATCTTCTGTGAGGCCTCTGTATGGCTTCCCACCAGTGTCTGCTGGAAAGTGCTTGGTGGTGCAAATCCTCCCACCACAACTGACTGCAGGCTGTCAGCTTCCGGGCACTGAGCACAGAGCTGGGAGAGATGAGCTCAGTCATTCTCATGAGCCGTGGTGAACCTGTCTACAGCGCTGCCTTCTGGAAAAGACCCAGGAGGACTGTCTCTGTGAAAAGTTGATAGTCTTTTGGAGTTTTAAAGCTTTTGTTAGTTTTCAAGGTCACTAATTTAAGATGTAGCAAGAGCAGTCTAGGTATTCTTCTCTTCATATATCTATGCTCTCTAGGAAGAGGCCGCTTTGTATCAGTTTCTTCCGTGTTGATAAGCTTCTTTACTGGCCCACAGTCTTGCAGGACATGGCATTAGTTTATGATAGCTCCTACTTAGTGTGCCTTCTTTCTTGTAATGTGTGAGTAGACAACTGTACTGCATGATCCAAATACTTTAAAGACTGGTTTCATGTGAACAAAATTTAGTATTGTCAAATAAAACTCCAGCCAGGTTAACCTGACACTTAATTATATGCTTATTATAAGATCCAAACATAGTATTTCCCCAGAAGTACCTCCCTTTCTTCCTCCCCTCCATCCCGCCCTACTTCTCTTCTTTCTCTCCCAACTGCTAATTCCATTCTCCACTCAAAGAGAAGGCTGGGTGCCACTTATTTTATTAAAAGACCATAACCCAGAGAGTCCCTGTTTTACTTTTGTTATTGTTAATTTTATATTTTTTGCCCCCTTTTTTCTTCAGTAGTTTTAAGTAAACTTGGATTTGTAAGAGTAGTATAAAAAAGTATAGATAGTTAACATATACTCTTCACCCAGCTTCCCCTAATGTTGATATCTTACAAACCTTGGTAAACTAGTAACTTGATTTACTAGTAACTAAACTATAAATTTTATTCACATTTCCCTAGTTTTTCCACTAATGTCCGTTATTCCACAGTCCCATCCAGGATACCATATTGCATTTAGTCATTATGTCTCCTTAGCCTCTTCATTCTGTGAGTTTCTCCATCTTCACAGATTGACTGATGATGGAGTCTTTCATGGTTGGCTTCTATATCCTTTTGAAATGTCCCTTTTCCCACTCTGTTTCTCTCTTTTCCCCTTCCTTTATCAAATTCTAGAACTCCCAGAGGTTCTAGACTCATCTTGTGTTCCCTCTGCCCAAGCCCTGGAATCAGCCATTTCTTTAAGACGCTCGGTTCCTTTATTAGAGACTGGTATTTAAATACCAAGATCTTTGTTGCTCAGGTGTCACTATTATGCTTTCACGGGACAGAGTAGAAAATATACACATGTGTGCTAACCCATGTATACACACATCTCATTTTTTTCTTATCTCTCCATCTGTATATATATTAAGATAAACGACTTTATACTGATATCTCAGACTCTATAATCTAGTTCACTGACTGTGAGATTTGTGATGTATTTACTTTCTCTGTGATGGAGTGTGGGTAGTAGAGCCTGGGTTTCCTGCTTCACTTTCTCCTGAGTGCTGTAGCTCATTGGGAGTCTTTTGACTTGATTCTCACACATTCCAGGAGAAAGATATTGGTGGTCACCTCTACTGAGTGGGCCTCCAGAGCTCTCTAAAAACACCACACCATTACAGATTGAAAATACCTGCCCTCTGATTGTAAACTAAATGCATCTTCTAAGTCTTGTTTTACAAAATTTTACTTAAGTAACCAACTCTACCACAGGGGTTAGCAAACTTCTGCAAAGTACCAGACAGTGAATATTTCAGACGTTATAGGCCATAAGGACTCAGCTCTGCCTTTGTTCCATGAAGGCATAGACAGTATACAAATAAATGAATATGGCTATGTTTCAATAAAATTCATTTATGAAAACTGGGGGCTAGATTAAGCCATGGGCTGTGGTTGGTTGGCCAGCCACTGGACTTACTAAATGCATTCTCCTCCTTTTTTTTTTTTTTTTT
>JAQQAC010017683.1:7046761-7127681 GCA_029783875.1 Phataginus tricuspis | reverse complement strand
TCTTGAAATTGTTTAATCCCTCCGTCATATTTAAATGATAATCGTGCTGGATACAATATTCTTGGTTCGAGGCCCTTCTGTTTCATTATGTTAAATATATCATGCCATTCTCTTCTGGCCTGTAAGGTTTCTGTTGAGAAGTCTGATGACAGTCTGATAGGTTTTCCTTTGTAGGTGATCTTTTTCCTCTCTCTAGCTGCCTTTAATATTCTGTCCTTGTCTTTGATCTTTGCCATCTTGATTATTATGTGTCTTGGTGTTGTCTTCTTTGGGTCCCTTGTGTTGGGGGATCTGTGGGCTTCCGTGGACTGTGAGACTATTTCCTTCCCCAGCGTGGGGAAGTTTTTGGCAATTATTTCTTCAAAGACACTTTCTATCCCTTTTTCTCTCTCTTCTTCCTCTGGTACTCCTATAATGCGAATATTGCTACGCTTCGATTGGTCACAGAGTTCTCTTAATATTCTTTCATTCTTAGAGATCCTTTTATCTCTCTCTGCCTCAGCTTCTTTGTATTCCTGGTCCCTGTCTTGTAATTCCTTGATCGTGTCTTGAACCTGATTCAATCTGCTGTTGAGCCCTTCGATGGCTTGTTTCATTTCTGCATTGTCTTTCCTCACTTCCCTCACTTCCTCCCTCAGCTCTTGCACATTTTTCTGTAGATCCGTTAGCATGGCTATGACTTTTATTCTGAATTCTTTTTCTGGAAGACTGTGAATGTCCATTTCTCCAGATTCTTTCTCTGGGGTGGTGTTTGTCTGAAGCTTTGTCTGTATCATATTCTTCTATCTTCTCATGACTATAGAATTGGTTGTTGGTAGCAAGGAGAGATAAGAAAGGAGAGACAAGAAAAAAAAGAGATTTCTACTAATAATATAAAAGTAAAAGGAGAGAGAGAGAAAGGAAAAGAAAAGAAAGAAAAAGAAAAGGCAGCAACACCTGAAAGAAAACAGCAACAACAACAACAACAACAACAGAAAAAAAAAAAAACACCAATAAGCCCACCGGGGGTGGTTTCTGTGTGAATGCTGTAGGTGGCGCTATTGCTCCGCTATTCCAGAGCCACGGCCACGTCGCTCCACACGGCCCTTTAAAGCTGTGGCCGGGTGAGAATGGATGGGAGGCTGTTGAAAGAGAGGGAAAGAAAAAAAGGAAAAGAAAGGGGAGAAAAAACAAAACAAAACAAAACAAAAAAAAAGCCACCGGGAGTGGGTTCTGCGCGAGTGCTGTAGGTGGCGCTGTTGCTCCACTATTCCAGCGCCACTATAGTTCTGGCTGGGTTGGAAACAATGGGAAGCTGTTGATCTCCGTGGGGGTCTCAATGGCGGGCACTCTTTCCCAGTCGCCAGCTACGGGGTCCAAAGCTCCCCAGGACTCCCAGCGTGCTGGGCTCAGTTTGCGGGGTTATCTGGCCCCTCTACTGAGTTCCTGTCTCTTTAAGACCCCTGAGGTAGAGCGCGCGTTTTTCTTCCCTTTTTTCTCCTTTCTTTTTCCTTCCCGGAGCCTGCTGCGGGCAACTTGCACGTTCAGGGCTGGGACCCTGTGCCCTCTGTCTCTCCTATCTCTGCTACACCGCAGGCCGTGTGTCGGCGCTCCCGGCGCAGACTTCAACTCCCTCCCGGCTCTGAATCCTCTCCTCCCGCCGGAGCGCTGGGGGAGAGGAGCGCTCGGTCCGCTCACGGCTCCGTACCTTACCCGCCTTGCCAGAACTCCCGCCGGAGTGCTGGGGTGGAGGGGCGCTCCGGGCGCAGACTTCCACTCCCTCCCGGCTCTGAATCCTCTCCTCCCGCCGGAGCGCTGGGGGAGAGGAGCGCTGGGTCTGCTCGCGGCTCCGTACCTTACCCGCCTTGCCGAGACTCCCGCCGGAGTGCTGGGGTGCAGGGGCGCTCTGGTCTCGCTGGATCGTGTTTCTGTCCCGCCTCGCCGGGTGCCGAGTCCTCTGTCCGGAGTGTCTGGCCGCCGGAGCTCTGGGGGGGGGGAGCGCTCGGTCCCACCGGGTCGCCGCCCTGTATCCCGTCCGCCTCACCGGCTGCCAAGTTCTCACAGGTGTAGCTGTACGCTGTGCACTTTCCTGTGTATTCTGGTCTCTCTTTTAGGGATAGTTGTATTTGCTGTATTTTCGTGAATAAATATAATGTTGGGAGGAATTTTTCTGCTAGTCCATTCACGACGCCATATTCCCGGAAGTCCATTCTCCTCCTTTTATCTTTGTCTCATTCTCACTGTATTCATAGGCTTGACATTTTACATTTGTGCATTGGTAAGAGAATCAGTTTACTAGAGAGAAAGGGCTATCCTTGAGTGTGTGTATCATAAATAAAATTGGCTGGTGGTACTAATGAGGCTGCCATGGCCTGTCCCACAAGACCTCCATGTCTTTCCATTATCACCTCTGTTCCCCTTCTCAGGAACTGAAATCCTGTGCTATGGTTTTTTCTTTTCTTTTAAAACTTTCATTTGAGTATGACATACTTAGAAATATATATGAGTCTTCAGCGTCACATCTGGATGAATTTTTATAACACTGTTTTGAGAGTCGGTGCGATGCGTTGGCTATTTAAAAGTGTGAGGTGATGTAGGTCACATTTGTGTGCTGGTAGTTTGGGTAGAAAGAAGTCTGTTACAGGAGTATGCCCTCTGTCTGAACTGAGAATAATTAGTTTAATGGTGTTTTTGTGTTTTTTTTTTTTCCAAGTTAAAGTTCCTTTTGTAATTGGTAGCTAAGATTTCTTGGTGGGGAGAAAGGGTTGAGTATTCAATGGCCTGGATTCTGATATGGGAGTTGTTAAGTATCATGTTCAAGAAGTATGGAAGATTTAAATTATATGTATTTGAATTATTTGGTAAGTTTCAATGTATATTTTTGTTATTTAAAATTTTTTTTCTCATTAGAATCCAGTTAAGACTAGTATTTTGAATCTTTAATTCAGTTACGGTTCTTGCAGTATCTTAGTACATTATGTTTAGTTTTGTGTAAATATAGAGAAACAAATGTTGGATTTGAAATTAGAGCACTTAGCTGTATTTCCAGATTTACTTCTTCTTATTTTTAAGATCTTAGGAAATGATTGAACCTCTTTGGGTCCAAGTCCCTATCTGCCTTTCTTATCTTATGGGTTGTTGAAAGAATCAGACAGGAAATTGTTGAGAAACTCCCAATGCTACATTTACAAGTGCTCTGTGCATGTGGTAGGCAGGCAGTAGCAGTTCTATGATTTTTTTAACTTTGTGTAAGTTTACCTGTACACTACTTATCTCCCAACCCACTTGGCTTCTTGGCTGTATTAAATTACTGGTTCTATTCTGTCTGGAACAGCTTCTTTTCAGTTGGTGGTGGTTTGATGAATGAGGAGTAGTGCAGTGATTTCATTCATTGATGAGTTCAGCACTCATTTGTGCTAGCATTCGTTTAGGAACTAAAATTTCAGCATTGAAGAAAAGTCACTCCATTTTCTACCATTATGTAGCATACCATTCTGAAGGTGAGATAAGCATTGATTTTAAAATACATTATGTCATTGTAGCTGTGATAAATGCTAGCTAGGAATTACAAGTATGTAATGCTATTATTGAGGGATTTTAATCTAGGCAAGGAGGGTTTTTTTGTTTTTGTTTTCTTTTAAGGCATTCCTAAGGAAATGATTGGGCTAAGAGAGAAGGAAAGACTGTTCCAGGAAATGGAAACATGTGCAAAGACCCCATCAGTGGAAGCAGTGTGGTCCCTGTAAGGGATTCAGAGGGCACTGTGACTAGAGGGGGATGGTGAGGAGGATAGTGAAGGGCTGAGGTGCAGGGCTTCACAGGCCATGTGGAGAAGGCTTGTCTTTAGAATTGAAAATTACTCAAATGGTTTGAGCCCAGAATTTGATGTGAGTAAATTAGAAGGTAAATGTTAGGTTGCTGCTGTTAACACGTGTGCATTTTTAAAAACATTGAATTAAAGTTATTACGGCTCAAATTTATTATAAGATTTTTGTTAAGAGAGAGGATTGTTTTAAGACTTATAATTGCATTCTTGAATTGGTAGGTATTTGGGGTTTGTTAGCAAACAGGTTCTATCCATCACTGTTAAGGTTTTTATAATGATAGAAATGTACAGAGTAGATCAGTATCCTAACTTTTCTGTTGACTCTGGATGGATTGCTTAAAAATGTCCTTGGATCTAGTTGGTTTTAGATCTTGAAAGTAAGGTTTAATGATGACCAAGTTTTAAATAAATCGTACAATATTTTTCTTTTTAAAGCACACTATAACTTTTTTTGACTTCTTGTATTTCCTTAATCTTTCCTTTTAGTTCTAAAACTATATTTCACACTTTTTTTGCCAACTAAGTTATAATTTGAGTGCAGAGGGAAACTCGATTTGACTTTATGGAATATATTTTAATTTTGAAATTATTTTTTAAAATGCAATTTATTTAAGCTAGAAAACAGAACAAAAACAGTTCTTTCATTTCTTCAACCCCCCATCCCCCTGCCTCTGGCAGTCACCAATCTGTTCTCTGTATCTATGACCTTGACCTTTTGGTTTTGTTTTTAGATTCCTCGTGTATGAGTGATCATACAACATTTGTCTTTCTCTGTGACTTATGTCACTTAGCATAATGCCTTCAAGATCCATCCATGTTATTGTAAATGGCAAGATTTCATTCTTTTTTATGGCTGAATAATTGCATATATGTGCCAACTTCTCTTTATGCATTCATCTACCAATGGACATTTAGATTGGCTCCATATCTTGGCTCCTGTAAATATTGTTGTAGTGAACATGGGGATGCTTATATGTTTTCAAGTTAGTGTTTTCATTTTCTTTGGATAAATACCCAGAAGTGGAATTACAGGGTCATATGGCAGTTCAATTTTTAAGTTTTTGAGGAAGCTCCATACTATTTTTCCAAAGTGGGTGTGGCAGTTTACATTCCTACCGAGAGCACACAAGTGTTCCTTTTTCTCCACATCCTTGTCAGCACTTCTTATTTCTAGTCTTTTTGGTATTAGCCATTCTAAACAGGTGTGAGGTGGTTATCTCATTGTGTTTTTGGTTTGCATTTCCCTGAAGATAATGATGTAGAGCCATCTTTCCAGGTGCCTGTTGGCCATCTGTATGTCTTCTTTGGAACAATGTCTACGCAGATTGTTTGCCCATTTTTTAATCAAATTGTTTTTTTTTCTGTTGTATGATGTTTTGGATTTTAAATTTAGAAATATTTGGATATTATATATAGTTATGTTTATTTTTAGATATTTTATTTTGAGTATTAGCCCCTTATCAGATACATTATTTATTTTCTCTCATTCAGTAGTTTGCTTTTTCATTCTGTTAAGAATTTGCTTTGCTGTGAAGGAGTTTGATGTGGTCCACTTGTTTGTTGCTTTTGCTTTTGGTGTTAGATTAAAAAAATCATCACCAAGATCTATGTCAAGAAGCTTACTGCCTGTGTTTTATTCTAGGAGTTTTATGGCTTCAGATCTTACAGTCAAGGCTTTAATCCATTTTGGGTTAATTTTTGTGTATAGTGTTGATGCCGGGATTCTTGTTTGCAGAGTTGAAGAATGAACTTAGCAAACAGTCAAGGTAGGAGAGCCCGGGAGACTTATTATTGAGAGATACAGTGAGAGGGCAGACAGAGCTCCTGGCTCATGCCAGGAGGGGACAAGAGATCCCGGGGTGGTGCGTTGTCTAGGGAATTTATAGGCAGTTGAGGATTTTTGGGAACTGATAAAGGTGCTTAGGGTGTGGACTTGTTAAAAGTGGCCTTAGGATGTTTGTCCTTGGATATTAAATCCCTTTTTGCATGCTAAAGTGAATCTTACACATGATTACAAACAATTAGCATATTAAAAACATGGGCTACTTTCCTTTATCTGGGGAGTATCAATTGATCTCCCTGAAGAATGACTCTAGAGCTTAATGCTTAACACAGAGTTTTGATAGGGGGTTTCCTTGCATGTAGTTACATTGCTCTGACTGTAAATATCTTGCCTTGCTTTTTCCGGAGGCCCTCACCCCTATTCTATCTAAGCCTATGGTCCCTGTCTCAGTGTAAGGTAGTGGTCCAGTTTCACTCTTTGGATGTGGCTGTCCATTTTCCCAACACCATTTGTTGAAGAGACTGTCCATTCACCATTGTATATTGTTGGCCCCTTAATTGTAAATTAACTGCCCATATATATGTGGGTTTAATTTGGGGCTATTAATCTGTTTATGTTTTTAGGCCAATACATATTTTAATTACTATAACTTTTTAATATAGTTTAAAATTAGGGACTGTGATACTTCCAGTTTTGTTCTGTTTTTCTCAAGATTGCCTATTTAGGGTCTTAACTGGCTCCATATAAATTTTAGATTTGTTTATTCTATATCTATGAAAAATATCATTGGAATTTTGATAGGGTTGCATTGAACCTGTAGATTAATTTGGGTAGTAGGACCATTTTAACAACATTAATTCTTTCTATGAACAAGGAATATAATTTTATTTATGTCATCTTTGAAAGGATATCTCGCCACCACGCTCCCTACCCTGAAATAACTCAGGGAGGCACAAACCCACACAAGAGATTTTAATGGCTGAAAGAGAGAGTGGCTGTCTCTAGGCGGAGGCAGCAGCTCATAGGTGAGGAAGTGCATTTTTAAGGAGTAGGGGTAGGGTGTGTTCTGCTACAGAGTTGTTGGTCATTGGATCTTAAGGGGGTGGTATGATCATCTGTACATTGGTGATTGGATCTTAAGGGGTGGTGTGTCTTAGCGCGCCAGAATTTGCCTTCATTCCCATCTTTTTCTTTTCTTAATAGGGACCTATGGGGAACTGGGCATAGAATCTCATTCTCTAGCTACTTCCTGCTGGAAGGGGACGCAGATTCTGGGGTTGACAAGGCCATTGCTGTAGAGTTGGAAGGGCGGGCATCTTGAGATGATTTGTGATGTCATCATGGCTGGTTTGGTTATTCTTCATGAGAAGGCTTTGATAGTCCTGGAGGAGTAACTGGTTGACAGTATGGTTAGAAATTTTCAAAATCTGATTTTGAATGAATTTTTGGAATAGGTTAATGAAGCAGGGAAGGAAAAAGAGAATAATAATAATGAAGGTAATAGGGGCTAGAAGGGGCAGTAGCCAATTGAAGGAGTAAGGGAACGGATTGTTAGGGGAGTTTTCTAGAAGTTTGGAGGCTTGTTCACAGAGACGTTTTGCGCCATCCCGGACGAGACCGGGTTTGTTGGTGTAGAAGCAGCATTGTTCTTGGAGTAGGGCACATATGCCACTCTGCGCAGCTGTAAGGAGGTCTAGACCTCTGTGGTTCTCGAGAACAACTGAGGCTAGTGAACCATCCAGGGAGGGTTTTAACTTTTATGGCTGTTTGGGTGGTTAGGATGATTTTATGGGGTCCTTGGTATTTTGGGGAGAGTACAGCTTTTTGGAAATGGGGGTGGAGGATTGGAAGTAACCTGTTGGGCAGAGGTAATTAGTAACTCGGCAGGCAGAAGAGTAATCTGGAAGAGAGGAAAGGGCAGGTGTTGAAGAAGATAGCTTTAGTGGGAGAAGTAAAGGTTGAAATTGTGAGATTTCAAGTAAGGTGTGTGGCTGCCATGAAAGGTCTCAGGAGTCCGTACTGGTAGAGGCTTCTTTGGAGATGGGTGGAAGTGAAGATGGGTGTTGCAAAATGCAGAGAGTAAGTGGTCCCATTGGGATGGAGGAGTAAGAATCTGTGGGATATTCAGAGGAAGGGGGAGAGGATGAGATAAAGGGTTTTATATGGGAGTTGTGGATCCAGTGAGGAAATTTTGTAAGTTTGACTGCAGTAGAAGTGGATAGGACCACTTGATAGGGTCACTGCCATTTAGGAGTTAGGGGTGATGGTACCTGGTTAGGAAAAGAGAGGAGGACTGAATCTCCGGGTTGATAAAAAGTAGGAGGGGGAGGGTCGTGAGGTTTTGGTGTGTAAAGGTCAGTATGGGACCACAGTAGAGAGCCGATTTGTTGGAGTAGTGGAGGTATAAGATGAGAAGGAATAGTGGAGGGCTCAGAGTTAAGACCTGGTTTAAGCATAGGGTGGCCGTACTTGAGCTTGAAAAGAGAAAGTGAGGTGGGTTTTTTGGGTAGAGCCCAGAGTCGGAGCCGGGCTAAAGGGAGAAGCTTTGTCCAGTCGAGGTGGAGTTCCATGGACAGTTTGGTAAGGATGGACTTAAGAGTTCGGTTGGTTCTCTCCACCTTACCTGAGGATTGTGGGTGGTATGGGATATGGAAATGCCAGGGGATATTAAGAGCTTTAGTGTTGTCTGGGAAACTTTGGAGATAAATTCAGGGCCATTGTCTGATTGTAAGGAAGTAGGTTTTTCAAAACGGGGGATGATCTCTGATAACAAAATGGTGGAAACTGTCTGAGCTCATTTGTTAGTGGTAGGGAAGGCTTCAACCCAACGTGAAAATGTATCTACCAGTACTAGAAGGTATCGGTAGTGTTTTACTGAGGGCATATGAGTGAAGTCGAGCTGCTAGTCGGTCCCAGGAAAGAGTCCGCATGCTTGATGAGTGGGAAAGGAGGGAGGTCGAGAAGGTGAATTAGGATTGACTTTTTGGCAGATCTCGCATGAGGTGGTAAGTGTTTTCATAAAGGCAATGTCTGAAGAGGAGAGAGGTAGGTGGGTTTTAAGAAAGTGTTGTAAAGATTGGAGATTAGGATTTAACAGGTTACGTAAATAGAGTATGGCCTTAGAAGAAGGTGATTTGGAGTCTGTGGGAGAAGGGTTATTAGACATGGAAGTGAGTGTACCCATCATAGAAGTCACTGCTGCCAATTTGGCTGCTTTGTCCACTCTGTTACTTCCCTGAGTGATGGAAGATTCATCTGATTGATGAGAGCAGCAGTGTACTGGGCCTATGGCAGTTGGTAGGTATGAGGCCTCTATTAGTTGTATGATGTAGTTAGCATGGGTAATGGAGCTGCCCTTGGTACTGAGGAGGCCCCTTTCTTTCCAGATTGCTGGATGGGAGAGTAAGATTTAGAAGGCATACTTGGAATCAGTGTAGATGGTAAGTGAATATCCCTGTGCTAAGGTAAAAGCACAGGTGAGGGCAATTAATTCTGCCTGTTGGTATGTGGTGTTAGGGGGAAGGGGCTTTGCTTCAATAGTTTGATCAAGGGAGACAATGGCATATCTGGCTCAGCGGACACCATCATGGATAAAAGAACTACCGTCAGTGAACCAAGTATGTGTGGCCTGAGGGAGAGCTCCCTCCTGGGTATGAGAAGGACAGGGTGGTAACTAATCTAGGATTTGTAGGCAGCTATGAGAGTCAGGGGAAGAGTCTACTTTTTTCCCATGATTGGTAGTAAATGGGAGAAGAGTAGAAGGATTAATTGAGGGGAGGGCAGACTTCAAATTTGATGGGAGTATCCTCGATCAGAGTGACTTGAAGTGACAGAATCCTACAAGGGGGGGAGAGTTTGTAAGCCCTTGTAGGTGAGAAGTTCAGAAAGATGATGAGGGGAAGGAACAGTGGTGGGTGATCCAAAAGTGAGCTTCTTTGATTCTTGGGTGAGGATGGCGGCTGCAGCCAGAGACCACAGATAGGGGGCCCATTCCCGAATGGTGGGGTCCAGCTGTTTTGAAAGATAGGTGACGGGGGCAAAGGAGGGCCCTAACCTGTGGCCTAGGACTCCCAGAGCAAACCCTTGATTTTCTGAGATGAACAGGAAGAAGGGGCGCGTGAGATCAGGGAGATGGAGAGCAGGGGCTTGTAAAAGAGCTGCTTGTAAAAACGGCTTGGTTGTGGGTATTAGGAGAGGTTCTGAAGTGGATCCTCGGGATGCTGAGTGGAGGGGAGCGGCCAGAAGGGAGAAATTGGGAATCCATGAGTGGAGAAATCCAGTGAGTCCTAGAAAGGAGAGGATTTCATTTTTTGTATGGGGAACGGGTATGTTTTGAATGAGTTTTTTTCTGTCTAAGATATGGCTTTATGGCCGGGGGTAAGTAGAACTCCTAAGTAAGTCACTTCAGAGGTGGAAAGTTGGACTTTGGAAGGCGAGTCCTGGTACCCGTGTTTCGAGAGAAAGTTGAAAAGGAGAATAGTATTTTGCTGAGAGGTTTGTAAGGAGGGGCTGCATAAGAGAAGATCATCAACATATTGAAGGAGAGTAGAGCCTGAGAGAGTGGGGAACTTGAGGTCTTATCCTAGGGCTTGTCCAAAGAGGTGGGGACTATCCCTGAAGCCTTGAGGAAGGACTGTCCAGATTAACTGAGTGGAGGTTTGGGTGATGGGATCAGTCCATGTAAAGGCAAAAGATCTTGGGAGTTGGGATGGAGGGGGATTGTGAAGAATGCATCTTTGAGGTCGAGGATGGAGAAGTGAGTAGAAGAGGCAGGCATAGTGGATAATAAAGTATAGGGATTAGGGGCTGCTGGATGGATTGGAATAACAGTTGCATTGATAATCCTTAAATCCTGAACTAGCCTATAGGAGCCATTAGGTTTTTGACAGCCAGTATCAGGTTGTTGTAAGGGGAACTGGCTAGTCTCAAAAGGCCTTTTTGTAGGAGTTCCTGGATGATGGGTTGTAAACATAATAGGCCTTTGAGAGGTAAGGGGTATTGAGATTGTGAGGGGAAGGAGGCAGGGTCTTTGAGTTTAATGGTCACAGGTAGGCAGGTGGCGATGGAGGGGATAGAGGTATCCCCGACTATGGGGTTTACCTGGCAAGGGAGTAAGGGAAAAGGGGAGGGAAGTGGGTCTGGAATGGTTTGGAGAGCAAGTAGAAAAGGGATGGAAGGCGAGTCGGGGTTGAGGCATGGGCCAAAGGTAAAGGTGATAGTGGCCCCTAGCTTCGATAAAGGGTCCCTTCCTATAAGGGGAACCAGACAATGGGGAATCACTAAAAAGGAATGAGAGTGAGCAATGCCCTTAAAGAGGCAATGAAGCATGGGAGTTTGTAAAGGCTTACAGGGTATGCCCTCTACCCCGACCATAGAGGACTGTGAAAGGGAGGTAGACCCTCAGAACTCCTTCAGGACTGAGTAAGTAGCTCCGGTGTCTAATAGGAAGGAGATGGGCTTGCCCGCTACCACAGTGATCACCCTGGGCTCCCACAAAGTGATGTTCGTAGCCAGGTGTGGGAGTCCTGGGCCCCCTCAGTTGTCGGTGGCCAGACCTAGAAGGTATATAGGTGGGTTGTTAGAGCTGGATGGCCTGGCACCTCTTGGTGTGCGAGGACAGTCAACAGCCCAATGTCCCTCCTGATGGCATTTAGGATATGGACTGGGAGGCTTCCGGGGATTTGGGCAAGCTCTAGCCCAATGTCCTGATAGACCACATTTAAAACATGGACCAGGAGGCCCTCCTGGTTGTTTCTTGAGAAGCGGGGTTACCCGGGTACCAGTGGTTGAGGCAGGCTGGAAGGCCTTAGCCATCATTTGGTATTTTTGTTTACGGGCTTTATCATCTCTTCCGTTGTACACCTTGAAGCCTACTGCCAGGACTTCTGCCTGGGGAGTCAAGGATCCCTTCTCCAGCCATTTAAATTTAGCCTTTATGTCGGGGAAGCTCTTGGAGAAAAAGTAAGTCATAAGTGGTTGTCTCCCATCTGGGGTCTCAGGGTCTAAATTGTTATACTGTAGAAGGGCTTTAGTAAGATGGTCTAGGAACATGGAGGGATTTTCATTGTTATCTTGGATAATTTCTTGGAGTTTCTCATAATTGATAGCTTTGTTGGCTGACCTCTTGAGACCCACCATGAGACAAGTGATAAATTGATCTCGGCTAATGACTCCCCCAGGGGTGTTGTAATCCCAGTTAGGGTCTCGATTGGGAACTGCCTCAGCACTGATAGGGTGAGCGATGGAGCGGACTTCATCGGCATAAGTTTTAGCCTATTCCCAGACTCGCCTGTGCTCCTCGGGTAGAAGAGTATTGGAGAGGATCATGTGTACATCATAAAAGGTTAGATCATACAACTGAGTTAGATACTGGAACTCCTTTATATAAGTGGCTGGGTTGGAGGTGAAGGAGCCCAATCTCTTTTCTATTTTGGGACAGGTCAGAGAGGGAGAAAGGGACATGGACCTGAACAATGCCTTCTGTGCCCGCTACCTCTCATAGTGTAACTGGGGGACATGGTAGGGGATCTCAGGATGGAAGGGAAACTGGTTGTGGTTGAGGAGGTGGCATTGCTACACCACTGCTGATGGGAGCTTGTGGTGGGAGACCTGGATGGGGTTGAGGAGGAGGAGGCTCTGCAGCTTCAGCTGCAGCACCGGGGAGACCAGGTGGTTGAAGAGGAAGGGGAGGTGCCGTAGGGACTTGGGTTCAGTAGGGTGGAGGTTTGTCAGCGGGGTCAAAGTCAGAGGATATAGTGGGATCGGGTTTGTTGGAGGCTGAAGACTTTAGGGCGAGTTGTTTAGGATTGCAGGGGAGGCAGAGAGAGGGCTTGGTTTGGAGGTAGGAGAAAGCCTGGACATAAGGAATCTCTTTCCATCTGCCTGTATGCTCACAGAAGTTATATAAATCTCAGAGAATATTAGGATCCAAAGAGCCATTGGGTGGCCACTTGGACTGATTATCTAGGGAATATTGTGGCCAGACCTCATTACAGTAATGAATAAGTTTGAAAGGTTTGAGGTCTGGGAGTAAGGTGGAGGGGTTTGAGATTATCGAATAAACATCCCAATGGTGAGTCCAGAGGGATGGAAGGGCCAGTTCCCATGGTGAGAATGAGACCGTTCACAGATTGAAAAGGCGTCCCAGAGCGATAAGGGAAGGTTGAGGAGAAGACCAAACACAGCTAGGGGGTAGTCACCACCTCTAATTGGGCAGTCAAGGCGGAAAACGCCAAGGAGGTTTGGTACCTGGTACCAGGAGTTTACGAGTAGATAAAGGGAGATCGAACTTCATTTAATGAAGATTCTCACCATGGGGAGGCAGGGAAGGGTCAACTGTGGGGTCAGCTGTAGCTGTGAAGGCTGTGGCTTGGGGTTCCCCTGCCCCAGAGGAGACTACGGGCGTGCCAGACGTCAACAGTAACTTCCCAGGTTCCACATGGGCATTTAAGTCAACCCTGAAGGGAAACTTAACCAAATCGGAGGCCGGTGTTTGGCGGAAGATCGAGCAACAGGGGGGATAGAAGGTGGGTTCGTGGGGGAGGATCAGAGAGTGAGGGCTCCCAAGGCAGCTCAGATTCCTGGATGAAGAGCAACATCAGTGTGTTAGCCTCAACCCGAGTCACAAGCATAAGTTCTGCTAGCTGTCAGAGCCAGGTCATCTGGAGATGTCCTATGGGTGGCAGATGCAAAAATCGGGGCTCTAGATAAGTATATAAGATCTTTTATGGGTGATACCAGTGAGTTGGAGCAAGGCAGAGGGAGGGCACCAAGATGGCATCCACAGCCTGTGTTCCTGGATAGCAGCTCCATATGCCACTAGATGTGTACCAGACCTGAAGTCTACCCCTCAGGATAAAGCTCCAGGACAAGCAGAGAGGCCTTCTTCACAGAAAGACGGGACTGTCCCTCAGACTGCTGTCTATGCAGTGCCCTGGGGGTGATAGAACCATCGCTCCAGTTGCCATGTGGGACCTAGCAGTGCAGGCCCCTCAGCCACCAGAGCCAGGTGATCAAGGGGTGTGCCCCAGGCAGCAGCTGCAAAAACTAGGGATCCAGATGTAGAAACAAGGGCTACAGAGGCTTGTAAAACTCCCTTCGAGGAGACACTGGTGCTCCCCAGTGCAGCAGGGGTGAGTAGGAAGATAGTGCCTGCCCTTCCAGATCTGAGGAAAGCATTACAGTTAGCCCCTGGGTACATGTGTAATTAGAAGCCTGCCCCTCACAAGACCATCCTGATGATAGCTGGTAGGCCCCCTCCTTTAGGGGCTTGTCTCTCAAGGGCAACTTCTGGGTCTGTTGCCTCTTGCTGTGCCCTGGGGACAGTAGCTGTTTATGAATTCTTTCTCCATTGGTTACAGTCCTGGGGACCCAGAATTGTAATCCCCATGAGTACCAGAGCCAGCCAACGTAGAGGTGTCCCTTGGCAGCAGTCACAACAATTGGGGCACTGGATAGGTATGAGCTCTTTTCTGGGTGACACCTATTGTCATAGTCCCATGTAACTAGGCACGGGAGCTCCCATGAGCCAGGTGATAAAGGCATCTCCTAGGTGGCAGCTGCAAAATTCAGGACACCAGTTGGATATAAAAGCTCCCTTCTGGAGATGCTGGTGCTCTGGAGCACAGCCAAAGGAGAGCACAAAGATAGCACCCACCAGTCTCTGTACCCAGAGTGTTCCAGCAGGCTCCTAAATGGGTGTGTGAAATTAGCTGTCTGCCCCTCAGGCTGTTGCTTTAATATAAGCAGGTGAGCCTCCTTCATTCTAGGTCTGGGATCAGCTTCTTCTAACTTGGGCTTTTGGGTGGGTGAGTCTGAGGACAAATCCTTTAAAGAGCACTTTCTTGGGACGGGCTTCACTGGTTTTAGGGGCTTGTCTCTCAAGGGCAAGTCTTAAAAGTTGGTGTACCTGATGTGGGGTTTGAACCCTTCACGCTTCAGGAAGAACCGGCCCCTGCCACCTCCGCAGGGTCTGTGTTCCCTCCCAGTGTTGGGACCCCATTCCAGGGGTGGGGTTTATGGCAAGATTGTGTCCCAGCCTCTCCTACCTTCCTCTATGTGGTTTTCTTCTCATTTGTCTGATATGTAGCCATCACTCCTCCAGCCTTTAGGTTTTCCTAAAAGGAAATTGTTCCATGTGTAGCTGTAGGCTCAGTGTGTCCCCAGGAGGAAGTAAACTTCAGGATATTCCTACATAGCCACTGTGAAACCTATTTACTAATAATAGATTGTATTATTAACTTTGAGGTTAAAGCTGCACTCTGTTTCTTATCCCTTAGAAAAGGAATCAAAGACATTGGTTTGGGAAATCAAATCAGTGTTGATAAAACAGAAATATTCCATCAAGTAATACTCTGAAGGAGAGGGTGTTGTTTACTTCTTTTCCAGAATGCCTTTCAATAAATAAATAATGGGAGGCCGTGGAGCATATTATAATGGAATGCAGACTCTGATTCGGCGTCTCTGATTGTGGTTACTGTTACTGTTGTGAGCAACAAAGCACTCAGAGTTCCAGGCACCTGGTAAACCTTCAGTGTGCCTTTGTACTGTTATTATCACGAAACTTTTAAATCACACAGGAACTGTTGACATTTTATGGTAGTATTGTAGTTCACACAATGATTTTTTTTTTAAAGGAGAAATTGTTGTAAATGAAGTTAATTTTGTGAGAAAATGCATTGCAACAGACACAAGTCAATACGATTTGTGGGGAAAGCTGATATGCAGTAACTTCAAAATTTCCTTTATTACGGATGACCCGATGCCATTACAGGTGTGTTTTATTTCTATGCTGTTTACTTTTATCAAGGATTTGACACTGAGTGGTACATACTATTACATAAAGCACAGATAGGGGAAAATTATAATAAAAAATTATTAAGTGATTAATATGATGTTGGGAATGTATTATATTAATACTCAAAGTTTAAGGAGATTGCTGGGACTTGAGTAGTAACAAGATGGTTTGAAGTCACCTTACTCTATTTATCCTCTGTGACCATTGCTTAATCCTATTCAATAAGGGAGTTATTATTGCTTTTCTTCCCAATTGTTTAACCTACTTACAAAAATGAAGATATCCTTTTTTATTAGTCAGAAAGAGAAAAACTTAATTTAGCAAATCTTATAAATGCTGCACATTTTATACTATTTTTAATTAATTAGTTCTTGGCCAGAAAAGCCAGATTTTAGTTTGAAATTTCAAATTTCTAGTACAGAGTGAGGAAAAACATTAATAAAGTTTTTCTTTAATAACCCTCCTGCTCTTTTATATATTCTTACTAGAAAACAACAGTTTCATGCAATTTTGTTTTTTAAAAATCTTCGGGCACTCATTTGATTAATTTAAAAATCCTGGACATTTTCCTCAGCTCTCGTTTTCTCTTTTGATTTGAAACTGTCATACACTTTTACCCCCTAGATTTTTACTTATAATAGTACTTGTTCTTTAATTAAATATTTGGATATTAACTGTAAACTTTTGACTGAAACGTTTAACTATGGATAAGTATATTTCTATAGTCATTTATTAATTTACCAGAATATTTACAGTATATTTATGTGTCTATTGCAATTTTATAGGTATATAGACTAAATTTAAGGTATTTAAAGAGACCTGTCTGTATAGACATTAGCTTATTTGACTGTAGACGTGGGTTTTTCCCTTTTTCTTTAGCTTCATTTTGATTTCTGGCCCCAGATGTCAATGTATATGAGATGTATCCACCGGAAATAGTTTAGATGTAATATACCACTGTTAGAAAAAATAAACCCGTGCCCTACTGACAGTAGGTCAATAGTGCCAACTATGTCCTTAGTTTGAAAATTGCTATAAAGTGTTTAACAAGTTAAAAAAAAAGCTGTAGTTTGCCTAAAGATTTTTATTTCCAGTAGCCTTTCTGTTCTAAAATCTCCTTTGTGAAATCAAGCCATGATTTTACCCATTAAAATCTGATGACTTAGGCACCCTTGTTACTTTATTATTTTAATGACAGATTAACCAGAGCTAGATAATGCAAATGGTTGTCTGTCAAATGACTGGCAGTATTACATATCTTGGATATTTTAATGGTATTATAGTGAACAATTTAACCTAAGTTCATGTTAAAAAGTGGAGAGAACATGAACACAGCATGTATTTCTTTCTCCTCTTGCTTTACTACTGAAGTGTGTTCTAAAGTACTGCATTGTGAGAAGTTGCACATGCAAAAAGTTTGTCCATTTAGAGATAGTCTTACCAATTTCTTATCACATCTAAAAGTAAAACTCTTACTACCATTGTTAGGTTGTTGGGAAAGACTTAACGTGAGCATAATTTTTTATTTCAGAAATTCCATTACAGAAACCTCCTTCTTGGTGAACATGATGTCGCATTAACATGTATTGAGCAAATTGTCACAGGTATGTAGTATTCTTTACTCAGTCTCTAAAAGCTGATTCTACTCAGGAAGTATTGCTTGAAGAGTCATACTTCTCAGATACTTGGGTTGGGATTTTATTTCTATAGGTTTACTTTTTCCTTTTCTTTTCTTTCTTTCCTCCTTTCTTTCCTTTTTTCCTGCTTTCCTTCCTTTTTTGAGTCCCAGAAACATTAGTGAAAGAGAGAAAAGTCAAATTATTTTTAAATGGAGGTACAGAATGTATATAGCTTTTTATATTTTCTAAGTAACTGTCCTCTTTCTAATTAAAATTTTAGTCATTGTCTAGATTTTGGTGGTTTCGTGCAGATAATTACTTAAACTATTCTCAAAAGGAAAGTTAAAACTGATCCCCCCAAAGTTCTAGGAATTGTAGACAAATACGAAAGATTCCAGGGAAGTATGGCTCAAGTGGTGGGTGAAGTTCCAGTTATTTCCAGTAAGGATTTATCAAAGTGTACTAAAGAGTGAATAATAAGAAAGAATTTTTACACGTTTTATTTTTTCCTTTTTTAGTAAATGACCACAAGAGGAAGCAGAAAGTCCTAGGCCCCAACCAGAAACTGAAATTTAATCCAACAGAGTTAATTATTTACTGTAAAGATTTCAGAATTGTCAGATTTCGCTTTGATGAATCAGGTCCTGAAAGTGCCAAAAAGGTAATACTGTTCAGCTTTATCAAGTTCTGGGTTTAGCACTGTATTTACCAATATGTGTGGAAGTTCTCATTTCTTAATTGCTCAAGTTTCTTCTAGGGGAAGTCATCATATCTTTCCTTAAGTAAAATCTAAGCCAAGAATGTTAATAGAACTCTTTCCTTAGACTAGTTAATAGCTGCTGTAAAGTATTCTATTTAATTTTTTTATCAGCTTCTAAAATATTAAAAACTATCATGGGAAATTAATGTATCTTTTGGATTAAGACTGTTAATTAGGTGGTTTCTTTCTTGGCTAAAACTTCAGAAAGTCCTCAGAACTTTATTAATGAACTAAAAGCTAGACTTAGGTTACGTAAGGGTTAGGTAAATGTGTAGTTATGGGAGGGGCATAATAATTATTAGTGTTAAAAGAAATCTTAATGAGTTAATTTGAGTGATATTCCACAGCAGCAGCTAAAAGTTAGGGATTTTTTGATTGGCACGTTACTTCCCTGCCTTCTGGGGAATGTTTATTGTCTACTTGTAGAGTAAGATTCAAGGGCAGGAATCCCTACTTCTTTGATTCCACATTTTGCCTTTGGAAGAAGAGTGAAGCTGGTGGACCTAATGTTGCCCTGTTCCAATCTGTTGCACAGCAGATGCAAAGAATAATAATAGAATTTCCAGGAAAGCCTGTTCCCATACATTGAGAATAGAGTAAGAGCATCTTAATGAAATAGGAAGTTGCTTTCTCTCAGAAATGAGGCAGCTTTTGCACCACCAAAAAATGGGTGCATTTGTTTTTCGTGGTTAGCAGACTTACTGCAGTAAATTTCCTAATACTATCAAAATGAGGCTGTTAAAAAGGTCTCAAGGCAGGTCTTTATATACTTTGGTGAGGAGGTGGCAGGTTTATTTTTAGAACTAGAATCAGTTTCTTCTAGAAAGGCAAGTATAAGATGAATATCTGAAAATGCATGACCTCTGGGACCGGATTATCTAGCACAGTGATGGTGGGATCTGTGGCTTAAAGTTCTCGAATAGTCTGTGTCACCATCTCCCGGCATGCTGCGTTTTTGGCAGTTCACCTAGATAACTTAGGGCCCCTTTCAGTTGTTCATTTCTGTAGTTTGTGACTTTGGCATTTTACTAATTTGAGATGCCTACTCTACATTGAAGACTGTATTAAAATATTTAAGCCAAGTAATTTTCTTGAACTTAAATGTATACTTGTAGTTTAATTGATAAAAGTACCAAGAATCAGGTTATGAAACCTTAGTTTCAGGATGTATAGCATTTCAAGAATAGGGACACCATAGAATTTACAAGATTGAGTTAAGACATGATTATTTTTTAGTAAGAAATCGATGAAGTGGCTCAGTATTCTCTCAGAAAGTTTACCTCTCCCTACTGCTACTGTATTTTTTAGATGACCCTATTTCAATAATTGGAAATCATAGTTATTTGGCTTAGTTCTTGTCTAGAATACTTGTTGGTCATTTTTGATGTGTGAGGTAGTGTGCTAAGTTTAGTTGAGATAAAGCATGAACAAATGAAAATTAAATAACAGTGCAAAGTAGTAGCATAAAAGATGTTTTCACCTAAATGATTAGTTGCCAAATGAATTAAACAGGTAAAAAGTGCTCTGGAAATTCAGGATGTCTGTTGTACTGGTAAGTGATGAATGGGACCTCGTTGAACTGTCCATACAAAACAGCCTAGTGCAACCTTTATGCCCTTTTCCAAGACCAAGTTTCTGGCAAAAATCCTTTCTTTACTTTCTTAAAATATAAAAAGCATTTACCTCAAGCCCAAAAGAAATACTGTTTTTTGTCTTTTTTACAGTAATTGGCAGGGTAAGGGAGGATGCAAGGGAAAAAATAGATGCAATAATAATATAATTTTTTTCCCCTGATTTCTGTTTTCAAACACAGAGGGTTAAGTCATGCTTGGCTGCCAAAGCTTAATGGCTTCATGAGTTAAAAACAAAAATCGTAGCATACTCTCTTATTTCAGGTGAAAATTTTTATCTAAAATTAGGTAATAATTGGGAAGTTACAGCTTGATTTTATGTCTTGGACACTTTGAATGCTGTTTTCTCTGAAAATGCTTTGATTTATAAGGTGTTTTACAATGACCAGATGCATGTTCAAAGTTCTTTGGTGGGTAAACCAGTGATTAACTTTGGAATACTAAAAGCATTTATATTTCTATTTGAAATACAAAATCTCAAAATGCTAAATTTTTTTTCGCATTTTGTTAAATACCGCTCTAAAGCCTTCTGGTAGTCTAGTTGGTGCTGCCTAAATTGTGTTATGACAATATTAGATGACTTTGTGCCACTGCATTCATTAGCATTCATCATCATTATCCTTGGGCTGTCAGGAGTAAATAAGAATGTTTGGGAAAGGTCTAGTTAAAGAAGGAATTTAATAATGCAGAATTGGATATATAACCTCAAGGCAACTTTGAGCCACCATTTCCTCAAGAACCTGTGCTTGAAACTGAGGGTAGGAAAAGATTGCTTTAAAGGATTTATCACTTATATTATATAATTGACCTTTGAACAACAAGGGAGTTAAGGTACCAATCTGTCTACAGTCAAAAATTCACATAACTTTTGACTCCCCAAAAATTTAACTACTAATAACCTACTGTTTACCAGAAGCCTTAACCTATAATATGAACAGTTTATCAGCATATATTTTGTATATGTGTTATATACTGTATTCTTATAATAAACTAGGGAAAAGAAAATGTTTTTTCAAATTGTCTCACAAATCTCCACAAAAAAGTTTCCAGTATGTTTATTGAAAAAAGTTTACATATAAGCAGACCTACACAGTTCAGACCCATGTTATTCAAGGGTCAACTGAATATGTAAAGATGATTAAGTGAAATATATGCCTTTTGTCTACACTTTATTCACAAAATAGAGTTGGTTGTGCACCACTTGTCCAGGCACATTTTCTAGAAGTGAAAATTCAACTCATCTATTTAAAGTTAGCCTTTCCTGTCATTTTTGCGTTGAATCTGAGCCTTACTCCTTGGTGGCTTTCAGACCACAGAAACACAGGAAGCCTGTTTGCAGTGTGCCAGAATGTGAGGAGGGTTGAGCGTCCCCAGGGCTGCACCCCCGCTGGTCTTAGAGGACAGACCACCACTGTGGGTGCCTCTGGCTCGTACCCAGATGGGAATGTCAGTTTTAATCCAAAAATCACTTCAAAGGTGGTTTACTTTTTTCCCTCCAGTAAACATGTTTACATAATTTAATGTCATTAGTACCAAGATTTTCTTCATTTCCTGTGATAGTCAAGGCAAATGAACAATTCCAGAGGCAGTTTTTAAAGATGTGGCATTTTCTAAAAAGTTTTTAATACTTAGATGGTATATTATATAATTAGAATAATTTTACATGAAAACAAGACCTACTATTTTAGGTCTTCCAAACTCTTAGTGGTGGATGCTAGAATGTGGACGTAGTCTTTTTAAATAATGTGTATGAAAAAGCTCAGGGAAGAGGACTCCTGGCTTGCTTTCTGATCTCAAAATGTCCTTTAACAGCAGCATGAGTGTGATCCAGATAACACAAGCTATATGTGTTCAGAGATACCCTTTACTTAGGTTATATGAAAATAAGTTATACATACTTATAATTATGTTCCTCAGTAACAACTTTAGTTCAAGTTGTATCTCCCTTCGCCCCCAAATCAAGCACAGTGCAAGTGATTAAACTGATTCCGTTTCAGCTACACAATGTCTTTTATAGTTTTCTTTAAATGTAGATTATTAGACATACTCATTTGTTTTCTAACCCTTATAAATGTGATGTCATGCTATTTTTAAGGTATTTTTTAAATGGGCTATGTTGGGTTTTGCCTACCAGATAGGCTTTGCTTGTTTTTAGCTTTGTGGCCTTAAAAAACTTATTCTGTAATCAATGCTCTGTGAATTTCTTTTGTGTAAACAAGGCCTATGACTGCTTT
This sequence comes from Phataginus tricuspis, assembly GCA_029783875.1. NCBI lineage: Eukaryota > Metazoa > Chordata > Mammalia > Pholidota > Manidae > Phataginus > Phataginus tricuspis. The sequence goes on along the minus strand of JAQQAC010017683.1, from coordinate 7,106,053 downwards.
CTAAATGTCTTAGAGAAAGTGATGCCTAGTGTACTGGCTTGGAACATTTTCCTTACTATGTTAGTAACTAATTTTGTTAACTAGTAGTGCAGCTGCAGAAAGCTACTGAAGAGCCAGCAGAAATGCAGAGGTCTTCAGCTCTTCCCTGAGGTCTGCATAGAGAGGTCCTTCCTGGTCTCCTTTAAATTACTAACCTCCCTTCTTCCCTCACTGTAACACTTGATATCCCCTTCCTTGCTCGTCTTGTCTTCTCCTTTAGCACTTATATTGTCTTACTTACTGTAGTTTTTTTCCTTGTTTATTTGTTTAGTGTTTGTGTTCCCCACTAGAATACAAGTTTAATGAGGACAGGGATTTGTGTCTGTTTTGTTCACTGCTGCATCCCCACGGCTTAGGACATGGTGGGTGCTCAGTAAATATTTGTTGAATGAATGAGAGATGTGACTATGCTTGAGGAATTGAACTTAATGGTGGAAGTAAAACAAAAAAGCCGTATGTCCTACTTTTTAGACACACATAACTATTATGTGACTACCTTGAAAGTACAGCTACATAAGCACAGTTAACTGAAGAGACACATTATGTTGGAACTTTTATTATTCAGAGAGAACAGAAGGGTTTCTGCAATTCATAATGTGAAACTAGCTTGGTCTGGGAAGGCTTGTGTAGAGATTCACGTTGAACAGAGATGAGTTTCAGAGGAAGCATGGTTGGCTGAATAGTCACAAAAGCTTTTTCCAAGCAGAGTGACAGAGGAGGTGACTGGGACTAAATCAGACAGAATATGTGCAAGCATGTTTTTCTCTAACCAGAGACCACTGAGAGAATATTGGGAAGGTAAGGGATGTCTCATAGAGGAAGGCCTGTTTTGCAAAGAATCAAGAATCAGAAGACTTCATCTATTATGCAGGTATCAGGGAAACATAGCAGATTATCCAGAGAGCAGAGGCAAAATTTCATCTTCAGAAGAGAATTCTTAAGTCTTGATTTTTTTTAGACTGTAGAGAAGCCCATGAAGATGCCATAAGGTGAGTATAGCTAAGAATGTGGCTATGGTAGTGCAAAGAAATGGAACGAAAAGGAAAAACAATCTTGAGAAAAGTGCACCAAAGCTTATAAATAAAGAGTGCCCAAAGGAAAAGGAAGTGATGAGGACTTTTTTCAAGGTATGGTTTTCAGTAGTTTTGCTGTGAGATGAAGTGCTCTAAGGAAGACTGTTGAACAGATTAGAAATGGGAGTGTATATAACTATCTCCTAAGTCTTGTAAGTGGGGCATTACTGGAAAGCTCTCCTGTGGGCATTGAGAAAATGGAGATACCACATAAGCATCAAAAAGCCTTTGTTGTTGGTGGTGGTGGCCAAAACTAGAACTAATGATAAACTCTGTCCTCTTAGTTGTATGTTGTAATTTAGTAAAACAGGAAACATTTATTCTGTAGAAGACTACATTTTAAGAAGTTGACACACGCTTACTGGTTAATAGACTTACATGAACCCATCTCAAATGCCACTAATCTAACATGGACTAATGAGTAACTAAACTTTTCTTGCTTGCTGACCATCAAAAGTGTATCATTCTGGCTTAATGCTTTTCCTCCTGGATGATATTTCATCTTTTTCAGAAAGATCTTCCACTGTTCTTTCCTTGCATATGTCTTAAACGTCTTTCTTCTTTGCTCATTTAAGAGTGTTTTGCCCATAGTCTAGTCCAGGGTTTTGTAAACATAGAGTACCATCCATTCTTCCTCTAGCCAGCAGCAGTTAAGAGTAACAACAGCCATATTCCGTGTGCAGAGCTCCTCCATATGCCAGACATGCATTAAGATCATTAACCTTTACAACAGCCATAGGTATTACCTTCACTTACAGATGTACAAACCTAGGCTCAGAGAGATTGACTGACTTTGTACAGGTTATGTGGCAAGTGCTCAGCAGAGCTAGGATTCAAGCCCTGACCTGTTTGATTCAAAAGGCAACACCTTCCCACCACAGTCATAGTCTTAAACCATTTTACTTAAAAGCAGCTTTTTTGATACCTCTCTTTGAGGCACCCATGTACTTTTGGATTTCTTGCTAATTTTCATTTTTTTGTGTGATTGTAGCTTTCCTATTAAGTTCAGATTTTTCAAACCATGAGGTATGAACATTAAAATTTCATACCTTATATTAAGCCTCCCATATGCTGGTATCAAATCATTATAGTCCACCAAAAATGAAACTTGTTTTTCTTTTTTGTAGGAGTGGATATGTCACTGCCTTTTGGAGATGCTTCTTTAGTTTTCAAATTTCATTTATTTGAAGAAAATTACTTTCTGTTAAAATTCATCTCAGCAAACACTTACTGAATATATATTGTACTCACTAAAGATTAAACAATGTCTTGAGGGCATAGCAATGAATGAGATACCTGGCTTTAAAGAGCTTTTTCTCATTCTAGGTCAAGAGAATAGCATGTAAGTAATAATCTATAATCACTGCCCCAAGAGGATGCTCCCAGTAATCAAGGCCTTATTGTACATTTAACTAAGTGTGTTAAAATCAAATTCTAAATGTAGAATTTTTCCTAGGTATGCCTTGCAATAGCTCATTATTCCCAGCCAACAGACCTCCAGCTACTCTTTGCATTTGAATATGTTGGGAAAAAATACCACAATTCAGGTAAATATGAAAATATTAAATATTGTGACTAACTTTACCTTGTTTAAATTTTATTCTTATGTTTATCAGAAGCCTCCAAGTACATGGGTTTAATGAATGTAAAATTATTAGCTTCATAATTGTTAGAGAAGTAAGCACTATATACCAAAAGAGACAGTATTTGTCAGATCATTTCTTCCAAAAGTAACCAGGAGGAACCTAATGAACAGCTGTAAACATGGGCTTACAAGAATCATGTCAAGTATTTACCTACAGTCACTGGCTTGTATTTCATAATGAAGGAAGATATACAACCCCCCTCACACCCCCTGTAATTCATAGCTTGAATTAAAGTAATCTTATCTTTTAAGAACACTTGTCTTTAAGAAAATATCAAATAAAAGATATTTGAAATGCATGATCTTTTCTGGAAAGGTGGGATTTTACTCAAAAGCTAATGTGGTTAAATTTATTAGTGGACTTACATTAAGATTGTCAAAATTTTGGCTTTGTATTTCTGAGTAAGACTGATGAAAGGAAGAGGAGCATCTGCCCAAAGGACACATATATTCCTGTCAGTTCTTATAAACGTAAAATAGTTCTTCCACATATCTGTGTCAGCAGTGATATCACTACAGAAAATTCCAGGTGATTGTGCAATTCTGTACATTTGTTTATATTCAAATATAATTTTGATCAGCAATTTTTAAAAATCTCATAGAAGGATAGAGGGAAAACAGATCATGTTTCATAAACACAGCAACTTTCCTACTGAGGTGTGTATTTTCCCACTCTTTAGGGAAGAAAATAAATTACATATTTATAGTGAAAGATCCATTTACTCAGCATGGTCTGGATGGGGATCTTACAAATTATTAATTGTACTGGTTCTTTACATTTTGTTACCGCAAAACATATGGTAGTAATTTCAATAATCTGTCTAATAAAAGTATATTCCAGTATCACTGTACATTAAGATGTAGGAACAATACATAGTATCGGCAGATATATTTGGTGTAAGCACATTTTCACTACTTTAAAAGATAATTGTAAACAGCATAGAGATGATATAAAGTTACGCTTTGTAGAATGAATAACTTTTATCTCATGGCGCTAAATTTGTAGAAATTGGATGACAAAGTATTTGTAACTTAATTTATCTTACCAAAGTGTAACTAGTTGTAACTTAGGCTTGAGCAATACAATTAATTTTTTAAGTTTAATTCTTAATATAAAGAAAGTGTACTTCTTGTCTAAAAATAAAGTACTATAGATCCTGCCCTATTAGGCAGATATTTCTTTGAATCATCCTCAAGCTATAGACCATGATCACCAGGGTCACTAAAGTTTCAAGAGGTCTAAGAGTTGTAGGAGAGAGTCTTTGATTCTTGCTTAAATTTATGATACAGATCAATTCTTGACGCTTCCTTTTTTTCTGATAGCAATGATTCAGTCCAGTGTATAGATCAAATCCATGACTTCTTCAGTAATGTAATTACATGAGCTCAGCAAATAGAATAAATTTCATTATGTTGTGTCAGTGACCCTGTGCCTGCTTCAGTTGATTTTCACAGTTTTCTTCATCCATTCCTTGTGGGCATCTCTGGGTTATTAATACTTTAAATAGTTTATTCAATCTACAGCTCTTCTACTATTAGATTTTCTTATTTAACATCAGTCAGATCTCTGTATCTTCTTACATATAGTTTATTGATAAAATTTGGTAATTAATACTTAAAATTTTCAGGAACACTTTTTATATTACATCCTTCAAACTCCTCCTTTGACAAGTACTTCATAAACATAACACTTGGCCAGAGTTTTGCTTAGATTCTTCGTAGGGTAACATTCTTTAATATCCTTCCATGCTGTTGCAGAAGCATAAACTGCATCTTTAAAATCAAAAGAAGCCTGAAATTTCCACACACTGCAGTCAGAATTCATTAATTTGTGAGTGAAAGATGCCCAATAATCCACTCTTGAACTTCTGGATGACACCTTGATTCATGGCTGGATTAAAGGAGTCCTTTTTGCAGGCAGATAGGTGACAAAGCTGTTGCCACAAATAAGACCTGAAGTTGGAGGATGTCCCCAGCAATTACCTCAGAAAAAATCTTTTAGATGGCCTTAGGCATTCTGAGGTTTCCTTTCATATTCGGCATCACTCAATAAAAAACCCATCTCTGAAAAGTTCAACAGTCACCCAAGTACTTCTCGAGGTTCCTACAGTCCAGGAAGTCATAGAGCACCCCCAGGCTTTGGAGCAGCTCTACACACACCTCCCCAGGCAAATCTGGCACCAACAGGCAAAGCAGTGCTATTTTTTCTCTTTTTAACTTGAAAGAAACCACAGGACTTTATTTTCATCAGTCAGGTTATTATTGAGCAAATAATGTCCAAAAAGTACTGATTCGTCTTTGTTGTAAAATTGGTAAGATGTCACATTCTGCTTCTGGACTAAATTGAAAACCTCATGAAGTTACCTGCAGCCTCGGTGTTTACAGCTCTGCTGTGTAACAGACATCATGCTGGTAAACACTGTGATGAAATCTCAAGTCGTAATATAGAGCCGCAGCAGAAAATGTGCGTTTTCAGTGAAGTTTATTTTATTTTATAATTTTACCCTTTTTATTAACACAGGTCTTGGTATTAGATTTTTCCTTTTAAATGCTTATTTGAAAACCACTTAAAGAATGCACAATCCATTTGAAACAGTGTAGGAATTTTTTGTTTGTTGCCTGTCAGTTGTCTAAGATTCTCAGTATAGCTATAAAGGGATGTGATTGATTCTCCTGTCTCTTGAATACCGGTGGTTCTGAACCAGTCTCCTGCATTGGCATCCCTGGAGCAGCTTTTAGAAGCTCAGCCATGCTGGATCTGCCCCAGTCCCACAGAGATTTCCCCATTGTAGCCACTTTGTTACTTCCGTTGGACTTTTTAATGATCACAGTTCTGTTTTTGCCTTCTTTGAGACTTCTGTTTTCTGCAGTATCAGAGTGATAATATTCTTCTCACATGTTGACCACTTTCATTGTCTTTGCTATTGCTTGAGGCCGTTCTAATTACGGATGGAGCTAATTTAGTGGAAACTGTCTAAGATCATTTCCGTGTGCTGAACTGTATCACCGAAGATAGCCAAGGTCAGGAGCACTCGGTAGCTAGTTTCAGTTTTAGTTGCCTGAGGACCTTTGCCCGATAACCTCAGCCAAGTAACTGTCAGGGGAGCCGAATCTTCCTAAGATGACTGGCTGCACCCTCTATTAGTAATCCACTGGCAGAGCAGGCCACAGGCACGGGCTTTGGGACTTTCTGGAAGGTATCTGGAATCTCTAATGCCAGATGGAGTATCTGCTACACATTCCATAATAAGTGCTCACTGAAGAACACGTAGATTATATAAAAGGCCTAGACTTGGTTGTTGACAAATAGACAGGTTTTGAAGCAAAACCTATAAAATACCAAACAGGATTCTATAGATGTTCTCACTTGATGTTCAGAAAAATTTGTCTATTCTTAGTTAGATCTTGAGACTAAATTTAGCCAGGGAAACAATCTCATAAACAACAGCGTTTTCTCAACCCAGCTCACTGAAGTCTGTAACTGCAAAACACTAGAAAGTATTCAATTCTAGACTCTCAGCAGGGGGTATTCTGCCGTACTATTTACATAGCTCTTTAAATTTTTTGTATTTATTCTTTATACTTGTGTTTTGGTGGTGGCTGTCTCGTGTGGCCAGGACCTCTGGTACAGTGTTGAATAGTGACGGTGACAGCAGGCATCGTTTCTGTTGCTGGTTTTAATGAGGATGATGTTTGCTGTGTGTTTCTGATAAATGCCCTTTATTCCCTTTTTGCTGGAGTTTGCCCTTTTTTTTTTTTTTTTTTTTTTAGTCATGAGCAGATGTTGAACTCTGCCAAATGATTTTCTGCACTTAAAAGCGATCATATGGGTTTTTTCTCCTTTATTTTGGTCATATGATGAATTACTTGGATTTTCTAATGTTGAATAGCTTTCTGTGGTTTTTAGTGCTCTGGAACACTGTTATAAGTGGGAATTGCCTGGGAATTCCATGAAGATTCTGTGTTCTGGAGAGATTACAACTCCCAAATACCCTAGCACCCCTTCTGTTGGTGGTCACTCCACAGAAGGCACTGAGGAGGAGCAGCATGCCAGGATATGTGGTTAGAATTAGCGTTTTAATTTTTAAAAGGCTCTGCTAAAATCAGAATCTTTGGGTAATTCTGATTTCACTTAAAGGATAAAATTCAAAATTCCTAGCATGGCACATAAGACAAGGGTCTTATAATCTATAGAGAATAACACTGTCCACTGATGGAAATGTTCTCATCTCTGTTGTCCCATATAGGAGCTGCTAGCCACATGTGACTATTGAGCACTTAAAATGTGGCTGGTGCAACTGAAAAAGTAAATATTTAATTTTATTTAATTTTGATTTCAGTTTAAGTTTAAATAGAACACGTGACTGGTGGTTACTGTTTTGGGTAGCACAGATCAAGAGTCTAGACCCCATCTAAATTTTCCAGCCTTTCTTCCACCAGACCTTGCATTTCTAATGCTCCAACTGTATTTAATTTCTTGATGTTATACAATTATTCCATGTTTTTTATGTTCTGCTCTGCTTAGCATACCTACCTCCTTTTCACCAGCCACCTGGCAACATTTGGCTCATTCCTTAGGACTGTTGAGATGTGGTAGTGAGGCCTCTCCTTCCCCAGCCTTGGTGACCAGTGAGAGGGAAGAGCTCCCTCCTCTGCACTCTCATTGTACTAGTAGCCCTGTCACACTGCGGCCAGCCCTCAAACTATCTTGTTAGTGCTTTCAAGATGGAAAATCTGACTCATTCTTTGATTTTCAGGCCATAGCACATGGTAGGTTCTCAGGAAATACCTGTCTTGCACCAGATGTTAACAGTTAGTATGCATGGATGTGGCATGCTCATGGATGACGATGGGGTTTGCATGGCTACAGGAGAGAATAGGAGTTAAGGAATAATGGGAAATAAAGGTTAAGTCAGTTATATGAGGGCTTTTTAAGAGAAGCCCTTTAAGTTTGCTTGATTTAGTTGCAATGAGTATGATTGAAATTTAGGGCAAGGGTATAGCATCATGAAAGCATGTTTGGAAATGTCCTGTGAAAAGTTGTGGGTTGGTCTGAATGTCAGGCATGTCAATTGGGCGACTTGCCACAGTTGCAGCCTGCAGCAGTGGAACACTGGACCAGGAAAGGTGGTGCCATCTGTCATACCAGATTACCAAAGTAGATCAGGCTAACTGAGGAGACACCTTCATTCTCTCTGCAGGCCCTCCTGAGGCTGTGGGCATGCTACCCGAGGATAGCATTTGCAGTGTACCCAGAAGATAACTCCCCAGTTAGACCAGAGAAGGCTCCGTGCTAAGGAAATGCCAGTCTGGGCCCTCTCTGCTGAAATCTCCATGTGGTACTGGCACTCTGGTGGAGCACAAGGAACCTTTGTGAGCTTATCAAAGGAAAATTGAGTAGATTTAGGAGACCAAGAATTTTATAATGAGCCATGGAAAAGGGTTGAGAAGTCAGTATTAGGAAGATGAAAGATTTGGACGGCTTGAGAACACAGATGGTTGTTGGATGTAGTCATTTTTCCAGTAAAGTGTGTGGAGAAAATTAGCAATGACTTGAATTTACCCCCTAGTGCAGGGCAGGGGACCAAGGGAGGCCTGTGAATGGTTTCCATAGAAAAGTGTAGGGAGAGAAGACAACTGAAAAAAGTTAGGGAGGAAATAAATGGAAGTGTGAGCAGTAGGAATTCATCATTTGGGAAGATAGTCAGTAAAAAGAAGGAGGGAAAATGTATAGTAAAGTACCTAGTGGGCCCATGTATCCCCATGAAAGCCTTTTCAGACTCATGTTGACCTGTTGGTGTTTGAGAGCAGAGCAGAGCAGAGCAGTAGGTAGAAAGCAGAAGAGTCGAAGGACCTAGATGAGGACAAGACAGTGAGTTCTGGGAGAGTAATGGAGGCAACTCGCAGGAGTAAGAAGAACTTGGAGAGACTGGAAAGATGAGCAGGGAGGAGGTACCACCATCAGAGGAGGTTTGTGCCAGGAAACACAGAGCAAGGACAAGGAATGCTGGATGAAAGGTGACTGAACAAAATTAATTAGACTGCTTTTTCTTCTAGCCAGTGGAGTTAACGGAATACCCCCGGGAGGTGGCAGCACTCAAAGAACGCCACTCTTTGAAACTTACTCAGACTGGGACAGAGAAATCAAGAGGACAGGTGCTTCTGGATGGAGAGTTTGTTCTATTAATGAGGGTTACATGATATCCACTTGGTAAGCCCAATTTTAACAATGGTATTTATAGCTGAGAGTGACTTCTGATGAATGATAATCAAACTCTGCCATCATTGCCAACTTTCAGGTCATGGTTAATGGAGCATTTGCTTTTAATAATGCTTTAAGGAGTATTTTATATTAAAATAAGGGCTTTTTTTTTTTAACATAACCACAACATCAGTATCCATTGAAAGAAATTAACAGTTAAACTATCATCAAAATATAGTTGGTGTTTATTTGCATTTGTGTCTTCTAAGGGTCTTGTATAGTTGGTTTGTTCAGATCAGGAGCACGCTGAGCTTGCCTGATCTGTCTCTTACACCTTTCAGTCAAAGGAGTCTCCTCCCATTTTTTTTTTTTGCCTATCATTTGTTGACAGAACCAGGTCACTGTTCTGTAGAATTTTCCACATTCTGCATATTGCTGGTTTTATCCCTCTGGTGTCCTTCATTGTGTTCCTCTGTGTCCTGTATTTCCTATAAAATGTTAGTTAGCTCTGCAGGCTTAAATAATCAGTTAGATTCAGGTTCTGGGATTTTGGCACTGTGTCCCTCCTCTTGCGTCCCATGGAATCTCAGCGTCTTTGTGGTGCTGATTGACCAGTGGACCCAGCAGCCGTCAGCGTGACCCATCCAGGACAAAGTTCCCTTTCATATAATAGGTGTAGCTGCCAAAAATGGTTTTCTGTGGGAGTGAGAAGCATTGCTGAGATTCATTATTTCAGTAGCTGTTGGTCTACTCTAATTCTGTCATTATTTATGCTTTTTATCAGACTTTTGTCTGCTCTTTAGTACTTTGAAATACAGTTCATACAAAAACACAAAAAGTCTACCTTTTTTTCCTTTACTTAACCAGTTTTCTGAATTATGAGCTGGTTCCCTAGAATCTTATAATAGTGACCAGGAAATTTTAAAAAATATGTTTAATATCATTTAGTACTCAAGGATCTTTTGAGGTGCTTTATTTTGAGATCATTAAAGTCCTCATTAGTTGTTGCAGACAAGCCGTGTATTAGAACCAAACACTACCTGTTCGTCCCGGCTGAGCGTAATAATTAGGAACATAAGGAGCACCATTCAGGGGAAGGTGCTTCGGAGTGTGCAGCTTGGGGCTTCTGCCTCCCCTTGAATTTAAACTTCCTGGCCAGCAAGCTTTGGTATGTTACATGTTGAGAAGCACATGATAGGGCCTGGCCATGCCTGCCTCTGTTTACCTCTGTTTGCCCAGCCATGTGGAGGAAAGAAGAGACAAAGAAGGATTAAGATGTTACTGTCTTAGGTGCAGTCAGCATGCCCACTAGTCATTATTGTCTCATCAGTGTCCTTAAGTCCACCTGCCTGTCTTTTGGAGATGGGAAGGAATACGGGGAGATAAGGAAGCTAAAGCTTTTTGAAGATCTGTGGGTTTGGTTTGGTTTTGCTTTGTGTGCCTTACCCATACAGCCTGTCAGGAGAACCAGGGTGGGTATGTTTTCCAGAAACTGCATGTGTGTTTGATTAATAGTCATTCTGGAAAATATTTCAGAGATCTTTTTTGGACTTTTCCCCTGTTGTATTATTATAAACTTTTTGATTACTGACCATAAGTTACATTTGTGTCTGTATAGTTGGTTTGTTCAGGTCAGGAACACACTGAACTTATTTGATCTGTCTCTTACACCTTTTCAATCAAAGGAGTCTCCTCCTGTTTTTTTTTTTTACCTACTATTATTTGTTGACAGAACTAGGTCAATTGTTTGTTCTGTGGAATTTTCCATGTTCTACATTCTGAGAGAGGTGGTATGTTTTAGACAGAGATGTCTAGGATCTTCAGTGTATTTTTTCCATGGTGCCTGTGTGGCTACTCAGTAGGGTGCACACTGAATGGCGATAAACATGTTGAATGATATAAGGGTCTCCAGAGCACACTTAAAGCTCAGGACTCTTACATGACGATTTGTTCTTTCTTCTCCAGCCTTCCAGAATACTTTGTAGTGCCAAGTTCTTTAGCAGACCAAGATCTAAAGATCTTTTCCCATTCTTTTGTTGGAAGAAGGATGCCAGTAAGTGATATCTATTGGATTTCATTAATACTGATGTCCATTTTTTTCTACCCACCTACATAAAGGCTCTACTTCTTTCCTAGCTCTGGTGCTGGAGCCATTCTAATGGCAGTGCTCTTGTGCGAATGGCACTTATAAAAGACCCTCTACAGCAGAAGAAGATAGACCAGAGGTAATCAAGAAGTGGTCGCTGTTACTTTGAACATTTGTAATTACCGTAAATAAGTCCAGTGAACTCCCAGCTAATTGAAAATCATTGGAAAATAGCATGGTCTTTTTAATGAGCACCACATATTCTGTACAATAATTACAATTTTTAAAAGACTGTGAATATATTTAAATTAACATTTAAGTTATATTAAATATGATTTAATTCTTTGGCTTATAAGACACTTGAGGACCTTACATTGTTGACATCTTGCTGTAACATTGCCTTTAACGTGCTTTCAAAGTGCAGTAATTTCCAGGTGAGCTAATTCAGGATAAATGAGCCTTTTCTTATGATTCAGTGTGTCTTAGGCCTACAGAGTCACAGAAGCTCAAATGGTAGTTTTAATTAGCCCACCATAAACAAGATCAGTGTCATCTGCTGAAGTTACCAGTAACCTCCCCGCCAGTGCGTCATACGCACTTCTCAGGCCTCCTCAGAGTGATAGCCTCACTCCTGGTCAGGCTCTCCTTAAAACCCTCTGGGCCCGAGGCTTCTGCTCCTCTCCACTTCTGTGAAGCCCCTCTTCCTTGCTGGCTCTCTGTGCCCTCTGCAGACCTGTCCTCCTTTCGCCAGACGTGACCTAGACTCTGTCTCAGGCCATTCCCTCTTCCCATTCTGTATTCCTTTCCTAAAGAAGTTCGCCTGTGACTGTAGCATCAGTGACCATCAGATTTGCATCTCCAGTCTAATTTGAAATCTTCTGCATGGAGGTCTCAAAAGCTCTTTAAACTCATGTGTCCAAAACCAAATGCAAGCATGTGGGCACTATGTCCTGTCCTAGCCCCTCTCAGGGCCCTGGCAGTCATCCTTGATGCCTTCTCCTTCACTTTCCTTCCCACGTCCAATCCATCATCACATTCCACCAGTTCACTTTACAGAAGTCTTACAAACCCGTTGGCTTCCAGCCCAGCTCCACCCCTGCTGGTGTGTTGCAGGCTGCCCTCACTTCCTCCTTCAGTGTCTCGGGTGGTACCACGCCTGCGCTCCCGGGCTCCCGCCGCCCTGCACTCTCCCCGGTGTTCCCAGTGCCTGGTGTTTGCCTGTGCCCCTCCCTCCCTGGCCGCCTTCCTCCTGCGGACCCTGCACTCTCCACCCTGCCCGCTTGGTGCTCACTCACCCTGTGTATCTCATCCAAACAGCACTTGCTTAAGGTCAGGCTTCCCTCGCCTCGCAGGTTAGATCAGGCTTTCAGTTATTCCTCTATAGCTCTCTAATTTTTCTTCATAACAGTTATTTTTGTTTCTAGTTGTGCATGTGTGTTATAGTTTGATTACTGCCTTTCTTAGTAGACCATAAGCTCCTTGTGAAGGAACAATGTTTTGCACAGGATTGTATACTCAGCACCCAGAAAATACTTGCAATATTAAATATTTATTCAATGCTTGTTAAATGAATGAGGATCAAAGGAACAGATCTTAGAAAACAGGCTCAGAGCCTCAGAAATTGTCTATCAATCTGTTACCAGTACTGCCAGATCTTAGGTTTATTCCGCAGTGCCTAACTAAGAAAAACTAAGAAAGCTACATTTGCTGAAGCAGATAACTGTCAGGTGACCCTCAGTTTCCCAGAAAGGGGGGAGCCCACTTTGCTCAAAGCTGTACTCAGTCATTACTGCAGGTCATGTTCTCACCAACACGTCTGTGAGGAAGGGCTCCGTTAGCAGTGTTGCTGTTAAAGGGAAGATGGCAGCAGTGTGGGGTGAGAGGTCATCATAAAACTTTAGAACCAGTGGCAGTTGCCATTTTTTTTTTAATTAAGCTGGGAAGTCTTTTAATTCCTTTTGCTTTTTTCACCTGTTCTATTCATCATAATTAGGACAGGTTCCCTTCGTTGTCCAACCTTAGCTCCACGTGTTTTCCCTCAGACATATCATCTTGGCCCCACTCACCCTCTCGGCTGGGTTGTTCCGCAGCCAAGCTTGTGTTCTACCACAGAAACCTCTGCCTCCGCTCTCCCTCTGCCTGGAACACCTTCCCCAGACCTTTGCGTGGCTCCTGGGCATTGGGGTTTCAGCTTCAGGATCCTCCTCAGAGGAGTCTTTTTGGACCACGTGACCGGAACTCGCCTGCACGCACTGGGTCACATCCCCACAGCCTTCACCACAGCCTGCTGTTTCCTCGTCCACACCACCTCCACCCCATGCAGGCAGAGACCCGGCCTGTCTTGTTCATTCCATGTTCCCAGCTCTGAGAGTAGTGCCTTAGCTTACAGTAGATGTTCAAAAAATATGTGTTGCATAAGTGAATGAGTAGTGACTAAAGGACTTTGTCTTTATTAGGATTTGTAATGCAATAACTAAAAGTCATCCACAAAGAAGTGATGTTTACAAATCAGATTTGGAAAAGACCTTGCCCAATATCCAAGAAATACAGGTGGCTTTTGTAAAACTGAAGCAACTATGTGTTAATGGTAATTTCATTTTTATTTGATATATATATATATTTATAATGAGTGGGGGATATAGCATCATATGAGGCATGTCAGGAAAAGTAATATTCCTTAAAAATATAGAAATAAATATATTTAAGTAGAGGCCCACTGAAATATTTTTACAAATTATTATTGTGGGAGAATGTCAGAAGCTCTTGAAAAATGAAATTTAAACTGCTTTTTGTTTTGGAGGAAAAAGCAAACCAATTAAATCACTTTGAAATAATGAAAGGTATGGTAGGATAGTTTTATAAAAGTCTGCTAAGTAGAAAAATGTGCTCCCTTAAAGACAAACTTACTAAGATTTTGATGCATACAGATTTATTTTGAGATACGTGACTTGACACGGATTTCAAAAAGAGTGGTGGTATAATCTGTGGGCCTCGGAGTTCTCATGTATCTTTTTGAGCAGCTGCTTCACAGGTGCTTTCCATGTGCCCTGGAGGGATGATTCTCATGAAAAAACATATTTGACATAAAGTGTGTCCTCCTTGAAGTGTGCACATAGAGAGCCCAGTCAGCGGGAGTCAGGAGAGGCAGCTGTCGCAGCAGGTCTGGGAAGACGAGTTGGCACTTGCATGGAAGGAGAGCTGGGGAGGAGAGCATGTTAAAGAGACATGGTGACAAGAATGATTATGAGCCGTCCAGTACGTGGAATGTTACTTTACTGGCATTTGTGAGGTGAGAGGCACCTTGCAGCAGGCCAGGACATGTGCAGGGCACTGCCAGCCCTGCCAGGAAGGTGCCCTCGTTCCTCCTGCGGTCAGACCCCAGGGGCACACGGACCATGCACTGGGAGGCAGTAGGGGCAGGGAAGGGAAGCAGGGGGCAAGGCTTGCAGGAAGGCCTCTGTGAGGAGGGAGGGCTGGAATCAGGTATGGACTGACCACGAAGGCCGGGATCTAGTGTGTAGGAGGCCAAGGTGGTCGGACTCTGTAGGATTTCCCTGGAAGAGCCAGAGAGAAGGAGATGGAGGACCAGGGGAGTGCTGTTTTGTTTTTAGAGTTGCAACGTGTCTTCTAAATGTTTGTATCATTAAATAAAAATGCATAACATTTCCTTAAAGCCAACTTTGAAATGTTAAAAACTGTGATGTATCATTTAACTGACACTCATCATTAAATTAAACCTAAAAATGCATGTGTGTGTGTAATTATATACACACACATACATGATATAACTATCATATTTATTACAGAGCCTTTTGAAGAAACTGAAGAGAAATGGTTATCTTCACTGGAAAATACTCGATGGTTAGAATATGTAAGGTTTGTACAACCACTTTCCTTTTTTTCTTAAACTTTGTATTTTGAAATAATCATAGACTCACAGGAGGAGCAAAGATAGTACAGAGAGCCATGTGTACTCCTCAACCAGCTTTCCTCAATGGTAATGTCTTCACTAAAATATATTATCAAAACCAGGAAATTGACAGTGGTATAATCTTTAGGCTTTATTCAGATTTCATCAGTTTATACTCCTGTGTGTGTGTGGTTCTGTGCTTTTATCATGTATATGGATTCCTGCAGCCACCACCACAGTCCACATGGAGGGGCCCCATCACAGCGAGGCTCCTTCATGCTGTCCCACTAAGGTTGCTCTACCCCCATCCCATCCTGTCCCCTGGCAACCGCTGCTCTTTTCTCCATCTCTGTAGTTTTGTGATTCAAGAATTTCGTGTAAATCAACACCTTCATTTTTACAAAAGTTAATGAATTTCCCTGATAAAAAAATCAAAGTGTATTCTGTTGCAGAATCATATGAATATTGAAGAAATTCACAAATGTTATTGAGGATACAAATGCATATAGTGAAAGATTAGATTTATGTGATTTCAAGTACTTTACAAAAAACATTTCTAGTGGAAATTTAATTTTTAACAGTGTTTTTCCCTTTTTTTTTTTAGGGAATTCCTCAAACATTCAGCAGAACTTGTGTACATGCTAGAAAGCGAGCATCTCTCTGTAGTCCTGCAAGGTAATTGCCCTTACTGAACACTGGAACCATGTCAGCCAGCTTCGTGAATGACCTTATTCAAGTAAATCGCATTAATCTTAGCCATCTCTTACTTATTACGGTACCACCAAACAGACTCTCACTTCAGTAGAATAATACAGTGACACAAAGACTGCAAATAGAACAGAAGGGAGTCCAATTTTCTTCTCTATTAAATCTTCCTGTATTATGGAAGGGTGGGTGACAGCCCTCGTTGGATTCATATAGAGTATGAATCTTGACAGAGATTCCTTTCTCTCTATAATCTTGATATCTTTCAAATTCATACAAATTTTAGTTTAAATGCCTCTGGCTTATGCTAGATTGTGACTTGAGAGGAAGAGTTTGGTATCAAGAAACTGAATTTAATAGCCCAAAATGTGAATTTTGTCTAATATTTGCTGAGAATAAACTGCAGTATAAAAATCTTTCAGTTAGGCAAAGGATAATTGTATATTAAATAACTTTAAGCTAATAGAATTTCTAAGCTTACAGATAAGCTAATTACCGGATTTTATTACATATTCACATTACATAGTTTGTGAATATACTCTGCTTCTGAAGCTTACAGAGTATTTTTACCAACTGTCAAATTTAGCTTTTAACCAAGTAAAGATATTAAAAACCCTTAGAGGGGAAAAAAGAACAGTAACTATTTCAAGCAGTCCTAAACTGATGCAATCAGTGTATTCATAAGTGCATGTAGAGCCTAGTTATCAAGGGATCTCCTCTCTCAACCAGTGAGTGTTCTCATCCTATTGCAGAATCCTGCTTAGCACATTTCTTCATATATTTGTTGTATTATAAATGGCCTCAGAAGAGGTACTGAGCCTTTAGAATGTGTTTTTTAAACAGTTTATTGAGGGATAGATTATGCATTATAAAATTCACTTTGTTCTAAAGGTGCAACTCAGTAATTTTTAATAAATACACAGAGTCCAGTTTTAGACATTTGTCGTCACCCCAAAAAGATTTCCAGACAACCATTAATCTGCTTTGTTTTTCTAGATTTCCTTTTCCTGGATGTCTAATATAAATGGAATCATACAGTATGGGCTGTCTTGCCTCTGGCTTCTTTCATTTAACATACATGACCTTGAGGTTCACTCATGTATCGCGTCTCAGCACTTTGTTCCTTTTCTTTCTGAGTAGTGTTCCCTTACTTGTACTCGCCACGTTTTATTTATCCATTTACCTGTCAACAGACATTTAGGCTTGTTTCCATTTTTGGCTATTATGAATTATACTGCTATGAACATCCACATAAAAGTCTTTGTGGGGACATACGTTTTTATTTCTTTCGGATAGATACTTAGAAGTGGAATTGCTTAGTTACATCGCAAACGTATGGTGGTCAGCTTTGTAAGAGACCGCCAAACTGTACTCTAAAGTGACTGTCCCAGGTCTCCCTTTCCCTTCCCCTCAGGCAGTGTCTGAGCATCCGTTCCATGCCTCCTGGCCACAGCACTCACTGTCTTTAGGGTCTCAGTGAGTCTAGTAGGTGTGACATGGAAGTTCATCGTAGTTTCGTTTGCATTTTACCTTATGCATTGCATGTGCTTATTCGCCATTAATGTATTCTCTTTGGTGAAATACCAGTCTTTTGCCCATTCTTCAGTTAGGTTGTTTGTCTTACTCAGTTATAAGTATTCTTAACACATTCTAGGTACAAGTTCTTTATATCTTTATATAATTTGCAAATACTTTTTCATTTGTGACTTGTCTTTTCACTTTCTTGTTGGCTTTTGAAACAACTTTTTAAGTTTTGATGAAGTCCAATTGATCTATTTTTTTCTCTTATGAGCTATGTTTTTGGTTTCATATCTAAGAACTGCTTGCCTAGTTCAGGGTCAAACTGTGATCCATTTTGGGTCATGATCCATTTTGAATGAATTTTTGTGTATGTTTTGATGTAAAGGTCTAAATTCATCCTTTCTTGCATGTGTTTACTGAATTGTCCCATCACTGCTTGTTTAAAAGACTATTCTTTCTCTGTTGTATTGCCTTCACACCTTTGTCAAAAGTCAGTTGACTAACTGTATGTGATTAGGGTTTATTTTTGGGTTCTTAGGTCTGTTCCATTGATCTTTATGCCAGTACCACATTATCTCTTGAGTACTGTTGCTTTAGAATGTTTTGAAATTGAGACATATAAGTACTCCAGCTTTAGTTTTGAAATTATTTTGGCTATTCTGTATCCTTTGCATTTCTGTATGACTTTTATGATCAGCAAAAAAGCCTACTGGGATTTTGGTAGGAATATATTGAACCCATAGATCTATTTCAAGGGAATGCCATCTTAACAATACTGAATCTGCCAATCCATGAAATGAATGTCTCTCCATTTATTTAGATTTTCTTTCATTTTGTCAGCAACGTTTTAGAGTTTTTAGTATACAAGTCTTGCTCTTTCTTTGATAAATCTCTTCATATGTTACCTATGATGCTATTTGGAGTACAGTTGTTTTCTTAATTTCATTTTCAGGTTTATTGTATACTCAGATTATTACGTACAGAATTTCTGTGACCTTACTGAACTCATTTATTAATTCTACTAGCTATTTTATGGATTCCTTAGGATTTTTTACATACAGAATCATGTTGTCTACAAATACACTTACTGCCTTTTCCTATCCCATTTGGATGCCTTTGATTTCTTTCTTGCCTAATTTCCCTGGCTTGAGCTTCCAGGACAGTGTGAAGTAGAAGTGGCAGGAGCAGCTCCTTCTCTTGTTTCCAGTCTTCAGAGGAAAGTGTCCGGGCTTTCACTAATAACAATGATGTTAGCTGTAGCTTTTTGTAGATTCCCTTCATCAGGTCAAAGAACCCATCTACTCCTAGTTTGCTGAGAATTTTTATCCTTAATGAATGTTGACTTTTCATCACACAGATGCTTTATATGCATCTAGTGAGATGCTTGTGTTATTTTATTTTATTAATATGGTGGGTTACTTTAATTGATTGTCAGGTGTTAAACCAACCTTATATTCCTGGGATAAAATGTTACATTACTGATATAATTTGTTTTTTTCATATTTTATGGTGACTTTCACATCTAGTCATAAAAGATATTGGTCAGTAGTTTTTTTCTCATTTCTTTAGTTGGCTTTGATAATGGTATTACTGGCCTTGTTGAAAAGGACACCAGTTGTAAAAGATAGGAGGGAATTATTTGCCACCTTTTCAGATGACCATGGACAATCCCATTCCCCTCACTCACTGTGTGGAGTTGTCAATAGACGATTCCATTATATTCAATATCCTTAGGAAACAAATAAAATGGACTTTTTGGGGGAAGATTCTACTGCAAACCATTGAAATGTAAAAGTGTGAAGGATGCACCTCTGTTATCTGGAAAATAATCACATATAAGAGACCACCTCCCAGCCAACACTAATTTAATTGATATAAAAGTCTATAATATTTTAGAGTTGCTGGAATCCAATGAAATTTCCTAAAAGATTATTTGAGGAATCCAATAAAATTTCCTAAAGGATTATTTAAGGGCTGCCTAGGTAGAATTATAATAATACTGGGTTATCTACTTTACATTGCCTTCTCTTTTCTGTCCAAGCATTTTTCTGTTTGGAGTCACTTTCTTTCCATTTTATTAACAGAGGAGGAAGGAAGAGACTTGAGCTGTATCGTGGCTTCTCTTGTTCAAGTGATGCTGGATCCCTACTTTAGGACAATTACTGGATTTCAGAGTCTGATACAGAAGGAGTGGGTCATGGCAGGATATCAGTTCCTAGACAGATGCAACCACTTAAAGAGATCAGAGAAAGAGGTAACAACGTCTTAAAGTTTATTATCAGTCTTTCACTGTGCACAAGATAAAATTTATGTCATACGTGAAGAGATATTCTATTTATAAAGAGACAAGGAGACTTTTTAAATAACTGCATTTACTACATCTTAACTTCCTCAGTCCAAAACTAATTAATGGATTAGAGTTCAAATTGAGGCACTTATTCTCATAACTATATAGGTAAACTTCTAAAAAATTGGTTAGTTTCTCTAATCTGAAAACTTCTTGAAGAAATGCTGCATTAAGTCTGCAGAACAGATGAGCATATTAAATATTTTGAAAAATTAGTTTTGGACCATCACATTGTCTTAAAATGGAGCACATGTGTTAAGAATGAAACATTTGAGAGGGACGTCTTTGTAACAGCTGTGGGGTTAGCGGCTGCCTGGGCTCCAGAGTCAAGCCGTGAAAGGCCCTGCAAGATCTTACAGGCAGGGTTTCAGCGAGCACAGTTTGACTTGTGGTATCTCGTGTTTAATAACAAACCATGTTATCTCAGGAAATCTCAACAGTGAATACATCACTTTTAAAGTGCTAGTACTCCTGGGAATGCGCTGGGCAAGATAGGAGAGTTGTCATGAGCTACCAGGGGAGGCACCATGTGACTAGAGGCTGATGCCAGCACTTTTCTGAAATCCAAGTCTAAGTTTTTTTGGATACTGAGACTGCAGGGTCAACTAAAAGCTAATTGCAGAGATTTTTTTTTTTTTTTAGTGTTCTAAAAGAATTTTTTTCCAGGATAGGCTTAAACACATATTTTACTGTCCCCCATTTATATTGTGAGACCCGCCCATTGATTGCTTTGCCTTTTCAACTAGGTATACCTAGTAGGCAAGTCAGAGGGTGGTGGTTATCACGGCTGGACATACTTCCCAGGTGTGACATAAGCTGTGTCTCACCTGCGCACATCTCCTTAGCTCATCTTAAGAGCCAAGTGTTTGAGGCTCGGATGTTTTCTTACTAATTTTTTCCTTATTATCAGTGATAAATTTGGAAATAAATGTGAACTGAACAATGACATTAAATTATCCCACTTTCTGTTTGTATGTGCCAGTCTCCCTTATTTTTGCTGTTCTTGGATGCCACGTGGCAGCTGTTAGAACAGTATCCAGCGGCTTTCGAGTTCTCTGAGACCTACTTAGCAGTGCTGTGTGACAGCACCAGGCTGTCCCTGTTTGGCACCTTCCTGTTCAACTCCCCTCACCAGCGGGTGACACAAAGCACGGTAAGCGCGCTGGCCACTTTTTGTCTGTTTATTTTTACAACTTTATTGAGATAGAATTGAAGTACAATTAGTATTTTAAATATATAATTTAAAACTAAGCTACCATTTTAAGCTATAATTTCTTCATGAATTATTTAAAGACATAGAAATCTAGGAACTTGTTTCACCTTGAGAAGTGAGCATTTTATGTATTTTTCTGTGCTGTTCATTACTGATAATAAACCATTTTAAAAATGTAAATTATTTTAATCACCTTAAATGTTGTGCTTTGTATTTTTATTTTCACGCGTGGGCTGTCAGGATGGGCAACCAAAAAATCTTGTTTGAGGACATTTATTTCCCTGGCCAGTAGGGTAAAGGTTGTACAAAGCAAGATTATTTTTCTTCAAGAGTTCTGTGGAGAAGGAATTTCCGAGATGTAATGTAGGCGTGGTGCTAGACTGAGACTCTCTGTGGGTGCCGGCTTACGAGGCAGCCTCAGAATCCCACGCGGCACACCGCAGTCACTTTGGGTAGCATTGTCAGTTCCTAGTCACAATTTGTTGACATAGAGGAAGAATCAAGACTAAGGAGGGTCTCAAGCCAAACTTGAAACTAGCTTCTGAAGCTGTTAGTAGAACCTTCTGGAACCACAAGTTCTGTCTCTCACAATACTTCCATTTTGAGAATACTACAATGAGAATAACTGAAAAATGCTGCAGTGACCATTAAGAGAAACAGAAAGGGCAGCTCTGTGGGCCTTTAGAAAGGCTTTCTAAGAAGGGAGTTACCTTCACAGCGAGCTGTGGGGTTCTCAGCCTCGGCATTAAGGCCCCGGCCCAGGCGGTGTGGCCTGGTAAAGTGTGGGTCTTGCCCGGGGGTCGGGATTCTAGGATCCGAGTCGGGCAGGCTGTGCCTAGGTCCCCTATCTGTGAGGTGGGCCCACCTGGCTAACAAGAGTACCTTTGGCCTCACTGTGTGAGCTGAAAACATTTATAAACTGTGAAGCATTATGCATATTATCATAAAGAAATGGGTTATTCAGGATTGTAGATGTGAAAGACAAAATGCACTGGACATTTAAAGCGATGATTTTATTCAGGCTGTTGCGATGAGACCTTCATTAATGAGGAACATCCCAAGGAAAAGGAAAGGGCCAGGGGTTTTTCTGGCAGCAGGCAGTATAGCCACGAGGGAAGGCCGAACAGGTCTGACCTCACGCAGACAATTGAGCGTCTCCGGGAGCACAGGTCAGAGGGACTCAGCGCTGTCACAGGACATATTATATTTAGACCTGGGAAGGAAGTTTTTATAAAATCTATGCTTCCCTAAAAGATGTGAACCTTTCCCACTACTGCGCTGAGACCAGTGGTAGGCTCAGGAGCCCCCGAAGTGTGGAAGAATATTTGTTCCTAAAACAAGTGGTCTCCAAGTTGCTCCTTGTCATTTCTTGCTCTCTGGGTATTTTTGTGCCCCCTTGCCCCAAGCTGGTCCTCCATGTGGTCGTGTCTGCCTGCCCTTGCTCTCCTTCTTGCACTTCTGTCACTGCCCTGTGCACACGCACCTGTGCACGTGTGTGCACACAGACCCACAGCTTGAGCCTCTAAAGTTCACATGCCCCTAGGAAACCAAATAGCCTTGTTAGACATAAGCCTTTCGGTCCCAGTGACTGCAGTGCACTGGATGGGTCCTGGGCGGGGGACCCTATGAGGCCAGGCTGTCGCCCAGCAACACTCACTCACTCCTGTTTCTTGGCTGGATTCTTGATGTACTGAGATACATTTACAACGGATTTCTATATAAGAACAAAAGTTAACAAATAGGTTTTTAAAATATATCATCTTCTTTTCCTGTTACCTGCTGTAGTGCTGTATATTTTTAATTTGGCTTTTCTCAAAAGCTTTTCCTGGCAAATATGCACATGAATGTCTCTCTCCCTCAGCATCTCATATTCACAGTTAAAGGACAGCAGGACAGGAGGCCCTCAGTGCCACCCCTGTGGGAGCCTGTGTTGACCTAAGGGTCCTGATTCTCAGCAGGAACTACTTAGTCTCTCTGCACAGCCATGAGCTGGAGACATTTCTTTCTTTTTTCCTGAGTGAGGCCACTTTAGATGCTAGTGGTCAGTCACTGTTTGTGGAAAATTTCATCTTCTTCCTTGGAGATATTTTCAGTTTTCACATTTAAATAAAGGTGACTGTTCCCTATATACTTTCCTAAGAGTCATTAAAACAGGTTTGAGGCTTATGTTTTACTAGATTTCAGCTCTTAACAGTACTGTTTTCTAAAGCAAATGGATTGTTTTTATTCTTACAATTACATGATAAAATTTCAAATAATTTAAAAAATTTCAGTATTATTATGTGCTTAATGAGTTACGTTTTTTTGCTTATTTGAAAAAGAAAATTTTGTAAAGTGCCCTGTGCTGCTGGCCCCTGACCAGCACTGCAGCCTGGGTAATACCTGGCTGTGGTGTGGAGGTGGCCTCCTGAATGCAGCTTTTTTTCCCTCTAGTAACACTTTTTTGTCTTTGTCTTTTTTCTAATTTCTAGTAACGTCTTTGTCTTTTTTCTAATTTCCAAAGGAATTCTTGTTTTTTGTAGGAAATTTGGAAAATACTTAAAGGTACAGAGCAGAAAATAATAATTTTCCACCATTCAGAGAGACTCAGTATTTTGGGATCATTTCTCCAGAGAACTCAGTGTGTGAACTTGTAGCCTTCTTTGGTCGCTCAGCCGAGATGAGGTTCCTCTGTCCACATCACTACGTGCCGCTGCGTGGCCTGAGACGGCCTGCTCCTCCGCAGCGAGGCGCTGGGCAGAGGCCCGAAGCGCTGTGCTGCCCAGGCTTGCTGTGGTGGCCAGAGCAGGTCGCCAGGCTGCGCAAGCCCAGAGCGGGGCTGCAGGAGGGCTGCTGGGAGCAAGGGGCCCAGCCTCAGTGTGCGGTCGTGGTCTGAGCCTAATGCTGGGCCCACAGGGGAGCTGATTCCTTCCTCCCTGCCTGCAGGCTGGGCTCAGATATTGAGGTCATTGGACAGATGAAGTGTGGCTATCCACGTAGAAAAAGGTGTGAAATATATAGCAGTGATTTCCATCCAAAGATTGTTTTGCTAATCTACTTAATTAACATTTTTCAAACCCAACAGGTAATTCCATAAATTTACAGCCATGTGCTTAAATGTAAAATGCTGCAAGTATACAAACAGCTTCAATACATTTAAGACTTTATGGTATCACACTGGTGACATTTTAACTTCTTGTGATGGTAACACTCGCTGCCCGGAGGGCCCAGTCGCCATGGTCTCTTCAGGAAGGAAAGGCGCTCTCCTCGCTCACAGAGTCCGAGGTGCCCAGGTGGTCTCTTGAAATTAAACATGCTGCTGTATTGGGTTTGGAGTTGCTCTAGTTCACAAAGTTTAACTTGCGTAATGATGAATGGCTCACCAAAACAAAAAAGGAATTTATGTGAGAAAATCTTTAGTTTCACATCTTTTCACAAATGTTCAAATATTTTATTTTGCAGGAATTTGCTATAAGCAAAAATATCCAATTGGGTGATGAAAAGGGTTTAAAATTCCCTTCAGTTTGGGACTGGTCTCTTCAGTTTACAGCAAAGGATCGCACCCTTTTCCATAACCCCTTGTACGTTGGAAAGAGCACGCCTTGCATACAAAACAGTTCTATGAAATCTTTTAAATGGACAAAGGTAAATTACAAAATACGTTAACAATAAAAAGTTGGTATCTGCTCCTACCTAACCAAAAACATCTTCTTCAGGATGTGGAATATTGAGAGTCAAGTTCCATGACAACACTGTCCTATAGGTTTCACTTTTTCACTGAAATGTGACTGTACCCTGACTTTTCTTTCTGGTGTCTGAGTCCCACAGAGTCCTGCTCAGCATGTGAGGGCCCGCAGGTCGCTGCTCTGAGCCTGGGAGGCCCCATTCCTAAAACCCATCCACTCTCCGTGTCTGGTTTAGGATCAACCAGGTCTAGATATTTTTTTCTAACCCAGAAGTCTTAGAAATTTGCATTTACACAAATTCATAACTAAGATGTATCACCTTCCCACCTCCATGCAAGCTAGTGACAAGAGTTTATGCAGAGTTAAGGCCTAAAAAAGTTAAATTTCATTGGAGGAGAATTGGAATAAGTTACTACAAGGGAAGGAACAGAATGTTCTTGAAGGCTGAAATTCCACCCGTTTTTCATAATACCAAATTTATATTTGCCCTTGCACCTTTGCTGTCTTTCTAAAAAGGGAAGCTCCAGGGAAATAATGCTAAAATTTCTCTTCTGTACAGAAAAGCTACAGTTCCACACTGAGAGGCATGCCAGCTTCCTTAAAGAATGGAATCATCAGCGAACAAGAATTACTTCCAAGGAGAAATTCATTAATATTAAAAGTAAAGCCAGACCCTCCTCAGCAAACTGACCGCCAGAACAGTGGTATAGAGCAGTATTTTAGAGAATGGTTTTCCAAGCCAGTCGACCTGCATGGTGTTCTTCTGCCTCACGTCTCTGGAACACACATAAAACTCTGGAAACTCTGCTATTTCCGCTGGGTTCCTGAGGCCCAGATAAACCTTGGGGGCGTCATCACTGCCTTTCACAAGTTCTCCCTGCTGGCTGATGAGGTGGACGTGCTCAGCAGGACGCTTCGGCAGCACCGGGCTGGCCCCTTGGAAGCCTGCTATGGGGAGCTGGACCATCGCAGGATGTACTTCCGAGCCAGTGGCCCACACGATACCTCGGTGACGCCAGAGTTTCTCTCCTCCTCATTTCCCTTTTCTCCTGTAGGTAATCTGTGCAGACGAAGCATTTTAGGGACACCATTAAGCAAGTTTTTAAGTGGGGCCAAAATATGGTTATCTACTGAGACGCTAGCAAGTGAAGACTAACATACACAATTTTCTGAACCCTTTGAGGGAAGCTATAAACTTTTTCCTCTGAATTAAAATTGCTAACCTAGGCATTTGAAGCTCTAACAATTTTATGTCAGAGTAACAGATGAAATTTGCACTACTATTTAAAAACGTTGAATTACACTTCCTTCACGATTTTTTTAAAAGATAGGTATAAATTTTATTTTTTATGTCCTTTTGTCATTTTAGGTCTGGCATATTTTTAGGTGATTTATAGACAGACATTACCCCACTCTCGTTACTGTGATCAAACTAATAAGATTTTGTCTGTGACATTAATTTTGTCTGCATCCATTTTTCCTACCACCTAAAGGTTTCCTGATCCTCAGTCAGATTAGCAACCCAAAGCGGCAGATGTCAGGAAAGCTAATACATTAGTGTTTGGCATATTTTTAAGAGGCATCTGCGAAGCCCCCCAACAGGTGTTGGTTAGGTGTTCATGTATTTTTCTGGTCACTTTTTTATCTCTAAATTAACTCACTTGAGGATTGATTTGGTGTTCCAAGGCTGTAATTTATTTTAGATCACTTTGGGGCCGTAGAGCACTGTTTTAAAATCATGAGTTTGCTTTTAACTTCATAGGACCAACTTTAAAATGATGTGCACTGTTAACTTTAAAAGCATTTGCTATAGATAACAAACTTAGAAGTGCCTTTGATAGTAATATTAAGGTATGAATAACAGTAAATATAATTTCAGTTTTTTTAATTAGGGGGTAATAATCCCAGTGCATGTTGGAAGCAGACTTTTTATACTAACCTTTGTACCAGTAGCCAAGAGTCCCCAAAACCACACTTCCAATCTTCCAAAAGCCACTGAGGACACAGTGGGCTATGGGGCATTCGGTTGGTGTGACAGCATGGGGGTGAGTACAGCCTGCGCTGAAACCCACCCTCAAAAATAGAGGCCTTGCTCAGAGGCATTTTGAGCTTTCCTGACAGTATTTCCAGTGCTGGACCGTTGGCACCTTCCCTTGGAACTAGCAGATCATGAGTTAGGTCACCTGCACACAAGTCCCTCCTCCCTCAGACAGAAGTTTTCAATGCTTAGGAGTAGAGAACAGGAGAAATAAAAATACAGCTCTCTCAAAATACTTCCATTTTAAGCAGTGGCAAGAGAAGCTCCCCTCACCCCTTGACTTTTGATATTAAGAGGAAACTGAGAAGCATATGGAGGTGTGTTCTTGGTCTAAAATTCCCTTGTTTTCAAACTGTGACAAGAGTGAAGCCAAAGTGCTGTGGGGCTCAGAGTTGAGGCTTGTGGTGTGCAGCACCGTTCCCCGGACCCCCCACCCCATTCCACACACAACCCATTCCGTTTTAAAGATGGATGTTTTCAAATTTGGCCATTAGTTTCTTAAACTGCCATCTTAAGCTATAAAAAAATTTTATACTAAAATGTCTAGCTTGTTTCTTTTCGAAAACAAGTTTTTTCAAAGCAGTGTGTTCTGACTTTTGTAATTAATAGCTGTTTCTACTTGAATTATTTGCCTTTTTAAAGTTGATAATGTTTCACACCTTTAAAGCGACAGAAGCTTACAAAATGTCTTAGGAAATTCTTGTGTATAAATCCAATGTTTTTGCCAACTTGTTGCCTAGAAAATAAGGGCTTTTTTTTAAGTTTATATAAATAGCATTGTTGCCATTAAACCTTTTATAATCCTTGATTGGAAACTAGTCCTAATCCCCTTAAAACACCAGAGCATATCCTGCCATTGAGAGCCTAATAATTCTCCTTTTCATTAAGCTGCTTTTTTATTTCAAATTCTAAATCGGTTTGTTTTTTGGATTGAGCATTTATTTCTCTTTAGTTTCTTCCTTCACACATTTATTTCAACTCCTTTAGTATTTTTTTATTAATTTGCAAGTTTAAAAAAGATTAGGTACTATTAATACTTTATTGAAATAGAAAATGTGGATATTTTTGTATGATGTAGT
Organism: Phataginus tricuspis; assembly: GCA_029783875.1. NCBI lineage: Eukaryota > Metazoa > Chordata > Mammalia > Pholidota > Manidae > Phataginus > Phataginus tricuspis. The sequence goes on along the minus strand of JAQQAC010017683.1, from coordinate 7,078,530 downwards.
AAAATATGGTTTTTAGTTTTATTTTTGCTGGGGTTGTTATATGATTATTGTGACACAAGTGATCGTGCATAGTATGAAAAACAACTTAACAGCCGTAAATCCTGGCCATCGTGAAACTGCCTGGTACCTCTGGCAGCAAAAAGGATGTGGTGGTGACGGAGGCTCAGGTGTGGTTACGTGCGCTGTTCCCAGGAGAGCCTCCCACGGCGGCCCCACAGCCCCGCGAGCAGAGCCTGTGCTGACGGACTGCCACGCGCTTAGCAGACAGCTCTGGGCTTTCTAGGACTGAACTTCAAGATGTACAATATCTTACTCGTATTTTATGATGGAAACCAATGTTAAAACCAAAAATGTCTAACTTTATTTAAGAAAAGTATATTAATTTGTGCTAACAGACGGTGGAAATGATTCAACACACCCTTCAACAAAATCTCCTCCCTATATGGTAACCTCAAGTAGTTAGAACTTGATTTTAAGAGAAAACTGAAACCTTTGTGCCTAAAATAGATTATGACTTGAGTTAAAGTAGGAGGAACAGGAAGAGAGATCTTGTTCAGCAGTAACGAATGTGAAGGGAATCCTGACTGCTAAATAAAATCTCCACAGGAACGGTTTGCTGTAGTTATCTTTATGAAATCAACTGTACAAGAATATAGTGATTTAAGAAACAGAAGCATTTTCTTCCAACTACACGTGTGCGTGTCACTCGATTTTTGTGCCTGCTCTCTAAAACACGGTAGTAGTAACATTTTAAACATCGGTTCAGAATTGGCTGTAGTTAAGGCCATATTTGTAGTAACGGGCCATGCCCTGTCTTGTTCCTCCATTCAATAAATTAAAAAGCTGGGGAGTAATATTTCCCTAAGAAGATCTGTGGAAGACTCGATCGTGGTCCTTGACTCCGTGGATTACAATTCTGACAAACTGCCTTGCTACTGTACCTAAGGCTCTTCCAACGGTGATGAGCAGCCCTGTGTTCGTGTACATGTATGTGTACACCCCTAATCTACCGTGTGTGTATAGCATAGTCATTAGGGATGTTCCCAAGGAGAAGGATGAAAGGGACAATTGTCTTTGATTAAAGACTGTTCATTCCTTTCGTAATCTAGGCCCAATTAGTACAGGGAAAGCATTTACAGATAAAAGGGAACTTAATGAGAATTTGTTTTTTAATTCTTAAATCAGAAACTCTTTATGCCCTTCTTGGATAATCATAAAACAAGAATGTTCAACAGCTGAATGTGTACTGGCAGTGTAGAAAAACTTAAATTCAAAAATCTGTTTCCAGTATACTTAAATCAGAAATATTGTGTATGCTACTTTTATAAAAGACCTAAAGCTACGAATCATCTCATTTGGAATTTTCCCAGTTTCTCCAAGTCTAACCGAAAGGTATCCAGCTCCTAAAATGGCTATGATTTTGACCTTTTAAAAAGTTCATGACTTGCTGTGCCAGAATCAATGAGTGTATTCAAGACAATACCAAGTTTTGTGACACACAGACACTGTACAGTGAGTCATTAAGTTGCCAGGTTTATTACTGACATAAAATTAAATGTAATACTGCCTTATGCTTTTGAAAGTCTTAGATCCATGTATAACCTGATATTCTCAGTTCCACAGCTCTTAGTTAAGGCCTTTGCTCTTAGCACCAACTGCAACCACATGGCAGACTTCTACTTCAGCCCCCAGCTTCCGCAGTTCATCCAGCCAGATCATTTGCTTATGTGAAAGACGATCATTGGGGCCTTTAACTTCTACCAGCTGGAAGATAAGTTTTAAAAAGTCATTAGTATCTTACTAAAATGGAATAGCCATTCAAATAAGTTATCATAGTTCTCACAACTATTTAAATGGCTTGTGTCCTTAAATATATAAAACATATATGAAACTCATTGGGAAGTTAGTCCACAGAAATTAGTTCCTCATAAAGAACTAGTAAATTGATTCTTAATGTAGCAGTTCAGTTGAAAAATAGTTTTAAAGCTTGTGCTGGATTGTTGCTCACCTGCTTTTAAAACCCTTGTTAACTTTTTACGTGTGCAATTAAATCCAAACTTCTCAACATGACCTACAAAACTGTACGTATGATCTGGTCCCTGGCAACCACCGTGCAGGCCTCTCAATTCTGAAACAGACCAGTCTCTTCCCAATAGAAGGTCCTTTCTTATCCTTGCTGTTCCCCGGGGCATTTCTCCCTGCTCTTCACCTGTCTGACTTCTTATCCATCAATGTTCAGCTTAAACTTATCTCAGAGGTCTGGTGTATCTCCAAGTAGGGCCCTTCCTATGCACTTGTTTCACTTTATCATTAGGTAAAACTTCATTGTGGCATCAGGACTATGAAGGCAAGAACTGTGTCCATTTGGTTTACTGCACATTACTGAACTTCAAAACAGCAATAAAAACTATCCAAAGTGAAGTACAGAAAATTTTTTTAACAAACTAAGCATTCAGTAGCCTAACAGGAGTTTAGAGTCCCATAGGGAAGAGAGAAAAAAATGTTAAAAGAAAAAATGGCCAAAAATTTTCCAAATTTCATAGAAACTATAAACCCAAAGATCCAAGAAGCTTAATGGAATTCATGCACAGAAACATGAAGAACACTGCACTGAGAAGCATAGTATTTAAATTACATAATCAGTGATAAAAGAATTTTTTTAAGTCAGGGGGAAAGATTTACAGATTTCTCACTGGAAATAATGCAAGCTAGACGATAGTGGATCAATATTCTAAAGTACTGAAAAACTGTTAACATAGAATTCTTTGCCTAGAGAAAATCTTTCAAAAACAAAGGTGAAATAAAGGCATATAAAACCTAAATAATTCATTACTATCAGATCTCCATTTCCAAAAAAAGGAACTTCTTAAAATAGAGAATGATACCACATGGACACCTGGCTCTATAAAAAGGTGTAATGAGCATTAGAATTTGTATCTATGTGAGTAAATATAAAGATTCTTATTAATCAACTTTAGGAAGCAATAGTATTGTGGAGTTTACAACACAGAAGTATAGTATATGGACACAGCACAAAGGCTGAGGGATATACACCATTGTAAGGTTCTGTATAAGGAATGCTATCAGCACTTAGAGGTGGATAATAAAAAAAACACTGTAGGGTAACTCTGGGAAAAAGATGGCAGTGTAAGAAGCAAGGCTAAAACCTCCTCCCCAAATCACATAAAACAAAAATACAATGAATACCACTAATCCCGAAAACGACCTGAAGACTGCAGAACAGACTGCCTACATCTGGAAAGGAGAGAAGACCTCACGGTAAAGTGGCAGAGCTGCAATCCGGGGAGAACCGAGCGCCCACTGGGAACTAAGCACCCCACCCTCACCCTCAGCCCACAGGCGGGAGGAAGGGGAGCAGAGCCAGGGAGGGAGTAGAAGCCCAGGATGCTGGACATCTGCTCTGGGAACACGAACCCACATGACGTCATGCTCTGGAGATTACTGGGGCTGGAAAGCAAAGACGGGTAGAACACATAGAGGCTGATGCCCGCAGCTTGTGGAAAACAGGTATGCACTACCCCACTGTCCCCCACCTGCCCAGAAAAAAGAAAAGTGGGCAGCTTGAAGGACTTCCCAGCAGTGAGAGGGTGCTAGAGGGGCAAAGGTTACACAGAGCTCTGCTCAGGAGAAAGGGCAGGTGGACAAAATCGTCCTGACACACTCAGCCCAGCAGGTTGGGAACTTTCAGGAGCTTCATATGCTCCACCCCCGGCTGGCAACACAGTCCTGAGACTCCCACCATGGTGTGCAGCCTGCCGCTCCTTCCCCCAGCAGGCCGGTCCCACTCGCCTGCGGCCCCTGCCATCGGGACAGGCCAGCCAGAGGGTGGCTCTGCCCATGGCCGCTCCAGGGGCTCAGCAGCAAGGCTTCTCCCTGCATTCAGAGCCCACTTGACATGGCAGTGGAGGCAGGTGTTACAGCCAGGAAAGCAGAACACCCTCCCAGCCAAGCTCTTTCCTCCCAGCAAGCTCTGGTCCCACTCGTCTGGGCCCTTCTACTGCGGCAGGCGGAGGGAGGTCAGCCCTGCCCATGAGGCTCCAGCAGCACAGTCTGGAGTATCCTCCCTGCTCTGGGGATCAGCTGACCGCCCACACAGCCCACCTGAAATCAGATCACTACAGGCAAGGCAGACAGGTGCCACGCCCACTGCAGCCAACAGCTGGGGCTCCCCCACAGGAATTGAGCTTCTGGGCACTAGATGGCACCTCCTACACAAAGTTATTACTCTATAGGAAACACTAAGAAAAAAAAAAGTGAATAGGCAGAGGAATTTGGTCCAAACAAAACTGCAAGAAAAAACATCAGAAGGAGGGATTCCTGAAACTGAAATCACCAATCTTCTTGATAAAGATTTCAAAATAAAAGTCATAAACATGCTCACGGATTTACAGAAAAATATTCAAGATCTCAGGCAGGACTTCAACAAAGAGATAGAAATCTTGAACAAAAGCACCAGCTAAAGAATACAGTATCTGAAATGACACATACAATGGAAGGATTTAAAAGTAGATTAGATGATGTAGAGAAGATGGTAAATGAAACAAATTAGAGAACAGGAAAATAAGCTGAGAACCGAAATAAAAAAGGATCTCTAGGAATGAGATAATAATAAGACAGCTGTGAGACCAATCCAAATGGAACAATATTCATGCTATAGGGGTACCAGAAGAGAGAGACAAAGGGATAAAAAGTCTCTTTGAGGAAATAATTCTTGAAAACTTCCCCAATCTGGGGAAGGAAACACTCAGGTGATGGAAGTGCAGAGACCCCTCTACAAAAGGAACCCTAGGAAGACAACACCAAGACATACAATAATAAAATGGCAAAGATCAAGGACAAGCAGCCAGAGAGAGAAAAAAGATTATTTATAAGGGAAAGCCCATCAGGCTATCATCAGACTTCTCAGCAGAAACCTTACAGGCCAGAAGGGAGTGGCATGATACATTTAATGGAATAAAAAAGAAGGGCCTCCAACCAAGAATACTCTACCTGGCAAGATCATCTTTTAAATTTGAGGCAGGGATTAAACAATTTCCAGATAAGCACAAGTTGAGGGAATTCAGCAACACTAAAACATCCCTACAGGATCTATTAAAGGCACTGCACTAGATGGAAATCCTCTTAAAGCTAAATAGCTGTCACCAGAGAAACCCACAGGAAAGGCAGTAGACCAATTAATTACTAAGAAAATATGAAATTAAATCAAATACAAAGTTAGTCAAGGGGTACACAAAGAGTGCAGAATTTATGCCACCTAATATATAAAGTGTAGAGGAGGAAAAAAGGGGAGGAAAAAAATGTACTTTTATAATTGTGTCTGAAATAGTGTAATAAGGGAATTAAGTTAGACTGTTAGTAAAGAAGCTTCCCTTGAAGGTAACCACAATTCAAAGGCCTACAATGGCAATAGTACATATCTGTCGATAATTACCCTAAATGTAAATGGACTGAATGTACCAATCAAAAGACATACAGTTGCAGAATGGATAAGGAAACAAGACCCATCTATATGCTGCCTACAAGAGACTCACTTCAAACCCAAAGACATACACAGACTAAAAGTGAAGGGATAGTGAAAGATATTTCATGCAAATAATGGGGAAAAAAAGCAGGAGTAGCAGTACTTGTATCAGACAAAACAGACTTCAAAACAAAGAAAGTAGCAAGAGATAAAGAACATACATAATGATAAAGGGATCAGTCCAACAAGAGGATATAACCATTATAAATATCTATGCACCCAATATAGGGACACCTAAATATGTGAAACAAATACTGACAGATTTAAAGGAGAAAATAGATCACAACACATTCATTTTAGGAGACTTTAACACACCACTCACATCAATAAATCAATCAGATGGAAAATAAGGAGACAGAGGCACTGAACAATACATTAGAACAGATGGACCTAACAAATATCTACAGAATATGCCACCCAAAAGCAGCAGGATACACATTCTTCTAAAGTGTACATGGAATGTTTTCCATAGTAGATCACATACTAGGCCATAAAAATAGCCTCAATAAATTCAAAAAGACTGAAGTTGTACCAACCAGCTTCTCAGATCACAAAGGTATGAAACTAGAAATAAATAATGCAAAGAAAAAAAAGTCCACAAACACATGGAGGCTTAACAACATGCTCCTAAATAATCAGTGGATCAATGACCAAATGAAAACATAGATCAAACAATATATGGAGACAAATGAAAACAACATCAACAGCCCAAACCCTGTGGGATGCAACAAAGGCAGTTCCAAGGGGAAAGTATATTGTATTGCAATACAGGCCTACCTCAAGAAAGAACATCAATCCCAAATGAACAGTCTCAACTCACAATTAATGAAACTAGAAGAACAAATGAGGCCCAAAGTCAGTAGAAGGAGGGACATAATAAAGATCGGAGCAGAAATAAGTAAAATTGAGAAGAATTAACAATAGAAAGAAGCAATGAAACCAAGAGTTGGTTCTTTGAGAAAATAAACAAAATAGATAAACCCCCAGCCAGACATATAAAAAAAGAGAGAGAGAGAGTGTATCAAGAATCACTCTAATATTGAAACAAGGCACCAGCACCACTCTGATACTGAAACAAGGCACCACCACAAAAAAAGAAAATTATAGACCAATATCACTGATGAACATAGATGCAAGATCCTCAACAAAATATTAGTAAACCAAATCCAAAAATACATCAAAAAGATCATCCATCATGACCAAGTGGGGTTTATTTCAGGCATGCAAAAACCCTATCCCAGATGGCTTCACAGCTGAATTTTATCAAACATTTAAAGAAGAGCTAATACCCATCCTTCTTAAAGTATTCCAAAAAGTAGAAGAGGAGGGAATACTTCCAATCTCATTCTATGAGGCCAGGATCACTCTAATACCAAAACCAAACAAAGACAATTGAAAATTACAGACCAATATCCCTGGGATACAAGGATGGAACAATATTCAAAAATCAGTATCATCCAGCACATCAACAAAAACATGGGCAAAAATCACATGATCATCTCAATAGATGCTGAGAAAGCGTTTCACAAAATTCAACATGGATTCATGATAAAAACTCTCAACAAAATGGGTATAGAGGGTACATATCTCAATATAATAAAGGCCATACACAACAAACCTACAGCCAACATCATATTTACTGTTGAAAAGCTGATAGCTTTTCCTCCAGGATCAGGAACAAGACAAGAATGCCCACTCTCACTACTTTTATTTAGCATAGCACTGGAGGTCCTCACCACGGCAATCAGACAACACAAAGAAATAAAAGGCGTTCATATTGGTAAGGAAGCAGTTAAACTGTCACTGTTTGCAGATGACATGATATTGCTCATAAGAAAACCCTAAAGAATGCCTCAAAAAACTATTAGAACTAATAACTGAATTCAGCAAAGTTGCAGGATACAAAATTAATAGACAGAAATCTGTGGCATTCCTATATACTAACAATAAATTAGCAGAAAGAGAAATCAGGAAAACAACTCCATTTACAATTGCATCAAAAAGAATAAAATACCTAGGAATAAAGCTAACCAAGGAAGTGAAAGAGCCATCTCTGAAAACTACCGGACACTCATGAGAGAAATTAAAGAAGGCACCAAATAGTGGAAATCTATCCCGTGCTCATGGATAGGAAGAACTAATATTGTCAGAATGGCCACCCTGCCCAAAGCAACCTACAGATTCAATGCAATTCCTATCAAAATATCAACAACATTCTTCATTGAACTAGAACAATAATTCTAAAAGTCATATGGAACCACAGAAGACCCCAAATAGCCAAAGTAATCCTGAGAAAGAAGAACAAAGCTGGGGGCTTACACTCCCCAATTTCAAGCTCTACTACAAAGCCTCAGTAATCGAAACAATTTGGTACTGGCACAAGAACAGACCCGCCGGTCAATGGAACAGACTAGAGAGCGCAGATATAAACCCAAGCATATACAGTCAATTAATATACGATAAAGAAGCCATGGATATACGATGGGGAAAAGGCAGCCTCTTGAACAACTGGTGCTGGGAAAACTGGACAACTACATGGAAGGGAATGAAACTGGATTACTGTCTATCCCCATACACAAAAGTAAATTCAAAATGGATCAAAGGCCTGAATGTAAGTCATGAAACCATAAAACTCTTAGAAGAAAATATAGGCAAATATAAACATGAGCAACTTTTTCCTAAACACACCTCCTCGGGCAAGGGAAACAAAATAAAAAATGAAAAGTGGGACTACATCAAATAAAAAGCTCTGCACAGCAAAGGATACCATCAACAGAACAAAAAGGTAGCCTACATGTGTATGGAGAATACATTCATAAATGATTTATCTGGGAAGGGGTTAAGATCCAAAATATATAAAGAACTCATACAACTTAACATCAAAAAAACAACCTGATTAAAAAATGGGCAGAGGACCTGAGCAGACATTTTTTTCCAGAGAAGAACTACAAATGGCTAACAGGCACATGAAAGATGCTCCACACTACTAATCATTAGGGAAATGCAATCAAAATATCAATGAGATACCTCACACTGGTCAGAATGGCCAATATCCAAAAAACAAGAAACAACAAATGCTGGCGAGGATGTGGAGAAAGGGGAACCTTCCTACACTGCTGGTGGGAGTGTAAATTAGTTCAACCATGTGGAGAGCAGTAAGGAAGTTCCTCAAAAAACTAAAAATAGAAATATCATTTGATCCAGGAATTCCACTTCTAGGAATTTACCCTAAGAAAACAAGGTCCCTGATTAAAAAAGACACGTGCACCCCTATTTTTATCACAGCACTATTTACTAGCTAAGATATGGAAGCAACCTAAGTGTCCATCAATAGATGAATGGATAAAGAAGATGTGGTACATATACACAGTGGAATATTATTCAGCCATAAAAAGAAAAGAAATCTTACCATTTGCAACAACCTGGATGGATCTAAAGGATATGCTCAGTGAAATAAGCCAGGCAAAGAAAGACAAATACCAAATGATTTCACTTCATTTGTGGAGTATAAAAACAGCAAAAGTGAAGGAATAAAATAGCAGTGGACTCAGACACCAAGAAGGGACTAGTGGTTAGCAAAGGGGAGGGATTGGGGAGGATGGATGGGAAGGGGGGAAGAAGGGGATTCAGGGGCACTATAATTCGCAATCACAATACAGGTAGGTCATGGGAAGTCAGTATAGCACAGAAAGACAATTAATGACTCTATGACATCTTACTAAGCTGATAGACAGTGACTACAATAGAGGGGGGGAGCACTTGAGAATATGGGAAAATGTTGAAACCACTGTTGTTTATGTGAAATCATCATATAAGATTGTGTATCAATGATACTTTAATTAATAATAATAATACTGATAATAAATTTCATCAAAAAAATACACTGTAAAAACTGATGCAACCACTTAAAACAACAAAGAACTACAGCTAACAAGCTAACCAAGGAATAAAGTGCAATCTTTAAAAAAAAAGGCAAAGCAAAAGAAGTTAAAGAACCAAAGAGAGCTAAGACAAATAGAAAACAAATATCAAGATGGTAGATTTAAAGCCAAACATCAATAATCACATTAATGTAAATATTCCAAATACCCAGTTAAAATGCAGAGGTCAAACTGGATTAAAAAGTAAGACCTGGCTATATGCTGCCTTAAAGAAACCCAAATATAAAGACAAAATAAGTTAAAAGTGGAAAACAGGAAAAGATGTATTAGGTCAATCAAAAGAAAGCTGAAGTGATTTTGTATTAATTATATGAGCTGATTTCAGAGCAAAGAACATTACCAGGAATAAAGGAAGGTTATTCCAGAAAGACAGAGGTCAATTCACTGCAAGGACATGACAGTCCTAAAGTTTGTACACCCAATAAGAGAACTTCAAAATATACAAAACAAAGTCTGATAGAACTTCAAGGAGAAATACCCAAATCCACAGTCACAGTGAGAGATGCCACATGACAGCAAAAGCATGATCCATTAAAGAACAGATAAACTGGACTTTGCCAAAATTTAAAACTTCCACTCTTTAAGAGACTAAGAGAATGAAAAGACAAGCTGCAGATGGATGAAAATGTATCTGCAACAGGACTTGTATCCAGAATTTTTTTAAATCTCAAAACTGAGTAATAAGAAAACAACCAAGCTGGTGGCGAGCAGGGTGAGAGGCAAGAGAGGCGGGGCAGCGAAGAGGACATGCGGGGGCCCTCGCGTGGGCAGCTAACCAGCCGCTTCTCATCATTCTGGCCTCCTGACGCCATACCCCACAGAATCCCTCCTCGCGTGTGGGCTGGACCTAGAGACATGGTTCTAACAGAAGAGTGTTAGTTAGAGAGAGAGTGTCACTGCCAAGATCAGGTTACAGGAGACTGTGGCTTCCATCTTGGTGACACCGTGAGGCTCTTCTCGCTTGCCGCCTCTGAGGGATCGAGCTGCCGTGCGCAGAGCAGCCCAGCAGAGAGGCCCACAGGCAAGGCCCTGAGGCAGCCTTTGCCGGTGGCCAATGGAAACCCTGGCCCCTCCGTCCAATCACTCTCATGGGAGTCAGTCTTGTCAGCAGCCACGCAAGAAATGCCTATGTTTAGTGGCCTTTGATTAAGTTACTGATAAAATTAGAACTGACGACTTTCCACTGTGGGTCCACTGACCTTGAAGCGATGATTCTGGGAGTTCCACACCACCAGGTCGGGCAGGCCCCCTCGACAGTGCCGGAAGTCCACAGCCAGGCGCCTGCACACGCCACTGAGGACAGGGCCCCCCAAGCAGGAAACAAGATCCTGAATACAAAATACATGGACAGTTATCCATTTCCTTGTGACAGAGACCCTGAAATACTTCCAGTGATTATGAGATGGAGAAAACTCAGTGTCTAATTCAATATAATGGATCCCAAAGGCACCATGTGGTGTTCACTGCTTCTGCTGGGGGTCCAGAGCCACTGGTCAACTCCCCACTGGCAAGTCCTGGGCAGTCAGTTTTCCTTTGGCCAGTTTCACTTCTGCCCCTTGGGAAAAGGCTGGGGAGCAGCTAAGGAAGAGGGAATTTGGGTTCCACAGGAAGGAATATGACAGTGATGACCCGCAAAGGCCAGCAGTCACAGAGACAGGGACAGCACTCCCCTGGCCAAGGGTCACAGGTCAGGCAAAGGGAAGCTGTCAGTTAAGTGGGGAGAAGACCTAACGGGAGCTTGTCATACACATGCCCTGACATGTGCCCATCAGTAACAGTGCTATATGGGCCAGAGTTTTATCACATACTTGCAGAGACACACACACACAGACACGTACACGTGCATATGCACATGCCTGTATGTGTGTGCACACATGCACATAAACATACACATACATGCGCACACACACACACACACACATCGGTGTGTATTCTGATAACAGTTATCAAAAAAGACACCCAGCATCAGGGAGGTGCTACTTTCTGACCAAATCAACATGCAGATTTTCACCTGAGCTTGCGGGAGAGAAGCAAAGCGATCCCAGCTGACAATGGAAGCCACTCGCCCTTCCTGGGCCTGCCACGCAGCCGCCACCCAGGCTCTCAGGCTCTCTGCAGGGGCACTGTGGATCAGCTGAAGTCTGGCCTCGATGGCTGGCCCCCTGCTTGCAAAGAAGCTGTCTGTACACAAGTCCAGTGGGAATGCCTGTGTCACAGGGAAAACAAGCTCTTATAATGTGCCTGGAGAGAACCAATTAATCAGAATACACAATACCTATAAAATTTGGAAATTGGCCAATTGACACATCGTCTCAAAAAATGTAAAAATTAAGTAATCTAATATAAAAGCAATTTATTACAGTGGCTTTTTAGAGTAACAATTTGAGAAAAGAGCTGTTAAGTTAAATAAGTGGAATTCTTAGTAGGCATATGGGACGACACAGGTTAACAGTGCCTGGCACAGCCATGGGCCCTGACAAGGTTGAAGCTGAAGAAACAACACTGGATGTTGCAAGTGGAATGATGAAAGTAAAGAAGGCTTAAACTTTAAAACTTAACATACTTCTATTTTAAATTCTATGAGTCAGATTTTAAAGTTAAAAGCTATTCGTACAGAGGAATTAGCACCATACAAAGACTACCAGGTAGGTCTCCGAGGGCTGCAGACACCTGGCACACAGGCACGTGAATCACCGAAGTGCAGAAGGCTCTGCCCACGGGCAGAGCACCCTCCTGGTACAGTGTGACCTGGTTACCTGGTAGGCATTCCTGAAGACATCTGGTACCCCCTCCATAAAGATGAGATCCCACAGGAGGAGGCCGTACAGCGTGCTGAAGGTGGACCCTTCCCCATGAATCCCTAAGACGGTCACACACACACACAAAAATCATTTTTGTTTTTTTTTTAAACTACCACTATAACCTACCTCCTACCCAATCTGAGGGAAATAATACAAGTATTTTAGACAAATGCAAATGCTGTCTGTGTTCATGCCATTCCTCAGTTTTTTACATTATATTGTTTATTTACAGAAGCCTCATTTAAGGACAAAAATTTTAGTAGTCATGGGAAAATTCAAATGCACATTTCCGCGCCACAAAGCAGTGGTTCTCGAACTTCAGGGACAAACCTAAGGAACGTATTTAAATATCCGTAAGTAAAAGCTGACTCCTCAGGCTCTAGGAATTCAATTCACGGGCCAGAAGCTGACCTGGGCAAGCTCACCTGGCGGGGCCCTGGGGCATCGGCCCCTCGGCCACGCTTGGACAGAGGCTTCCGGGAGGCCACCCGCCGGACGAGGCGGAGCATCCTGGGAGCCTGCGCCCTCCGACCTCGCGGCGCCACTTCCACGGCCCTGCTTCCACCCAGCAACCCACTGCCCTGGCCTGACCAGCAGGCCAGCGTTCCTAGGACTCAGGGCTCTGCTGGCAGCCCGGCCCCTCGGAGCCCCCACAGACCACCCTGAGAGGCCCGGCCGCGGCGCCGCCCGCAGACCTGTCTCCACAGCGAGTCCTCGGCACTCGGCACGCCTCACAGGGCAAGACGGCCGCCCACTACCGTCTTGGCCAGAAGGGGCGCCGACCTCCACAGCCCCTCCGACAGACGGAAGGCGTCTCTCCAGAAGGGCGCCCCTGGCTGGTGGGCCCCTCCATGTGCCCGAGGGCAGGCCCGGCACCCACACACTCGCGCGGCACGGTCGCTCCGTGACACGTTTGGCACAGACCTTGGGGGCGCAGCCGCGGGCTAACACACCTCCAGAGGGGCGGGCCTCCCCCGACGGCGTCTGTGCGTAAGCAGCAGCGCGGCATGGTGCCAACACCTCTCCCCGAGCAAAAGCTGCTCCCGAGGGCCCGCCGCAAACCACGCGGCTCCGCCTGTTGGAGGCTCCCTCCCTGGGCTGCCCTCGGGCTCTCCTCACCCCGGCCCGGCTCCCAGAGGGCTTGGCCAACTTCCGTTTCCTCTGAGACGTGTTTCCTGTGAGGCCTCGCCGCTCACAGGCAGCTCCGTGCCCAGGCACAGGCCGCCTCCGAGGGTCCGCGGAACCCAGGTCTCCGAGGCGGCGGGTCACACTCGGAAGCACACTGACCCCCCGAGGGCAACACGCGACTCCGGCAGGGGGGCGGCGGGGGTCTGTTCCCACGCTCTCGGAGGGGCCCCCGCGGCCCACAGGGTGTGTGAGGAAGTGAGGGCCAATGAGTGAGGCTCCCGCCCCGTCATGGCGTCCAAGTGGTTGGCCAGGGGACGTTTATCCGATCTCTTAGACTCTAAGGTCCTTTGTGTACCACAGTGGCCTCTCTTCATCGTACATTCACATCCCAAGGAGCAGACCCAGGTGCCTTCAACAGCCTTCTGTTCTTCCTGCAACGGCCGGGAAGGGTCCTCGGCTCCCAGTCTCGGGACTTGGCCGAATTAACTCCAAGATTGAGAAAATGGCCTCTGCGTGAAGCTGGCATTTCAGAGGATGCCAAGTAGTTCAGAAAAAAAGAGAACCGGAGCCAAGCTTGCCCCTGGCCCCAGTGCGCTTCTGGCTTAGAGAGACACCAGGGGTCCCAGCAGCAGCACAAAGAACACAAAGCCACACGCAGCCACGGGGCTCTGCGCCACGCACCCCAGCACCCACACGCACGCCCCCCACCTCTCCTGCCAATCAAAAGAAACCAACGGAAGGGAAGGCAGCGGAGGAGATGGGTTCAGTGGGAACAGGCGGTGTTTCCCTCACCCATCTCCCCTCTGTCTCTCAGTTCCCAAGGAGCCACACGGGGAGATGGCGCAGCAGGGGGGCAGGGGTGGTTGCCACACGGTTCTTGGAAAGGAAGACCAGACAAGCGCCAGCTCCTGCCGACCCTTCCTCTCCTTCTGCACATGGGATGGAAGGGCTTGTTGTACCAGGAATGCAAATCCTTGCTCTTTCTAGCAACTTCTCTGGTTCTACTGGTGCTGTGCTGTCCCAGGACCCGGCCCTTCAATCTTCTCTCAGTTGTTGCCTGACCACGAGGCCTGCTCGCCTGTCAGCAGCAGCCGGCCCAGCTGCCCAGCCCTTCTCTCTGCAGGTTTGCTACCAGGCAGCATCTGTTAGTCCTCTGCCCTTTCCTTCCCTGCCTCACATGAGCTCTGAAAGCAGAACTGGCCTCCCTTCTACATCCCACCAGATGGCCAGTGCTGTTCCTGGGGCGTGAGGTGGTGGACACTGGCTGAGTGAGGAAGGCGGCCTGTAACAGCTCCAGTTAGTGAAATTCCTTCCCGCACCCTCCCAGGTCAGCCGCATCCTTCCCTGGGGCCAGGACGGATAGACAACAGCCACTCAACTGCTGACAAACCCCCCGGCACCACTGCCCACCCGCTGGCACTGGGCGGAGAAGCAGTGCGTGTTACCCTGGTCGAAGCCGCAGCGTCTGTAATGGGCCAGCGCCACCTCCTCCACGGAGCACAGGACTGTGGTGGGGGTGGCAGCTCCCCCGGCCTCCAGCACAAACACAGACTTGCCCATCCCACGCTGGGGGCACAGCCGGCCCGTGATGGTCACCTGAGACGGCAGCAGGAGAAGGTCGATTAGCCTCACTTCAGCCACAGGCCCAGGAACCCTGAATGGTGTCATAAGCACAAACCTTCTGATGCCTCCCCACTGCCGAAGCCACCCCTTCCTAAGGTTGTAGGAACCGTACTCTGGCATGTGAGCACAGCCCCCTGCTGCTCTCCAGGCGCCCTGACCAAGCAGGAAAACTGGCAAAGGCTGTGGGCTTCCAGCTCAAGGGTTTCACAGAAAGCCATTCCACTCAGTGTGGGCAAACCAGCCCAGCTTCTGATGGAGGGGGCACTGCTGTGAAAACAGCAACAGCCAGGTCACTGTCCACAATGAGTGCTAGGTTTTTCTAAGTCTCAGAAAATGCACTGAAAACCACTCTTAGGCTGCTTCCAATTCAGCAAAAACCCAGTAAATGCAGTTGAATCCAAGTGCCCAAGGGATATTTACTTACATGGTTAACATCTTCCACAGCTATTTCTGGGAGCTGACTGAAGAGGTGCCTGTACTTTCGACAGCTTGGAGACTCTCTCAGGCGCATGGCTCTCTGATAAAGTGAAAGACGATGTCCTGTTCTTACTTCTGGATCCGCCATCCCTTCTGCGATGCACTTAATAGCCTAGCAAAGAACATGGTCCCACATGAGGAAAGACCCCTTGGCAGCATCCTTTAATTGCACGTGACAGGAAACCCCACTGTTAATTAGTCAGTTTTGCTAACTAGCACATGGGCAAAGCTGCACTTCCAGAGATAAAGGATATTTCCTTTCTGATGCACAGACGTATCATAATTCCTGACTGTGAATGTCTGGAGTACAAGCAGCCAGACACTACCTCTTCCTGGTCATACACACAGACATGACAGACCTCAGCTGCTACACCCTGAGAGACCAAGAAAGTCAGGGGTGGCCCTGCACTGTGGGCCAGGGAAGACTGGAGAGGAAGACCGGGCTAAGTGGCTCTCAGGGCACCACTTGGGTAGCTCAGAAAGAAGGCGTGTGTTCCCACCCGAGCCACAGAATAAGCATCTCCAGGATAGGCCCCGGCATCTGGCTACCTCAGAGCTCCCGTAAGTCTCACGTGTGGTCAGGAAACACAGAGCTGGTCCAGATTCCTCATTTATAGGAAACAGAATCTTAGGGATTGTAATTATAATCTTGGAGGAATTACATGCATTTCCTAAGGCTATTCAGAGTTAGACAATGAACAAAAATACTGAAAACCACAATAAGATACCACATCACACCTACTAGGATGACTATAATCAGAGAAATGGAAAACAATAAGTGTTGACAAGGATGTGGGAGAAACGAATCCTCGTGCATTGCTGGCAAAAATGTAAAAATGACTCAAACACTGAACAATGTGGCAGGTCCTCAGAAAGCTAAATATATATAACCTTATACCATATAACCCAGCAATTCCACTTCCGAGTCTATATTCAAAAGAACTGAAAGCAGAGTTTTGAACAGCATTATTCACAACAGTCAAAAAGTGGAAACAACCCAAGTGTCCATCTACAGATAAAGCAGATGTGACATACATATACAATGGAATATTTTTCAGCCTTAAAAAGAAAGTAAATTCTGACACACACCATGACATGGATGAATCTTGAGGACACTATGCTAAGTAAAATAAGCCAGACACAAAAGGACAAATACTATATGATTCCACTTATATGAAATATCTAGAAAAGGCAAATCATAGAAACAGACAGTAGATTAGAGGTTACCAGCCCTGGGAGGAAGAGGGAATGGGAAGTAATTACTTACTGCAATTTCTCTTTGGAACGGTGCAAAAGTTTGGAAATAGACAGTGGTGATGTTTGCACTTGTGAGTTTAATCAATTCCACTGAATTGTACTAAAGATTGTTAAGATGGCAGGTTTTACTTATATATATTTACTATAGTAAAAAAAAAAAAAAAAAAAGACTGAAAATCAGTGAAGGATCAGGCCACCAGGAATGGAGAGGCCAAAGGAACTAAGAAGAGAGAAGGAGGCACTGACGTGCTCTGTGGACCTGGCCCCAGGGAGGGGATGGCCAGGCCACCCCGCCTTGGCCCACCACCAGCTGGCTGCTGGGCACCTCACAGGTATAAGCACTCGGCTGGTAGTTTCCATCACTGGAGACTGGTGCTAAGAATGAAAGGAAAAGTAATAAAGTAATGAAGACTATGCGTGTGGCCTGTAAGATCTTTGGGAAAAAGCTAAAAAGACTAGGATTTTCCATCAGTCTCAAAACTAAGCTGCATGCTTGTCTACCTCCGTGAATGTGAGTGGCACGTGCCTATTAGCAGACTGTGAGTGAAGGGAAGGCTGTATACTCTTTTGAACCTTTATGTTAATGAAAGGAAGAGGTAACATAAACACAACCTTCCTCCACATTTGCTTTGGGGTCATCTCAGCCTGGGTGAACACCGAGACGAAGCCCCACACGGGCCTCCAGGGGAGAAAACAGATTTCACCAGCTTGAAGCGCTTTAGGTAACAAGGCATTTTTTTCGGTTTAAGGCAGTAAAAACAGTGTGCCCTATTTCCACACCCATGGTCAATTTTTCCACTCCTACATCACCCTGATTGACTTAATATGCCACTGGAAAAAAACAAAGCTCCCAGAGGCACAGTCCCCTCCATTCAGCACAGCTGCAAGGCCGGCCCAGGACGGCGGGCAGCCACACAAAGAGCCCCTGTTGTCTCAGGCGCAGCAGGAGCAGCCTCTGGAGGCCTGCCCCTCTTGCCGGGGCTAAGGGATCACTGACTCCCAGCATCCCCGCCACAGAGAACAACAGTGCAGGGCAGGTGGTGGCCTGCTCGAGGCTAGTCAGGCAAAGTATTTCCCCTTGGAAAGGAACTTCTTTCATCAACCCTTCTACCTGGGGCCCCGTGCAACAACTGAGTAAAATCACAATTCCCACAAGAAGAAGAACCTTCCTTGAAAGCCCCTGCTGAGGGCACCATCTCACCTCTCACTCCCTTAAATCCTAAGATCTGAATTCCTCATCCCCAAGATCTCCTGTCTTCACTGTGATGCTAGGAATAGTGCCCCTGTTATTTTGGGGTTGGAAGAGCACTGACAAAAAAAGAATGTTAAAAAAATAAATCTAATTACATTTCAATTTTTAAGGTATTAACAGTTTGCTATATTTTTTAAATTTATGCAAAAGTAGAGAAGAAAAAAAGATACAGGTGGAGCTGGTTACTGAATACCGGTTCAAGGCGCTTTAAGTGCTGGTGCAGGTTGAGAGCCAGTCTGTCCCACCATCGGCCTCTACTGTCCAGGCAATATACCTTCTGGGACAGAAGGTTTTCAAGTTCCTTGACTGCTTCCTGTTAAAACAACAAAAGCTTATTAGACACGTATGCATCAGAAAACTGTAACTACATTTAGAAGCCATTAAGAGTGGCAAAGTATATTTATAAAGCTTATCTTTCCATTCTAAAATAATGCCAAGGACCCTAGACTGACAGGACAGGGACTTGGAAATCTCTCTCTGGAGTGGGCCTGAGCTCCTGGAAGCATCCCTACTTTTCAGCCAGGTCCCCTGCTAAGTCGTGAGCATACAGAGGTCTGTGAACATTGCATGGTGTTCTCTGCAAAACAGGTCAACCAGCAGAGCTGCACAGGATCAAGTTCTGGGCAGCCAAGCACTGGTGGGGGCTGCAAACCTACGTGCTCCTGGGAACCCAACAGGTCATGGGGCTGGTGGTATGAGGAATTGTGGAGGGGGGCAGGTCAGGACAGTAATGAGGGACATCTTCATCCAAACACTTCAACAGGAAAGGAAGACTTTGGTCTAGATTTACACACAAACTGTTCAGTCATTCTTTATGTTATAATCTTCTGTGATTTAAAGATCTCTCTGAAATATCTAATGAGTCCTCTAAGAAAAATGCAAACCCCACATGCCCACAATTGTGGGGCACACAGATTCCCCAAAGCCAATCCCATGAATCCTGCAGGGATTCATGGACCCTATGTCAAGAAGCCTTGCTTGAGCACCTCTTCTTTGTAAAACACCACTTTTCAATGTAGAAATGTAATATAAAATCTAACTCTAGGAATCTCACAACGTTCAGTATAAGGAAGGATATGACCAAATTTCTGACTTGTGATTATAAATTATTTCCAGACAATCCATGACAGCTGTCAGGGCAACACAAGCCAATGTGAGGTCTCCACCTCAGGGATTTCTAGAGACCTCCCGCATCACACAGGGAGCTCGGGAAGAGGCTCAGGCTCCGTGGCAGAGGCTCTGTGGGGGGCTCCAGGCAGGGCTCTGTCCAGGACCCTCAGGCATCCCAGGATACACTCGTCAGCTCACGAGCAGATGAAACAGTTGGTAATCTTCAGTCAGCACCCTACTAACCCAGGACTCGGCTGGCTGCCCCCACCAGTACGCTTTCATTACACTGCTGTGTGCTGACCAAACATGTGAAACACATCAGCCAGCAGGCTCTCTTCTTACTGCCAACAAATCAGTGAAGGCTGGGGGCAGGGGCTTATGCTCTAACCTCATACATGTGAAGTCTCTGCAGTATTTCAACTGTCCGAGACAAAATCCTTGTATAAATCCACCCAACAGTAAAGCACCGCAGAAAGAGTGGTAAATTCTCATGGTATCTGAAATGAAGACATAGACCAGCAGTTTAGTTATATAAGAAGTGAGCAAGCACACTGAACTCCTCTATCTTTTAAAAAGACATTCTAAACACTGTCAGTTGTATACAGTTTTCTATACCACAAACCTACATTCTAATAGTCAGCTACCATTTCCTAGGTCACCTAGTGCAGTAAAATGAGAGCTGCTAATATTCTAAGATGGAACTATGGCCTTGGGTCAGACTCAGGGCCCACTACCTGATTTTGTATGTCCTGCAACTAAGCGTAGTTTTCACATTTTTAGATGATTAAACTAAATCAAGAGCAGATTAGTCTGTGGCACATGGAAATTATAAGAACTCACATTTCAGGTCCATAAATAGGCACACAGCCCCATGCACCATTCACTTTCCACCTGTGGCTGCTTCTGCCAAAACTGCAGAGTTAAAG
The DNA here is from genome assembly GCA_029783875.1 of Phataginus tricuspis. NCBI lineage: Eukaryota > Metazoa > Chordata > Mammalia > Pholidota > Manidae > Phataginus > Phataginus tricuspis. Next base: position 7,058,473 of record JAQQAC010017683.1, on the reverse strand, counting down.
CAGTGGCGATAGAGATCAGGTGACTGCAAAGCCTAAAATACTGACCAACTGGCCATTTACAGAAAAGTCTGCCAACCTCTGTCCTACAGTAATCTGAATTCCTTGGCCATTTTCTTTTCTTTTCTTTTTTTATTGAAGAAAATCATCTCTTAACTACTTTAATCGTTTGTGTTGCTGTTTTGTCTGAGAAATGTTAACAAATTTACCTAAGTTATTTTAAGAAAATCCTGCGGTGTACATGGTTATCTCATTTCTAGAAATGCCTTTAATGACTCAATTTTCTGTCTGAATTACAGAATACTCCCAAACGAAATATGGACAAAATATTCAGTTATTTTTTTCTTAACAGCGAAGGCCTGTCTGCCGGCTATGAATTTTAAGTCAGTATTATTCCTGTATGAAATTGATGCCCTAAACGATTTTTTGAAAGATATGTAATAATGCTAATTTTCCTCATCACCATATAATAAAGGAAAATGTTTCTTAACAAACACACAGTCTATGTTTAGCATTTACCAAACCCAAAAAATAAAGGATCATGTGTGTGCTGTGTACTTGAACTTTTGAAGTACACGCTTGATTTGGCTTTCTTTTTCAGATGAACAGTTCTTGAGCTTCCGCTGAAGAACACATCTAGCACACCTCCCACAACCTCTACCCTGCTCCTGGGTTCCCCACTTTTGAAGTCAGCTGACCAGTACTTAGATATGCCAAGACACCAAAAGATGGCAAGCTAAGCGGGTGGAGGCTGGGCAAAATGGGTGAAGAGGGTCAAAAGGTACAAACTTCCAGTTATAAAATAAGTATGTCCTGGAATGTAACATACAGCGTGTCACTATAGATAATAATACTGGACTGTGTAATTGAAAGTTGCTGAGAGAGTACATCATCAAGGTCTTAAGAAAGAAGAAGAAAAAAATTTTTGTAACTATGGTGACAGATGTTGAGTACTTGCTGTGGTGATCATTTCACAGTATATGTTAAAATCATCATGTTGTACATCGGAACTAACAGAATGTTATATGCTAATTATCTTAAACCTTTTTAAGAAGATGGCAGGCTAAAAGCCAAGGGATTGCTCAGGGATCTGAGTTTAAAAAGTTCACTTCAAATGTTCAGACATTTCCTTCTGTTTCATTTGACTCTATGCAAAGCCAAGTAGAAAATTCAACTCCAGAGTTGGTTTGACCACAGAACAAGAGGAGTATGTTCTTCATGAAGAAAAGTGCCTTACGTGATTGGAACAGTCAATGAGTAAATTTTGACAGGTACCTAAAAATAATCTCACCTCAGGGAAGGGTGGCTTTTCAGTTTGTTCCAATCGCTTTTTGCACCTTGAGACAGCTCTTTAGCTTCTTGCCAGTTCCCATTAGCCATTGCAGTGGAAATGTCACTCAGCGTGTGCGCAGCGGCCGCATATCTAGGGGGAGAAAAGCCAACGCCTTCCAAGGTTCAAAGGTACATAAGCATTTACATAACAATTACCACATCTACATCCTATCCACGGGATCTGGTTTCATTTTGAAAATATGAGGGTTAAGTTTTATTCTAGTAATAATTTAACATATTACTCCCCTGGAGTGGCTTAAGAGAACTAATACAGGCTTCTCAACTAGAAAGCTAAAACAGTCAGGCCGTATTATTACTTAACATGTTCCACTATATAAATGTGATTTGGATCAACTCATCATTTCTGACTCTTGGTACAAATGCTTCAACAACCTGGCAGCAAACACATTAAGAGATAACTGACTTCAGAATTATATTAAGGTGCAGATCTGTAACTTATTCATTTAGTCCAAGGTAGCCAGATGAATGCTGCCCAAGCTAAGAGAATTACTTGGAAGTTTCAAAAATAATTTCAGAGACCCTCTTTGGGAGACAGCAATGCTCAAATGTTATGAAACCACTTAGCTGAAAAAAGATAACTTCTCATTGCATCACTGAAAACAAAGATTATTTGCCCAGTGGATTCTGTAACACTTTGAGCCCATGGTCATTGTATTTTGGACCCACACCTAAAAGAAAAGCATGCAGTATCACTATGTGCAAATATGGTCAAATAAGAGCAAAATAAATTGCCTCTAAATGTGAAAATCTGCTCACCAACTCTTAGATCCAATTCTCTTAGACTATGCTATTGGACAGTTTTAAGGTCAGTAAAAAGAGAATGCCACAGGGAGAAATTACCTGGAGGCTGGCCCAGCCTGGCGGGAGCACCTCCCCACCCCAGCCTGTCCCAGGGTCAGAGAATCAGAAGTGGCCTCACCTACCAATCTTGAATCTTGAGCCAAGTCCACCCTCAAGAGGCCACAAAAACCACCATACCTCATCCCTCCCTGTGTCATCTTCCCTAAAACCCACGAAGAACACTGCTTCCCCCACAGCCCTCCCGCTCAGGGCCAGGATGGATGGAGTCCTCCTTTCTTCTTACTGCTGCTTCCAAACCATCCTTCCCTCCTTGAAAGCCCCATTTCTTGGAAGCCTATGCTTCCTCCTTTGGGCACCTGCTGGCCTCCTGTCACCTGCCGTGCTCTACCTCACGTCTCCAGCCACGATGGCCAGTGACTTTAATGTCTGTGAGGGTGAAGAGCACACTCAGTGAGACCTCCTTGCCAATGGCCCACTTCTCTCCAGCTGCCCACGTGCCTATGGCTGCTCAGAACTCTCCGTCTCCGGTGGCTTGCAGCACCCCACAACTTGACTTCAGGCATTTCATTCACTGACCTCCACCTCCAATCCTTCCAGCTCATTTACCGGTGGCAACAATTCCCCAGCTTCACCAAGGGCCCCTGCCTGATGCCCTTGCCCAGCCACAGCACCCCCAGGCCCCGCCTGGAGCCAACCAGCCCCCTCTCTGGTGAACTCACAGTGCTCCCTGGGCCCACCCTAGCCACGTGTCCATGCTGCCCACTTCCTCTGAGCCTGCACCCAGCTCCCTGAACTGTGCTGAAGACAATTACAGGAACAGGCTGACTGGTTGGACTGGGGACTAGATTTCAAACGAGGACTGCCACACTCAGGCCCCGCTCCCTGGAGAAGGCTGCCTGCCATTCTGCAGGGCTGCTTCTTCCCACCTGTGCCTTCGCAACCCTGCTCCCCAAGGGTGCCCATCTCCTCATCAGATCTCTCCCGAGGGGACGGAGGCCCCAGAGGGGCCCTCTCGGCTCCCACCGCTGCATCCCTGCCCTCAGCTCTGTCCTCTGCCCGTGGCGCAGGTCCCAGGCACCCCATCTTCCCAAGGGTTTCCCTCCTCTGATGTCCCCTCTTCCTCTATCGTCGGCCTCCTTTCCTATTGGTTTATCAGCACATAAGCGCACACACACCCAGGACCTTGCACCTTGAACACACACGGAACTGAGCCGCCTCGCCCTCACACTCCATCCAGCCACAGCTTCTCTCTGATGCCTTTTGCAGCCACCCTCCAGGGAGCTGCTTTTACTGTCTCCCCTTCCTCCCACACAGTCTCTGCTGTCACCAATCCTCACCTCCACAGGCTCCTCTCAAGCGGTGCTTGGCCAGATCACCAATCATGTGCATCTCACTAAATGTGACCGTCCTTTCCCGGGCCCCACATTCACTCCACTGCCCACTGACTGCCGACAAGTGCCTACTCACCCTCAGACACCTTCTTCCCCAGCTTCCGCATCACACACGCCCCTCATCTTCCTCCTGCCGTCCAGGCTGCCCCTCCTCTCCATCTGACCGCTAAGTGCTGGCTGCCAAACACCTTCCTTCTCTGCTCCCTCCGGCATCTCACTGAGTTCCATGACTTCAAACACCATCCATGTGCTGGCGCTCAAATTCTCTCTCCAGACTGGAGCTGTTCCCTGAGCTCCTGACAGCAGTCCAGTGCCATACGTGACAGCTGACAGCTGGTGATCATCCCAGCAACCCTACCCAATGGCACCATCCCTCCTACTCTCTCTCCCAACCCATCTCTTCTCATGGTCCCACCACCCACATCAAAACACCAGAGCCATCCTTTCACTCCTTTTCTTCTCCCCTGATGTCTGATAATCATGACTATAATCAAGTCTTATATCTCCTACTTCCCAAATATCTCATACATATTCACTTCTCAACTGCCACTGCGACTAGCCCACTCAAGACCTCCCGCCAGACCACCAAGGTTACATCAGTCTTTTGATTAATTGCAGCTTCTCTTGCTGCCCTCCACCCCCTACTCCATAGGGAACTTTTGTGAAATGTGAAACAGATCACTCACCTGTCCAAACCTCTCCAACAGCTTCCTGTTACTCAGAGAACACATCCCAATCTGCTCACCAGGGCTCCTGAGGCCCTCACCCCATATTCCTGTCTGACTTTCCCTTGCCCGCTGCCTCTGCTTTGGCCACAGAGGTCTTCTGAGTTTCTCCAACTCGGCAAGCTCTCCCCTGCCTCAGGGCCTGTGCACATGTTCCCTACACTGCCTGCATGCAGGCACCAGCCCTTGGCATGGCTAGCTCCTTATCATTCTCAAGTCTCACCGAATGTCACCTCCCACAGACACTCTCTCCCTGTTCTACAGAAATTCTATAAAGCAGAACTTCCCAGCCAGCCTCTCAATTATCACAACACTTGTCACATGTTATAATTATTCTGGCTTATTTCCTATGTTCTCCAGTAAAACACAACCCCATGATGGCAAACACCCTGACTGTTCACAATCTAGGCACATGATAGGGACTCAATACTTGACTCACATATATTGAATGAGAAAAAAGAAAAAGAAAGATAAATTATTTCAAGGAACAAGGTGGCCAAAAAGGTTTCTCAGACCAGGTATCATAGAACCAAGTATTGTATAATTATCCTTCCTGAAGTCAGTTAAATCCAATTTCATTTACACGTTAAGGCCCTTTGCGTAACAAAAGGAGTCTTGGTTATTCTTACATACAGGATACCGAATTTCTAAAAAGAAAATAGATGGTTGATTTTTTTCTCCCCAGCTCCCCCACTTTTGAACCTGTCAACCATAGAACTAAAAAGGAATCTCCCTTAGATATGTCAATAATCAGGACAATTCTAACACTAGATGTACTAAGCGATCCCCACAGTCCAGGCTCCAAGCACTTTACACGCGTCAGCACATATCTGTAGGAAAATACTATTATCATCCCCGTTTACAGATGAGGAAACTGAGGCACACACTGATTTCACAGTTGATTAGTACAGAGACGGGAACCTGGCTTCAGATACACATACATCCTCACAAAAAAGAACAGCATAAAGTCACTAAAAACAAAAAAGTTAAAAGACATGAGACAACTGAAAACAGTAAGAGGAAATATTATTAGAGATCAAAAAAAAGAGATCAATAGTCAGTTTATATTGACTCTTTGATTCAATAATTTCAGTAACGTACTTTTGCAAGCACATACAACACTTACATGACTTGACTAAAATCAGGTACCAGAATCAATTTTGATTACATTTGAGTCCTAAACCCTAAACCAAGAATCAAAAGTGACATTTTAGGAAATTCAAACTGATTTTTCTTATAGAAGCTGGGTTTTTAGGGAAATCCAAGTCTTTTTTTTCCTGTCATGCCTAGTCCCATCTTTATAGAAACCAACTTTGGCCAGTCAAACCAAATATCTGTGATATCCATGGTCCCAAACAGATCAGTGCACATGTCTAATTCCTTACATGCATGATTCTAGTATACAAGGTAGCATTAGCTTTACCTGAAGCTCCATTACTAGGAAAACATTAATCTTCAGCCTTGTTCATGCCAAAAACATATTCACAAGGCAGGTTTATTCAAGTGTCTAAATTTAAAAAATGCTCTCTGCCAAAGCTATTTGGGAACATAAGCCAGGGAAATTTTCCGTAGCTCTAAATTAACACTCATAGGCTTTGGCAGCCATAACCTAAGCATATTTCTATATTCTCCTTCTAGTCTTAGAAATGTATACAAATGAGGCAGAAAGACAACAAAACACATAAAGTTCAGAAACTGTTTTGGCTATGGGCTGACATTTCTACTGTGGCCAGCAAAAAATAACAATAAAACTTTTTACATAGATGTTTAAATATATAGCTATTATAGTGAGCCAGCAGGATCCCACCTGATGAGATCTTCTCTGTCTTGGAAGATTTGGGTTCTCCGATTGACAGTGTACCTCGGAAACTCCATTCGGCCGAGATTCACCAACAGCACGGTAGAAAGCTGTCCCTGACCCCCACAGGCTGCTTCCTCATCTTCCAGTGAGTCAGTCAATGAAAACAGCAGCAAGATCCGGGAAAACACAGCTCGGGGGCCTTTACAGATTCTCAGTGCCTGTCCTGCCAAGTCTTTAGCTCTGAAAAGTGGATAATACAGAAATAACTTTCTTTAAACATTTTTGCATTTAAGCATTTTTTTAAGCATGTGGACATTAGATTTTAAAAATTACTTTCAGACAAAATAAAGGTAAATAGTATTTATTATTCTAAGCCTAAAGCAAGCCTGCCACTTGCAGCTGTGTGACACCGGGGCATTAATTAAGCTCACAGGGGCTCAGAGCCTCACCTAGGGACATGGTGAGGATTAAATGAAACAACATCTCCAAATGGTTTCACACATGGCTTGGTTTAATAAAAGAACAGGATGGAGTTTGTGTTGGCCGTGAATGTGTAAAGTATCAGGAAAACTTGTAAAAGTATGTGGCATTTTACTTGACATTAGTAAGTCTCACTTTTGACTCAAGTGACAATTCAGATTAAATAATAAGAATTTACTTAAAATGTCATCAAAGGCCCCTGCTAAAGCCACACGATTTTATGCACCAGGAAGTGGTACAAATCTATGCCAAGGTGCTGTTCTCTGCTGTGCAAAGCAGGCCAGGAGCATGGCAATTACCGGGTAACTTCAGTGTGAATTCAGTTTGATTCTGGATGCCTTCAAGGTGGGTTTGGAGGTTTGAATGAAATCAGGGTCATGTGGGCACTCCAGCTCAAATAACTTGGATTCCATCTAAAGCAGGGTTACTCAAACTTGGTACTATTGACATTTGAGATGGATAATCCTTCGCTGGCAGGGGAGGGGCTGTCCTGTGCATTCCAGGTCACTCAGCAGTGTCCCTGGCCTCTACTCACTAAATGCCAGTAGCACCCACTCCCCGCCATGACATGACAACCAAAAATTCCTCTAGAGGTTGCCAGATGCCCCCTGGAGAACAAAATCACCCCCAGTTGAGAACCACTGGCCTCACAGAAGACCTCACACTTCCCCTATCCATCCCACAAGTTATTAAGCCAAAGGCAGGGCTGCATCCCTGGGTATTGTGGGAATTAGTGCCACCATCAGAGACGTGAGCATAGGATTCCCATCACACCACCATTTACAGATTCTCAGTGACTGTCCTGCCAAGTCTTTAGCTATGAAAAATGGGTAATACAGAAATAGCTTTCTTTAAACATTTTTGTTTAAAGAACCCATCGACAGGGACTGATAAAAAGGCCACTTCCTCCACCTCCATGCAGAGCCACAAGGATGCCCCAGGGGACCAAGCCCCCGAGCTCCAAGCATTAAACATGGCAAATGAACAGTGACCATCTACCAGGATAAGAACATGCAAATAGCATGCCTTTTTCTGTTTCTTCAGCATAACAGAATAAGGTAAACCAGGCACTGCCCTTGTATGGGGCTGTCAGAGACAGATTTCACTGCTGAGCTCTATGACAAAATGCAGAGATAAAGTACAAGCTTAAAGGATAGGGATCTTATTACAACTAAAACAGCCTTGAGGATCTTATTTTCCTACAAGTCCAAAGATAGTGATTAAAAAGTATTAATCTTATATATTTGTTTATATGCTAAGAGCTTATACTGAGAGAGGGCTGCTAATTTTAATGTTCACTTACTTATAAAATGTTACATATAAGGTCAACATAAAATATGTAAATACGATTGGATTGAAGATGGCGACGTGAGAGGTGAGACACAGGCTTCCTCCTAAAACCACATATAATATGAAAATAAAGCTACTACAACTACTCTTGAAAGAGCAACAGGAAAGAGGACTGCAACAAACTGCATACACCTGGAGACAAGAGCAGCCCTCACAGAAAATGGTAATGTACTAAAGCTGTGGTCCTGCGGGATCCAAGCCCTTCCCCCACCCCAGCTCACCGGCAGGAGGAACAGGAACGGAGCAGAGAGGGAGTGGAAAACTGGGACTGCTGAATATCTAACTCTGGAGATCTGCTCTGGGAGCACAAACCTACATTTCATGGTGCTTGCATGATACTCTTGTAATTAGGAGCTTGGAAAGCTAAGACAGGCGGAGTTCCTGGAGAGACTAAGATTCCAGCTGCTTGTGAAAGCAGGGATCCATATCCAGCTGCTCTGGGACAAAAGAAAGGTGGGCAGTCTGAGAGAATTCCTAACAAAGAAGCCCTTAGCAAGAGGGCTGCTAAAGGGGCATGGATTGCACAGAGCTTACTGCTCAGGAGAAAGGACAGGTAGACAAAATTGTCCAGGTGCACTCTGTCCAGCAGATTGGGAGTTTTCACGATCTTCAGGTGCACCTGCTCCCTGGATGCCTACACAGCTCCAAGAACCCCTTCTGTGACAGGCAGACTAGTGCGCCTTTCTCCTGGCCAGCCCCACTGGGCTTGCAAACCGGGAAACCCTCCCCTGGTGTTAGGCCAGGCAGAGGGAATATCTGTCTACAGCAACTAAAAACGCAAAGCACAGAGGCTTATACCTGTGTGCTCAGCCCACTGGTTTAGGCAATGGAGACAGGCATAGCAGCCGGGAACCAGGAAACAGCCCTTTCCTCCCCCGAGGCACCAATACCACTCCCTTACAATCCCCGACATTGTTTCAGGGGCTGAGCAGCTCCAGAGAGTAGAGCTTCTGGGAACTAGAGGGCGCCATACACAAATATGAAATGCCAAAGGAACCTGGTCCAGAGTAAAATTATGAATACAACTCCTGAGAAAGATTTAAATGATATGGACCTTACGACTCTCCCTGGTAGGGAGTTCAAAATAAAAATCATTAATATGCTCATGGAGGTACGGAAAGATATTCAAGAACTCAGGAATGATTTCCAGTTGGAGATCCAATCATTGAAGAACACAATGGATGGTATTAAAAGCAGATTGGATACGGTGGAGGAGATGATAAATGATATAGAAACTAGAGAAGAGGAATACAAAGAAGCTGAGGCACTGAGAGAAAAAAGGATCTCTAACAATGAAAGAATATTGAGAGAACTGTGTGACCAATCCAAAAGGAACAATATTCGCATTATAGGGGTACCAGAAGAAGAAGAGAGAGAAAAAGGGATAGAAAGTGTCTTTGAGGAGGTAATTACTGAAAACTTCCCCAATCTGGGGAAGGAGATAGTCTCTCAGGCCATGGAGGCACGCAGATCTCCCAAAACAAGGGACCCAAGGAAGACAACAGTAAGACATATAATAATTAAAATGGCAAAGATCAAGGATAAGGACAGGCTATTAAAAGCAGCCAGAGAGAGAAATAAGATCACATACAAAGGAAAAACCCATCAGGCTATCATCAGACTTCTCAGCAGAAACCTTCCAGGCCACAAGGGAGTGGCATGATGTATTTAATGCAATGAAGCAGAAGGGCCTTGAACTAAGATTACTTTATCTGGCAAGATTATCATTTAAATTTGAAGGAGGGATTAAACAATTCCCAGACAAGCAAAAGCTGAGAGAATTTGCCTCCCACAAACCATCTCTACACTGTATTTTGGAGGGACTGCTATAGATGGAAGTGTTCCTATGGTTTAATAGCTGTCACCATAGGTAATAAAACCACAGTAAAGAAAATAGAACAGCTAATTACTAAGAAAATGCAAAATTAAATTAACTATGCCCAAAGTCAAACAAGGGATAGACAAACAGTACAGAATATGATACCTAATATATAAAGAATGGAGGAGGAAGAAAAAGGAGGAGAAAAGAAAAAGAACCTTTAGATTGTGTTTGTAATAGCATATTAAGTGAGTTGTTAGACTTTTAGATAGGAGTGAAGTTAACCTTGAACCTTTGATAACCACGAATCTGAAGCCTGCAATGCCAATAAGTACATACCTATCCATAATCACCCTAAATGTAAATGGACTGACTGCACCAGTCAAAAGACATAGAGTCACTGAATAGATAAAAAAAAAAAGACGCATCTATATGCGGCCTTCAAGAGACTCACTTTAAACCCAAAGACATACACAGACTAAAAGTGAAGGGATGGAAAAAGATATTTCATGCAAACAACAAGGAGAAAAAAGCAGGTGTTGCAATACTTGTATCAGACAAAATAGACTTCAAAACAAAGAAAGTAGCAAGAGATAAAGAAGGACATTACATAATGATAAAGGGGTCAGTCCAACAGGAAGATATAACCATTATAAATATATATGCACCCAATTCAGAAGCGTCAGCATATGTGAAACAAATACTAACAGAACTGAAGGAGGAAACAGAAAGCAATGCATTCATTTTAGGAGACTTCAACACACCACTCACTCCAAAGCATAGATCAACCAGATAGAGAATAAGTAAAGACACAGAGGCACTGAACAACACACTAGAACAGATGGACCTAACAGACATCTACAGAACTCTGCACCCAAAAGCAGCAGGATACACATTCTTCTCAAGGGCACATGGAACATTTTCCAGAATAGACCACATACAAGGCCACAAAAGGAACCTCAGTAAATTCAAAAATATTGAAATCCTACCAACCAACTTCTCAGATCACAAAGGTATAAAACTAGAAATAAATTTTAGAAAGAAATCAAAAAGGCTCACAAATACATGGAGACTTAACAACATTCTCCTAATGAATCAATGGGTTAACGACCAAATCAAAACAGAAATCAAAGAATATATGGAGACAAATGACAACAACAACACAAAGCCACAACTTCTGTGGGACGCAGCAAAGGCAGTTCTAAGAGGAAAGTATATTGCAATCAGGCCTATTTAAAGAAGGAAGAACATTCACAAATGAATACTCTAAAGACACAATTACTGAAATTGGTAAAAGAAGAACAAAGTAGGCCCAAAGTCACCAGAAGAGGGACATAATAAAGATCAGAGAATAAATAAATAAAATTGAGAAGAATAAAACAATAGAAAAAATTCAATGAAACCAAGAGCTGGTTCTTTCAAAAAATAAACAAAATAGATGAACCCCTAGCCAGACTTATTAAGAGAAAAAGAGAATCTACACACATAAACAGAATCAGAAATGAGAAAGGAAAAATAACGACAGAACCCACAGAAATACAAAGAACTATAAGAGAATATTATGAGACTCTATATGCTAACAAGCTGCAAAACATAGAAGAAATGGACAACCTCTTAGAAAAATACAAGCTTCCAAGACTGACCAAGCAAGAAACAGAAAAACTAAACAGACCAATCACCAGCAACGAAATTGAATCAGTAATCAAAAAACTACCCAAGAACAAAAGCCCTGGACCTGATGGATTCACATCTGAATTCTACCAGACATATAGAGAAGAAATAACACCCATTCTCCTTAAAGTTTTCCAAAAAATAGAAGAGGAGGGAATACTTCCAAACTCTTTCTATGAAGCCAGCATCACTCTAATACCAAAACCGGGCAAAGACCTCACTAAAAAAGAAAATGACAGACCAATATCCCTGATGAACGTAGATGCAAAAATACTCAACAAAATATTAGCAAACCGAATTCAAAAATACATCAAGAGGATCATA
>JAQQAC010017683.1:7028035-7046361 GCA_029783875.1 Phataginus tricuspis | reverse complement strand
TGATGGATTCACCTCTGAATTCTACCAGACATATAGAGAAGAAATAATACCCACTCTCCTTAAAGTTTTTCAAAAAATAGAAGAGGAGGGAATGCTTCCAAACTCATTCTATGAAGCCAGCATCACTCTAAAACCAAAACCTGGCAAAGACCTCACCCAAAAAGAAAATTACAGACCAATATCCCTGATGAACATAGATGCAAAAATGCTCAACAAAATATTAGCAAACCGAATTCAAAAATACATCAAGAGGATCATACACCATGATCAAGTGGGATTCATCCCAGGGATGCAAGGATGGTACAACATTCGAAAATCCATCAACATCATCCACCACATCAACGAAAAGAAGAACAAAAACCACATGATCATCTCCATAGATGCCGAAAAAGCATTTGACAAAATTCAGCATCCATTCATGATTAAAACTCTCAACAAAATGGGTATAGATGGCAAGTACCTCAACATCATAAAGGCCATATATGACAAACAGACAGCTAACATCATACTTAACAGCGAGAAGCTGAAAGCTTTTCATCTAAGGTCAGGAACAAGACTGGGATGCCCACTCTCTCCACTGTTATTCAACATAGTACTGGAGGTCCTAGCCACGGCCATCAGACAAAACAAAGACATACAAGGCATCCAGATTGGTAAAGAAGTCAAATTGTCATTATTTGCAGATGACATGATACTGTACATAAAAATCCCTAAAGACTCCACCCCAAACTACTAGAACTAATATCTAAATTCAGCAAAGTTGCAGGATACAAAATTAACACACAGAAATCTGTTGCTTTCCTATACACTAACGATGAACTAACAGAAAGAAAAATCAGAAAAACAATTCCATTCACAATTGCATCTAAAAGAATAAAATACCTAGGAATAAATCTAATGAAGGAAGTGAAAGACCTGTACTCTGAAAATTACAAGACACTCCTAGGAGAAATTAAAGAGGACACTAACAAATGGAAATGCATCCCATGCTCTTGGCTAGGAAGAATAAATATTGTCAAAATGGCTATACTACCTAAAGCAATCTACAGATTCAACACAATCCCTTTCAAACTATCAACAGCTTTCTTCAATGAACTGGAACAAATAATTCTAAAATTCATATGGAACCACAAAAGACCCCGAATAGCCAAACCAATCCAGAGAAGGAGGAGTAAAATAGGGGGAATTATGCTCCCTGACTTCAAGCTCTACTACAAAGCCACAGTAATCAAGACAATTTGGTATTGGCACAAAAACAGACCCCAGACCAGTGGAACAGAATAGAAAATCCAAACATTAACCCAACATATACAGTCAATTAATATTTGATAAAGGAGCCTTGCATATACAATCTTCAGCAGCTCGTGTTGGGAAACCTGGACAGCTACATGTAAGAGAATGAAACTGGACTACTGTCTAGCCCCATACACAAAGGTAAACTCAAGGTGGATCAAAGACCTGAATGTAAGTCATGAAACCGTAAAACTCTTAGAAAAAAACACAGGCAAAAATCTCTTGGACATAAACATGAGCGACTTCTTCATGAACGTTTCTACCCAGGCAAGGGAAACAAAAGCAAAAATGAACAAGTGGGACTATATCAAGGTGGAAAGCTTCTGTACAACAAAGGACACCATCAATAGAACAAAAAGAGATCCTACAGTATGGGAGAATATATTCATAAATGACGTATCTGATAAGGGGTTGACATCCAAAATATATAAAGAACTCACGCACCTTAACAAACAAAAAGCAAATAATCCAATTAAGAAATGGGCAGAGGACATGAATAGACACTTCTCTAAAGAAGAAATTCAGATGGCCAACAGGCACATGAAAAGATGCTCCACATAGCTAATCATCAGAGAAATGCAGATTAAAACCACAATGAGATATCACCTCACACCAGTGAGGATGGCCAACATCCAAAACACAAACAACAACAAATGTTGGCAAGGATGTGGAGAAAAGGGAACCCTCCTACACTCCTGGTGGGAATGCAAATTAGTTCAACCGTTGTGGAAAGCAGTATGGAGGTTCCTCAAAAAACTCAAAATAGAAATACCATTTGACCCAGGAATTCCACTCCTAGGAATTTACCCTAAGAATGCAGCAGCCCAGTTTGAAAAAGACATATGCACCCCTATGTTTATTGCAGCACTATTTACAATAGCCAAGAAATGGAAGTGTCCATCAGTAGATGAATGGATAAAGAAGAGGTGGTACATATACACAATGGAATATTATTCAGCCATAAGAAGAAAACAAATCCTATCATTTGCAATAACATGGATGGAGCTTGAGGGTATTATGCTCAGTGAAATAAGCAAAGCTGAAAAAGACAAGTATCAAATGATTTCACTCATATGTGGAGTATAAGAAGAAAGAAAAAAACTGAAGGAACAAAACAGCAGCAGACTCACAGAACCCAAGAACAGACTAATAGTTACCAAAGGGAAAGGAACTGGGGAAGATGGATGGGAAAGTAGGGATAAGGGGGAAAAAGGGGCATTATGATTAGCAGATGTAATGTTGGGGGGCACAGGGAGGGCTGTACAACTCAGAGAAGACAAGTAGTGATTCTATAGCATCTCACTATGCTGATGGACAGTGACTATAATGGGGTTGGTGGGGGGGACCTGATGAAGGGGATAGTTTAATAACCATAATATTGCACATGTAATTGTAGATTAATGATACCAAAATAAGTTATAAAAAAATAAAAATAAATAAAAATATGTAAATACAATTAGAGAGGATTTAGAAGACATTTAATATACCCCAGGGATGAGGATTTAATACTCCTAAAGTCAATTAAGTATAAATATATAACTTATTCAAATACTTTTTCAATCTACAGTGTAAACTTTTTTGAAGTGTTGACAGGCACATTTTTCTTAATGTATGCCTTGTTTATACATATGTTTTACTAAAGATTATTATTTTAGTATCTTCCCAACAGGGATGGGCTCTTGGCACTTAATAGCTGAAAATTAAGTGTGCATGCACACATTTATGTGTGTGTATACAGACACATATAGAATACGCAAATAACACTGACATTATTTTAAAGTGTTTTCAAAAGCATCATCTCACTTCATCTTCAACAACTCCAGAACAGTGGATTCCCAGGCTAAGTTGATATAATTGTATTTTATACTGTGGGCAAGACAGATAAATTCTAAAAGTTTTTACATTTTCCCCCAAGCTGAAACAGTTCAAGAGCTTCACAAGGACAAAAGAAACCACCCACAGTTTTTGGTAAATTTTTCTGTTTAAACTCAAAAAAGATTGCATATTAAGATAGATATAGTTGAATAGAGTTGACTAAAATAAAAATCTGATATATTATAGTTCAATAAAGAGTTGACTAAAATAAAAATCTGATGGGTGAATAGTTCACCCTTGAATCCTGCAAGAACAGTAGGTAAAACTGTGTTTTTCTTGAATAATAATCTATTAGAATTTACCAAAGGCATATGCATCTGCTCTATTGCCTCCTAATTTTTCTTGATTGTAGGGGTTAATACGATATTACAGGAATTATGATTACTAAACCAAGAAAGAATCCAGGTTGTTGCGACAAAGGCTGTTCTGCCTTCTCAATCTAACTGCAACCTAAGTAAGCAACTACAATTTGAAAACATGTACCATCTATTATAAGTTAAAATGTGCTATCAACATTTTAAATGTTTACTGTAAACAATAGGGAATGAAACCTTTTTAAAATCACTGCACCAACTCCAGGCTGATTCTTGCCCCATGTGCAGACCGAAGGCTGTTTAGCCAGTTTGAGAAAGCTGTCCATCAGTTGCTGTTTCTGTCCATTGGGATTCACCAAGTGGAAGGTCTTTGCCAGAGTTTTTAGTTCAGGAGCAGAAAGTAGTTCAAGCACGTCAGAGAGTTCCTGCAACTCAGAATCTGAAATGGTTAAAAAAAGTTGAATGCAATTTTAAAGTTTTACTTATGTCTAGCTTTATTTAAGAAAAACAAAGCTTAGTTAGAGGCAAGTATAATGAAGTGCTACTATAGAAATTTTAGTTTGCCAAAGCAATTATTAAGGAATATGAAAAATAGATATCTCATAAAAATTATAAAGTAATAACATTTCTCACTAAAAAGTAAAGGAAAATCTGAGTAAAGGCACATATGGATAGCCATTTTGGTTTGGACATCCTCCTTCAAAGCTTACAGCTATATTCACTCTCTAATTACAAAACCTTCAAGTGGATCTCTCCATAACATGCTGGAGTGCAAGCTGATCATCAGCCCAACTCTCCCCCCACAGGCCTCTAGCTGGGAACCCTGCCTTTTGTGGGCTCCCTCATTCAACATGTATGCACACGTTGTGCTCTCATGGGGCAGGGACACCAAGCTAGACCCTTGGGATTCAGCTGAATCAGACCTGGCTGGTATCTGCCTTCCCTGCCTCCACAGCTTGGACAGTGCCTTCTTCCTCCGTTCAGCAAATTCCAATTGGGAGTATACCGCACACCAAGTAACGTTCTATGGCCCTGGGCACATTGCAACAAACAAACCAAGTCCCTTCCCACCGGGGCTTAGCTCTTACTTAGCATAAGCAAACAAGTATATACGTCAGGAGGTGACAACTGCTATGAAGAAAAGCAGAACAGGCTAAGGCAAAAGGGACATGGCAGGGAGTCTGTTTGTATACATAGGCGCTCATGCAAATCTCTAATGAGCTGACACAGCAGAGCCAGACGGAATGGGCAGGTGAGCCGTGTGGCAGCAAGCCCAAGGCTCTGGAAGAGGAGTGCACTCAGCAGGCTGAAGAACACCGAGGATGGCTCTGTGGCCACAGCAGGGTGAGCAAGGGGCATGGCCAGAGCCAGATCCCACAGGGCTGTGCAGATCAAGAGAGGACTTGGTAGTGATTCTCATCTCACTACGCTGATGGACAGTGACTGTGGTGGGGTTGGTGGGGGGGACCTGGTGAAGGGGGGAGTTCAATCATCACGGTATTGCTCATGTAATTGTAGGTTAATGATACTAAAATAAAATAAATTATTAAAAAAAAAAAAAAAAAAGAGAGGACTTGGACCTGACGGCAACAGTGAGCCACTGGATTTCTGGTTTTGTTGCTGAAAAGCCATTTAAAGGTGGGTTGGTTCACCTGCAGCAGTTACCTGGCATGGCTGTTAAGCGTGGAGATCTACGGCATTTGCACCAGATCCTCCCCATCAGGTGGGGACATAAGCTCCCAGATGACCCTGACGGCACTGACACGTGGGAAGCACTGCTCCAGGCAGAATCCCGAGTCCCACTGCTTAATCATTCACATTCACGCTCCTCTACTGAGCCTTGATGCCTCTCCCCCTCTTTCCCTGTCCCCACCCCAGGCAAGCCCACCACAACATTCATATTTCTTACTGCTCTCCACTACAAACCACCATGCAGAAACCACTGGCTTTCGCTTGATTTGCTTATTTCAGTCTAACTTGTCAGCTGGTTGAACCCAGGACTCATCTCCTCCATCCTCCTCCTACCTACATTTCCAGTGCAACACTGTACTCAAGGCAGGTAGGCACTTACTAAACGCTACTCACCAGACACCCAAGTTATCTGATATGTACACAGGCTTCACTCAAATGATTTTTGAGGGAATCAACTTAAAACTCTAAGAGCTGTATGTATGAGCATGTGGGGGTAGGTGAAGTTTTTAATGGTAATATTAGCTTCAAACAAACCACTTCAATCTATCATAAAGATAAGGAACCCAAATAAGATGAGTTAAGTTCTTGCTGGAAGGGCATTGCTGGGGAAGGATGTGTTTCTTCTGTGGCAAACAGCCTCATTTCTATCCACAGGTGACTTTATGGTCCTAAACCTGAGACATTCAAAGAAAACAAGAGCAGACAATCTTTTCCTATCCTAGTGGTCTTAATCCAGGCTGAGAATAGCTTTAACATCACACAAATGTGTCCTAAGGTTAAAAACTCAATTTTAAAAATCACACTTACTATTTACCAGGCACCAACAAGGAGATAATACCATACTACCACCACCATCACTCAGAGACACTCAATTCATGTCATATTGTCATGTACCATACCTGTCTGCAGAAAGCCTGCTTGCTTCAATTCTCCAATCACAGGTGTTAAGTCAGGGGCAATCTCTTCATATTCCAATTTATTCATCTTAATCCAGCTGAATTTACGTTGAAAAAGCCTCACATATAATTTCTGACCACTGGCTGCAATAAAGTTACAAAAAACAGTGAAGAATACTATCTTTCTTCTCAAGAACAACATACAAGTATCATTTACTTTTTAAAACTGAGTTACATAAAAGGTACTCTATTAGAAATACACATATGCTTACTCATCTGATTTAAGGAAATCTTTTTCTTCATGTGGAAGATACCATTTATTTCAAATAGCAAGTCCCCATGGGGATGCCTCCCTGGCCAGGGCTCCTGTCGCCAAAGGCCAGGAAGAGTAACCAAGACAGAAAGCCCTGGGCCAGCACGGCCAATTCTGAGCTGTGTAAGTCTTTGAACTTTTCAGAGAATCCATTTTCTCTTCTGTTAAAAAAAAACGGGGACATGGGGAGGAAAAGGGTCATAAAACCACCTTCCCAAAGTTGGTGAAAACATTAAACAAGATGAGGTATCTGATGATTTGTGTATTAGCCATAAAAATATTCCAACGTTGGTAATGATCACTGGCCATGTTAAAACTTCTAAGAACCAGGTTCCCCATTTTCTAGCCACCAATGAACATTTCTACACCCTCAGAGAAGCCCTACCCAGAATTCTGGTTATTTGTTCTCTTTCAGTTTAATATGTATTATTCTATTTTTGGCTGAAAATAATTGGAAAAGATTTTCAAAATATGTCTAGTTTTGGTAGGGCAGCCATGTCTAACTCAGTGAACTCATGCAAGCTATTTAATTAACCTGGTTTCATTACTCCTATTACCCAGATTGTCTTTAATTTTCTGTAAACTCTTAATCTTCAAAATATATTTTCCTTTAAGGGGGCAAAATCAATTAGCAATAGTTATTTTCACAAACAGACATTGTAAATGATTCTCCATAGAGAGCAACACACAAGAATCTATAGAACTTGCACTTGGGAAACTACATACTGCTCAACTGTACAGAAGCACAGAGCCACTAAGTACTTAAAACAAATGGTTGCCTGAACAGAACCAGCACCCAACCAGAGATCTCTGACTCCTCTGGAGAGAAGAGTCAGTGTGGTGTCATTTACATCCATGTTCCAGTGAGGGCAGCAGAAGTAGAGATGGAAGCTGTGTGGATACTTTATGCAACTGTGCCCAGAGAAGTATCACTGACATGTCAAAAAGTAATGCAAGGAATACCGTAATTGCATTCTGTGAACTTAAAACCCTTCTCTTCAACATAAAGTAGTAACGTTCAGGATTTTTTGTTTTTGTTTTTTACTCTGAGCGGTCAGACCTGGCTCCGTTTTACTAGAGGTCAGTACGGCCCCCTGGTAAGCTTTTCCGACCCTACAAAGGCCTCGGTTCCATAGAGTCATCGCGGCCTTTTGGATTAGCACTGGGCCAAGGGTGGCTCTGGCTGCAAACCTGCGTGATCGGCTTAGAGCCGCCACTTGCTGACGAGGAATTGAGGCAGAGACGAATCATTTTAAAAGTACCAATTTAGCTTGAAAGTCTCCATTTCCTCCACACCCTGACTTTCAAAGGCAGAGTCCAGGAACATAAAATCCTGTTCTAGGAAAAAACAGACCTCAATCTACCTTGGTTTTGTTCCTTCCTGTATTCTACTTTCTTTTTGAGTAAATGGTGTGCAAAAACCACCGAACCACCTAACAGTAAGCCTGATTACATGCTGGAAATGCAAAGCACACTTTTCTAAGTCACGCTGTTACATTTTTTTGTCATCTGGAAAAGGTTTTACAACCACCAAATACACATGGAAAGGAAAACAGCTGCTTCCATTATAACCAAAGCACAGCTTGAAAGATGCTGCTGCAGGGGCAGACATCACCAGGCACAAAATCTCTTTTACAGGCCTGTCCTTCTCCAGGGGAAAACTGTAGGTGGCTGACTCTTATCAGAACTCCCAGGGGATTCACAAAACCACACTGATTCCTTGTGGTCGTGAGATCACCGCCCATCCCATCAGGGCCCAAATCATGACAGCAAATGGGAAACAAAAACTTGAAAGCAAATAGCCCTAAGATACCTGATAACTGATAAAACGTAGTTACAATTCCCTTCTCGTGTTCATCAAAGAGCATTCTGTCATCTTCGTTCTCAAACACGGCTCTCAGCACCACGAGGAAACTCCGAAGGTAATAGGGATGACTCGGTGGTGGTAGGATTTTACTAGGAACATCACAGCTTAACCTCTGCTCGAAAGGAATCCTGCAAGGGATTTCATTCTTTAAGTCACTGTCATCTTCCGGAGCAAGTTCTTGGGCGTTACTCCAGTTAGAAGCATCACGTGGAGGGCTAGGAGATTCTGCCTCCTGACTGGCCAACTGTGTTTCAGCTTCTGAATCAACAGTCATCTTCACTTCTTCACAACTACCTGCCTTATCATTTTCAACATCCTTACCATCTCTTCTGATACTCCCCTGCTTTGTAAGACTGTCCTCTGAATTAGACTTTAATTTATTCCCCAACGTTAAATCAGGTGAAAACAACTCCACAGCATTATCTGAGAAGGCAGGGGTGAGGGTTGATCTCCCACATTCCTGGGCAGACTTTCGGCTTTCAGCTTCCAATATTTGACTGCCTTCCACGGGATGTTCAGGAGCACTCTGTTCCTTAGGGGAATGGCCGGCAAATGCATTCTCCTTTTGAGAACTGTTCTCCAAAATCTGATCCTTGTCCTCAATGTCTGAAGAGTGATCAACCAGGTTCCTAACCCCCAGGGATGAGGAACTCTTTGGACTCTGACTGGCAAATTCCTCACTCTTATCTATTGATCTTCTTGTCTTTCTGTATCTTCTGGACAATTTAGATGACAGGCTTCCCAAAGGAATGACTTTCACAGTGTGGTGCTTCGGCTCATCTTCATTTCTGCACACCAGGTCACCATTTCTTTTAAAGTAGGGACTTGTCTGCTGTCTTAAGCCCGTTTTGGCTGAATCACCTTGACCCAGGGTTAAATTTGTCTTTGATGGTGAAAACTTCTCTGGGGTTACATCTTGTAAGGTTAAATCTACTGTGGACACATTTGAATTCCTTAAGCCAACGTGCCCAGTGCTATCATTGTTAGCACACATTTCATCCAGGTGCCGGTTTAAGTCATATCTTGGCACCATTTTACTACAAATGGGGCAGGCAAGTTTAGCAGGTGGTACATTGTTAAAAAACGAAATAATAGAGTTAGATTCATTTTTTTTAGTTTTGCTAATTGATAAACTTCTACGAGGTCTTTTTCTTGCAGGCGATTTCCTTTCTGACATGAGTATTAGGAAAACTGGGCGTTTGGAGCAATAAAGCACAGGATATCACTGGGAAAATAGCAATGGTTTACTTTTACTCCCCTGACTTGAAATAATAAAAGGTGGGATTCTATTTGACTTCATGCTATTCGTTTGGTCAATTTCTTCTTTCTACAAAATAAAATACATATAGATTACAAACATTTTTATGAAGTCAACAGAGGGGGGAAAATAAGCTCTGAAACATGAATGGCATTATCTCTTGCAATATGGAAAATCTCTGGATTTGGAACCGAAGACCAAGGCTCCACTCTTAGCGCTCTACACGCAATCCCACTGTGTCCCTGGGCCATGAAATGCCAGCGTTAGGATAATTTTTAAGACCTCTCTTTAATATCTAAAACTCCGCTTTCAAAAAGGGAAAATTTGACTACTACAGGCCCTTTTCTATAATGACTGCATCGGTAACTTTTCCCGGGAGATAATGCCTCACAGGCCGGAGGAGAAGAGCCCTAAGCCGCGGGCATCTGTGAACACGCTCCGGGCCCCACCTGCGGCGCGGGGTCGCGTCCGCGCACCTGGGGCTCAGCCCGGCCGCCCGCCTTCGCGCCCCCTCCCGCGGTCTCCCTCCCTCCGGCCGCCCGCCGCCCGCACCCCTCCCCGCGAGCCCCGTGAGCCCAGCGCGCCAGCCCGCAGCCCCCGCCTCCGCCCCGACTTCCCCGCGTCTCCCACCGGCTCCGCCAGGCATTCCCAGCCGATCCCCGCGTCTCGGCTGGCCATAGGCTCGGCAAGTGGAGGCTCGAGCGATCGATCTCAGGCTACCTTCCAAGCAGGGTTGTTGCGGCCGAGCCCTCCGGGAGGCGCAGGGCCCTCCTTCCCTTCACACCCAGAGAAGACGGGCCGCTTGTGAGCCCCTGAGGGAACCCTTCTCCCAGCCAGTGGGAAGGTTGCCTGCTGGGGTGCATTCAGGTTCAAAGTGCAGGCCTCCAGGAAGAGCAGGCCTGGACTCCAATTAACCAGCGCCTGCGAGACAGCAGAGATAGTTCAGCCACGTGTTCGGCTAGCCTAAGATGTGCCGCTGTTCCCCCGCTCCATGCAATAAGTGTAAATAACCTCAAGAGTAACGGAATACCAACATGCAGTCAAGTAATTAGGGAGTGATGGGTTAGGGATATTTATTGTTTTTAATATAGTTTGTGAGGTTATATAATTTAATTTACAATAATGGCTCTGTTTAACAACTGAAAAAATACTGAAAGTTTATCAGCTCTTGAACACACTGATTACCAAAGACCGGTGTCACAGAAGGCAAATGACAAAACATAATGACAAGGTTTTGAGGAAAGGAAAAGGAATAGCTTATTAATTTGTCAGCAAATGAGGGAGTGGCAGGCTCCTACCCTAAGGAACCCTGTCCTGAACCACACGCAGTTACGGATTTTAAAGGAGACATGATGGGAAAGAGGCTGTGCATGACCACAGACACATAAAGCAGCAACTTGCAAGGATCAGAGCAGACATTCCTTGCCAATTAAGAAAAACAATTGCTTTTTGTTTTTCTTACCAGTTCCTCCTCAGTACCCTGGGACAGGATGTCTTGAGTTCTACAAGATCAGCAGAAAATAGGGAGAACAAAAACTGCTACCTCTTAGTGGTTAAAAGATTTGAGGGACTACTTGAGTTCCTTTCCCAGTTAATGTTAGTGTTGAATTTTAAACCCAAGGATTTAATTCCACTGTCTTCTGTTACAATACTAGCTGGTTCCAGTATCCCCAGCAATGACCCAGAATGTAAGCTTTCTGAGCTCAGGGACTCCGTGCTTGTGTCCTTTACCTCCGCTTAACAGCTGGTGCCAGCACTGTGTAAGTACTTCATAAATGTGTGTCACATGAATGCATAAAAAAATGAAACATATTGAAAAGGGATAATAGGGACTTCATCAACAAATATCTATTGAGTACCTATCCTATGACAGGTGATGTTCTTGATGCTGAAGACAAGGCAGTGAATAGAATGAGGAATGGGGGAAATCCCTGCCTTCAAGGAGAATATATTCTAGTGGAGGAAGATAGAAAATAAATAAAGTATGTAGAGAATTACAAAATAAGTGTTCTAGATGAATTATACATAACAATAACAAAGAAGATGAGTGTAAATGTAACTTGCTGCAAGAGTTTCTTTTTTTCATTTTTTTTAATGAAGGTATTATTGATATACACTCTTATGAAGGTTTCACATGAAAAAACAATGTGGTTATTACATTTACGCATATAATCAAGTCCCCACCCATACCCAATGCAGTCACTGTCCATGAGTGTAGTAAGATGCCACAGATTCACTGTTTGCCTTCTCTGTGCTACACTGTTTTCCCCGTGATCCCACACACCATGTGTACTAAACATAATACCCCTCAATCCCCTTCTCCCACCCTCCACACCCACCCTCCCACACCCCTCCCCTTTGGTAACCACTAGTTCCTTCTTGGAGTCTCTGAGTCTGCTGCTATTTTGTTCCTTCGGTTTTGCTTCGTTGTTATACTCCACAAATGAGGGAAATCATTTGGCACTTGTCTTTCTCCGCCTGGCTTATCAGCATAATAGCCTCCAGCTCCATCCATGTTGTTGCAAATGGTAGGATTTGTTTCCTTCTTATGGATGAATAGTATTCCATTGTGTATATGTACCAAATCTTCTTTATCCATTCATCTACTGATGGACACTTAGGTTGCTTCCATATCTTGGCTAATGTAAAAAGTGCCACAATAAACATATGGGTGCACATGTCATTTTGAATCTGAAAAGTTGTATTCTTTGGGTAAAATCCAAGGAGTGGGATTCCAGGGTCAAATGGTATTTCTATTTTTAGTTTTTTGAGGAACCTCCATATTGCTTTCCACAATAGTTGAACTAGCTTACATTCCCACTAGCAGTGTAGAAGGGTTCCCTTTTCTCCGCATCCTCACCAGCATTTGTTGTTCTTAGTCTTTTTGATGCTGGTCATTCTTACTGGTGTGATGTGATATCTCATTGTGGTTTTATTTTGCATTTCCTGATGATTAGTGATGTGGAGCATCTTTTCATGTATCTGTTGGCCATTTGAATTTCTTCTTTGGAGAACTGTCTCTTCATATCCCATGCCCGCTTTTTAATTGGGTTATTTCCTTTTTGGGTGCTGAGGCATGTAACTTCTTTATATATTTTGGATGTTAACCCCTTGTCAGATATGTCATTTACAAATATATTCTCCCATACTGTAGGATGCCTTTTTGTTCTGTTGATGGTGTCCTTTACTATACAGAAACTTTTTAGTTTGATAAAGTCCCATGAGTTCATATTTGCTTTTGTTTCCCTTGCTCAAGGAAATGTGTTCAGGAAGAAGTTGCTCATGCTTATATTCAGGAGATTTTTGCCTATCTTGTCTTTTAAGAGTTTTATGGTTTCATGACTTACATTCAGTCCTTGATCCATTTTGAGTTTACTTTTGTGTATGGGGTTAAACAATAATCCAGTTTCATTCTCTTGCATGTAGCTGTCCAGTTTTGCCAACACCAGCTGTTGAAGAGGCTGTCAATTCCCCGTTGTATGTCCATGGCTCCTTTATCATATATTAATTGACCATATATGGTTTGGTTTATCAGGGCTCTCTAGTCTGTTCCATTGGTCTATGGTTCTATTCTAGTGCCAAATTGTCTTGATTACCATAGCTTTGTAGTAGTGCTTGAAGTTGGGGAGCATAATCCCCCCCAGCTGTATTCTTCCTCCTCAGGATTGCTTTGGCTATTCGGGGATTTTTGTGGTTCCATATGAATTTTAGAATGATTTTCTCTAGTTTGTTGAAGAATGCTGTTGGTATTTTGATAGGAATTGCATTTGCAATTGAATCTATAGATTGTTTTAGGCAGTATGGCCATTTTGACAATATTAATTCTTCCTATCCATGAGCATGGGATGTGTTTCCATTTATTCTTCTTTAATTTCTCTCATGAATGTCTTGTAGTTTTCAGAGTATAGGTCTTTCACTTCCCTGGTTAGGTTTATTCCTAGGTATTTTATTCTTTTTGATGCAACTGTGAATGGAATTGTTTTCTTGATTTCTCTCTCTGCTAGATCATTGTTAGTGTATAGGAATGCCACAGATTTCTGCGTATTATTTTTGTATCCCGCAGCTTTGCTAAATTCATATATTAGATCTAGTAGTTTTGGAGTGGATTCTTTAGGGCTTTTTATGTGCAATATCATGTCATCTACAAACAGGGACAGTTTGACTTCTTCCTTGCCAATCTGGATGCCTTTTATTTCTTTGTGTTGTCTGATTGCCATGGCTATGCCCTCCGGTACTATGTTGAAAAGAAGTGGGCAGAGTGGGCATCCTTGCCTTGTTCCCAATCTTAAAGGAAAAGCTTTCAGCTTGTCACTGTTAAGTATAGTGTTGGTTGTGGGTTTGTCATATATGGCCTTTATTATGTTTAGGTACTTGCCCTCTATACCCATTTTATTGAGAGTGTTTATCATGAATAAATGTTGAATTTTGTCAAACGCTTTTTCAGCATCTATGGAGATGATGATGTGGTTTTTGTCCTTCTTTTTGTTGATGTGATGGATTATGTTGATGGATTTTCGAATGTTGTACCATCCTTGCGTCCCTGGAATAAATCCTATTTGATCATGATGGATGATCTTTTTGATGTATTTTTGAATTTGGTTTGCTAATATTTTGTTGAGTATTTTTGCATCTATGTTCATCAGGGATATTGGTCTGTAATTTTCTTTTTTTGTGGTGTCTTTGCCTTGTTTTGGTATTAGAGTGATGCTGCCCTCATAGAATGAGTTTGGAAGTATTCCCCCTTCGTCTACTCTTTAGAAAACTTTAAGGAGGTTGGGTATTAGGTCTTCACTAAATGTTTGATAAAATTCAGTGGTGAAGCCATCTGGTCCAAGCATTTTGTTCTTAGCTAGGTTTCTGATTACCAGTTCAATTTCATGCTGCAAGAGTTTTTTTATATAAAGTGCTAAAATACTAATTTTAGACTATTTTAAGTATGTATATTTCAATTCCTAAGCAACTAAAAATTCATGCGAAGACATAGAGCTAATATATTAATATATTCAAGTGGACTATGAACATATTTGATTAATTTTATTTGACTAAAAAAATAGGGAAGAGGAACAGAGGAATAAAATTAGAAGAGACAGATTGGATTAAAGATGGCAGCATGAGAGGTGAGACACAGGCTCCCTCCTAAAACCGCATATAATATGAAAATATAATTAATACAACTACTCCTGAAAGAGCAACAGGAAAGAGGACTGCACCAGACTGCATACACCTGGAGAAAAGAGTATACCTCACAGAACAGGGTAATGTACCAAAGCTGTGGCCTGGCAGGACTCAAGCCCTTCCCCCACCCCAGCTCACCAGAGGGAGGAAGAGAAACAGAGCAGGGAGGGAGTGGAGGCCTAGGACTGCTGAATACCTAATCTGGAGATCTGCTCTGGGAGCACAAACCTTCATTTCATGGTGCTTGCATGATACTCTCATGATTATGGGGTTGGAAAGCTAAGACAGGCAGAATTCCTGGAGACACTGAGATTCCAGCCACTTGTGGAAAGCAGGGATCCATATCCGGCTGCTCTGGGACAAAAGAAAGGCAGGCAGTCTGAGAGACTTCCTAACAAGGAAGCCCTTAGCAAGAGGGCTGCTAAAGGGGCAAGGATTGCACAGAGCTTACTGCTCAGGAGAAAGGACAGGTAGACAAAATGATCTGGATGCATTCTGCCCAGCAGGTTGGGAGCTCTGCCATATAGACTCTCAAATTTAAGGAGGAAAAAGAATTCTTCCTCCTTAGATGGTCTTCAGGTGCTCCAGCTCCGTGGCTGCCTACACATCTCCAAGGACCCCCTCAATGATACGCAGCCTACTGTGCCTTTCTCCCGGCCAGCCCCACCTGGCTCGCAAACCGGCAAAACCTACCCTGTCATTAGGGCAGCCAGAGGGAAGATCTGTCTACAGCAACTACAAACGCAAAGCATAGAGGCTTATATGTGTGTGCTTGGCCCACTGGTTCAGGCAGGGGAGACAGGTATAGCAGCCAGGAAGCAGGAAACAGCTCTTTCCTCGCCCCAGACACCAATACCACTCCCCTGCCACCACCAACATTGCTTCAGGGGCGGAGCAGCTCCAGGAACTAGAGCTTCTGGGCACTAGAGGGCACTATATACAAATATGAAACGCCAAAGGAACCTGGTTCAGAGTAAAATTATTAATACAACTCCTGAGAATGATTTAAATGACATTGACCTCATGACTCTTGCTGAAAGGGAGTTCAAAATAAAAATCATTAACATGTTCATGGAGGTGCAGAAAGATATTCAAGAACTCGGGAATGAATTCAGGTTGGAGATCAAATTGTTGAAGAGCAGAGTGGAGGGTATTAAAAGCAGACTGGATGTGGTGTAGGAGACGATAAATGAAATAGAAACTAGAGAAGAGGAATACAAAGAAGCTGAGACACAGAGAGAAAAAAGGATCCCTAAGAATGAAGGAATATTGAGAGAACAGTGTGACCAAACCAAATGGAACAATATTCACATTATAGGGGTACCAGAAGAAAAAGAGAGAGAAAAAGGGATAGAAAGTGTCTTTAAGGAGGTAATTGCTGAAAACTTCCCCAATCTGGGGAAGGAGATACTCTCTCAGGCCATGGAGATGCACAGATCTCCCAACATAAGGTACCCAAGGAAGACAACAGCAAGACATATAGTAATTAAAATGGCAAAGATCAAGGATAAGGACAGACTATTAAAAGCAGCCAGAGAGAGAAATAAGATCACATACAAAGGAAAGCACATCAGGCTATCATCAGACTTCTCAACAGAAACCTTACAGGCCAGCAGGGAGTGGCATGATGTATTTAACGCAATGAAGCAGAAGGGCCTTGAACCACGAATACATTATCTGGCAAGATTATCATTTAAATTTGAAGGAGGGATTAAACAATTTCCAGATAAGCAAAAGCCGAGAACATTTAGTGCCCAGAAACCATCTCTACAGTGTATTTTGGGGGGACTGCTATAGATGGAAGTGTCCCTCAGGTTTAATAGCTGTCACCAGAGGTAATAAAACCACAGTAAAGAAAGTAGAACAGATAATTACTAAGGAAATGCAAAATTAAATGAACTATCCCCAAACTCAATCAAGGGATAGACAAAGAGTACAGAATATGATACCTAATATATAAAGAATGGAGGAGGAAGAAAAAAAAAGAACCTTTAGATTGTGTTTGTAATAGTATATTAAGTGAGTTAAGTTAGACTCTTAGATAGTGAGGAAGTTAAACTTGAACCTTTGGCAACCACGAATCAAAAACCTGTAATGCCAATAAGTACATACCTATCAAAAAATCACCCTAAATGTAAATGGTCTGAATGCACCCATCAAAAGACATGGAGTCACTGAATGGATAAAAAAACAAGACCCATCTATATGCTGCCTACAAGAGACTCACTTCAAACGCAAAGACATACACAGACTAAAACTGAAGGGATGGAAAAAGACATTTCATGCAACTAATAGGGAGAAAAAAGCAGGAGTTGCACTACTTGTATCAGACAAAATAGTCTTCAAAACAAAGAAAGTCACAAGAGACAAAGAAGGACATTACATAATGATAAAAGGGTCAACCCAACAAAAAGATATAACCATTATAAATACCTATGTAGGCAACACAGGAGCACCTACATATGTGAAACAAATACTAATAGAATTAAAAGGAGAAATAGAATGCAATGCATTCATTCTAGGAGGCTTCAACACTCCACTCACTCTGAAGGACAGATCAACCAGACAGAAAATAAGTAAGGAGACAGAGGCACTGAACAACACAATAGAACAGATGGACCTAGCAGACATCTCCAGAACTCTACACTCAAAAGCAGCAGAATACACATTCTTTTCAAGTGCACATGGAACATTTTCAAGAATAGATCATGTGCTAGGCCACAAAAAAAGCCTCGGTAAATTCAAAAAGATTGAAATTCTACCAAGCAGTTTCTCAGACCACAAAGATAGGAAACTAGAAATAAATTACACAAAGAAAATGAAAAAGCCCACAAACACATGGAGGCTCCACAACATGCTCCTAAATAACCAATGGATCAATGACCAAATAAAAACAGAGATCAAACAATATATGGAGACACATGACAATAATCAACAATGCAAAATCTGTGGGACGCAGTGAAGGCCATGTCAAGAGGAAAGTATATTGCAATACAGGCCTACCTCAGGAAAAAAGAACAATCCCATAGGAGCAGTCTAAACTCACGATTAACGAAAATAGAAAAAGAAGAACAAATGAGGCCCAAAGTCAGTAGAAGGAGGAACATAATAAAGATTAGAGCAGAAATAAATTAAATCGAGAAGAATAAAACAATAGAAAGAATCAATGAAATCAAGAGCTGGTTCTTTGAGAAAATGAACAAAATACATAAAGCCCTAGACAGATTTATCAGGAAAAAAAGAGAGTCTACTCACATAAACAGAATCAGAAATGAGAATAGAAACATCACTACTGCTCCAATAGAAATACAAAGAATTATTAGAGAATACTGTGAAAAATTATATGCTAACAAACTGGATAACCTAGAAGAAATGGAAAACTTTCTAGAAAAATACAACCTTCCAAGGCTGACCCAGAAAGAAACAGAAAATCTGAACAGACCAATTACCAGCAACGAATTTGAACTGGTAATCAAAAACCTACCTAAGAACAAAACGCCTGGACCAGATGGCTTCACGGCTGAATTTTATCAAACATTTAGTGAAGACCTAATACCCATCCTCCTTAATGTTTTCCAAAGAGTAGACGAGGGAATACTTCCAAACTCATTCTATGAGGCCAGTATCACTCTGATACCAAAAC
>JAQQAC010017683.1:6979056-7023035 GCA_029783875.1 Phataginus tricuspis | reverse complement strand
CATCTCACTACGCTGATGGACAGTGACTGTAATGGGGTTGGTGGGGGGGACCTGATGAAGGGTGTAGTTTAATAACCATAATATTGAACATGTAATTGTAGACTAATGATCCCGAAATAAATTATATATAAAAAAAAGACGTGGTACATATATACAATGGAATACTATTCAGTCGTAAGAAAGAAACAAATCCTACCATTTGCAGCAATATGGATGGAGCTGGAGGCTATTATGCTCAGTGAAATAAGCCAGGCAGAGAAAGACATGCATCAAATGATTTCCCTCATTTGTGGAGTATAACAACGAAGCAAAACTGAAGGAACAAAATAGCAGCAGACTCAAGGTCTCCAAGAAGGAGCTAGTGTTTCCCAAAGGCGAGGGGTGTGGGAGGGTGGGTGTGGAGGGTGAGAGAAGGAGATTGAGGGGTATTATGTTTAGGACACATGGTGTGGGGAGTCCCCAGGAAAACAGTGTAGCACCGAGAAGGCAAATAGCGAATCTGTGGCATCTTACTACACTGATGGACAGTGACTGAATTGGGGTATGGGTGGGGACTTGATAATATGGTAAATGTAGTAACTACATTGTTTTTTCATGTGAAACCCTCATAAGAGTGTATATCAATAATACCTTAATAAAGAAAAGAAATAAAAATTAGAAGAGACAAAAAGATAATAGCAAAATAGTTAAACCAAATATAACCAAGAAAATGATTACAGCAAATGTGCATGGACTAAATGCTCCAATTAATACATACTTAACTATTTAGAGGTCAAGAGCCACAAGGCCTTCAACTTCCTCTCAAATTTCAGGAAAATAAAACAACCATAAAGTAAACTGGAGCTAAAGTTATTGGAATTTTTCTGTAACTTCATGAAAATAAAAAGTAGTTAAAAACAAGAACATCTAACAAAATGTTCAATCTCTTCAGTAGAGAAACATAATTTAAAACCACACATTGTGTTTTACCCAGTAGAAAGATGAAAAAACTTCTCAAATCCCACCAATACCAAATGCTGACAAATATAATTAGGTGCAAATGTATACAACTACCATTGACCCTTGAACAACATGTTTGAACTGCACATGTCCACTTAAGCGTGGATACTTTTCAATAAATGTATTGGAGAATTTCTTGGGAGATTTGTGACAATTTGAAAAAAACATTTTTTGTCTAGCTTACTTTAAGAATGCAGTATATGATACAAAGTATGTGTTAACTCTTTATGCAATCAGTAAGGCTCCTGGTCAACAGCAGGCTATTGGCTTTTGAGGAATCATCATATGCAGATTTTTGATTGCACAGAGGGTCAGTGCCCAAAGCCCCTGCTTTGTTCAAGAGTTAGCTGTACTTAGAAAAATTCAACATTAGCTTTTGAACTTTCTACCCAGCAATTCTACTCTAAGGTACATTAGAGGCTACAGCATAGACCAGCACTGTGGGAACAGGATATTCAAAACAACTTTATTTATAACTGTAAACAAATGTCTTTAAGAGAATGAATAATAAAATTATGGTGTATGGATGAACTTGAGGGAAATCAAGTGAAAAAGCCATAGGTGAGGACATATAGTGTCCTATTTTCATAAAATTCAAGTACTAAAATTAAATTATACATTGACTAGGAGTACATGTTTACTTGGCAAAACATATCCAAATGTGAAGAATGATAAACACACAATTCAGAATCATGGTTCCCTCATTATGTAGATACTGAAGCTATTGATAGAGAAGAGCACATACTATATTTTATTTTTAGATAAAGGGTAGTTTCATTTATACTATGCTTCTAATTTTTACAGAAAAGGATGTAAATATTCCACCAGAATGCATACTTCATTAAATCTAAGAATTACTGTTTTGTTCACTTATATCTCTGGAGCCTGCAATAGGGCCTGGCAGAAATAAGGATATAAAATGAATATCATCTTTAGAATGTGTTAAATATTACATTAAAAATGTGAAATGAGCTGATACAACTCACCTAGATGGGGGAAAAAGTCAAGATAAGTAATTTCAACTACGCACATATCAAACTGCCCTCAGACAAACAAAATGAATCGTCACTCCACAATGAAACATCCTGACCCTGACAATCATGAATAAAATAATGAAGGACAGAGAACTAACCTGACAGTTGAGTAGGGACTGGCAAACTGCCTTAATTTTAAAATACAGGAACTCCTGAAGCCATAAAAAACTCAAATATGACATTTCACTAAGGCTAGTGAGAGCTGGGGGTTACTCCTAACTGTGTAGAAGACAAAGGCGCATAAGTGAAGAGAACTCTCTCCTGAATAAAACTTGAACCAAGTCACAAGGTGGTAGTGACAGGACCTCCATCTAGCCGGGCTCTATCCTGAGGTGGCCAGCTTCTGTATTAGCAGGAATGCAGAGTGCAAACCTCAGCAGGCTCTTCTCGCCCACTTTGACCGTCCCTGTAGATGACAAGAAGCTTCCCCTATTAGCGCAGCTCAAGCTTCGTTCTCACTTTCTGCCCATCTGGAATAGCAAGGTTGAAAGCATTTCATCAAAGCCTAATATGACATGCTTTCAGAAGGCAGTTTTCCCTAGACGGGGAAGTTGAAACAATGAGCACCTGGTGGTCATGGAAGATTCTCCACAGCCTGGCGTTCACCTTCCATCACGTCTAGATCACACCCGACCTCCATGCATCTGACCTTGGACAAGCCTATGCAAAGCCTTCGCTCAGGTGACATGATATCATTTCCCAAGGAAAAGATGTAAGGCACATGCACAACAACCTCACCATTTGTGAAAGGGTGGGCAGTGGGAGAAGAAAATCAAGACCCCAGAGAGTGAGGACCTCTGCTGTATAAACAGCTGACTGTGGCAGGGGTAGCTGGCTCCTGAACCCTTCTCAGCCTGCAGGCCAGTTCCCACTGACTGAGCCACGTGCCCAAGCTCACCTTCAGAACTGGCTCTAGTGAGAGCATAGTGTGGGAAGGGCCTGGAGCTGGGTCCTGCCCACACCCACAGACAGGAAGGCGGGGCTCTCCAAAGACAGTTTGGAATTTGTCTTTTCAAAATGTGGAATTCTAAAGTATCTGCCATGCATACAAAGACAACTTCTCAAAAATTTTATTATAAACAAAACAACGACAGAACATAAGCTTACACATTAATATCTAATTATATTTAAATATATTACAGCTTTAATTTATGAACAGAAATATCCTGTCTTTTCTTCTTTTTCTTTTCTGTTTTCTTTGCATCATTGATTTGCATCTTTACTTGATCTTGTAATTTAGAAAAGAATGCTTGAGATGACTTTAAGGCTTTGTCTTTACCTTCATCCTGCAATTAAAAATAACAAATGCTCACGCTACAAAATGTGCTTTTAAGTAAAAAAGCCAAATGATTACAATAATGTATAGAAGTACATATATGCAAAAGAATGAGGAGAAGTTATGAAAAATGAAACCGGTTAGCAGAGAGGTATACACATTCGGTACCACCGCAACATTCTTGTCACTTAAGGGGGAAGGGAGTGGAAGAAAAACGGCCGCCCGGCCCGCCCAGGTTACGGGGAGGACTCTGCAGTAAGACTGAGAGTTTAAGGCTGTTGTTCCAGCCAATATCCAGGGGCTTCTGCACTCAGCCACCTGAGCTGGCGGGCATCAGTGGCTCACTCCGCGAGTGAGCCAAGTCACAGCCTTGCATCTACTACTCCCCGCAAAGGCACCCTTTGGTAGTTTTCTCCCCCACATCCTTACCTTTAATAACAAAGCTCTGCCTGTTTTGGTCAGCTTTTTCAATTTCTCTGAAGCTACGGCTTTTGTGTATTTCCCTGCTTGATCTGGGTTGTTCTTTTCAAGCAGCTTTCTCCGCTTTTCCTTCTCCTTTATTTTCATACGCTTCTGAAATTTCTTTTTCCTCCGTTCTCGTTTCTTGTCTGTAACTGTTTTTTCAGCAGCTGTTTTTATGTCTCCAGCTTTATTTTTTTCCTGTTGAAAAATAGCCACCAGCAGAGTAGTTAATCCAACCCAACAGCAACTCAGCAAACTGGAAGAGAAGCAATCTCACGAGGCCAGAAGAATGTCCGTCTACAGCCAAGGATGTACATCTGTTTGAGGACACAGAGCAACCCCCACTTGCATTCTAAAGAGCTTTGGTAGCAGCTCTTAGGATCTAGAATGAGTTTTTTGGCAGAACAGACTCTTACAGTGGCAGTTCAGTTCCCAAACTACTTCACAAAGGCAGCCTCAGAGCTAGTCAAGCTGGCACCCCTGGAGAAGCAAGCACCTTCCAGCACTTAGGACTTCAGCACGGGATTCAGGAACATGCCTGAGGAGCCCCACGCTAAGCTATTGATGACAGCCACTGGGCTGGTGGCAGGGGTCCCAGAGATGGAAGGGAAACTTCTATTCAGGGAGGATTAATTTCCTCTTTTCTCTCAGCTGCCAGCCTATCCTGCCAGGACCACCCCCTGTACAGGCAGCAGAGGTTCTGAAGAAGTGGGTGTAGCAAAGCAGGTGAGGAGGGACAAAGAGGGCCATGCTGCTGGGCCCGCCGGGAAGATGTGGCCCTGGCAGAAACCATTGTTACTGTGTAAGGCACGAGCTTCCATGCTCATGAGGCAGAGACTGCCTGCATTTGGTATGTCCAACTTCTTCGAGTCCAAATGCTCTATTCTAGATCCCAATTCCACTAGTGATGAGCATTCAATGGAACAAAATAAGGGAAAATGCTGAATTAAAGGACTGCTAGTATATAAGCAATTTGTTTTAAGCCTAACATCACTACTAGTATTCAATTAGGATTATAAAAAGATACTGTTATTGGATATTTATAAATAGCTTTTATAATAATTCTCATTCTTGTACCTCATAATAATACCTGATTAGAGAAGACTGGTATTTGAATATTACATACCATTATTAGTTTGATTATACTTAGAACTGCTGATACATTAGAATGAAAACTACAAACTCAAGGAAAACAACATAAAATAAACGGAGATCTGGCTAAAAACAACTAATGTGTAAATTAGCTATTTAACGTTTCAACACTGGATTCTTACCTTGACTTCCTCTGGGGCCAGGAGAGCTGCGTCACTGACACTCACTGGGGCTACTTCCTCCAGGGTTATGGCTGGCAGATTTGATACAACCTTAATCTCTGGAACAGGCTAAAAAAGGAAACAGCAAATTTAATAGGAAGTCAGAATAAGTCCTAACAAAATATCTGTACTGTAAACCTATTAAAGCTTAATATATAGAATACTTTATGGAGATTATTTAAACTGTGAGATGTGTTGACAGCAAAAGTCTTAAGCTAACTGAATGTTGGTGGGGTTGGTGGGCAGCAAGAGGAATCTTTTGATAACTGAGAGTCTTCTCTGTCTCAACACTCTACCAACAGCACTTATTTCTAGAGTTTTCCATGACATTCCTGCCACATTCAAACACCAGTTCCCTCCTCTGTTACTAAACTACTTCCATCTGCCATGTATGTGGACATTCTCAAACAATCCTACCTAATGTTTAATAGAATCTATTGATTTCTGTGAATATTATCTTGCCTTAAATTACGGAAAAAAGGCTAGCTATAAAACATATATGGAAGACTAAAACAGCATCAAAATAAATCAAACCTATTAATTATAAAAGAAAAGAAGGCAGTGCTAAGTTAAGAGCCATTAGCCATTTGTTTTTTTGAAAGAAATGCCTAAGAAATTCAAAATTAAAATAGGTTTCACACCGATCATGGTAATAAAAGGACAATGGTGATTATTTAACACTTACACTTATGTTCTGTATATCTAATTCTCACACATCTCTGTGGGGGGCACCAGGGGGCAGGGACTCTGTCAGCCACAGAGGAGTAAAAGATAAAGTGTGGTCTGAAAGAGCAGGTGTCCTGGAGAGAACTTGGGACTGAGACCATGAGAAAGGGGTCCTACTGCAAAGCACACCACCACCTTCTTCACACATTCATTTTCCTTATCACAGTCCTGTCCAGATTCCAGTTAACTAGGCAGGTATGTGCCCTAGAAAACTTCTTAAAGAACAAAAACAAGCCAAACACAACAGGATCCTGGATTCTAAATAAGATAAAAATGTCAGGCTGAAAAAGAACATTTCTTTCTCTGGACCACTGTTCAATTATTTATTAGAAACACTGTGTTCCATTCTACAGTTCAAAGAGAAATGGGGAGAAAATGGAGATAGTCCCCCAAAGAACAAAAACTGATGCTTGGTTAACAGGATCTAGAGATGGCTCATGAAAAACCAACCTATGAAACAGTTAAAACCAAGGGGAACCAACACCAGAATTTCTACACTTTTGAAAAGGAAAAAAGTAAGAAAGGCTTTTAAGCTGGAGCTGAGACACGAATTCATTCACTCCTCAGCCAATTCCCGTGATTCTAGGCAATGCCCGTGCACTTCGCCATGTCAGGCTCCGTGGATGCTGGTGTGATGAACACAGCAGTGAAAGAACACAAGACACATTTGTGCTGGCTTGAAAATGAGTAGAGAATAATTAATAATCAACTAATGACTGCAGCTGTGCTACAGTGCTATGAAGGAAAGAAGTAGAGACGAGTGCGGGACAAGGAAGGCAGGGGCATTTAGCCTGCAACCCAGAGACAAAAGATGCCAGCCATGGAGAGAAGGACACACAGCCTAATGGGCCTCGGGGGAGAGGCCGCATGAAGGCGCAAGGAAGGAGGCACTTCACCTGCTGAAGGCACTGACTGGACAAGACCGGTGTGGCTGGGGGATAGTCAGTTATGGAGACCACAGCACAGGAAGGAGCCAGATCACATGGAGCCTTGTAAAGCATGCAAAAGGATCATGCTCTTCACAACAGGGAGACTTTTTCACAGGAAGACCCGTGGGCTAAGAGGGGTTGAGAAATTCCTCTCTTCTCATCTATTTTACAGAGCCCAGGCTAGTACTTTGGGAATCTAAAGATGGTTCCTGCCACCAAAAACTTACTGTCATATAAATTGCACCCTAACTAAACAAAAGAGCAGGTGATAAAAGCTGACTGTGTATTTGAGATGTTAAAATACACAGGAGAAATCACATAACCATCAAAGAACCAGAAAGAATCTTAGAGATTACCTCATCCATACAGAAGAAATGTCAAGTGATTTGTCTAAATCACAAAGGTAGATAGGGGCAGAATCAGACTCAGGTTTCGGACTTGTAAATGAGTCCCTGATTCATGATATCCTTTCCAGACATGAGACACACAAAGGAGCAATAGGTAAGTACCAAAGTATGCTACAGCGTACATGTTTTATAGGTTTACAGAAGGTGGTAAGTAGGAGAAGCAGACCTGAAGAACAGCCAGGCACAGAACCAAGTCTGGGAGGGGGTCAAACAGGCAGAGAGGGAGAGCAATGAAGTTTAAGCCTGGCTCAGGGAGCCACATGCAGCGAAGAGAAGACAGGCTCAGAGTTAGACCTGGCCCTCCCACCTCCTAAGCTTTGGTTTCCTCATCTGCCGAGTGGGAAGTGTAGTGTCTGCCTCAGTGTTTTGTGGATTAAGGGTTAATGAACAGGAGCACAAGATGGAGGCACAGGCTGATTCCAGCTTTAGTCTTCATGAAACGAACCAGCAACTATCCTCAGACAAGACACCACTGTGAATATCCCAGAACCTGGGGTTGTGGGGAGGGAGGTTGAAGGACCCCGTGGACCACAGAGACTGAGAAGGGCTGCACTAGGAGAGGCTATGACTCTGACATATTTTTTCTCCCCAATGCAAGCCCAGCAACCCACTGGCCTACAGTTTCTCCCACGGGAAAAGAGGGTTCAAGGAAGGTGGACTTCCAGTTGCCCAGTGCTGCAGGATGCTTCTGGGTGGGCCCAATCACATCTGTCTCCTGGGGCTCACTGAGGGCATCTACAGGGCCTGACCACTGGGGAGCAGCCTGGGATGGACAAGTGGGGCAGGGCTTCCAGCGACCAGGGCCCTGAGCTCGCACAGTGTCCCTCCTTGCAGTAGCACCCAAGTAGAGAGCCCAGCCTGGGGCTCTGCCCATCTTCTGAGCCAGGCCAGTGGCCTTGTCTGGCTCGAAGAGCTCTGTACACCCCCATGTTCACTGCAGTATTTTTTATAACAGCAAGACATGGAAACAACCTAAGTCTCCCGTGATGGATGGACAAAGAAGATGTGAAACACACACACACACACAATAGGGTATAATTCAGACAGAAGAAAGGAAATTCTGCCATTTGCAATGCAACAACATGGATGGACCCTGAGTGCATTATGCTAAGTGAAATAGTCAGACAAAGACAAACATTGTATGAGCTTAGATGTGGAATCTAAAAGAACTGAAATGACAGAAACAGAGAAGGGGTGGGGGAATTGGGTGAAGGTGGTCAAAAGGCACAAACTTCCAGTTATAAGATAAACAGGTTCTGAGGATGTCAGTTACTAATGGGGACTATAGTTACTATTACTGCTTTATGTATTTGAAAGTTGCTAAGAGAGTAGATCTTAAAAGCTCGTATCACAAGAAAATAACTATGAGAGGTGATGGATGTTAACTAAACTTACGGTAATCATTTTGCAATAACATATATACATATAGGTTATCTCCCACTTGTTTAAAATTCATGTTACTACACTTTGCTTTTATGAAAGACCTAATTAGTAACTATTTTTGCTAATGGAAAGAAATCAGAAAAGAATTTTCACTTTCACACACACACACACACAAAAAAAAGGCGAAAAGTGAAAACAGCACTAGCCTGTTTTGCAGTGAGCCTGTGTAGAGGCAGCGTGCACCCGAAGCAGTGTAGCCCTACTATGCTCCTCCACTGGCACTGCGCTCAGCTCCAGACCACCAGAGCTGTGTCTGTGAGCATCTGTGCTTTATCTCAATTTATTTTGTGCATCGGTTAGCAAGATGTGTCCTCAGGTAACAGAAAAGTCTAAGAGAAGTTATTTTTTGTGTCTCATAATGCTCAAATATTTTTCCATATAAATTAGTGATAGCTCCTTTTTTGCTTCACACCATTTCAGCTTATGAAATGTATTAAGAATGTTCTACTTTCTGATACTTGGGGAAACCTGTATCAAATCACTATGTTGTACATCTTAAATTTATACAATGTTTTATGTCAGTTATATCTCAATAAAATGAGAGAAAAAAGTTAATGCACACAAAGGACCTACTACGGCACACAGCAGATACTCAGTAAATGTCAGGTATAGACATCACACATCTCCAGACCAATCACAGAAGAAAACACAATCAAACACTAAACAAGGAGAAAGGGTAAGAAATAAAGACCCTGCGGCTAAGCCTAAGGTCTGGCATGGGCCAAATGAAGATCAGGCTGGACCAGCAGGGGAAGCCAGAACTGTCACCGGATCAGACACGAGCCTTCCTCATGGGAGGCTTTGCCTGCAATTTACAGGGAATTCCTGCAGGTTGGTATCCTAAAATAAAATAAAGAGCTAGTTTCACAAAAGCTCAGAGGAATTAAGGTCATGTCTGCTCTTATCTACACACCAAAATATTAACATACTTACCGGTTTAGGGATGAAGTGAAAATTTGAAAGGGCATCCAACTTTAAGAAGAGTGAATCCATCATCTTCTGAATTTCTACATGCTCTGGATTTTCTTCCTCTGCTGTTTTTTGCTTAGGAAATAATTTCAACATCAGACTAAGCAGCTTATTAATATACATCACAGGACAAACACTAAATGCCAGTGAGGGTAATAATTTCTCATCACCAAGGCTTTAGCTCCAAAGAAACATTCCAAGGTACAATTAAAATGATCAATACCAATAGTGCCAGCACTGACCACAGAGATGTGATGTGATTGCTGTCAGAAAAGCGATTCCCATTAGGATGGCTATTAAAAAAATGTGTGTGGGGGGAATGATGTTGGCAAGGATGGGGGAACTGGAACCCTTGGGCATTGTTGGTGACAGAGCTCCTCAAAAACCTAAACAGAGAATTACCATGGGACCCAGCAATTCCACTCTTAGGTATATGCAGAAAAAAATTTAAAGCAGGTATTCAAACAAATACATGTACACATATGGTTAGAGCAATGTTCACAATAGCCAAAAGGTAGAAACAGTCCAAATGCTAATCCAGGTATGGCTGAATTGTGGTATACACACACTATGGAATATTAAGCCATAGAAAAGAAATGAAGTACTGACACATACCACAATCTTGAAAACTTTACACTAAGTGAAAGAAGTCGCACATGTAAAGTCACATTACATGATTCCATTTATGTGAAATGTCCAGACTAAGTAAATCCACAGAGATTGAATACAGATTGGTAGTAGTCAGTCCCTTTGGTGAGGGAGGAATAGGGAGCAAATCCTTAATGCACATGGGATTTTATTTTGGGATGATGAAAATGTTTTGGAATGGGATAGAGAAAGTGACTGCACCACACTTTGCATATACTACACGCTCCTGAATTATTTATACTATAAATTATTAATTTTATGTTACGTGAATCTCACCTCAATTTAAAAAAAAAAGAAAAGAAAACCAGTGTGTTAATGGAGACTTTGAAAAGAATAATCCAAATATCCATCTGAATTATAGGGACTTTTTTCCCTTTTATTTATATATAATTTGTTAAAAGATTTATTCTGTTTAAGTCACATCGAAAAAACAATTTTCATTCTCCTGAGGAGAAAAGGCAAACTTTATACTTTCCTTTTCCCTCTGCCCAAAATGCTTATTCTAAAAAGCTTAGACTGTTTCTCTTTGCTTTTTCATTAAGACACATAATATAAAACAAAACAAACCAGAATTGGGAAGCAACTGGTTCTTGGCCTCCATGGCCCTGATGCCGGACATGCATTCAGATCTGTTTCCAGTGTTTGTCATCAGAGTCCACCTTCCAACCACATCCAAGCACTGCTAATGCTTCCTTAACTCCCATTTTTTTATCCTAAACATGCTGTTTTGTCTCATCCCAGGTAACAGTATTTATGAAATCATACACACACAACTAAGAGTAGAGGTTCATTTATGCACTGTTTACGACTGTGTTGCTCATTACCTCGAGTACAGATATCAAACTTCAAGAGATACTGACCATCATCCCCAGGCTAATTCTTAATGGAATGGGTCTAGAATTAGCTTAAATTAAGTCCATACTCAAAAACTTGTGAACTGGTTAAACCTGTAAACTGGTTGTTGACTTCTGAGATATAAATAAAACTACCATTTCCAGAGCTGGCACAAGTTGTGTCATTATAGATTTAATTTTTAACTCTCATGATTACTGAATATTTTGTATTTACTAAAATTCCTCAAGTACGCAGGTGATGTTCAACAGCCATCAGCTGAGGCTGTACCTATGCTCCTTCAACTACCACCTTGGGTTAAAAAGCAGCGAGAAGAATTTTAACTCAAACCTTTCCAGTTCTTCAGTTTCACAGTGGCACCAAGGACACCGTTTGCTCTTGCT
Organism: Phataginus tricuspis; assembly: GCA_029783875.1. Classification (NCBI taxonomy): domain Eukaryota; kingdom Metazoa; phylum Chordata; class Mammalia; order Pholidota; family Manidae; genus Phataginus; species Phataginus tricuspis. Next base: position 7,011,594 of record JAQQAC010017683.1, on the reverse strand, counting down.
GCCTTAGGGGCATTAAGTAACAAAATCTGGTAGGACTCTTCAGTGGCTTCTGAAGAATACAAATACCTTCTTATCCCCAAGCACACTGACCACATTCAATGTGAAGGAATAATTCAATTACTGTATTGGGAATATAACATTTTGGAAATATGACATTGTTCTGTTTAACCAGAGATATTTTTTTAAGAATCTAAGTAAAAAGAAACAAAAACCTAAAAATCTGAATGAATTCACAGATTATCTTATGTAATAGTAACTGCTGAAGTATGAATGAGAAATGGTTATATTGTAGCACTAGTATATTAAATGCTGGAAAGTTAGTTAACCATGTGTGAAACTACCAGGTAACCAATGACTAATAGCAAAAACAACTCACACAGCCCCTCACACTCAGAGGGATTACAACCCTCTATTCCCAGCACCCTCCGTCTCACCATACGAGGGGACTCCAGAATTCCAGATTTCTGTTTCACGAATTTCAGCCATCACTGAACTAGCAGAGCTGGTTCTTTACTTCTCTTAACAACCCTCTTTTCTTTGCCATACTGGCTTCCTTACCTGGTTGAGTTTGATGTATTCCTGTTCATAAATTTCAGCAAGGCTCAATTTGCTCTTCTCATGGTCTAATGTTATGCGCTTTTTGTACTCATATGCATCCTCTTTAGGTTTTTCTTTACGTACTACATCGTCCCAAGCCTGAAATGTGAAGGGACATGGAACATAAATTAACAAAATCTGTAATTTCTTTCTAGGCCCACTTAAGAATCTTCCTCTGGATTATCATTCCAGAGTAAGCAAATTGGAGCAAGAAAGAAGTAATTTTCAACTTCTGCAATGACTATTCAAGCCACAAAGTATTATAAAAAGCAAAAAGGGTATTACTCAAGTATTCTTTTTTGTTTTAAATGTGTCTTTCTTTACCAACTTTAATTCCACATTTCCTCATTACGGTTTATAAGTCAAGACAAGTTTGTCTTGTTTCATTTTAAATTTGAAGATATTCTGCATATAGTACCCACCTTTCAAACTTTTCCTATTTTAAGTAAACATGTTATAAAGCCATCTCTTACTGTACATGTCATATACTCAAGTTCTAGTCTAAGTTTACAAACAAGATCAATTCTTAAACAAGAACTCTTTGCTAGGTTTTTAACATTTGGGAAAAAAAGACCCTTCACTTGTCACACTAGATAAGATACTGTGCCTAGACCAAGAGTCCCAGGTGTGACCACATCAAGTTAGACGCCAGTCTGCACACCTGCCACCCTCCACCAGCTTCATAGTGCACCACCGCTAGATCAGCAAGGCGTTCGGGGGGGATGGCAATGGCTCTGGCTAAACCTTTCTCCTCAGGCACAAGGCCACTCTTTCAGGGGCATTAGCGAAGGGCAGCGCCTCACACAACAAAACCTAAGGATACCTTCAGTACAGACTTAGAGCTTTTAGAGGATGAATGGATACATACAAAATTTCCATGAAAACAGTGTTATTCCTACTCCTAAAATATTCTATTATTTCTAACATTTTCAATGAATTTTAAATTTCATTCTTACTGACCTTATCTCTTATTCTCTGCTTAATGATATCTTCTAGTTGAAGTGTAGTTTCCTCTGTGATCACAGGTGCTAAAGGAAATAAAACATGTACTCATTACGTAGATATAAACTAGACCAGTGGTTTCAAGAGGGGACTGGACCAGCAGCTTCAACACACAGGAAATGTGAATTCTTGGGCCCCACCCGACACCTCCTCGAACATAAAGTGGGGGAAAGGGACTTTCAGTGTTTTAACTAGTCCTTGTGATACTTCCTCCAGTTTGAGAACCATAAAACTAGAATATATATGGTAGTAAGTACTAATACTTTTAACCTATGCACCTGTTTTCCATTCTCTCTAGCACTGAATAAAATGGACATTCATTTTGACTTAATGGGTATGAGAATTTGATGAGGACCAGGGTTTCTGGCTCAAATTCACAATTTAATCAGTGGGCGATGGCAGAGGACATAAAAGGATCACTAGCAGAAATCTGACTACAGACTATACATAGGCTATCACTAGAATATTAGTAATTCTTGGGTGGATTAATGGTACTGTAACTATATAGAAGAATGTCCTAGTTCTCAGAAGATCCGTGTAAAAGTACTTAGGAGCAAAGTGCCATGGTATTAGCAATTTTCAAATGGTTTGGGGGAAAAAAGTGCACACATATAATCACATCCATATACAGGGGAGAAAGCAAATACAGCAAAATATTTACAACTGATGAATCCAGTTGAATGGCATATATATGTTCACTGTACTATTTTTTCAACTCTTCTGCATATTTGCAAGTTTTTAAAGTAACAAATTGGGGGAAAAGAAATATTACTCCAAATCTTTCTATGAAATAGAATAATAGAAACAGCAGGGAAGCAATGTGTTGCAGGAGGCAATGGGTACACGCACCCAGGCGGACTGCATGGTCAAAGTGCAGGGTCTCCTCTAGAAGGCTGTTCTCTGGTCGCCTTTGTGCTGTCACTTCTCCTTGAAGTTGCCAGGGCTTTTTTTCCAACAACTCTTTTTCTAAAGATGCAATTTTTTCATTCATCTAAGGAAGAGACAAAAACTTACTTATTACACATTTATAAAACAAAATTAGAATTATAGTTGAGTAAAAACAGTATTTTTAAAAAGCAAGGAAAGAAATGTATCATTCCTCAGTACAGTCCTGTTTTGTTTTATACTTTTTTATTATGCCAACAGTGACTTCCTATTTCTGTCACCTGAGGTGGGCTGAGGAGCTGTAGGTAACCTCTTCTTCCCACTGATTTGAAGTGCCATGTTTATATTAAATTCCCCTAGAAGCATTTAGGTATATTTCTGGGCTCTCTTGTAGTCAAATGATCTATCTAGCCACAAACCACTATCAATTTTTATTATTAGAGCATTCCAAGATTAAGTAATTTTTTTGATTAGGATATTAGTTTCTGATGGAGCCTCTTTCAACTCCACCCTCACAATCCAAATGCTAACTTCTAAAAGACAACATCTGTAAAGGCCTTAAGTACATAAAATGCCAGGTTTTTCAGCTACCTTATTGAATGCTCTTTATTCTTTCTAATGACATTCCAGTTCACCTGCTGGGTATTTCCACTATCCTCTGCATATATTAATGCTTTCATTTCAGTTTTTTCTTACCTCTTATCTTTTTATTTTCTAGTTGTACTGGCTAACGTTCTTCAAGAATGATAAATAATATTGGTAATAGTGATAGTAGACATTTTGTCTTATTCTTGATTTTAAAGGGATGTTTCTAGTATTTCACCATTAAGCATGATGGCTTCCTTTGGCTAAATACGTATTTCACTAGGAGTGAAAAAAAATTAGGAATGGTTATCAAATCTTATCAAATATCTTTTTGCCATATATGGAAGTGACCATATGGGATTTCTCCTTAACCTATTACAACCAAGAATTAAATTAATAGATATATTAATCCTGAATCAAGAGAATGAGGCCCACTTGGTTGTGGCAGCATTATTCTTTCATTGTGCCATCTTGAATTTTTGCATCACTATTCATAAATGAGACTGTGCATGTGTGTTTTAAAGTTACCTTTGCAGGTCTGGGTATTCTTCACAAGAAACAAGTTTGGAAGCTTTACTTTATTCTTCTACGTGGGAATTGATTAAACTGCATTAAATTATCTATTTCTTAAAGGTTTGACATAATTCCTAATAAAATTAAATCTGCTTTTCGTTCTTTTTTAGGGGTCATGCATTGAGGTAGGGACACTAACTCAATGACAAATGTCTTCTTTTTTTTGACACTGCTTTTTTTTTTCTTTAGATTTTTCTCTTCTGGGGATAATCTGACAATCATGGATTTAACTTAGATTTTCTTTAATAATTCTTTTGATATCTTCAGCACCTTTGGTTATTTGCCTATTATTATTTCTAACTGTGTGATGTAATTTTAAGGAGGCAAATGATTGGAGCCAGTATTTTCAATGACATTTCATTTGTCTGAAATCATGTCCCAAGGAAATAATTTTTATCAACTTTGGAAGATGTGCTTGAGATGGTATTAATTAAAATGCAGGTTATGTGGCATTCACAAAAGCCATCTGCAGAGCACGTCAGAGACAGGCAGTATCCTTAAGAGCAGCTGAAACAAGGACACGAAGAGGTTTACAGGACGACTCATTAGGAAAGACATGCTATAGGTACAAAGACACTAAGGACAAAGAAAACAGTTTTTTACACAGATTGAAAGCCATAAGATGGTAAATATGACACTGATTTTTGCAAATTAGCTGCTTTCCATCTAAGCATTTCTATACAGTATGCTTGTAGAGTAGCAGCAAGATTTTTGTTTTTTTTTTAAAGGATAAATAAGCTTTCCACCAAGAAAACAGGGTAAATTAGTTAGCAGTCACTGAGTCAATGTTAAGCAATAAAAAAATTCCTTAAATTCTTAATTATTACCTTTTCCTGTCTTTTCTCAAAAGAGGATTTAACTTCATCAGAATCTTTCTCTACGTTCAAGGTATTTGTAATTTCCGTTTCCTCATCAACTGGCAAAGCAAAGGTCACTCTTTTCAAGGGTTCTTTATGTTGTTTACTGTCTTCACTTTCTTCAAGGTCATTATCTTCATCTCTGTTAATACCAAAAGACTTAAGAAAAGGAAATACTCAACTTTTCATTAGGAAAACAAAAAGAAGAAACTTTCCTAGTAAATAAAGTTCTTTTGTACACCTAATGCAACTAAATATTCTAAAGTCATTTAGTTGTTAAAGAACAACTAAAGGGTTTATTTAGATGAAACAGAACAAAGTCTCCAATATAGAAAATATTCATCAACCTATAATACAAATTTATCTCACAAAAACAGTAGGGCATTTTTATTGGCACAAAAAACACATCAAAGGTCCTTGTGACAAAGGTTGATCTCTACTGCCACTGATGCTTACCTTCATGAGATAATCTCTAATGTCTCTTAAAATTCAGATTTTCTTCTGCTATCTTGACACTATCTGCTCTTAGAGAATCTACTATTTGACAGTAGAGAATCTAACTTCTCACTTAGACAAACATGATTCAAAATACTCACGTTTCAGAAATGCTCTCTTCTTCTTCAGCAATCTCTTCCTCGTCTTCATTTGAAACCAGTTCATTACCGCGAACACTTGCTAAGTCTTCATCACTTTCAACTGGATCAAAGAAATCTTTGTATTTCAGATTTCTGGAACTTTTACCTGACTAAAACAAAAGAACTTTTAAAACTTCTAATTAAGGATAGAAAAACACATTAAACAATGCATATAGGGCAATGCATATTATATACGGGAAACTGGCAACTAATAACACTACCATAAAACTGTAAGAATTATCAGACCATAATAAACTGAATATAGATTCATCTATAACTGATTAAGATGTAACATTTCTATTTCTAAATCCTCTACAATTATTTCCCAAATATCCATGCCTAAAGAAAGTATACAATGCCTTTCTTTCACCACTTTTGGTGCATGGTGAAAATATGTTTGAAAGGGAAAATTCTGAATATTTCTAACATGTATGATTACGGTTCTTAAGCTACAAGTGTTTTATGATAGGGAAATGATGGGTTTGGTTTAATTTTTAAAACTAATCTATATATTTATGTCCTGGTGAATTTTGAGATATTTTAAACCTCTTCCGGAGAAACAGAACAAAATCTAATTTGAGGAAGTATAAAGTACTCTTCATTTCCTCTCCCGAAACTTTACCTTAAGTTTTTGATTCTCATAGAGTCCCTCCTCATCTTCATCAGAATTAACATCTTCAAAAAAATCAATATCTTCTTCCTCATCATTTTTTTGTTCTTCCTTTTCTATGTTTTCTAAAAAGATCTCCATTTCAGATAGTTTGAAGAATTTATCATCTACTATGGACTTTTCTCTTGGTTTCCCAGGCACTTTGTTTTGCACCTTGCTCTGCTGTTCCAACTTGCTGATATCAAAGTCAAGATCAGAATCCTCATCATTGAAAACTGGGCTTCTCCTCAGATCAAATTTGTCTGAGTTTTTAGCTCTCTTATCCCCTTTGGGATCACTAACACTCAGGTGTGATACTTTCTCCTCTTCTAAATCTTGTTCTAGGTCCACTGGGCCACCAGCCTCCATCTCTGAGCCATCCTCTTCACACTCCTGCTCTTCATTCTCTGGGAGAAGACTGATGTCATTGTCTTTAATGGTTTCACTAACTGCATTCTGGAAGTACTGTAACACTGGTTCATTTTGCAGTTCTAGTTGTTGCCAAATCTGCTCATCATCAAATCCGTTTATCACTAATTTTTGTAAAGGACTTCCATGGACTCTACTGTTCTCCAATATTTTAGTAAAATCATAAAGAACTTTTGTTAAAGAAGTAAAGTTTGATGCCAATCCATTTTGAATCCTATTAAGGGAGCAGAAGGAGGAAATTAAATGAGATTTATAATCATAGGTAATAACTTCTCAACACTCTGAATTAAAAGCAACAAAAAAAAAGCCCAGCTCTTGTACAAAATCAAACTTTTGTTAGTAACAGTCTTACTAACAATGAAATGTTAATTTTAAATTAGATTCCAGTCCCAGGAATGTACACTTGCTGATGAGGCACATTAATAAAAAAACGTGTCAATTAAGTGCAGCTGACTCTTGAACAACAGGGGTTTGAACTGCAAAAGTCCACTTATAACATTGGCTTTCTCAATAAATATAGAACAGTACTGTAAATAGTTTCACTTCCTTATGATTTTCTTATTGTTTTCTTTTTTTTAAGCCTACTTTATTGTAAGAATACAGTATATATAATATATAACATACAAAATGTGTGTTAAACTGTTTATGTTATGGGTAAGGCTGCTGGTCAACAGTAGGCTGTTAATAAAGTTTCTGGGAGAATGAAAAGTTACAAGTGGATTTTCAATTGCACAGGATGTCAGCACCCAACTCCCATGTCGCTCAAGGGTCAAATCTACCTGTGAATCTGCTAAATGGATTTTACAGTTTTTAGGATTTTAGGGGTGAAAGACAGTCCTAATTCTCTAGAAACTGTTACATATTTGCTAGAGATAGCCAGTGAGTCTTAGCCTTGAATTGTCAACTCTGCTTATATTATATGTTACTCCAATCATTCAGGCAAACCAAAGGTCAACACTTGCTTTGGTAAGAGTGGTCAGAGAATACATCTCTGAGGAAGAGACTTCTGTATAAGGAGACAGTCTTACTAACATCTAAAAACATATATTCTAGGCAGAAGAAACAGCAGGTGGAAATGAGCTTGGTGAATTTGAGGAAGAAAAAGGTCAACATGTCTGGTAAAGTTAGAGATAGGTGGGAGCTGAATCATGCAGGACTCAGAGGTAAGAGTTTGTCATTTTAAGCATAAAGAGGAGCTATCAAGAAGTTTTAAGCAGAGGAGCAAAATGATGTAATTTACGCCTTGGAAAGATGGCCTACAGAGTCAAAGGAACAAAAGTAGGATGACTAGGAGCCATCCAGGCAAAGGATGAAAAACTGTACTGGGATTAGGGCAGTGGATACGGACAGAAGTAGTGGAACTTGGAATATAGTTTGGAGACAGAACTGACAGGATTTTCTAATGAATTTGATATAGAATTCAAAAACAGTAAGACATCAAGAAGTAACTTAGTTATATGTCTGAACCACTGGAAAGATAGAGGTGCCATTTACTGAGACAGGGAAGGCAGGTGATGGAGCATGGGGAAAGAATTTCAGGGAGGACAGAAGATAGGAGAGTAAACAGAGCCAACAGCCTATTTTGAAGGCATTAAATTTGAAATGCTGAGAAAATATGGCTGCAGTTGCTATGAGCCTGGATGGAGCTCAAGGGAGAGGTCGGGTCGGAAATATAAATCTGAGCACCATCATTTCAGTGACCGTATTTTAAGTTCTTCAACAAAATACAAAGAGTTTTTTGCTGGGAAGAGGGATGAAAAACAGTCTTAATTCTCCAGATACTCTGTCATGGGCGTAGCCAGATTAACAATTTCAAAGAGAAAGATAGGTATGTAAGCACTGAGTGCTCTGGGAGCATAAGAGAGAAAAGAGCAACAATGCTAGCGTGCGCGTCTGTGCTGAGGCGTAGCGAGTGGTAAGCCTCAACGGAGCCCACGGTGTTAACTGAGCTTAGTTTGATTTCAATAGCACACGACTGGGAGATCCACACCGTACAGCTTTTAACAATTAAAAAATTTTTGATAGGCGAGGGGAGAAAAAATTCTGAAATTTGGGGTAAAGAGATCCTAAGCTTCCTTTTACCTTCCCTACTCCAGAATTTGCCGGGGGCCTGCAGCCACTCCACGTGAGACCTGAGCCGCTCCGAGAGCTCAGGCTCTGGGCACTTACGTGAGGAAACACTCCGGCCGGCCAGTGGCTTTACCAACCTCCCTCAGACAATGCTTCAGGGTCCCCCGGCGGCCGACCCGCGAGGCCATAGCTTGAGGAAGCTCTGTACAGAGCACCGCATGCAAAGGAAATAGAATAACAGGAAACACGTCACAAAGTCGCGCATCGCGCGACCCGAATTCCGGAAGCGTAGGTTCCGCCCCGTACAGGTTCCGGAGCTCCCCGCAGCCAGAGCTTAAGGCAGCGCGAGAACTTTCCCTGGGCTGCGCAGCGGGAAAACGAAAATAGGCTTTGGTCAGCTCCAGCACCTTTAAACTTTATACAAGCTTTTTTTTCTATTCCTGAGGGGTCCACAGGGGGTGACGCGTCCTCCCTTTAAGTTTCTGCCTTAGATACACTACGTGGCTTCAATATAACGTATTGTAAAAGAGCTGGCGCTTCACCGGAGCCTACAACAAAGCAGCAACACTCGCTCCGCTCCCAGCCATCTACGCCCCGCCTCGTCGGCCTTTTGCCACGCCCCTGGCCTGGAGGCCCCGCCCCTTGGCCGAACCCCTCTCCCCCGCCCCTGATGCGCCTCAGGATTTAGCCGGTCGCTTGCCAAGATGGCGTCCTTGCTGAAAGCGGTGGCGGCTGCGGCGGCGGCGGCCTTGGCGGCGGCTGGGAGAGCCGTAGGTGACTACCCCGCGCCGTCCGGGCTCGCCGCGGGGCGGGGCGCGCGGGGCGGGAGGCTGGGGCTGGATGAGGCCGCGGGGGCCGGAGCCCTGGGATCGACTGCGCTCTGTCCCGGGAGGCGCGTCATCCGGGGCCCGGGAACGCCGCAGGCTCGGTGGGGACTTCTCACAGGCCGAGTCTCCCGTTCACCCTGGGAGAGGTGCAGTTAGTTGCCGTTGACCCTTCCTGAATATGTGGCTCCAGAAGATGAGGGAACCTGCCCAAAGGGACAGCAAGGCCGGGACAGAAGTAAATGAAGTAAATGGCAGAGGGACAGCGACTTTTATTTTTAATCGCGCACCGTAGAGACGTGAGAAACCAAGAAGGGCGAATCCTGTAAAAAAAACGTAAGCTGAACTCCGAGCGCTGCCAGTGTCCTGGTGGGAGCCCCTGAAGGGCAGTTGTGTAAAGAAAACGAAAGGAGTGTTAAAAAAAAGTCGTTTTCTTCTCTTCCTCCCTCAACAGAGGACAATTATTTCCCTTAATCTGATAGGAAAAAAGTACCAAACGGTGATGTCTCAGAGTTATTCCTGAATATTTGTGATGGAATCTACACCTTAGCACTTTCGGAAAGTGTTCAAAGGGATGAACAAGGTTAGGATTCTCCCCTAGAAAGTATATTCCACCCGTTGAAACGTAAAAGTTCTGGTCATCCTTTGAAGTCGATCGCAAACTGAACCAGTTCTTTACTGATTACTATAGTCTTTCTTACCAATCAAGGTTCTTCTGCATCTGTCATTGCAAGTCACCAGGGCTAAGTGAGCCACATTCAAAAAGAACTCCGTAATAGTTTTAGTTGTCTCAGAACTTCATCAGTTTAAAAAGGTAATATGTACACATGAAAAAATATAACAAAAGGCTAAGCACAGCATATTAAATGAATCTCTAATGGATAGTTCTCAAGTTTTGATAATAACATGTCCTCCTGGCCCCTCCTCTCTCTCCTTGGTAAAATGCAAGTCAGGATCTTAGCACACATACCATTGTGAGTAGCCCTTTGCAAAAAAAACAGACCATATGCTACAGATATGAAAAACTGAGAATCAAAAGAATGGTAGAAACTTTCAGAGGAATGAGAAAAATAAACATTAATGGTTTAACACTGTCAACTTTGCTACCAGGCAGACCTGGGCTTGAGGAAAATTGTGACCTTGAGGAAAATTACCTAATCATAGGCCTATTTTCCTTGTCTCTAGTGGGAAAATTTGTATTATCTGATCCATACAGTTATTGTTAGAATTAAAGTGCCCATTGACCTATTACTATTATTTTTTATTTTTATTTTATGGCCCTGAAGACTATTAGGCAGAGCTAGCCTGACACGTGATGCACTCCCCACTTCAGAATTTATTATTTCAGTTTGCTTAGGCAAGATTACATAGTAGTCTTGATGCATAACTCTAGCAGTGAAGCAGCGAAATAAACCCGTAGGTGTGTACTGGGAAGGCGAGGTCAAATCAGTAAGATGGTGCACCATGGGATGCTGTTCTCCACTGAAGATAAATCCCAGCAGTGTGGAGAATGCCTAGAGACTGTTTGGGGCATATCTGCGTTGGAGATAATAACCAGTTTATATGTTCTTGAAAGGTGGGATTGTTATGGTTTCCACTTCCATATGATATAAACAGTTCCCAAGTTAAAACAAGCAGTATGAGTGAGTTAGAGGATTACTGTAAATAACTACTTTTAACTGGGAAAAATTGTAAATCATTATTCTTGTATCAAAAAGCAAAAAGAGTACTATGCTTATAATACCTTTCAGCAGAATTATGCCACCAGGATGTCAATAGTCACGAAATACTGAAATACTATCAAAGATATTCTAAAATCAGAGCCCACACCATATATTTTTCCAGAGTGAAAAGAGATTAGTCTCCTTGTCAAAAAAATGGTAAGTTGTGGATTGATGAAATGATGCAGTGAATACAGAAACACCATGTGTGCCAAAACATTGACCAAATACAAGCAATCTGTAGCCACCACTTAAGATTTTCAGCATAAGTGCAGTACTGTGTATAGAGTAGGTGCACAGTTTTTTCCTTTAAGAGCATAAAATGCATTAGAATTGCTTACATTTAGAAGGAAGTTATTGATGTAACCTTTCTAAAAGTGCCAATAATGATAATCCTTGGAATTTATTATGTGCTTTATGCCAGGCACTTTTCTAAACCCTTTTATGTATTACTCATTTTAGTCTCATGACAGTCCTACAAGGTAGGTATTCTCTTCCTCCTTGAGAAAACAAAGGCACAAAGAGAATGAGTAACTAGCCCAAGTTACACAACTAATGGCAGGATCAAGATATGAACCAGGGCAGTCTAACACCAGAGCCCACACTCTTAGTGATACGGTCCTTCGTCCGTTTTTAATTGGGTTATTTGATTTTCTGGTGTTGAGGCACATGAGCTCTTCATATATTTTGGATGTTAACCCCTTATCAGGTAAGCCATTTACAAATATATTCTCCCATACTGTAGATTGCTTTTTCTGCTGAGGGTGTCCTTTGCTGTACAGAAGCTTTTTAGTTTGAAGTAGTCCCACTTGTTCATTTTTTATTTTGTTTCATTTATATGAGGAGATGTGTCCTGGACAAAATTGCTCATACTTATGTTCAAGAGATATTTGTCTATGTTTTCTTCAAAGAGTTTTATGGTTTCATGTCTTATATTCAGGTCTTCAATCCTTTTGAGTTCACTTTTGTGTATGGAGTTAGGCAGTAATCCAGTTTCACTCTTACATGTGGCTGTCCAGTCTTCCCAACATCAGTTACCGAAGAGGCTTTCTTTTCCCTATTGTATATTCATGGCTCCTTTATCATATGTTAATTGACCATATATGTGTAGGTTTATACATGGGCTCTCTATTCTGTACCACTAATCTATGGGTCTGTTCTTGTGCCAATATCATAATGTTGATTACTGTAGCTTTGTAGTATAGCTTGAAGTCAGGGAGCATAACATCCCCAGCTTTGTTCTTCTTTCTCAAGATTTCTTTGGCTATTCAGGGTCTTTTGTGGTTACATATGAATTGAAGAGGAATTTTTATATGTGTATTTTTAGAAATACTTTTATTCAATAGTTTGGGGGAAAAGTTAAGGGAAGGGAATAAGACTTTCAAAAAGTCACATATTTATTGCAAGAACTGAATACTAATAAAGATATATACTCTTTTCTAAGTTATACATACATCTTAACATAAAGGAAGAATAAAATGAAAATAGTGTATTCCAAAAGCCAGCTTTGATTTATCCTGCTATTTTAGATGCTTAAGCATTTAAATTTCCTTACTTTTCCTTTTATTGTGGTTAAATACACATAATTTATGTATATTTACCATTTTAACTATATGTAGGTTTACAGTTGAGTGGCATTCATATCACGCAACTATCACTATGATCCATCTCCAGAACTTCGTCATCATGCCAAACCAAACCTCTTTACCCATTCAGTAGTAACTCCTTTATTCCCTTTCCTTAGCCTCTGATAACCACTATTCTATTTTCTCTCTAAGAATTTGACGAGGTGCCTCACGTAGGTGGAATTATACAATATTTGTGATTGGCGTGTTTCACTAAGTATAGTTTCAAGGTTCATCCATGTACTGTGTGTTAGAATTTCATTCCTTTTTAAGGTTGAATAATATTACATTGTATGTGTGTACCACATTTTGTTTATCTTTTCATCTGTGGATGGACACTTGGGTTGCTTCCACCTTCTGTACATGATTGTGAGGAGAGATTTACTTTTATTATGGAGTCATGTAAGTGGGGTAACAGAAACTTGGTCTGTGTACTGACTGTGTTAAGTAAAAAATTATTCCTCCTGTAGTTTTAAACAGTTTAAAGATCCATGTATGATGCTGTAAAGTCCACTGATTGAATGCTAAAAATGTATGGCTTCTTATCAAACTAATTTGAAGCCACTTCTGGCAAATAGCTTTCTAAGTATTTATGTCTCCTCAAACCAGAAGTGCAAATATTCAGACTTAAAAACTTACTACATGGTCTAAAATTAGATTATGTGAAGTTTGTGTGACTTTGCAAATATATTAAAAAACCACTGAACCGTACACTTCAAACAAGTAAACTTTATAAGATATAAATTATATCTTAATAAAGGTATTAGGAAAATCTTATTACAAGTGATTATTCACAATTTTGTGACACTTTTGTTCAAATTTAACATGTAATTTTTAGGTGGTAAGAACCCTTACTGCATCTGAGTGTAGACCCTTGCAGCTAAACCTTTATTTCTTTGGAGACAATGTTTGGAAAGCCTGGTGTGAAATAAGTGCAATCTGAATGGAAGGAAATGCATGTTATTTTTAAACCAAGGCACTAAGTAGTATTTAGTGAGAACCAATATTGAAGGAAAGGCTGGAATTAGAATTAACATGCACATCAGATTTGGTAACATGTCTAGTTCTTGTACATCAGATTCCTGACATGTGAAAGTAATTTGTTTCTTAAATCTATAATCATCTTTACAATCCTATTGTTCTTTTCAATACTCCTGTTTTCAAGTACCTGATATATTTATACATTATAGTTTTTTATGCAAAATAACCCTTTTTGGAATAGTCATAAATTATACATTATGGACTTGAAAGTAGCAATTCAGCTGTAATATTCAGAGATGGGAGACAGAGAAACCTAAAACTAATGAGTTGTGAATTCCTACCATTTCCAGAGCAACATGAAGTAAAAGTATCTTCTAAAAGTTGATAGAAGTCAAAAGAAAAAGTATATATTTTTTAAAGTTAAGTTCACAGCAGACTTTTCCAGAACACATCTTTTATTAAGTGTCTGTAAGGATCTCTGTCATGTAACCCTTTTATTCCATGTTTTCTACCCCAAGATACTTGGTCAATAGGATCTTACATTTCACCCATAGACTTCTACTGCTATGATCATCCTTTATTTATTTTTTTTGCTATTATTAATGTACAATTACATGAGCAATATTATAGTTACTAGACTACCCCTATTATCAAGTCCCCACCACATACCCCATTGCAGTCACTGTACATCAGTGTAGTAAGATGCTATAGAATCACTACTTGTCTTCTCTGTGTATACTGCCTTCCCCATATCTCCCCTCACTAGATTATGTGTGCTAATCGTAATACCCCTTTTTTCCCCCTTATCCCTCCCTTCCCACCCATCCTCCCCAGTCCCTTTCCCTTTGGTAACTATTAGTCCATTCTTGGGTTCTGTGAGTCTGCTGCTGTTTTGTTCCTTCTGTTTTTTCTTTGTTCTTATACTCCACAGATGAGTGAAATCATTTGATACTTGTCGTTCTCCACCTGGCTTATTTCACTGAGCATAATACCCTCTAGCTCCATCCATGTTGTTGCAAATGGTAGGATTTGTTTTCTTCTTATGGCTGAATAATATTCCATTGTGTATGTGTACCACATCTTCTTTATCCATTCATCTACTGATGGACGCTTAGGTTGCTTCCATTTCTTGGCTATTGTAAATAGTGCTGCGATAAATATAGGGGTGCATCTGTCTTTGTCAAACTGCACTGCTGCATTCTTAGGGTAAATTCCTAGGAGTGGGATTCCTGGGTCAAATGGTATTTCTATTTTCAGTGTTTTGAGGAACCTCCATACTGCTTTCCACAATGGTTGAACTAATTTGCATTCCCACCAGCAGTGTAGGAGGGTTCCCTTTTCTCCACATCCTTGCCAACATTTGTTGTTGTTTGTCTTTTGGATGTTGGCCATCCTAACTGGTGTGAGGTGATATCTCATTGTAATTTTAATTTGCATTTCTCTAATGATTAGCAATGTGGAGCGTCTTTTCATCTGCCTGTTGGCCATCTGAATTTGTTCTTTGGAGAAGTGTCTGTTCAGCTCCTCTGCCCATTTTTTAATTGGCTTATTTGCTTTTTTGTTGAGGGTTGTGAACTCTTTATATAATTTAGATGTCAACCCCTTATCAGATATGTCATTTATGAATATATTCTCCCATACTGTAGGATGTCTTTTTGTTCTGTTGATGGTGTCCTTTGCTGTACAGAAGCTTTTTAGTTTGATATAGTCCCACTTGTTAATTTTTGCTTTTGTTTCCCTTGCCCAGGCAGATATGTTCATGAAGAAGTTGCTCATATTTATGTCCAAGAGGTTTTTGCCTATGTTGTCTTCTAAGAGTTTTATGGTTTCATGATTTACATTCAGGTCTTTGATCCATTTTGAGTTTACTTTTGTGTATGGGGTTAGACAATAATCCAGTTTCATTCTCTTACATATAGCTGTCCAGTTTTGCCAACACCAACTGCATCCTTTATTTTTTTATTAAGGTAATTCACATAACATAAAATTAACCCAATTAAAAATGTACAGCTTGGCAGCATTTGTTACATTTACCATGTTGTGCAACTATCACCTTTATTTAGTTCCAAGACATTTTCACCACCCCAAAAGGAAATCCAATACCAATTGAGGAGTCACTTCCCATTCCTTCCTCCCTCCAGGCCTCGGCAACCCTTTCCTGCTTTTGTCTCAATGGATTTACCTATTCTAGATATTTCATATAAATGGAGTCATGTGATATGTAACCTTTTATGTCTGTCTTCTGTCACTTGGCATAATGTTTTCAAGGTATATCCATGTTGTAGCATGTATTGTACTTCATATCCATTGTATGGAAAATATTCCATGGTAAATATATGAATAATATTCCATTGTTCATTATTGAGAATAGTGCTGCTATGAACATTCATGTACAATTTTTGTTTTGAATTCCTGTTTTCAATTATTTTGGGTACTCGAGAGTGGAATTTTTGGGTCATATGGTAATTCTATATGTAACTTTTTGAGGAGCTTCCAAATTGTTCCATGGCAGCTGCACCGTTGTGCATTCTTACCAGCAGAGTACAAGAGTTCCAGTTTCTCCACGTCCTTGCCAACACTTCCTGTGAGTGTGAAGTGGTATCTATTGTAGTTTTGATTTGCTTTTCTCTGGTGGTGTTGATGTTGAGTACCTCATCATGTGGTTTGGGGCCATTTTTATATCCTTAACCTTCATTTTAAAGAAGCTGAATTACTGAGTTCTCACCAATATTCCAGTATTTATTTTCATCTTATTCCTAGAACATATGCTTTGGGGACCAAGTAAAACCAATGAAGTGATGTGTCCTTTCTCAAACTAGTTTATATTTGTAGAGATAAGATAAGTCTGTATAGCCATAAAGTCTTGATTTTTATATTATATAAACTGTTACTATTTTTCTATTTTCCTAACATAAAGAAAATTGTGTGTTCTATAAGAAGGATAAAGAACCCAGCGATTGTAGTGAACTGTCCTCTTCTCCCACTTCCAAATGATAAAGAAGTTATGGAGAAAGACTATATATATAATGAAGCTTCTAATACCATGAGTTGCTTAGGCCCCTTTCAGTGCCAGAGGTTTTGAAATGTCCCTAAAGCAAACTGGCATAGTATACAGAAGTTCACCTTCATTTGGACATCTTTCGATTTGTTCCCTTGACATTTCTATATGTCCCATTGCTGGTAATAAGAATCAGCAGTGCCTTATTGCTTGTAGAAATAACACTGGTAAGGAGACTTTAGAAATACCTACACCCAATATTTGACGTATCCTTAAAAGTTCACAGAGCACAGAGAAGACAAGTAGTGATTCTCATCTCACTACACTGATGGACAGTGTCTGTAATAGGGTTGGTGGGGGGGACCTGATGACGGGGGTAGTTTAATCATCACAATATTGCTCATGTAATTGTAGGTTAATGATACTAAAATAAAATAAATTATAAAAAAAAAAGTTCACAGAGCAAATGACTTATTAATATGCATATTATTCTAAAGCTCACTGGCCTAAGCTATAGTTTTTTTTAATACAAATGCATTCTATATTGAACTTTCATTGTAAATTGCACGCATAATAGAGATGCAAGGAAAGAAGGGGAGAGTAGTTTGACCAATGATTTTGTTGATTGTTAGCTTTTTAAAAGTTCACTACCACCATGCTCTCAAGATAGTTTCCTCGTCACCACAAATCACCCTGCCTACCACTCAGCTAGCAGTCATTGTATGTCATTAACAGTAAGAATGGCTGAAATCATTGTGCATTGACTTTATATATCTGATAGTTGTAATATTTTTTACAACAGATATCTAATCCTCACAACAAACCAGCAAGGTAGATATTTAGTGTATAGTACCAGTATTTTTTTTAAGTGAAATAAAATAAAAGAGAATAAAAACATCAGAGTCCATCATATCTAGTAAGAATTAGGTATTCTTTTTATGAAATTTTCTTTCAATTGTACATTTATGTATGTGTGTATTGGGTTGGAAAACACTTGAATTTCATGGTAATACAGTGAGTTCATAGATTTGGTCTATGTCAACCTATTGATAATGAGAACCTTTGAGTATTTCACTAATAAATAATACATGCGGGAGCATAAGACATCTTAGGCTGAATTTTGTCTTCTACACACCTATGATGCTTAAGGTTTGTTGAGCAGAGCACCATGCACCAGTTACCAGTCCCAGGGAAGGACTCAACACTTCTGCCCACTGAATCTTGGTAGCGGAGTTGCCAAGGAGAACACAGCACTGGCTGCAACAATGCTTTCCTTACAGATAGAGGAGAGAGAGCAAGATCAGCTTCAATGCTGGGTGTGGTTCCTCCATGGCCAGCACAGGACAATTTGCCTATGCATGCCCCACTGTGGCACAGGAGAAAGAGCCCCGTCCTTTCCCAGCAGAGGACAGATAGAGCAGTAGGGTTGGCCATACGATGTGCATTCTTGAAACAGAGACAAAAGAGCATTCATTGAGCCTGGAAGAAGGAAAGATATTCCCAGCACAAGGTGGTAAGCCTGGCACAGGGTGTATGGACTCTTTATCTCTCAGTAAAAAGTATTCCAGGCCCAAGGCCCATTCTTATGCAGCTGGGTGAGGGTTGTACGACTGTGTCGTACGTGAGACTGCCTTTTCCAACAAGGTTTATGGTCCTAAATAAAATCAAATAATGTCACTTTAATTTCTTTGTCATCAAAATTTTCAGTAAGGGGAATTAATTTTATGTTTGCTGAAGCTCCAATACTAGGTACTATTTAAAGTGTTTTCATTAAGAGCTAAAAGCCTGTTGTTTAAATTATGTGCTCTTCATTTGCTGTTTCATGCTTTTTTATTAAGTGATATAGTTTTACAAAATTATATTTAGATCTCATACACGTATATAATTTTCATTCTGGGAGAATCTGGTTTTTAAAGGCCTGTGTTTTGGGGACTGGGGAAACTAATCCATGGAAGAACACATTGCAGGTCTCTTCAGTTTCTGAAAGAAGCTTCACATTCAGAAGCAATTCTTCTAATCCTTCAAAATCATAAAAAGAAACAATAAAAAAACCCTGGTCTCAGAGGAAATTCTCATAAGTTTCAGTACCCTCTTGATGCTTGTTTTTCCCCCAGCAATGAGATATTTTCCTTAGTTGATAATCATTCAAATAAAATATACTTTTAAAAGTACTATATGGTCATAGCTTTAATGAATGTATTATAGAATATAAGACAATAAAATTGGTATAGATAGGGAATAAAATTGTTCTATCATCAGATGTATGTCATTTCACTATCACATTCCAGCTTAGCCTTTATGAAGTACAGAGAATAGCAAGTAATTCTTAATGATATGCAGCTATCTGTTAATTGTTATCAGTAAATATAAATCATTATGGAAAATATTACTTTGTTCTGAATTGAAAAAGCTTGGATTAGCTTTTTAACTGCAGGCAGTTACTTCAGAAGAGAGTAAGTAATTGTGATACACTTTCCCCACTTATCTCCCCTGGTTTAATTTCAATAATTTAAAAGGATAGGTATATAAATAATTTTTACATGTATTTAAATAATTTTTACATGTATTTATTTAAGTACATTAATTATCAAAAGAAAGATATCAATGGCTGTTCAATTTTTCAGGGCTTTTTTCCAGACTTCAGACTCCAGTTCCAAGAACTTTTTCCCCATCACAGTCCTTGCATCAAGTGGCAGGTCCTGTGTGGAACCTGGGTCGACTCAATCATGTAGCAATAGCAGTGCCAGACCTGGAAAAGGCCACGGCATTTTATAAGAACATTCTGGGGGCCCAAGTAAGTGAGACAGTCCCTCTTCCTGAACATGGAGTATCTATTGTTTTTGTCAACCTGGGAAATACCAAGATGGAACTCCTTCATCCGCTGGGAAAGGACAGTCCGATTGCAGGTTTCCTGCAGAAAAACAAGGCTGGAGGGATGCATCATGTCTGCATTGAGGTATTTTACTTATTTAATACTTTGTGTTTTAAATTTCTCTTTTACAAACTGTCTTTTCCTTTTTAAGATTGTATTGTCACTGTCATCAGAAATTCAGTAAATTCTTTAAGGGGAAGGATAATATGGGCCTACTCAAGGGTAGATCCAGAGATAAATTCTCTTTCCCTCTAGAAAACTGCAAATAATAATGATATATTTTATAGAAATCTGGATTCAACAGCCATTATAGAGGCCACTGAAGTTGATCAAAACAAACTCGATCACTGTAGCATTTATTGATCATATGTGGCCTCCCAGGTAACAAGAATACAACTGCTTTTACTATCACAAGGCAATTAGGAGAAGCAAGTGGAAAGACTATAAAGTAAGAATTTCCATACACATGTTAAGTGTTCTTATAATTGTTTTCTATTCTTAAGATTCTAATAACTTGTTCTTTATTCCAAAGCAATACATTTTCAATTACTGTGATTTTTAAGATCTCAGTTGCATCTGCTAACAGCAGTTCCTGAAAAAACATAAACTATTAGACAAGAACTTTCTCATTAGAGAGGCTTTATCTGTAGATGTTCATGTTCAGGTAACTGCCTTTTGAAATATCAGCAATGCTAGTTATGCTTCAATTTAAATTATTTTGCTAAGATAACTCTTTTGATAGAAGGAATGGCATAATTAATACTTAGGCCTCATTCCTAATTCAGAAGAGAAGGGAGTTGATTCTAGAGTGCATTCGAGGGTTTACTCAGTTCCTATTGTAAACATGGAGAACCTACAAATATATACTTAACTGAGTACTTGGATTCAGGCATGAATAAGACATGGGCCATGCCCACAGTAAGGAAGGGCAGCTGTTTAAATAGGAATCTCAGTGTACTGTGATAAGCAGAATTAATATACTTGTCTTCTCAGCACAAATGAGGGGCAATTGATTGGTTCTGGCAGGCTGAGGAGGGAGGAAGGCATCACAGCATGAATTCGAATGAGTGAGGAATTCCAGGTAGACAAAAGGAGGACAGTATTCTTGGAAGAGGGAATAGCACATGGAAAAACATAGAGTTGTCATACAACTAACATTGAGTCCCTCTGTCAGTATTCAAAGTACTTGGTGTGCATTATTTTCTTTAATTTTTCATAGCTACCCTGTTTGACAGGTGAGGAAACTGAGACTTAGAGTAGTTAACTTGCCCATAGTCACATTAGTAGCAAGTGGCAAGGTTGGGAGTTCAAACCCAGATTTCCTCTGATGCCAGGGACTGCACTGTTAGCCATGGTGCCAGATTGCCTTCATTGTATTAGCTGAGTAAAATTTGAGATGGGGTAGCCATAAGATGTTAGGCCAGGGAGCGAGACAAGGCAAATATTTAACCTTTATCCCTTTGTTAGGAAGTTAATTTTGGCTGCAAGTCTTTATCTTAGTGGACTTGTGGTTTTGTCTAAGACCCCCCCAGGATGAGGAACAGGATCATCAACCTTTGAATCCACTCTTCCTTTTCTGCACTACACCATCTGTGTCCTACATCAGAGAGCTCCTGCCTTCAAAGGAAGCCAGTATGTGAGTTAGAAGTTCAGTTGAGTAGAATAGTAGAAGTTCAGTAATGTAACAGCAAATTCAAAAGTAGAGATTTAAAGGAGGAATTGAAAATGTGTATCAGTATAAAATGAAGATAGGTAATAGAAGACATGAAAGTGGTTTGGTAGTTGCTACATTAGAAGGACATCCCCCATCAGTATTCTCTGCTCACCAGCAAAAATTAAGTGGCTTAACTAAGTATGTAGATGATTTTATTTTCCTGTTCCTAGTCTAAAAATGAGCTGTCCCAGGCTGATAAGGCAGCTCCACCATCTATAACTCATGACTTACAGGGTTGCTCCAGGCATCACCGTTTACTAGCCAGAAGGGAGAGAAAGCAGAGAGAATGAATACAGCGCAAGTGCCTTTAAGGAGAAGATCTAGAAATTAGAAATATCACTCCTGTTTGTGGCCCATTGGCCTGAGCTTAGTCACATGGTACACTTGGTTGCAGGTGTAGTCTGTAGCAGGCAGTTATGTACTCTGCTAAAACGTGGGGGCTGCTGTAATTGAAGAAAAGGAGAACGGGTTCTGGAGGCCACCAATCAGGACTGCACTTGATTGTATTGAAGAAGTGGTATTGCCAGGAAAGCGTGATACTTCTGAGTGAAGAAACGCTGTGAGGTGAAAACTGAGAATTAGTGTCTTCTGCTGTAGGAGTCTGTGGGATGAAGTTGTCACCAGATATAGGGGCTTGGTTCACTGACTCAGTCAATAGAGCAAAATTCTTTGCCTGTCTTTGAACAGAAAATAGATTTTTGTTGAATGAAGCCACTGAGATTTCAAGGTTAATTATTTTACCATAGTACAATCGAGGATATTCTGGCTAATATACAGCTTGGGTCTGAAACTGCCTTCCACTAAAAGTACAAAAAATGATAGACTTAGGTAGAAAACATTTCTTTGGTCATTCAGTTACTGCTTTTGGGTAATAATTATCCCAATACTTCAGGTGTGAAACAACAGCTATTTCATTTTGCTCAGGATTATGTGGGGTGGCAGTTGGGGGTGGGCCCAGTTTCCTGCTGAGCACCTCTCACTTGGGATCTCTTATGGGCTTGCAGACGAATATTGACTGGGGTTGCAGTCATGTGAAAATTCAACTGGGCTGGGTGTCGCATGTGCCTCCCTCGTATGCTGGCAGTTGGTTCTAGCTGGCAGCTGGGCACTCAGTGAGGCCTTTTAGTAGGAGCACCTATATATGTGTAACCTATTCAGCTTGACAAGCTGAGAGTAGTTCTAAGGCTAGTTAGACTTACTGGTTAGTTGGCCCCCAGAGTGAGTTTCCCGAGAGAGCCAGGTGGGACCACATAGCCTTTCCTGATCTAACCTCAGAAGTGCCACAGCAGTCTGTTGATCCTAAACAAGTCTTTAAGGTAGACCAGATTTGAAGGGAAAGAACACAGATCTTGCTCTTGATGGGAGGAGTAGCAAAGAATCTGTGGACGTGTTTTCAAGGCACTATAGCCATCAATACATTGATGTATTCTAAGCAAAAGGAAAATGTGTGAAACTTCTGAAAGCTACAGGATGATTTTATTTTCAAATAGCCAGAAGTGGGAACCAGCAGTATTTTCATATGCATGAGGAAGCCACCTAACTAGCCTTTGTAAATATAAGGCAACTCAAGAGATGGGAACTTGATGAGGTAGAAGGTCGTAAATGTCACATACACAAAAAACAGTTACTTCAACTTTGTCTAACTGTTTTGGGGGTAGGCACTATTCAGATGTGTCTTCTGGAAATGTTCACAATCTTCTGTAGCTTTATATGGTTCATTGTCATATATTTTTTAATGTTCTTACTCTAAAATGTTAAATCTACACATCAGACTTTCTTCTCTGATTATCACCAGGACACTGTTCTTTTTCACTGGGACCTCATATAAACCTCTGGTTTACCAGTGTATCTATAGTGGGTATGTACCATAGCTTTTACTTGACTCAGAAGTTTAGACATGTCCTTTTGTTCCCATCATGGATCAGTATTACACCAGTCATCAGCGTTGTTCCATTGACTTGTGGTTTCCATTTTCTCTTGTGAGGTTTGTTTTCACTGGAGGACATTCAGCAGTCATCTTGGCCAGTCTCTGCCCTTACTTGCCTAGGGACCAAGTGGCCTGCTGTTGTCTGGCACAGCTTGAACTGATGCTACCAATGCATTTCCTGCCTTCTGCAGGTCTCTCTCTGAGATGCTTTTGGTAGAACCATGCTTGTACTAAGTGACTTATCCAGAAGCAGTATGTGTCACAGTGAAAACCTAAGGGGTACTAAAAATATTTACTTATTCAGCAAATTTGTATTGAGGTTGTAAAAGTATTTAAATGCTTCCAAGCTGGTTAGTAAACAGCTGTTGCTCTAAATCTCCTGAGTAACATCCCCATTCCAGAAGGACCCATCCTTGGAACCCCAAAGCTCCTCACACGCAGGCACAATTCAGCAACTAAAGGGCTAACACTTTCAGCAGGAGTCTTCAAGGTCTCTGCCTCTGGATAAGGTCCCTTCTATTCTATTTGGGTGGTGTCCTTTTCTGTAGCATACTTCTGGTTTCAGTATTTCAGTATCGCTGACCTTCTGTATTAGGTGCTGGGGTATGTTGCTGAACGAAACACAAAGTCCTTGCTGTCCTGTGGTTGCTGCTTGCTTCACTTCTTCACTCATGCCCTGCTTGTTCCACAGAGGATTAGAGGAGACTGAGCAGAATACAGCTTATAAGATACAAAAGGATAAACATAAGTAATATGGCAAGTGAGAACAAAGAAGAAATGTAAGATACAATGAAACTAAAGGTAACCTTTAAGTAAGATTACCTTTAAGATTTGCCTATTTTTTAACCAAATATTACTTTGTCAGTTGTCAAAAGGGAATATAAGCAATATTAAAAATAATTAGAGCCTGTTCCCCCTTGCTTCCATTCCCTTCCTGAACAGTTTGATCCTGAAGACGTTAGAAAGGACAGAGCAAGGTAGTTGTCCATGTTTGTGGGGAGAGCTGGAGTGGCCCAATGCAGGGTGTTGGGGCCGGAGTGGGGAGAGAAGGCATCCACAAGTGGGAGCTGCCTGCCATGGAGAAGCCAGAGACTGAGTAGTGCGTGCCTGTGCATAGGGCCTGGGGCCTGGCGCTAGTCAGCCTGGGCAGGTGGGTTGGGGCTGCAGATGGGGGTGTCTGAGAGGGGCATCAGCATGAGAGGCTGGCCCAGTCTGGGGAGTTGGAGTTCACGCATGTTGAGGGGGCATCCATGTGGGGGGCAGAATGGAGTGTTAAGAGCCTGAATAGGATGAGGTGAGAGAGGCATCAGTACTGTGTGTGTGTGTGTGTCCCAGCATGGAGAGTCGGAGCCTGAGCCCTGTGAGGAGTGCCTCAGAGCAGGGGGAGATGATAAAACTCATTTTGGGGAGCAGAAGTGTGGGATTATGAATGTCCTCACATGGGGTTTGCTCATGGGGAGCAAGGCCTGAGCAGGGGGAGGCAGATGTCCACATGGGGTGGGAGCTGGTATAGGGAGTTAGAGTCTGAAAAGGGTGAGGAGGGTATATTGGGACCCAAGCTGGGTGAGGAGGACTTAGTGCAGGGAGGGGCCCACCCAAGCTGGGTGAGGAGGCCTCCATGCAGGAGACCCGGTGGCCTGGCATAATGAGTGAGAGCTCAGATGGAGTGAGGGGGGTGCCAAGGAGGGTGTGGGGGAGAGAAGGGGGTTGGAAAGTGCATTGCCAGGAGAGAGGCAGTGGAAGGTTAGGGACTGGTTTTTTTGAGGTGGTTTAATCAAATGAGCAAGTATAGTGACAATCATGGAAGTGGGCTTCCCAGTGTCAGAGTAGGGCATTACCAGTACAGAAAGGATATTAGATTTCATCTAGAGGTCATCCTGACAGTCCCAAGCTGATGGGGAAATGCACATAATAATAATGTTTATTTAAAAATAAGATTTTAAAAAGTGGAAAGAAATGCAGCAGTTGTAACAATTTTATTTTTTGCATAGTCAGAATAGATGACTATTTTTAGTTTAGATGACTTATTTTCTTGTTTATGCTTTTATGTGTTTTCAGATCTTTTTTCTTTGTCTATATAGTCCTTATGAAAGAAAAATTATATGACCAAGGTAAAAATCTAGTGAGGTAATTTATTTTCTACATGATGGGGAATATTGGTTCTTAAAAAAGGAGAAAATGCTACTTTTTAAAGAAAAAAATTCCTTTCTTTTTTTGACTTTACAATAACCTAGGGAATTGCTACATTCTACAAGTGATCTGCATATCACCAGTTCCTAGATGTGGCTGTTTCATACAATGATAACATCTCCAGAGAACAGAACAAAACCAAAAAAGTAGGCAGTTTGATGAGGTTTTAAACATGCTATGTTAAGTAAGGAAAAATTTTAAATGTCCATCAACTACTATAATCATTTTGTAAAAGAAAGGACATTTAAGAGTCCTGTCAATTAAACAAATATAGTTTGGGTTTTTTTTTAATGTTTTACTATCAGCTGGTAAGAATTCAGTGACATGCAGCATTTAGGAAACCTTTATTACATAGCCACCAGCAGACTATATAGCAAATATGGAAGCTTAAGTAATGTATGCTCTTATGAAATAACTCCCAAATATGGAAGCTTAAGTAATGTATGCTCTTATGAAATAACTCCCAGGAATACAAAGGAGTATAAAAGCAGATTTTTTTAGACGGGTTATTAGTGACTGTTACTTTTATTACTTAGGAGGACAGACTTAATTTCCTAAATCAAATTGCTTCACATTTATTAAACATTTCTTATATCCTTAAAGTGATAATGTATCTACTTTCAATTCAGCAAATAAGACATTTTTATTTCATTCCTTTTATTGTTGCCAAACAAAACATTAAGAGTACTCTTAAAGAATTATGAATTTTATAGCAATACTCTAACAGGAGGATGAATATGGTACAAGATCTTTAAAATCAAACTCAGTGATAGAAATGGTAATCAATAGAAATACATGCTTGTATAATGCCATTTAGAAATTTTTCAAAAATCTAACTTATTAAATCTTAGAAGTGTTTCTTAGATTAAGGGATACTGAAGAAGTAATACACTAAAAATTGAGGTACAGTATCAGAATCGTAGATATTTGTACTTTGGTAGAATGTTCTGTAATGAAAATATCCATGGTCATATTTAGAGTAGAAGTTATCAAAGGGCACTATGAAAAAATCATGATTGTATTATGAAAATTTTCAAAAATAAAAAGTATAAAAAGATAACATAATGAATTCCCACATTCCCATATCAAGATTCAACAATTTTCAAGACCTTGCCACACTTGCTTTATCTTTTTTCCTTTGTTAAACTATTTAAAAGTAATTCTAAGCACAATGACGTTATTATATTTATCAAAATTAAAAGTCTTTTGGCACCATAATCTATACACAGTCTATAAATCAAATTTACCATTGATTCACAGATGTCTTTATATTCATTTGTTCTTATTAGGATCCAAACAAGGTCCACTTATTACAATGATTGTTAATCTCTTTAAGCTCTTTAAAAAAATTATTAACATCTTGCTAGTACAGTACATTTGTCACAGTTAATGAAACCAAATTGATATATTATTATTAACTAAAATCTGTACTTTATTCAGATTCCCTTAGTTTTCACTCAATGTCCTTTTTCTCTTCCAGGGCCCTATCTAGGATAATACTAAAGTTATTGTATCTCCTTAGGCCTTTTTGCCTACAACAATTTTTCAGACTTATCTTGCTTTTGATGATCTTTATATTTTTTAAGGATTACCAGTCAGTTACTTTGTGGAATGTTCCTTAACTGAGATTTGTCTTATGTTTTTCTCACAAGTAGACTAGGGATGTTGAATTCTGGTAGGAAGACCACAGAGGTAAAATGCCATCCTCATCATATACCAAGGGTACATACAGTTAACATGACTTATTGCTGTGGTGTTGCACCTGAGTCTCCTAGCTAAGAAAGTGTTACCATGTTTCTCCACTGTGAGGTTATCATATACACTCCCATGAAGGTTTCACATGAAAATATAATGTGTTTACTACATTTACGCATATTATCAAGTCCCCACCTATGCCCAATGCAGTCGCTGTCCTTCAGTGTAGTAAGATGCCACAGATTCACTATTTGCCTTCTCTGTGCTACACTGTTTTCCTGGGGACCCCCCACACCATATGTACTAAACATAATACCCCTCAATCCCCTTCACCCTCCCTCCCCACCCGCCCTCCCACACCCCTCCTCTTTGGTAACCACTAGGTCGGTCTTGGAGTCTCTGAGTCTGCTGCTATTTTTTTCCTTCAGTTTTGCTTCATCGTTATACTCAACAAATGAGGGAAATCATTTGGCACTTGTCTTTCTCTGCCTGGCATATTTCACTGAGGATAATATCCTCCAGCTCCATCCATGTTGTTGCAAATGGTAGGATTTGTTTCTTTCCTATGGCTGAATAGTATTCCATTGTGTATATGTACCACATCTTCTTTATCCATTCATCTACTGATGGACAGTTAGGTTGCTTCCATTTCTTGGCTATTGTAAAAAGTGCTGTGATAAACATAGGGGTGCATATGTCTTTTTGAATCTGAGAAGTTGTTTTCCTTGGGTAAATTCCAAGAAGTGGGATTCCTGGGTCAAATGGTATTCCTATTTTTACTTTTTTGAGGAACCTCCATATTGCTTTCCACAATGGTTGAACTAGCTTACATTCCCACCAGCAGTGTAGGAGGGTTCTCCTTTCTCTGCATCCTCGCCAGCATTTGTTGTTCTTAGTCTTTTGGATGCTGGCCATCCTAACTGGTGTGAGGTGATATCTCATTGTGGTTTTAATTTGCATTTCCCTGATGATTAGTGATATGGAGCATCTTTTCATGTGTCTGTTGGCCATCTGAATTTCTTCTTTGGAGAACTGTCTCTTCATATCCTCTGACCATTTTTTAATTGGGTTATTTGTTTTTTGGGTGTTGAGGCACGTAAATTCTTTATATATTTTGGATGTTAACCCCTTGTCGGATATGTCAATTACAAATATATTCTCCCATACTGTAGGATGCCTTTTTGTTTTGTTGATGGTGTCCTTTACTGTATAGGAACTTTTTAGTTTCATGTAGTCCCATGAGTTCATTTTTGCTTTTGTTTCCCTGGCCCAAGGAGATGCATTCAGGAAGAAGTTGCTCATGCTTGTACTCAGGAGCTTTTTGCCTATGTTTTCTTCTAAGAGTTTTATGGTTTCATGACTTACATTCAGGCCTTTGATCCATTTCAAGTTTACTTTTGTGTATGGGGTTAAACAATAATCCAGTTTCATTCTCTTGCATGTAGCTGCCCAGTTTTGCCAATACCAGCTGTTGAAGAGGTGTCCTTCCCCCATTGTATGTCCATGGCTCCTTTATCATATATTAATTGACCATATATGCTTGTGTGTATATCAGGGCTCTCTAGTCTGTTCCATTGGTCTATGTGTCTGTTCTCGTGCCAATACCAAATTGCCTTGATTACTGTGGCTTTGTAGTAGAGCTTGAAGTTGGGGAGCATAATCCCAACTGCTTTATTCTTCCTTCTCAGGATTGCTTTGGCTATTCAGGGTTTTTTTTTTGGTTCCATATGAATTTTAGAATGATTTCCTCTAGTTCGTTGAAGAATGCTGTTGGTATTTTGATAGGAATTGCATTGAATCTGTAGATTGCTTTAGGCAGGATGGCCATTTTGACAATATTAATTCTTCCTATCCATGAGCATGGGATGTGTTTCCATTTATTGATGTCTTCTTTAATTCTCTCATGAGTGTCTTGAAGTTTTCAGAGTATAGGTCCTTCACTTCCTTGGTTAGGTTTATTCCTAGGTATTTTATTCTTTTTGATGCAACTGTGAATAGAATCGTTTTCCTGACTTTTCTCTCTACTAGTTCATTGTTAGTGTATAGGAATGCCACAGATTTCTGCATATTAATTTTGTATCCCGTAACTTTGCTGAATTCTGATATTAGATCTAGTAGTATTGGAGTGGATTCTTTAGGGTTTCTTATGTACAATATCATGTCATTTGCAAATAGGGACAGTTTAACTTCTTCCATGCCAATCTGGATGCCTTTTATTTCTTTGTGTTTTTGGATTGCTGTGGCTAGGACCTCCAGCACTATGTTGAATAGAAGTGGGCAGAGTGGGCATCCTTGTCTTGTTCCCGATCTTAAAGGAAAAGCTTTCAGCTTCTCGCTGTTAAGTATAATGTTGGCTGTGGGTTTGTCATATATGGCCTTTATTATATTGAGGTACTTGCCCTCTATACCCATTTTGTTGAGAGTTTTTATCATGAGTGGATGTTGAATTTTGTCGAATGCTTTTTCAGCATCTATGGAGATGATGATGTGGTTTTTGTCCTTCTTTTTGTTGATGTGGTGGATGAAATTGATGGATTTTTGAATATTGTAGCATCCTTGCATCCCTAGAATAAATCCTACTTGATCATGATGGATGATCCTTTTGATGTATGTTTGAATTCGGTTTGCTAATATTTTTTAGAGTATTTTTGCATCTATGTTCATCAGGGATATTGGTCTGTAATTTTCTTTTTTTTGTGGTGTCTTTACCTAGTTTTGGTATTAGAGTGATGCTGGCCTCATAAAATGATTTTGGAAGTATTCCTTCTTTTTGTACTCCTTGGAAAACTTTGAGGAGGATGGGTATTAGGTCTTCACTAAATGTTTGATAAAATTCAGCCGTGAAGCCATCTGGTCCAGGCGTTTTGTTCTTAGGTAGGTTTTTGATTACCAGTTCAAATTCGTTGCTGGTAATTGGTCTGTTCAGATTTTCTGTTTCTGTCTGGGTAAGCCTTGGAAGGTTGTATTTTTCTAGAGAGTTTTTCCATTTCTTCTAGGTTATCCAGTTTGTTAGCATATAATTTTTCATAGTATTCTCTAATAGTTCTTTGTATTTCTGTGGTGTCCATAGTGATTTTTCCTTTCTCATTTCTGATTCTGTTTATGTGAGTAGACTCTCTTTTTTTCTTGATAAGTCTGGCTAGGGGTTTATCTATTTTGTTTATTTTCTCAAGGAACCAGCTCTTGCTTTCATTGATCCTTTCTATTGTTTTAGTCTTCTCAATTTTATTTATTTCTGCTCTAATCTTTATTATGTTCCTCCTTCTACTGACTTTGGGCCTCATTTGTTCTTCTTTTTCTACTTGCGTTAATTGTGAGTTTAGACTGCTCATATGGGATTGTTCTTCTTTCCTGAGGTAGGCCTGTATTGCAATATACTTTCCTCTTAGCACAGCCTTCACTGCCTCCCACAGATTTTGCGTTGTTGAATTATTGTTGTCATTTGTCTCCATATATTGCTTGATCTCTGTTTTTATTTGGTCATTGACCCATTGGTTATTTAGGAGTATGTTGTAAAGTCTCCATGTGTTTGAGGGATTTTTCATTTTCTTTATGTAATTTATTTCTAGTTTCATACCTTTGTGGTCTGAGAAACTGGTTGGTACAATGTCAATCTTTTAAAATTTACCGGGGCTCTTTTTGTGGCCTAGGATATGATCTATTCTTGAAAATGTTCCATGTGCACTTGAGAAGAATGTGTGTTCTGCTGCTTTTGGGTGTAGAGTTCTGTAGATGTCTGTTAGGTCCATCTGTTCTATTGTGTTGTTCAGTGCCTCTGTCTCCTTACTTTTTTTTTGTCTGGTTTATCTGTCCTTCAGAGTGAGTGGAGTGTTGAAGTCTCCTAGGATGAATGCATTGCATTCTATTTCTCCTTTTAATTCTGTTAGTATTTGTTTCACATATGTAGGTGCTCCTGTGTTTGGCGCATAGATATTTATAATGGTTATATCTTCTTGTTGGATTGATCCTTTTATCATTATGTAATGTCCTTCTTTGTCTCTTGTGACTTTCTTTGTTTTGAAGTCTATTTTGTCTGATACAAGTAGTGCAACTCCTGCTTTTTTCTCCCCATTGGTTGGATGAAATGTCTTTTTCCATCCCTTCACTTTTAGTCTGTGTATGTCTTTGGGTTTAAAGTGAGTCTCTTGTAGGCAGCATATAGACAGGTCTTGTTTTTTTATCCATTTAGTGACTCTATGTCTTTTGATTGGTGCATTCAGTCCATTTATATTTAGCGAGATTATGGATAGGTATGTACTTGTTACCATTGCAGGCTTTACATTTGTGGTTACCAAAAGTTCAAGGTTAACTTCCTTACTATCTAAGAGTCTAACTTAACTCACTTAATATGCTATTACAAACACAATCTAAAGGTTCTTTTTCTTCCTCCTCCATTCTTTATATATTAGGTATCATATTCTGTACTCTTTGTCTATCCCTTGATTGACTTTGAGGATAGTTCATTTAATTTTGTATTTGCTTATTAATTAGCTGTTTTACTTTCTTTACTGTGGTTTTATTACCTTCGTGACAGCTATTGAACCGTAGGCACATTTCTATCTATAGCAGTCCCTCCAAAATACACTGTAGAGATGGTTTGTGGAAGGTAAATTCTCTCAGCTTTTGCTTATCTAAAAATTGTCTAATCCTTCCTTCAAATTTAAATGATAATTTTGCCGGATGAAGTATCCTTGGTTCAAGGCCCTTCTGCTTCATTGCGTTAAATACATCATGCCACTCCCTTCTGGCCTGTAAGGTTTCTGTTGAGAAGTCTGATGACAGCCTGATGTGCTTTCCTTTGTATGTGATCTTATTTCTCTCTCTGGCTGCTTTTAATAGTCTGTCGTTATCCTTGATTTTTGCCATTTTAATTACTATATGTCTTGGTGTTGTCTTCCTTGGGTCCCTTGTGTTGGGAGATCTGTGCATCTCCATGGCCTGAGAGACTATCTCCTTCCCCAGATCGGGGAAGTTTTCAGCAATCACCTCCTCAAAGACACTTTCTATCCTTTTTTCTCTCTCTTCCTCTCTGGCCCCTATAATGTGATTATTGTTCCATTTGGATTGGTCACACAGTACTCTCAATATTCTTTCATTCTTAAGAGATCCTTTTTTCTCTCAGTGCCTCAGCTTCTTTGTATTCCTCTTCTCTAGTTTCTATTTCATTTATCATCTCCTCCACCGTATCCAATCTGCTTTTAATACTCTCCATTGTGCTCTTCAATGATTGGATCTATGACCGGAGTTCATTCCTGTGTTCTTGAATATCTTTCCGTACTTCCATGAGCATGTTAATGATTTTTATTTTGAACTCCCTTTCAGCAAGAGTCATGAGGTCGATGTCATTTAAATCTTTCTCAGGAGTTGTATTAATAATTTTACTCTGAACCAGGTTCCTTGGTGTTTCATATGTGTGTATGGCCCCCTCTAGTGGCCAGAAGCTCTTGTCCCTGGAGCTGCTCTGCCCCTGAAGCAATGTCTGGGGTCACAAAGGAGTGGTATTGGTGCCTGGGGGGGACGAAAGAGCTGTTTCCTGACTCCTGGCTGCTATGCCTGTCTCCACTGCCTGAACCAGTGGGCTGAGCACACAGGTATAAGCCTCTATGCTTTTTTTTTTTTTAACAATTTATTTTATTTTAGTATCATTAACCTACAATTACATGGGCAATATTGTGATGATTAAACTACCCGCTTCATCAGGTCCCCCCC
>JAQQAC010017683.1:6906853-6978556 GCA_029783875.1 Phataginus tricuspis | reverse complement strand
CCATCAGTAGATGAATGGATTAAGAAGATGTGGTACATATACACAATGGAATATTACGCAGCCATAAGAAAAAAACAAATCCTACCATTTGCAACAACATGGATGGAGCTGGAGGGTATTATGCTCAGTGAAATAAGCCAGGCCGAAAAAGACAAGTACCAAATGATCTCACTCATATGTGGAGTATAACAACAAAGAAAAAAAAATGAAAATGAAGGAACAAAACAGCAGCAGACTCACAGAACCCACGAATGGACTAACAGTTACCAAAGGGAAAGGGACTGGGGACGAAGGGCGGGAAGGGAGGGATAAGAGGGTAAAAGGGGCATTACGATTCGTAGAGATAGGGTTGGGGTGGCACGGGGGGGACTGTACAGCTCAGAGAAGACAAGTAGTGATTCTCATCTCACTATGCTGATGGACAGTGTCTGTAATAGGGTTGGTGGGGGGGACCTGATGAAGGGAGTAGTTTAATCATCACAATATTGCTCATGTACTTGTAGGTTAATGATACTAAAATAAAATAAATTAAAAAAAAATATTAGCAAACTGAATTAAAAAATACATCAAAAAGGTCATCCATCATGATCAAGTGGGATTCATCCCAGGGATGCAAGGATGGTACAAAATTCGAAAATCCATCAGCATCATCCACCACCTCAACAAAAAGAATAACAAAACCATATGATCATCTCCATAGATGCTGGAAAAGCATTCAACAAAATTCAGCATCCACTCATGATAATAACTTTCTACAAAATGGGTGTAGAGGGCAAATACCTCAACATAATAAAGGCCATATATGACAAACCCACAGCCAACGTTATACTTAACAGCGAGAAGCTGAAAGCTTTTCCTTTAAGATCAGGAACAAGACAAGGATGCCCACTCTCCCCACTTCTGTTCAACATAATTCTAGAGGTCCTAGCCACAGCAATCAGACAACACAAATAAAAGGCATCCAGATTGGTAAGGAAGAAGTCAAACTGTCCCTGTCTGCAGATGACATCATATTGTACATAAAAAACCCTAAAGAACCCACTCCCAAACTACTAGATCTAATAGCTGAATTCAGTAATTTGTAGGATACAAAATTAATACACAGAAATCTGTTGCATTCCTATACACTAATGATGACCTAGCAGAAAGAGAAATCAGGAAAACAATTCCATTCACAATTGCTTCAAAAAGAATAATACCTAGGAATAAACCTAACCAAGGAAGGGAAAGACCTATACTCTGAAAACTTGACACTCATGAGAGAAATTAAAGAAGATTCCAATAAATGGAAACACATCCTGTACTTATGAATAGGAAGAATTAATATTGTCAAAATGGCCATCCTGCCTAAAGCAATCTATATATTCAATGCAATCCCTATCAAAATACCAACAGCATTCTTCAATGAACTGGAGCAGATAGTTCTAAAATTCATCTGGAACCACAAAAGACCCCGAATAGCCAAAGTAATCCTGAGAAGGAAGAATAAAGCTTGGGGGATTATGCTCCCCAACCTCAAGCTCTACTAAAAAGCCACAGTAATCAAGGCAATTTGGTACTGGCACAAGAACAGATACATAGACCAATGGAACAGACTAGAGAGCCCCGATATACACACAACCATATATGGTCAATTATATAAGATAAAGGAGCCATGGATATACAATGGGGAAATGACAGCCTCTTCAACAGCTGGTGCTGGCAAAACTGGGCAGCTACATCAGCTACATGTAAGAGAATGAAACTGGATTACTGTCTAACCCCATATACAAAAGTGAACTCAAAATGGATCAAAGACCTGAATGTAATTCATGAAACCATAAAACTCTTAGAAAAAAAATAGGCAAAAATCTCTTGCACTTAAACATAATCAACTTCTTCATGAACATATCTGCCTGGGCAAGGGAAACAAAAACAAAAATTAACAAGTGGGACTATATAAAACTAAAAAGCTTCTGTACAGCAAAGAACACCATCAGTAGAACAAAAAGACATCCTACAGTATGGGAGAATATATTCATAAATGACATATCCGGTAAGCGCTGACATCCAAATTATATAAAGAGCTCATGCACCTCAACAAACAAAAAGCAAATAGGCCAATTAAAAAATGGGCAGAGGAGCTGAACAGACACTTTTCCAAAGAAGAAATTCAGATGGCCAACAGGCACATGAAAAGATGCTCCACATCACTAATCATCAGAGAAATGAAAATTAAGACCACAGTGAGATATCACCTCACACCAGTTGTATGGCCAACAACAAAAAGACAAACAACAATAAATGTTGGTAAGGATGTGGAGAAACGGGATCCCTCCTACACTGCTGGTGGGAATGTAAATTAATTCAACCATTGTGAAAAGCAGTATGGAGGTTCCTTAAAAAACTAAAAATAGAAATACCATTTGACCCAGGAATTCCACTCCTAGGAATTTACCCTAAGAATGCAGCAGCCCAGTTTGAAAAAGACAGATGCACCCCTATGTTTATTGCAGCACTATTTACAATAGCCAAGAAATGGAAGCAACCTAAGTGTCCATCAGTAGATGAATGGATAAAGAAGAGGTGGTACATATACACAATGGAATATTATTCAGCCATAAGAAGAAAACAAATCCTACCATTTGCAACAACATGGATGGAGCTAGAGGGTATTATGCTCAGTGAAATAAGCCAAGCCGAAAAAGACAAGTATCAAATGATTTCACTCATATGTGGAGTATAAGAAGAAAGAAAAAAACTGAAGGAACAAAACAGCAGCAGACTCACAGAACCCAAGAACGGACTAATAGTTACCAACGGGAAAGGGACTGGGGAAAATGGGTGGGAAGGGAGGGATAAGAGGCTAAAAGGGGTATTACGATTAGCAGACGTAAGGTAGCGGGGGCACGGGGAGGGCTGTAGAACTCAGAGAAGACAAGTAGTGACTCTATAGCATCTCACTATGCTGATGGACAGTGACTGTAATGGGGTTGGTGGGGGGGACCTGATGAAGGGGGTTGTTTAATCATCATAATATTGCACATGTAACTGTAGATTAATGATAGCAAAATAAATTGTAAAAAAATATATATATATTACCATATCAACTTTATTTTGCCGAATACTTCCCTGGAAGATACTATGTTTATTTTTAAACATAAAACGTTATGTTTTGTAAAATACAAAAGAATATGTTTTAAAATTTTTATATTCATTCTTACAATAATTTATAATTCACTTATAAACTACTAATATACTTGAACTTATTTTCTACCATATTACATAGTATAATTTTTTGTTTTTTGCCTTCTGTGGGATTGAGAAACTTTCTCTTACATTGTTTTTTTTTCTTTTTATCAATTATCTGCTTAAATATTGCTGCTGTCACTCCATCTTGTCTCTTTTTCTTTAACTTAGTTTTTTAGGATATCTCAATCTGTCCCCCATATCTTTTAATTTTTGCTTTAATATTGTTTTATCCATCTCCACCAGTCCCTGCTTTGTGCATGTGCCCTCAGGTGCTAGTGGATTCTAGCCCATGATCTCAATCACCAGGTTCTCTTTTATTCAATTGGCAACACCAGGGAAGGCCAATTTAGCATCTAAGCATTGAGAAGAGTCCAGGTTTCTCTTCTATAACCTAAACATTTATTAGTAGGGGAATGATTAGGTTACCTTTTGTATTTCTATAAAGTAGTTATTTAGAACATGTTATGTAGTTAACAGTAGTTAAAAACTTGATCTGTATGTACTGACATGGAATATTGCTAATATATATCAAGTAAAAATAAATAATATTGCATATGGAAGACATTATATAACATATATATACATGTTAGTCACACTGCAAAGTTTAGAGCCACCTATCAATTTTAGAGAATACACAGTCCTCCAGCAAACCACACTTACTTCTGATACCATCTGCAAATTTAGGGGGTTTCCAAAACCACCCTTGTGCTTAATAATTCACTAGAAAAGCGTGCAGAACTCACTGAAAGCTGTTACAGCCATTATACTCATATATTTTGCAGATCATTACAGGAAAAGGACACAGATCAAAATTAGCCAAAAGAAGAAACACTTAAGGCAGAGTCTGGGAGGGTTCTAAACACAAAGTTCCCCTTTTTTTCAGTACACATTACCGTTGTGGCACTGGTGTGTGACAATATGCATCAAGTATTGCCAACTAGGAGAGCTCACATAAACTTCAGTATTCAGTTATTATTGGAGCTTTATTACCTAGGAATGATTTATTGATTGCTCACATGGTTGAAGTTGGCCTCCAGACCTAGTGATACCCTGTGACCCAAAGCTCCTACCTTAAATCACATGTTTTCTGGTATGGCCAGTTGCCCACTCTAAGACTTAGGTGTAACCAGCTCTACTTTAAGATTCACTTTGGTCAGCTCATATCCTAAACAAAGACACTCCTATCAGGTTATATAGGTTATCTTCCAGAAGTTAAGAGCAAAAGGCATGCGTATCAGGTAACATAAATTATCTCCCAGAAGTCAAGGCCACGCCTCTCTTTAGACAAGTTTACATTCTTTACTATTACGTACATATGTAAGGATTATATATACTTTTAAGATTTGCAAGAACATGTGTCAAACAGGACAGTCATTATCTCTGAAGAGGGAAGTGATACTAGTGGTAGTCAAGGGGTATTTAACTTTGTATGTTCAAATTTTCATGCACTGTTTAATTGTATATTACTTTAAGTGGGAAGACTGAATTTAGACTAACTTTAGGAAAATGGGGAAAGAGGTCATATTCAATAGAATAAAATTCATTATATCCAAATAAAAGATAAGCCATCAGGAGGATTCCTACTGTTGTGAAAAAAATGAAAATGGACCAGCTATTTCAAGATAGCATGAAGTGATCATGGTTATAATCTGGGCAGGACTTTGATATAGCTATCAAGTTTAAAGTTAGGAAACATTGGGAATGTCCAAGTAGAATCTACACTGCTGAAGAAATCGTAGTGTTTTTACAGTAGCATTTAATATCCTTATCTGTTTGACGACTGACCAGTTTAAGAATCCAGTAGGTAATCTTTGGTTCTTCAGGAAAAGATTGTATAAATATGAACACTGTTAAATCTACATGTTGGGCGTGTGGGTATTATATTATTCTCTGTGCTTAATATTTAGAATGCTATTAGGTCATTAAGCTCCAGGGTGATTTATGACTGCCTCTGCATGTGGGGATTTGTATTATTCCTTTTTATCCATTTACTGGGTTCCCAGTTTAAAGAGGATGACTTTCCAAGATAGAGGAGAAGCATTTCATCAAGTATATAGAGACACATCTGTTCCTTTCCTGGACTGCCAATAAATATGAAGAAAACAGAAATGATTTAGAAGGGAGTTGCAAAATTATAAATGTTTTATACCTACTTTTTAGAATAGAGAAAATATTTTGGTGACAGTTTGTGATTCATGCATATGAAGTTTTAATCTCAAACATAATAACCAAATAGTTTGGCAGATGGAAGGTTTGGGGATAAGGGAAGCATTCATATTTGTTGAGTACCTACTATAAACTGTACTAAGAACTTCTAATTTGTTATTCTTATTTTAATCTCTTGCCCATTTATATGGCAGGCCTCATCTCTCTATTATAGGTAAGGAACCCAAGGCTCTTAAGAGAAAAACAATTTGTGTAGTATCACTAACTGTACTCATGGATGACAGTATTATACAGTGTAACATACATTTTACAGGTTGCAAGGAGAAATGTTTACTAATGATGAAAATTTGTTAGCATTGTGGTTGCTTACCTAGGAAAATTTAGCAATTGCTTTTCCTTTCCTGGAAGTATTAAGCTTATTTTTATGATAAGTTAAGAATAGTTCTGCCTAAAGGCAGAGGAGATAGATCACATGAGCTTGTAAAGTTTCTTCTATGTCTATAGTTTGGTATTTTTATAACTCAAATTTGTTTTTGTTTATTTTTTTCTCAAGGTGGATAATATAAATGCAGCTGTGATGGATTTGAAAGAAAAGAAGATCCGTAGTCTAAGTGAAGAACCCAAAATAGGAGCACATGGAAAACCAGTGATTTTTCTCCATCCTAAAGATTGTGGTGGAGTCCTTGTGGAATTGGAACAAGCTTGATTTGTTTCCAAGAAACTAAGTTAATTGATCTGAAAAAGCCTTATCAAAATGTACTTTGGCATTGAGTTCTTTGCTTCTTCTATCACTTAAAAGTTCAAAGTTAAAAAACTAAATTACAGAGTAAGATTTTTAAATATATATATAAACATATATATGTTAATTACTTTTTTCCTGATTTGGAGAAAATATTGATTGCTAAATACTTAAGGAATATTATTAAAACCATATTCAGAGAAATAAATGGTTCCTATTCTAAAATGGGGTAATTGAGTATAGTATGTTAGCTGTGTGAAAGGGTGTGTGTGTGTGTGTGTGAGGTGGGATGGTTACACAAAGGTTTTATGAAAGGAGAGCTGATAGTTGCATGGCTACATATGTGGGATAAAGTAGTTACTAAGTATGTTATGGAAAGTCTTTTTAGCACAAACTGTTTAAGGTTAAGTAGTTTGACCTCAAAATTTTGCTTTTCTGGAACAACTCATGTTCACAAGTCCTTTTTCAGCAGGTGTTTTAGGTGCTGGTGCTAGATGTATGAATCGGATGTTTTATGAAAAGTGTGGTACATGGCCTAGTTGATGCATTGATAGCTGACTTATTTTTTTTAATTCAGTAGACATAAAGAGGGCAGTGAATGTGTAGAGTTACCTATCACTCAGGTGTTAAAACACTACAAAAGGTCCTAGAGGAATATACAAAATGGTTAGAAACCAATTGCCAAGAAGCTT
Source organism: Phataginus tricuspis (assembly GCA_029783875.1). Taxonomy (NCBI): domain Eukaryota; kingdom Metazoa; phylum Chordata; class Mammalia; order Pholidota; family Manidae; genus Phataginus; species Phataginus tricuspis. The sequence goes on along the minus strand of JAQQAC010017683.1, from coordinate 6,971,728 downwards.
ATGATCCAGTTGGGAAAAATACTAAGTATAATACCATGAAACAACACTAACAGGTTGAAAAGGAATGGGAAAGGAATATAGGTCCGGGAAGATGGGCTTAGAGGCATTATCAGGTTTTTGGTCAAATATGTGAATTTCAAGGATCATGGATGGATGGATGGAATATATAGTGTATGGGAAGGTGGTTAATGTCTTAAGTTCATGGATAACTGGATGTTGAGTATAAATAGGTGTGTACACATTGAGCTGGTTATGGAAGACAACTATGACATCACTTAAAAGCATAAATTATAAGTGATTTGGTTCTGTATGTATAAGTAATATTTAAGACAACTGTATCATAAGGGAGGGGAAGGATAAAGGGAATTAAATGGTGGTTAAATATTTACATTCCACTTGAGGCAAATGTCAATACTAGTAGACTGTGACAAACTGCATATATATAACTCAGATCCACTGAGTAACCACTGAAAATATTAAAGAGATAAACTCAAAAATATAGATAAGTTAAAGTGGGATATTAAAGAATGTCCAAATAACCCACTTAAAGAGAGATAAGGGAAAACAGGAAAAAAATCAAACAAACTAGAAAACAATAAAATGGCATAGCTACATCCTAATATATCAATAATTACACTAAACGTAAATGGTTGAAATACACCAATTAAAAGACAGATTGGGAGAATGGATAAAAAATATGACCTAAGCATGTGCTAGCCATATGAAATTCACTTCAGATATAATGTTATTGGTAGGTAAAAGATTGAAAATATATATACTTTGCAAACAATAACCTGAAGAGAGCTGTGATGACCGTATTAATATCAGACAAAATAGACTTCAAAACAAAAGAAAATTACCAGGGACAAAGAGTTTCACTGCATAATGATAAAAGGGTCAGATCACAAGAAAACAAATATATGTATGTGCATCAAACAACACAGCTGCAAAATGCATGAATCAAGAATTGACAGACAAAAAAAAATTCACAGAGTTGACACCTCTCTTTTGCTATTGTATAGAGCTAATAATAGACAAGAAAGTCAACAATTAAATAGAACTAAACAGTACCATCAACTAATACAGAATACGCATTGCTTTCAAGCACGTAGGAGACATTCACCAAGACAGACCATATCTTGGTTCATAAAACAAACATTTACATATTTAAAATGAGTAAAAACATATAAAATACACATTGTGAACTGAATCAAACTAGAAATAAATAACATATAACAAAAATCTATAAAACTTGTAAATTATACAGCACACTTCTAAGTAATCCACGGGTCAAAGAGAAAGTCTCAAGGAAGTAACAAATACTAAACTGAATGAAAATAACAATCTTCAATAAACACTTTGTAAATTTAATTGATAGATTGATAATTTCATGAAATTCATAAAAAATAAAATTTAGTAGCAATATATGCAAAATTGTATGAGTAGTAAATAGTGTTGAGCCCCTCAACTTCCATTAACCATTTTTTCCCTAATACCATTTTATTTGAGTAATCATGCTTATTCCCCTCACACACAAAAATAAAGCCTCAGGTAAAGTCCCAAAGTTGTACTGAAATTCCATCACCCTTCTAAAAGATGGGTTCACAAAATGTAATTTATATCTCGACAAAGAACATGAATAAAAGTTTCCTAGAGGCTTCTGAGAATGTTCTTCCCACTTCTGATGAAAGCCTTGAGACGTCAACCTCTCTGTCCAGATGTGACCAAGCAAACAGTTCTGTCTGACACAGGCAACCATCCACAAAATGAAAAAACATCCCTAGATGAGGATGACACCGTTTAGCAGAACAGAAACAAGAGAAAGACAGTTTTAGTGACATTTGAGAAGAGTTTATTATTGAATAATGAATTTATTATATTGATGGAGTTTTTTCTTTTTTCTTTTTTTATTAAGGTGTCATTGATATACACTCTTACGAAGGTTTCACAAGAAAAACAATGTGGTTATTACATTCACCCTTATTGAATCCCCCTATACCCCATTGCAGTCACGGTCCATCAGTGTAGCAAGATGCCACAGAGCCCCTGTTTGTCTTCTCTGAGTTAAAGTCTTCCCCGTGACCCCACACACACCATGTACACCAATCATGACGCCCCACAATCCCCTTCCTCTCTCCCAACCTGCCCTCTTCGAGCCCTCCCCTTTGATAACTACTAGTCCCTTGGAGTCTGGGAGTCTGCTGCTATTTTGTTTCTTCAGTTTTCCTTCATTGTTATACTCCACAAATGAGGGAAATCATTTGCTATTTGTCTTTCTCTGCCTGACTTACTTCACTGAGCATAATACCCTCTAGCTCCATCCATGTTTCAAATGGTAGGATTTGTTTCTAATGTCTGAATAGTATTCCACTGTGTATATGTACCACTTCTTTATCCATTCATCTGCTGATGCACACTTAGGTTGCTTCCATATCTTGGCTATTGTAAATACTGCTGCGATAAACATAGGGGTGCATATGTCTTTTGCAAACTGGGCTACTGCAATCTTAGGGTAAATTCATAGAGTGGAATTCCAGGGTCAAATGATATTTCTATTTTTAGTTTTTTGAGGTAACTCCATATTACTTTCCACAATGGTTGAACTAGTTTACATTTCCACGAGCAGTGTAGGAGGGGTCTCTTTTCTCTGCATCCTCACCAGCATTTGTTGTTCCTAGTCTTTTCTATGTTAGCCATCCTAACTGGTCTGAGGTGCTATCTCACTGTGGTTTTAATTTACATTTCCCTGATAATTAGCAATGTGCAGCATCTTTTCATGTGCCTGATGGTCATCTTAATTACTTCTTTGGAGAAGTGTCTGTTCGTATCCTCCACCCATTTTTTAATACAGTTATTTGCTTTTTGGGTGTTGAGGTGAGTTCTTTATATATTTTGGATGTTAACCCCTTGTCAGATATGTCACTTACAAATATATTCTCCAATACTGTAGGATGACTTTTTTTCTGCTGATGGTGTCCTTTGCTGTACAGAAGCTTTTTAGCTTGATGTAGTCCCCTTTGTTCATTTTTTATTTTGTTTCCCTTGCCCGAAGAGATGTGTTCAGGAAAAAGTTTCTCATGTTTATATTCAAGAGATTTTTGCCTATGTTTTTTTCTAAGGAGTTTTTTATGGTTTCATGACTTACATTCAGGTCTTTGATCCATTTTGAGTCTACTTTTGTATATGGGGTGAGATCATAATCCAGTTTCATTCTCTTGCATGTAGCTGTCCAATTATGCCAACACCAGTTGTTGAAGAGGCTGTCATTTCTCCATTGTATATCCATGGCTCCTTTATTGTATATTAATTGACCATATATGCATGGCTTTATATCTGGGATCTCTAGTCTGTTCCATTGGTCTGTGGGTCTGTTCTTGTGCCAGTACCAAATTGTCTTGATTACTGTGGCTTTGTAGTAGAGCTTGAAGTCGGGGAGGGTAGTCCCCCCCCCACTTCACTCTTTCTTCTCAGGATTGATTTGGCTATTTGGGGTCTTTTGTGGTTCCATATGAATTTTAGAACGATTTTCTCTAGTTCATTGACGAATGCTGTTGGTATTTTTATAGGGATTGCATTGAATATATAGATTGCTTTAGGCAGGATGGCCATTTTGACAATATTAATTCTTCCTATCCGTGAGTATGGGATGTGTTTCCATTTATTGGTATCTTCTTTAATTTCTCTCATGAGTGTCTTGAAGTTTTCAGAGTATAGGTCTTTCCCTTCCTTGGTTAGGTTTATTCCTAGGTATTTTATTCTTTTTGATGCAATTGTGAATGGAATTGTTTTCCTGATTTCTCTTTCTGCTAGTTCATCATTAGTGTATAGGAATGCAACAGATTTCTGTGTATTAATTTTGTATCCTGCAACTTTGCAGAATTCAGATATTAGATCTAGTAGTTTTGGAGTGGATTATTTAGGGTTTTTTTATGTACAATATCATGTCATCTGCAAACAGGGACAGTTTAACTTCTTCCTTGCCAATCTGGATGCCTTTTATTTCTTTGTATTGTCTGATTGCTGTGGCTAGGACTTCTAGAACTATGTTGAATAGAAGTGGGGAGAGGGCACCCTTGCCTTGTTCCCGATCTTAAAGGAAAAGCTTTCAGCTCCTCACTGTTGAGTATGATGTTGGCTGTGGGTTTGTCATATATGGCCTTTATTATATTGAGGTACTTGCCCTCTATACCCATTTTGTTGAGAGTTTTTATCATGAATGGATGTTGATTTTTGTCGAATGCTTTTTCAGCACCTATGGAGATGATCATGTGGTTTTTGTCCTTCTTTTTGTTGATGTGATGGATTATGTTGATGGATTTTCAAATGTACCATCCTTGTATCCCTGGAATAAAGCCTACCTGATCATGATGGATGATCTTTTTGATGTGTTTTTTAATTCCATTTGCTAATATTTTTTAGAGTATTTTTGCATCTATGTTTATCAGGGATTTGGTCTGTAATTTTTTTTGTGGTGTCTTTGCCTGGTTTTGGTATTAGAGTGATGCTAGCCTCATAGGATGAATTTGGGAGTACTCTCTCCTCTTCTGCATTTTGGAAAATTTTCAGGAGGATGGGTATTAGGTCTTCACTAAATGTTTGATAAAATTCAGCAGTGAAACCATCTGGTCCAGGAGTTTTGCTCTTAGATGGTTTTTTGATTACCAATTCAATTTCATTGCTGGTAATTGGTCTACTGAGATTTTCTTTTTCTTCCTGGGTGAGCCTTGGAAGGTTGGTTGTATTTTTCTAGAAAGTTGATCATTTCTTCTAGGTTATCCAGTTTGTTAGCATATAATTTTTCATAGTGTTCTCTCATAATTCTTTGTATATGTGATTTCTTTCTCATTTCTGATTCTGTTTGTGTTTGTAGACTCTATTTTTTTCTTGATACGTCTGACTAGCGGGTTATCAATTTTTTGTTTTCCCGAAGAACCAGCTCCTGCTTTCATTGATTCTTTCTATTGTTTTATTCTTCTCGATTTTATTTATTTCTGCTCTAATCTTTGTTATGTCCCTCCTTCTACTGACTCCAGTCCTCATTTGTTCTTTTTTTTTCTAGTTTCATGAATAGTGAGTTTAGAATGTTCATATGGGATTGTTCTTCTTTCCTGATGTAGGCCTGTATTACAATATACTTCCCTCTTAGCACAGCCTTCACTGAATCTCACAGATTTTGCGTTGTTGAATTATTGTTGTCATTTGTCTCCATATATTGCTTGGTCTCTGTTTTTATTTGGTCATTGATCCATTGATTATTTAGGAACATTTTTTAAGCCTCCATGTTTGTGGGCTTTTTTGTATTCTTTGTGTAATTAATTTCTAGTTTCATACCTTTGTGGTCTGAGATGCTGGTTGGTACAATTTTGGTCTTTTTTAATTTACTGAGGTTCTTTTTGTGGCCCAATATATGATCTATTCTTTAAAATGTTCCATGTGCACTTGAGAAGAATGTGTATCTTGTTGCTTTTGGATGAAGTGTTCTTTAGATGTCCGTTGGGTCCATCTGTTCTAATATGTTGTTCAGTGCCTCTGTCTCTTTACTATTTTCTGTCTGGTTGATCTGTCCTTTGGAGTGAGTGGTGTGTTGAAGTCTCCTAAAATGAATGCATTGCATTCTATTTCCCCCTTTAATTCTGTTAGTATTTGTTTTACATATGTAAGTGCTCCTGTGTTGGGCACATAGATATTTATAATGGTTATATCCTCTTGTTGGACTGACCTCTTTATCATTATGTAGTGTCTTTCTTTGTCTCTTATGACTTTCTTTGTTTTGAAGTCTATCTGTCTGATACAAGTACTTCAACTCCTGCTTTTCTCTCCCTATTAGTTGCATGAAATATCTTTTTCAATCCATTTACTTTCAGTCTGTGTATGTCTTTGGGTGTGAAGTTAGTCTCTTATAGGCATCATATAGACGGGTCTTTTTTTTTTCTATTCAGTGACTATGTCTTTTGATTGGTGCATTCAAACCATTTACATTTAGTGTGATTATTGATAGGTATGTACTTATTGCCACTGCAGGATTTAGATTCGTGGTTACCAAAGGTTCAAGGGTAAGTTCCTTACTATCTAAGAGTCTAACTTAACTCAGTACGCTATTACAAACACAATCTAAAGATTCTTTTTTTCCCTCTTTTTCTTCCTCCTCCATTCTTTATATATTAGGTATCATATTCTGTACTCTTTGTCTATCCTTTTTTATTACCTCTAGTGACAGCTATTTAACCTTAGCAACTCTTCCATCTATAGCAGTCCCTCCAAAATACACTGTAGAGGTAGTTTGTGGGAGGTAAATTCTCTCGGCTTTTGCTTATCTGAAAATTGTTTATTCCCTCCTTCAAATTTAAATGATAATCTTGCCGGGTAGAGTATTCTTGGTTTGAGGCCCTTCTGTTTCATTGCATTAAATATATCATGCTACTTCCTTCTGGCCTGTAATGTTATTCTTGAGAAGTCTGATGATAGCTTGATTGGTTTTCCTTTGTATGTGATCTTTTTTCTCTCTCTAGCTGCTTTGAAAAGTCTGTCCTTTCCCTTAATCTTTGCCATTTTAATTACTTTATGTCTTGGTGTTGTCTTCTCTGAGTCCCTTGTGTTGGGATATCTGTGCACCTCCATGGCCAAAGAGACTTTCTCCTTCCCCAGATTCGGGAAGTTTTCAGCAATTACCTCCTCAAAGACACTTTCTATCCCTTTTTCTCTCTTCTTCTTCTGATACCCCTGTAATGAGAATATCATTTCATTTGAATTGGACAGACAGTTCTCAATATTCTTTCATTCCTAGAGATCATTTTTTCTCTCTGTGCCTCAGCTTCTTTGTATTCCTCTTTTCTCATTTCTGTTTCATTTACCCTCTCTTCTCCTACATCTAATCTGCTTTTAAATCCCTCCATTGTATGTTTCATTTCAGATATGGAATTTCTTTTTTTTTTTTTTTTACAATTCATTTTATTTTTGTATCATTAACCTACAATTACATGAGCAATTTTGTGATGATTAAACTACCCCCTTCATCAGGTCCCCCACATCAACCCTATTACAGTCACTGTCCATCAGTGTAGTGAGATGAGAATCACTACTTGCCTTCTCTGAGCTGTACAGTCATCCCCGTGCCCCCCCCATCCTATGTCTGCTAATCGTAATGCCCCTTTTACCCTCTTATCCCTCCCTTCCCACCCATTTTCCCCAGTCCCTTTCCCGTTGGTAACTATTAGTCCGTTCTTGGGCTCTGTGAGTCTGCTGCTGTTTTGTTCCTTCAGTTGTTTTTCTTTGTTCTTATACTCCACATATGAGTGAGATCATTTGATACTTGTCTTTTTCAGCCTGGCTTATTTCACTGAGCATAATACCCTCTAACTCCATCCATGTTGTTGCAAATGGTAGGATTTGTTTTTTTCTTATGGCTGAGTAATATTCCATTGTGTATATGTACCACATCTTCTTAATCCATTCATCTACTAATGGACACTTAGGCTGCTTCCATTTCTTGGCTATTGTAAATAGTGCTGCAATAAACATAGGGGTGCATCTGTCTTTTTGAAACTGGGCTGCTGCATTCTTGGGGTAAATTCCTAGGAGTGGGATTCCTTGGTCAAATGGTATTTCTATTTTGAGTTTTTTGAGGAACCTCCATACTGCTTTCCACAGTGGTTGAACTAATTTGCATTCCCACCAGCAGTGTAGGAGGGTTCCCTTTTCTCCACATCCTCGCCAACATTTGTTGTTGTTTGTGTTTTGGATGTTGGCCATCCTCACTGGTGTGAGGTGATATCTCATTGTGATTTTAATCTGCATTTCTCTGATGATTCAGATATGGAATTTCTTAATGAGTGAATCTCCATCCTAAATTCGTCCCTGAGATCTTGAGTATTTTTCTGTATCTCCATTAGCAATGTTTATGATTTTTATTTTGAACTCTCTTTCAGGAAGATTGGTGAGTTCAGTTTCACTTGGGCCTTTTTCTGGTGTTTGTGAGATTTTGGGTTGAACCAGGTTCCTTTGACATTTCATATTTGCATGTGGCGCCCTCCAGTGCCCAGAAGCTCTAGTCTCTGGAGCTGCTCAGCCCCTGGAGTGATGGGGGTTGTTGGGGACTCATACTGGTGCCATGTTTTGTGATGTCTGCTCTCTTCTCCAGATGTATGCAATCTCGTACAGCCTTCTTTCCTGTTGCTTTTTTAGGATTAGTTGTATTAACTATATTTTTGTATTATATGTGGTTTTTGGAGGAGTTCTCTGTCTCACCTGTCATGCCGCCATCTTTAATCTGTTTTGTACTCTAGCAATTATTGCTCTTCCCCTGAACAACACAGCCTTAACTTCTCCAGGATCGGCCCTTCCTCTTGTGGTGACGTGATGATAACATGCCTATTGAGGTGATCTGCTGGGGTTTTTTTTAATCAGGAAAGAAATATTTTAGCCAAAACATTATTTATAAAAAGTAAGTATTAGCCAGTACATCTGCACAATTTTAAAAAGGCTTCATATGGCTTTTATGAACATTAAAAACAAAATAAAGTAATTACTCTTGTTACTTATTCAAATACTTTTATGCCTTAGCCATATAATCTATAACACCTCATTGCATTTTTCTGAAAATTTTATTTTTAATATGGTAATGTTTTAAGATACAAATTATTTAAGTTTTCATCAAAATTGTAATTTTTATTTATTGGAAATTGTGGGCATACTAGATTTATTCTTCTGTGTAGAAAAATACATTATTTTCTTTTTAAATAGGCCTTATTGTTTTTTAGAGCAGTTTTAGGTGAATAGCAATATTGGGCAGAAAGTACAGTTCCCATAACCCTGCCCAACAAATTCATAGCCTCCCCCACTATCAACACCCACACAAGAATGGTAAAGTTGTCACAATTGATGAACATATGCTGACACATCTTTACCCAAAGTTCACAATTTACCTTAGGGTTTATATGTGGTATTATACATTATATGGATTTTGATAAATATATAAGAACATGTATCCATCATTATGGTATTATTCAAAATAGTTTAACTGCCCTAAATATCATCTGTGCTCCATATATTCCTCCCTCTCTTCCCTAGTCCCCTTGACAATCAGTGATTACTGACTCCAAAGTTTTTCCAGAATGTCATACAATTGGAATCATACAGTACACAGCCTTTCCACATTGGCTTCTTTCACTTAGTAATATGCCTTTACATTTTCTCCATATCTTTGCATGACTTGATCATTTCTTCTTAGTGTGGAATTATTCCATTGTCTGAGTGTACCATGGTTTATTTACCCATTCACCTACTAAAGGACATCTTGGATGCTTCCACGTATTGCATTTTCAAATAAACTGCTATAAATATCCATGTGCAGTTTTTTGTGTAGACATAAATTTTCACTTTTTTTGGTAAAATACAATGAAGTGCAATTGCTAGACCTGATGGTAAGAATAATATGTTTAATTTCCTAAGAAGCTGCCAAACTCTCCCAGTCCCATTTTGCATTCCCACCAGCAATGAAGGAGAGATCCTATTACTCTAAATCTGTCAGTATTTGGTGGGGTCAGTGCTCTGAATTTGGGCCATTCTAATAGGTGTGTAGAGATATCTTGTTTTAATTTGCATTGCCCTAAGGACATATGATGCAGAACATCTTTTCATATGTATATTTTTCCATCTGTATATATTCCTTGGTAGATATCTGTTCAGGCTTTTTTCCCCATTTTTAAATGGAGATTTTTATTTTTGTGTTTTAAGTGTTCATGTATTTTGGATAACAATCCCTTATAAGATATGTCTTGCAATTATTTTCTTTCAGTCTGTGCCTTGTTTTCTCATTCTCTTGACAGTGTCTTTCACAAAGAGTTGAAGTACAGTTGATATACAATATTTTTTAGTGTAGTTGATATACAATATTATATTGGTTTCAAGTATACAACAAAGTGGTTCAACAATTAGCCATATTATTAAATCCTCACCTCCACTAGTGCTGTTACTATCTGTCAACATAGGAAGATGTTAAAGAATCATTGGCAATATTCTCCATGATGTACAACCATCGCCATGTCCAACTTATATTATGGTTGAGTATTTTGGGGCCCCTTTATCCCCCTCACCCTTCCCACCTACCCACCCTAACCCCTCCCTCATAGTAACCAACAGTCACTTCTCGGTGTCTATAAGTCTACTGCTATTTTGTTCATTTTGTTTTGTTTTGTTTTCAGATTCCACAAATAGGTGAAATCATATGGTATTGGTCTTTCTCTTCCTGGCTTATTAAACATAGCATAATACCCTCAAGGTCCATACATGTCACAAATGACAGGATTTCTTTCTTTTTTATGGATGAATAATATTCCATTGTGTATATGTACCACCTTTTCTTATCCATTCATTTATTGATGGACACTTAGGTTACTTCCATATCTTGGCTATCGTAAATAATGCAGCAATAAACATAGGAGCACATATATCTTTTTGAATCAGGGATGTTGTTTTTTCAAGTATTCTTAGAAGTAGAATTACTGGGTCATATGGTATTTCTGTTTTTAGTTTTTTGAGGAACCTCCATACTACTTTCCACAGTGACTGCACCAATTTACATACCCACCATCAGTGTAGGAGTGTTCCCATTTCTCCACATCCTTCCCAACACTTGCTATTTCTTTCCTTTTGGACAGTAACCATTCTTATTGGTATGAGGTGATATCTGATTGTGGTTTTTATTTTAATTTCCCTGATGATTAGCGAAGTGGAACACCTTTTCATGTGCCTGTTGCCCATCTGTATTTCTTTTTTGGAGAAATGTCTGTTCAGGCCCTCCACCAATTTTTTAAATCAGGTTATTTATTTATTTATTTTGTTGTGTTGTATGAGTTATTTATATATATTGGATGTTAACCCCTTGTTGGATGAATCATTTACAAATACATTCTCCAATACTGTAGGTTGGCTTTTTGTTCTGCTGATGTGTACTTTGTTGTACAGAAGCTTTTTAGTTTGATGTAATGCCGCCTGTTCATTTTATTTTGTTTCCCTTGCTCAAGGTTATATTTCCAGAAAAAAGTGCTCATGCTTATGTTCAAGAGATTTTTGCCTGTTTTCTTCTAAGAGTTTTATGGCTTTATGTCTTTATTTAGGTCTTTAATCCATTTTGAGTTTGTTTGTATGTATGGAGTTAGACAATAATCCAGTTTCATGCTCTTCGATGTAGCTGTCCAGTTTTCCATATACCAATTATGGAAGAGACTGTCTTTTTCTTATTGTATATTCATGGATCCTTTATCATATATTATTTGACCATATATGTGTCGGTTTATATCTGTGCTCTCTAGTCTTTTCTATTGATCTATGGGTCTGTTCTCATGACACTAACATACTGTTTTGATTACCATACCTTTGTACTATACGTTGAAGTCAGGGAGTATAATACCCTCAGCTTTGCTCTTTCTCAGGATTGCTTTAGCTCTTTGGGGTCTTGTATAGTTCCATATGAATTTTAGGATTACTTACTTGAGTTCATTGAAAAATAAACTTTTTGAAAGGGATTACATTGAATATGTAGATTGTGTTGGGCAGGATGGTCATTTTGATAATATTAATTCTTTCTATCAATGAGCATGGGATGGACTTCCAATTTTTACTGTCTTATTTAATTTCTCTCATCAGTGTCTTATAGTTTTCAGAGTACAGGTCTTCATCTCCTTGGTTAGGTTTATTCCTAGGTATTTTAATTTTTTGGAGGCAATTGTAAATGGAATTGTGTTCCTGATTTTTCTTTCCACTAGTTCATTGTTAGTATATGGGAATGTAACAGATTTATGTGTATGAATTTTGTATTTTGCAACTTTGCTGAACCTAGTTATTACTTCTAAATTTTTTTAGTGGAGTCTAGTTTGACATTTTCCTTACCAGTCTGGATGCCTTTTATGTCTTTATCTTGTGTGATTGCTCTGGCTAAGTTCTCTAATACTATATTGAATTAAAGTGGTGAGAGTGGACATCCTTGTCTTGTTCCCAATCTTAGAGGAAATGTTTTCAGCTTTTCTCCATTGAGTATGATGTTAGCTGTGGGTTTGTTGTATATGGCCTTTATTATGGTGAGGTACATATCCTCTATGCCCAGAAGTCCTTTTAACATATCCTGTAAGGTCAGTTTAGTGGTGGTGAATTCCTTCAGCTTTTGTTTATCTGGGAAAACTTTTAATCTATCCTTCAATTTTGAATGATAACCTTTCTGGGTAGAGGATTTTGATGAAGGTATTTCTGTTTCAATTCATTAAATATTTCATGCCACACACTGCTGGACTGTAAAGTTTCTGTTGAGAAGTCTACTGATAGCATGATGGGGTTACCCTTCAAGAAATATTTTGCCTCTCTCTTGCTGCTTTCAATACCCACTCTTTATTCTTAATCTTTGTCATTTTAATTATTATATGTCTTGGTGTTGTCTTTCTGGGTTGCTTTTATTAAGGGCTCTCTATGCTTCCAGGACCTGGGTATCTATTTCCTTCTCTCCAGCTTTGGGAAGTTTTCAGCAATTATTTCTTCAAAGAGACTTTCTATTCCTTTGACTCTCTCTTCTCCTTCTGGCATCCCTATTATGCAAATATTGTTTCATTTGGTCTTGTCGCACAGCTCTCAAAATCCTCTCATTTCTAGAGATTCTTTTTTCTATGTTCTTCAGCTTATTGTTTTCCTGTTCTCTAATTTCCATCTCATTTATTGTCTCCTCTATTTGCAGCAATCTATTATTCATTCCCTCCACTGTGTTTTTCATTTCAGATACTGTATCATTCAGCTATGAGTAGATCTTTTTAAAATCTTCTTTCTCTTTGTTGAAGTCCTCCCTGAAATTATCAATACTTTTCTGCAGGTCAGTAAGCATATTTATGACTGTTTCTTTGAAATAGTCATCAAAAAGTTTGGTGATCTCTGTTTCATCTTGCCCTCTGCCTTATTCTGCACTTTCATTTGGAACATATTCCTCTGCCTCCTTATTTTGTCAGGGTTTCTGTCTTATTCCTTTGTATTAAGACAGATCCACTATGCCTTCTGGTCTAGAGAGTAATGGCTTTATCAAGAAAATGTCCTGGGTGCACAGAAGCTCAAGACTCTTTGCTCTCCAGTGCCTGGTTCTCCTCTGGGGTTGAGCCCCAGTTGCTGTTGGTGGGCTATGGGAGGGGCCATCTTTCTGCCTATCTGCCAACAGTGGCTCATTTCAGCTACTTGCATGTGGCAACTCACCTCAGCTGGCCCTTTGTGAGTGAAACAGTGTCACTTATGTTGGGAACATTGTGGCATGGCTGGACTGATGGGCTAACAGGTTGGGTCAGGCCAGTGTGTAGGGAAGCACAGCACTCGGCTCAGCCACAAGGGAGGAGGGAATGCTCGGAGCTGGCTCCTGCATTCACCCCTCCAGTTGGGCTGAAAGCAGGCTGAGAAACCTGGGAATGCCTCCCTCTGTCTGCCAGGTAGCAAAGTCTTCCTCTGCCTACCAGGAAGCAAAGTCTGACTGCTTCTGAGCCAAGTGAGCTGGGTCGGTGCTTGTGTAGGGAAGTGCTTTGGAGGCTGAGCTTCCAGGAGGAGGATGGAGTATTTGTGGCTGCTCTTGTAAGCACCCAATCACAAGGGTTGAGGAAGGGCTAGGGAAGTGTCATTCACCTGCCCTTTCTCCTGCAAAGAGAGCTCCATCCAATGCCCACCCCTCTGGTGCCCTTCCCACTGCTGATAAATCTTTCAATCTGCTGCCTATGTGTTGGGTCTCAACAGGACCTAAGGAGCATGCCCGTCCTCCACAAGTGACAGGAGTATCAGCCTCTCAGACTGCATCCACTCTTCCTGGTGTCCAGCCCTTTTAATCAACAAAACCCAATGAAATGTGGACTCATGATCCCACAGCAGATCTCCAGGTCCAGGTGTGCAGAGTTCCTGAGTGTCTATCCCCTCCATGTTCTGTTCCTCTTCCTCCCACTTGTGGGCTCAGATGGGGGAAGGGTTGGGGCCCTGACTGATCATGGCTCTGCCACTTTACCCTCCTCTGTGTGGTGTTCTCTTCTTCATCAGGTGTAGGAGGTCTCTTCTGCAGTCTTTAGGTAATTTTCAGGGTTAGTTGTATTTTCTGTAGTTGCTTTCTTGTTGTGTATGTGGGGGGGAAGGAGGTTTTCTCCTTGCCTCCCTACTCTACCATTTTTCCTTTGAGCAGAATTTTTTATTTTAATAAAGTCCATCTTATCAATTCTTTCATCAGATTATCAATTCTTTTTCCTTTCATGGAGAATGGCTTTGGTTTTGTATCTAAAAAGTCACCATTATGACTAAGCCCGTCTAGGTGTTTTTCTGTTATCCTCTATGAATTTTATAGTTTTACATTTTATTTTTAGGCACCTATATTCTTTGTTTGTTTACATATAGCTATCTGGTTGTTTCAGCACCATTTTTTGAAAATACTATCTTTGTTCCATACTATTGCCTTCCCTCCCTTGTCAAAAATCATTTGACTATATTTATGGGAGTCTTTCTGAGCTCTCTATTCCATTTCATTGATATATTTCTTCTTTTGCCAATATTACACTGTCTTGAGTACTATAATTTTATAGAAAGTCTTAAACCAGGTTGTATCAGTCCTCTGACTTATGCTCCCTCAATATTGAGTTCTCTTAATTAGTCATTTTCCTAGGCATATGAACTTTAGAAACCCTTTGTTGATTTCCACAAAATAACTTACTTGAATTTTGATTTTGACTGTATTGAATCTATAAATCAAGTTAGAAAGAATTGACACTTGAAAATACTGAGTTTTCCTGTCTATGAATATGTAATAGCTCTCCATTCATTCAGATCATCTTTGATTTTTTTCATCAGAGTTCTGATCTAGTTTTTTTTCATATAGCTCTTGTACATATTTTACTAGATTCATACCTATGTATTTCACTTTTGGTTGTGCTACTATAAATGATAATGTGTTTTTAATTTCAAAAAACACTTGCTTATTGCTGTTGTATAGTAAGGCAATTGACTTTTGTATATTAACCTTGTATCCTGCATCCTTGCCATAATCACTTAGTAGTCCAAGAGAATTTTTTGGTCAATTCTTTTGTATTTTCCACATGTATGATTATGTTATCTGAGAGCAAAGAGAGCTTTATTTCTTCCTTCCAATTATGTATACCTGTTATTTCCTTTTCTTATCTAATTGTATTCACTAGAACTTTAAATACAGTGTTGAAAAGGAGTGGTGAGAAGGATTATTCTTGCCTTGTTAATAATGTTGGCAGGAAATCTTTGAGTTTCTAACCATTAAGCATAATGTTAGTGATAGGTTTTTTATACACTTTTTTTTTCAAGTTGAGAAACTTCCACTCTATTCCTAGTTTACTGAGTTTTTTTTTAAAACATGGATGGGTGTATTAGTCAGGGTTCTGTGGAGAAACAAAACCAATAGGAAAGAGAGAAGGTAGGTATATTATAGATAGATAGATAGATAGATAGATAGATAGATAGATAGATAGATAGACAGATAGACAGATAGATAGATAGATAGATAGATAGAGGTTTTTTTATGGGAATTGACTCACGTGGTTATGGATGCCAAGAAGTACCAAAATCTGCTGTCTGTCTGTAAGGTAGAGAAACAGAAAAGACAGTAGTGTAATTCAGTCCAAGTCTGAAGGCCTAAGAATTGGGAAGCTAGTAGTGTAAGTCCCAATTGGAGTCTAAAAGTCTGAGAACTAATAGTGCCCATGTCTGAGGGTAGGAGAGGATAGATGTCTTAGCTCAAGCTGAGAGAGAGAATTTGTCTTCCCTCCATCTTTCTGTTCTATTTGGGCCGTCAAAGGATTGGATTAACCCCACCCACATTGAGGAGGTCCATCTGCTTTACTCAGTTCACCAATTCAAATGCTAACCTCTTTCAGAAACACCTTATCAGACACACGAAGAAATAATGTTTACCAGCCAGCTGGGCATCCCAAAGCCTAGTCAAGTTGACACATAAAATTAACCATCTTAATGGATATTGGATTTTGTCAAATGCTTTTTTCTTCATGTATTGATATGATCATGTGATTTTTCCTCTTGCCTGTTGGTGAATTACGATGGTTGGTTTTTGAATATCAAATGAGATTTGCATACCTGGGATAAATCCTACTTGTTTGTGATGTATAATCCTTTTTATACATTGTTGGATTAAATTTGCTAATATATTGTTGAAAATTTTTCCATCTGTACTCATGAGAGATATCAGTTTGTAGTTTTCTTGTAGTGTCTTTGTCTGCTTTTGGCATTAGGGTAATGCTGGCCTCATAACATGAGTTAGAAAATATTCTCTCTGCTCTATCTTCTGAAAGAGATTGTACATAATTGGTATAATTACTTCCTTAAATATATAGCAGAATTCGAGGCATTCTGGGAAAAAGATGGTGGTGTAGAAATGCAAGCAAAAGCCTCCTCCAAAATTCACACAGAACATAAAAATACAGGAAATACAACTTGGCCTGAAAATGACCTGAAGACTGCAGAATTGACTACCTACATCTGGGGAAGAAGAGAAGACCCTAAAAAAAACAGTAAAGTGGCAAATCTGTAATCTGGCAGAACCCATGCCTTCCCTCCACACTTTCCCACAGGCAGGAGGAAGAGGAATGGAGTGGGGAGGGAGTAGAATCCCAAGACCCTGAACATCTGGCCTTGGAGGTCTGCTCTGGGAACATGAGCCAGTATTGCATGGTGCCCTGGTGATTGGTGGGGCTGGACAACAGAGACAGGCAAAACACTTGGGGAAGCTGAGATTCCAGCCACCTGTGAAGAACAGGCATGCTCTACCAGCCCCCCTGAGAAAGAAAGGAGAGCTGGCAGTTTGAAAGACTTCTCAGCAGTGAGAGGTGCACCACAGGGGTAAGAATTGCACAGTGCTCTCTGTTTAGGAGAAAGGTCAGGTGGACAATACCTCCCCAGCCCATCCTCAGACCAACAGATTGGGAGCTCTCAGGACCTTCAGATGCTCCATCCCCATTGCTGGCAACACAGCCTGGTGGCTCCTCACAATGGTGCATGGCCTGCTGGCCAGCACTGAAATCATACTTTGTTCCAGGGTACACAGCAGGAGAACCCCCAACTGGCTCAGCCCTATTTTGGTGCAGCGAGGGAGCTGCATGCAGGAGCCAGCCACAGAAGCTGTTTTCTCCTGGCAGGTGCTAGTCCAGTTTGCCAGTGGCCCCGGCATTCACAGCAGGTCTGATAGAGGGTGGCTCCACCCGTGACAGCTCCAACCCTGCAATTCTGACACTCTTCCGAGTGTGCATGTGCAGCCCAGCCCCAACAGCTCTTTACTCCATGCAGGTGCCCAGTCCTGCTCACCTGTGGCCCCCATAATAGTGGCAAGCCAGAGGGAAGGCAGCTCCAACCACAGCAGCTCCAGCGAGTATCCTCCCTGCCCCTGTGATCAGCTGAAAGCCCACAAAGCCCACCTGAAATCAGATCACTACAGGCAAGGCAGACAAGTGCCACACCCACTGCACACCAAGAGCTGGGGCTCCCACACAGGAAAATTAGTTCTGGGCACTAGCAGGCACCTCCTACACAAAACTATTATCCCACAAGAAATACAAAAAAGATATGAAGAGGCAGAGGAATTTGGTTAAGAAAAAAAGAAAAAAGAAAAAACACCAGAAGTAGGGCTGAGTGAAACTTAAATCACCAATCTTCTTGATAAAGATTTCAAAATAAAAGTAATGAACATGTTCACAGATTTACAGAAAAATATTCAAGATCTCAGGCAGGACTTAAAGGAAGAGACAGACACCCTGAAACAAAGCCACTGAGAGCTGAAGAATACAGTATCTGAAATGAAACATACAGTGGAGGGATTTAAAAGTAGATTAGATAAAGTACAGGAGATAGTAAATGAAATAGAAATTAGAGCACAGGAAAACAAATAAATTGAGAATCAGAAAGAAAAAAGGATCTTCATGAATGAAAGAATAATAAGAGAACTGTCCAACCAATCCAAATGGAACAATATTCGCATTATAGGGGTATCAGAAGAAGAAGAGAGAGACAAAGGGATAGAAAGTCTCTAAGGAAATAATTGTTGAAAAGTTCCCCAATAGGAGGAAGGAAATAGACACTCAGCACATGGAAGCACAAAGATAACCCAACAAAAGGAACTCTAGGAAGACAACACCAAAACATAAAATAATTATAATGGCAAAGCTCAAGGACAAGGAGAGAGTGCTGAAAGCAGCCAGAGAGAAAAAAGATTATTTATAAGGGAAAGCCGATCAGGCTATCATTAGATTTCTCAGCAGAAACCTTACAGGCCAGAAGGGAGTGGCATGAGATATTTAATGGAATGAAACTGAAGGGCCTCCAACCAAGAATACTCTACCTGGCAAGATTATCATTTAAATTTGAAGCAGAGACTAAACAATTTCCAGACAAGCAAAAGTTGAGAGAATTCACAACTAAATGATTCCTACAGGATTACGTAAAGGAACTGCTCTAGATGGAAATGCTCTTAAGGCTAAATAGCTGTCACCAGAGAAACCCACAGGAAAGGTAGTAGACCAATTAATTACTAAGAAAATATGAAATTAAATCAACTACTCACAAAGTTAGTCGAGGGGTACACAAAGAGTGCAGAATATGACACCTAATATATAAAGTGTGGAGGAGAAAGAAATAGAGGAAGAGTAGGAAAAAAAGAACCTTTAGATTGTGTTTGAAATAGAGTAGTAAGTGATTTAAGATAGATTGATACATAGTAAGGAAGCTATCCTTGAACCTTTGGTAACCACAAATCTAAAGCCTGCAATGGCAATAAGCACATATCTATCAATAATGACCCTAAATGTAAATGGACTGAATGCACCAATCAAAAGACATACAGTTGCAGAATGGATAACAAACAAAACCCATCTATATGCTGACTACAAGACACTCACTGCAAACCCAAAGACATACACAGACTAAAAGTGAAGGGATGGAAAATGAGATTTCATGCAAATAATAGGGGGAAAAAAGCAGAAGTAGCAGTACATATAGCAGACAAAATAGATTTCAAAAGAAAGAAAGTAACAAGAGACAAAGTAGGACAATAGATAATGATTAAAGGGGTCAGTCCAACAGGAGGATATACCTATCTATGCACCCAATATAGGAGCACCTAAATATGTGAAACAAACACTAACAGAATTAAAAGGGGACAAAGAATGGAACACATTCATTTTAGGTGGCTTTAACACATCATTCACACCAGAAGACAAATCAGCCAGACAGAAAGTAAGTAAGAAGACAGAGGCACTGAACAACACATTAGAACAGATGGACCTAACAGACATCCACACAACACTCCACCCAAAAGCAGCAGGATACACAATTGTTCTCCAAGGCACATGGAACATTTTCAAGAATAGATCACATCTGAGGCTACAAAAAGAGCCTAAGTAAATTCAGGATTGAAATTGTACCAACCAGCTTCTCAGACCACAAAGGTATGAAACTAGAAATAAATTATGCAAAGAAAACAAAAAAGCCCACAAACACATAGAGGGTTAACATCATGCTCCTAAATAATCAATAGATCAGTAACCAAATAAAAACAGGTCAAGCAATATATGGAGACAAATGACAACAATAATTCAACACTGCAAAATCTGTGGGATGCAGCAGAGACAGTGCTAACAGGGAAGTATATTGCAATACAGGGTTACCTCAGGGAAGAAGAACAATCCCATATGAATAGTATAAACTCACAATTAATGAAACTAGAAAGAGAAGAACAAGTGAGGCCCAAAGTCAATACAAGGAGGGATATAATAAATATCAGAGCAAAAATAAATGAAATTGAGAGGAATCAAACAGTAAAAAGAATGAATGAAACCAAGAGCTGGCTCTTTGAGAAAACAAACAAAATAAATAAACCCTTAGCCAGACTTACCAAGAAGAAAAGAGAGTGTACACACATAAACAGAATGATAATTGAAAAGGAAAAACCACAATGGACACCTTGGAAATACAAAGAATTATTAGAGAATACTATGAAAAATTATATGCCAACACATTTGACAACCAGAAGAAATGGACAACTTTCTAGAAAAATACAACCTTCCAAGACTGAACCAGGAAGAAACAGAAAATCTAAACAGACTAATTATCAGCAATGAAACCAAACTGGTAATCAAAAAATACCTAAGAACAAAACCCTTGGACCAGATGGCCTCACCACTGAATTTTATCAAACATTTAGAGAATACCAATATCCATCCTCCTTAAAGTTTTCCAAAAAGTAGAAGAGGAGGGAATATTTCCAAACTCATTCCATGAGGCCAGCATCACTCTAATACCAAAACCAGACAAAGATACCACAAAAATAAAATTACAGACCAATATCCCTGATGAACATAGATGCAAAAATACTCAAAAAATATTATCAAACCAAATTCAAAAATACACCAAAAAGATCATCCATCATGACCAAGTGGGATTTATCCCAGGGATGAAAGGATGGTACAATATTCGAAAATCCATCAACATCATACACCACATCAACAAAAAGGACAAAAGTCACATGGTCATCTCAGATGCTGAAAAAGCATTTGACATAATTAAACATCTATTCATGATAAAAGCTCTCAAGAAAATGGATATAGAAGGGAAGTACCTCAACATAATTAAGGCCATATACAACAAATCCACAGCTAAAATCATACTAATATATTAGCGAAAAACTGAAAGCTTTTCCTCTAAGATCGGGAACAAGACAGGGATGCCCACTCTCTCCACTGTTATTCAACATAGTACTGGAGGTCCTAGCCACAGCAATCAGACAACACAAAGAAATAAAAGGCGTCCAGACTGGTGAGGAAGAAGTCAAACTGTCCCTGTTTGCAGATGACATGATATTGTACACAAAACCCCTAAAGATTCAACCCCAAAACTACTAGAACTAATAACTGAATTCAGCAAAGTTGCAGGATACAAAAATTAATACACAGAAATCTGTGGCATTCCTATGTACTAATGGTGAACTAGCAGAAAGAGAAATAATGAAAACAATTCCATTCACAATTACATCAAAAAGAATAAAACACTTAGGAGTAAACCAAACCAAGGTGGTGAAAGACCTATACCCTGAAAACTACAAGACACTTATGAGAGAAATTAAAGAAGATACCAATAAATGGGAATCTATCCTGTGTTCATGGATAGAAAGAATTAATACTGTCAAAATGGTCATCCTGCCTAAAGCAATCTACAGATCCAGTGCAATCCCTATCAAAACACAGTATTCTTCAATGAACTAGAACAAATAGTTCTAAAATTCATGTGGAACCACAAAAGACCCCGAATAGCCAAAGCAATCCTGAGACAGAAGAATAAAGCTGGGAGGATTATGCTCCCCAACTTCAAGCTCTACTACAGAGCCACAGTAATCAAAACAATGTGGTACTAGCACAAGAACAGACCCATAGATCAATGGAACAGAATAGAGAGCCCAGACATAAACTCACACATATAGGGCCAATTAATATACAATAAAGGAGCCTTGGACATTCAGTGGGGAAAAGACAGCCTCTGCAACAACTGGTATTGGCAAAACTGGACAGCTACATGTGAGAGAATGAAACTGAACCATATGCAAAAGTAAATTTGAAATGGATCAAAGGCCTGAATGTAAGTCATGAAACCATAAAACTCTTAGAAGAAAACATAGGCAAAAATCTCTTGAATATAAACATGAGCAATTTGTTCCTGAACACATCTACTTGGGCAAGGGAAACAAAAGCAAAAATGAACAAATGGGAGTCCATCAACTAAAAGGCTTCTATACAGCAAAGGACACCATCAATAGAACAAAAAGGCATCCTACAGTATGGGAGAATATATTCATAAATGACATATCTGATAAGGGGTTAACATCCAAAATATATAAAGAACTGAAATGCCTCTACACCCAAAGAGCAAATAACTTGATTAAAAAATGGGCAGAGGATCTGAACAGACATTTCTTCAAAGAAGAAATATGGATGGCCATCAGGCACATGAAAAGATGCTCCACATCACTGATTATCAGGGAAATGCAAATTAAAAATGCAATGAGATATCACTTCACACCAGTTAGGATGGCCAACATCCAAAAGACAAGAAGCAGCAAATGTTGGCAAGGAGGTGGAGAAAGGGGAACCCTCCTACGCTGCTGGTGGGAATGTAAATTGGTGCAGCCACTGTGGAAAGCAGTATGGAGGCTCCTCAAAAAATTAAAAATAGAAATATCATTTGACCCAGGAATTCCACTCCTAGGAATTTACCTGAAGAAAACAAGATCCCTGATTTGAAAAAACACAGGCTCCCCTATGTTTATCATAGCACTATTTATAACAGCCAAGATATAGAAGCAACCTAAGTGTCCCTCCATAGATGAATGCAAAGAAGAGGTGCATATAGATAATGAACTATTATTAAGACATAAAAATAAAATAAATCCTAACATTTGCAACATCAAGGATGGATCTAGAGGTTATTATGCTCACTGAAATAAACCAGGCAGAGGAAGACAAATATAAAATGACTACGCTCATTTTTGGACTATAAAAACAAAGCAAAACTGAGGGAAAAAAATAGCAGCAGACTTACAGACATGGAGAAGGGACTAGTGGTTACCAAAAGGGGAAGGATTTGGGAGGGTGGGAGGGGATGGAAAAGAGGATTAAGAGGCACTATAATTAGGAATTACACTATGGTATGTCAAGAGGAAGGCAGTACAGCATGGAGAAGACAAGCAATGACTCTATAACATCTTACTATGCTGATAGACAGTGACCTTAATAGAGGGAGTGAGCACTTGATAATATGGGTGAATCTTGAAACCACAGCGCTATTTATATGAAATCATCAAAGATTGTATATCAATGACACTTCAATAAAAAAAAGTATTTGGCAGAATTCACCAATAAGCCCATCTATGCCTGGTGCTATCTGTTTTGGAAGGTTATTAATTTTGATTCAATTTCTTTAATAGATACAGACCTTTTCAGAAAAACTTACTTTTGTGAGTTTTTGTGGATTGTGTTTAAAGAATTGGTCCATTTCATCTAGGTTATCAAATTTTGAGGCATAGAATTGTTAATAGTATTCCATTACTAAAAAAAATCTATGGGCTCCATAATGTTGACCCCTCTTCCCTTTATGATAGGAGTAATTTGTTCATCTTTCTCCTTTTTTTTTAGTTAGCCTGGCTCAACATTTATCAATTTTATTGATTTTTTTCAAAGAACCAGCTTTTGGTTTTGTTGATTTTCTTTATTGATTTACTGTTTTCAATTTCATTAATTTCTGCTCTACTTCTTATTATTTCTTTTCTTCTGCTTACTTTGTATTTCTTTTGCTCTTTTTCTACTTTCCTATTGTGGAAGCTTAGATTATTGATTTTAGATATTCTTTCCTAATATGTGCATTCATTGCTATATATTTCCTCCTAATCACTGATTTTGCTACATCCTACAAGTTTTTGATCTGCTTTATGTTCATTTTCATTTGGTTCAGAATATTTTAAAATTTATCTTGATATTTTTCTTCAACCAATGTGAATGTAAGATTATCAGTGTGTATTTATCCATGTATCTTGGGATTTTGCAGCTATCTTTCTGTTACTGGTTTCTTGTTTAATTCCACTGTGTTTCTAGTTTAATTCCACTGAGGTCAGAGAGAATACATTGCATGATTCCTCGTCTTTTTAATTTGTTTAGATATATCTTATGGCCCAGAGTGTGATCTTAGTGACTGTTCCACATGAGTTTGTGATGAATGTATGTACTGCTGTCAGTGGATGAAGTAGCCTACAGATTTCAGTTATACTCAGATGATTAACAGTGCTATTGAGTTCAGCTATGTCCTACTAATTTTTTTTCCTGCTAGAGTCCATATCTGATAAAGTGATGTTGAAGTATCCAACTGTAATAATGGATTCATCTACTTCTCCATGCAGTTTTGTCAGTTTTTGTCTCATGCATTTGACACTCTGTTGTTAGCCATATACACATAAAGGAAAATTATTATATCTTCTTGAAAGTTGGTCTTTTTTGTCATTATGTAATGCTCTTCTTTATCCCTAATAATTTTCCTTGCTCTGAAGTCTGCTCTGTTTAATATAGTAACTCTAGCTTTCTTTCAAGTGGTGTCAGTATGATATTACTATAACTTTACTTTTCATATATATGTGCCTTTATATTAAAAGCAAATTTCTTGTAGGCAACATACAATTAAGTCTTGTTTTTTGATTCATTGTGACTTTTAAAATCTGTCTTTTTTGGTGGATTTAGACCATTAATTTTTTTTATGGAGATAAAGATGCTCTTTATTTTATCTTCTTATTTGTGTTGTATTGATATTCTTCTGTTGATTTTCCTTCTCATCATATCTCCTCCAGACTCAGAGATAACAGGAAACCAGTCTCCGTCTTCTGAAGGTTAATACAGAAGATGCTCAGCCCTTCTGCCCTCTCCCTTTGGTCTTCTAGTTTCAGTTTCTGTTTGTTTCATATTTTTGTTAAAAAACAAAATTCAACTGAGTAAATCTGAAAATCTAAGTGGCTTTATTCAGTAAGTCATGAATGGGCTAGACCATTAATATTTAAAGTGATTATTGATATGGTTGAATTAATATCTTCTATATTGGTTATTATTTTCTATTTGTTGCCTTTGTTTTTTTCTCCCTATTTCTACAATTTTTCTGCCATTTGAGCTTTTATTTTATGATTCACCATTCAACAGTGCCATTTTCTCTCCTTTCTCAGCACATCAATTGTACTCCTTTTTTTTTTACTTTTTCTTATGATTGCCCTAGAGTTTACAACATACATTTACAGCTAATCCAAGTCCACTTTCAAATAACACAATTCCACTTATTAGGTAGTGCAAGCACCTTGCAATAACAAAATATTTCAAAGTCCTTCCTCCTATCCCGTGTAATATTGCTTCCATTCATTTTACTTATACATAAGCTATAAAAAATATATTGTCAGTATTATTTTGAACAAACTGTTATGTGTTAGATCAATTAAGAATAATAAAAGTAAGTTTTTTCTCTAATACTCTATTATTCCTTCTCTAGTACTCTTTCTTTCCTTATATAGATCTGACCTATACCATTTCCTTCTCTCTAAAGAACTTCTTTTAATGTTTTTTACAAGGCAGGTCTAATGGCTACCAATAGCCTCAATTTTTGCTTGTCTGAGAAAGTATTTCTCCTTCAGTTTTGCAGAATAAATTTCCAGGATACAAGATTCTAGATTGGTAGTATTTTGTCTCTCGATACTGAATATTTCACTCCTCTGTCTTGTTTGCATGCTTTTTGAGACCTTTTGCCTGTCATAAGTAAGATATTTCTTCCACTGGCTTCTTTCAATACTTTTTTTCTTAATCTTAAATTTTCTGCAATTTTGATATGATATGCCTAGGTGTGGGTTTTGTTTTTGTTTTTTGTGTTTATTTTGCCCGTTGTTCTCTGAACTACTTGAATCTGTAGTTTGGTGTCTAACATTAATTTGGGAGAAATTCTTATCATTATTGGTGCAAATATTGCTTTTATTCCTTTCTATCTTTCATCTTCTATTATTCATATGTATTCTATTCTTTTTAAATCTTTTTTCTTTCTTTTTAAGTTTTGGAAGTTTCTATGACATATCCTCAAGCTAAGAGATTCTTTCTTCTGCCATATCCAGTCTACCAGTGAGCCATCCATGGCACTCTTCATTTGTTACAGTGTTTTTGTCTCAAGCATTACTTTCTGATTCTTTCTTAGGATTTCAATCTCTCTTCTTACATTGCTCGTCTCTTCTTGCATGCTCTCTGCTTTATACATTAGAGTTCTTAGCATATTATTCATAGCTGTTTTAAATTACGAGTGTGATAATTCCAATATCCCTGCCATATCTGAGGATGGTTCTGATGTTTGCTCTGTCTCTTCAAATGTGTTCTTTACCTTTTAGTTTGCCTTGTAATTTTTTTTCATTGAAAGATGTTATTGATGTACTGAGTAAAAGGAACTCTAACATACAGTCCTTTTATTACTGTAGTGGTAAGGTGTGGGAGGAGGACAGGAATTAATTAGGTCTTTACTGAGCCTGTGCCCCTGGGCAGTGAACTTCACAAGCGCCTCTAGGTTCTTCTTTCTTTCCCCTCAGGTGAGGTATGATGGCTAGAGGGAGCTAGAGTGGGTATTTCTCTTCCCTCAGGTTTGTTAGGCTCTAATAAAATACCAGTAGGTTAGGATCTGGCAAAAAAATGTTTCTCCTGAGGGAAAGCCTTGTCGAAAAGAATAGACTGCTCTGGCATATTTTGAAATGGTTACTTTAACCCTCCCGCTGCCAGAAATGAAGGCAATTTTTCTTTTATATTTACTGAGAGAACCTGGAAGAGTTCCTGGAGGGAAAACTCTAAAGTGTGGGGCCTCCACTGGATTTTTTAACTCACAAACTTGTGCACACTGAGCCTCCAGCAATTCCTCAATTATAGTTCACATTATCTACCCTGGTACTGGTTCTCAAAGGTATTTCTTCCTATGCTCTGCTCTGATAAGTGGGGAATTCTCTGTATCTACCTTTCTGTCTCTCTAATTTTGGGGGCTGCAGTTTGCCCTGTGCCCTCATGTCTCTGAAGGACCTAAGAAGTGTTACTGATTTCTTAGTTTGTTCAGTTTGTTACTTGTTGATGGGATGGAGTGGTGACTTCCAAGGTCCTTACATACTGGACCAGAGACTGGAAGTGTCAAGTTTTCAAAGTTATTTTAAACAACGTTATTTAATCCAAAATATTTAGATTATTCATTTCTGAAATCCCTACTCCTCTGAGCTAGTTTTTATATGAGCTAATTAATTTCCTTATTTTTTTAAAACAGTTTGATTTGAACTTTTCTACTATTTGGAGTTTAAAGTATACTACTAAAGTACAATTGACCATAAAAATGAAACAAATAAAAAAGTCCACAACTACACGAACAAGCCCTTATTAGTATTTATACAGAAAAAAAGACCAAGTGTCCATAACTCATGTCAAGAATATCTCAATGGCATATCACTAAGGAAAAAAGCTTGTTGTTCAGATAGATTTTTAAATGTGTTTTGTTTTAAAATGATTTTTCAAAGTGTATTAGTAGTGGTTGTAGTTGACACTGTGGGAACATTTTATGGTGTAAGCTGTTTTGCTCATTGCTGTATTCCAGTGCTTGGTACAATACTTTGCTCAGTAAATTGTTGAGTCAGTTAATTTTGTTGCCTTAACCTCTTTAAAAAGCAATTCAGTAAGATGTAAAATTGTGACTTCTTGGTCTTGATAAATGTCCTTGAAGTAAGTAGAGGCAAGTAAATCATGTCTTTGACCTATTTGAGTTTTCTATTAGTGTAGCAGGTGTACACTTTTATTGCTGTAAATTAAAGTGATGACACTAATCTCAGGGTGTTAAGGTTGCCAAATTCAGACCAAATAAGGTCCCCAGAAAATTTTTTCAAGCCATTCCACTTGACAGTTGATGGCTATCAGAACAACTGCACCCACCAGGGGATTACATAAAAGCACTGGTTTTTTCGTACCACTCTTTTCGAAGGAGTTTTGAAATACCATGTCTCAGAATTACAAAAACAATTTCCAGATCTTTTTTGCATTTCTGTGTTGACACTTCAGAGAAGCCAGCTGGATTAAAGATTCATAACAACCAAAAGTAAGGAATAAGCTAACTAACCAAAATGGCTCAGGAATACTGCTATGTAAAGAAGCACAGGTGGGGACTGACTTCACCATGTTTTCACAATGGATATAAACCAATGCATACTGGTTTTGCCAAATCTGAATACTCATTTATTCAAATTTTCTAATTTCTCAGGATTTCAATTACCAAAATATAAGGCATTTTGAAGACATGGCAAAATGCCTCTTTGGAGGAAAGATTAGAATTGATTTTCAAAGCCCAACTTTCCTTAAAAGTCTATCACTGTATCACTGTAACTTTTTTTCTTAACCTGAGGTTAGTCAGGGAGGAACTCCAGGATTTTAAATTGTAAATAAGATAATCCTTTGGAAAGAAAAGATTACAATTTCCATTTATATTGATCTTTTATATCCTTTAAAATTTCTGCTTTTGTTTATGTTCCATAATGCACATAATATTTGCATATGTTAAAGTAATTAAATGCTTATAAGAGGAGGCATGCCCAAGCTGTTTTTACTGAAAAGACTTGTAATTTAAAAAATTCTAAAGACAATTACACTTGCTCCTCTCTTTGCTGAGGACACAAGGGAAGGTGAAGGAAGAGGGGTTGCCTGGAGTTGGCCCACTTTCCATTGGCCCCCTGAGCGTCAGCAAAGGAAGGAGGCCCCTGGGAATGTCAGGAGATCCAGGCAGCTCTGCGCTGCAGGGCAGCTGAGCTCACCAGTGGAGGTTCTTCCCACGGAACCCTGAGGAGAACACTGCCCTGGGATCTGCCCCGTCCTGCAGCGCCTGCCTGAGAGTCCGCTCCACTCTGTTGAGTGCAGGCAGCGTGACAGGCGAGAGCTTGAATCATCAGTCCCGCCGTCAGGCCCTTTACTCTGGGAGGGAATCTTGCCCCTCATCTCTCCCGTGGGGCTGCTCCACAAACCTCCTCTCTTCTTGAGTCCCCTGACATGTTTCTCACCTCATCCTAAAGATAATTTTTATGGGGGCACAAGCTCCATTCCCCAATTTATGCTAAACATTTTAAACTTGAAACAACTTCATCATGTTGGGCATTAATATTAACCCCATTTTACAAATGAGGAGCTAGCTGGGGTAAAAACTCACTTCTGCCTGATCTCCCCAAACCATGCCTCTTCCACTAGTTCTGCATTCAAGGAAGAAACTGCAAAATGTCTTAGGGTAATCTATATCTGTGTGGAGGCCAGAATCCGGGCATGTTTATTTCTAGATATTTTGTCAAAATCCGCAGTGCCTTGCTGTTTACACTGATGGGGGCACAGAGTGGGTGCAGGTACCCAGGCAACAAGCACATTCGTGGAAGGGAGGATCGGAGTAATGTTCTAAGGAAGGGAGCAGTCTTGAAAATTATTCTTGGAGTCTGGAGGAGGAGAGTAAATTGCTTTTTCTGTATCTCTCTGCCAACATGTTTTCTAAGCTACCTTTCTGAGAGCTGTTGCAGCAGTATCATAATCAAGATGAATTGAATTTTATGGGCTTGTATGTCCTCTTTGGTCAGATAATCATGTTCAGCTAGCAGTTACAGAAATGACAGTGTCTTTGCCTCAAGGTGACCTATAAATGTGACCTAGTTCCCCAGCATCCACAGGGTATGAGAATTGATGACACCACCCTGCTGAATTGAAATCAAGAATAGCTGTTAGTTTTGTGCCCTTCATCAGTTGGACAAGTATTTTATTTATTTATTTATTTATTTATTTATTTATTTATTTTTGTGATTACTTTTTTCTTTTTTTTATTAAGGTATCATTGATATACAATCTTATGCTCAGGTTTCACATGAGCAACATTGTGGTTACTACATTCCCCCTATTATCAAGTCCCCACCACATACCCCATCAGTCACTGTCTATCAGCATAGTAAGATACTATAGAGTCGACAAGTATTTTATTTTTAAATGCTTATTGTATATAGAAAGCGACCTCTTGGTAGTAATTCAAATCTTAAGTTTGTTTAAAAGCCAAAGTATATTCTTCAATCTTATAGATCATAAGAATTGGTTTTTGTAAGGGAGGAAGGCTGTCGTGTTTCTACTCAGAAAAGTGCCAGGACACTCCTCCTGAGAACTTGGAGATAAAGAAAATAGGGCTTCCCTTTGCCAGGTACACAATAAAATCCACAAGGAGTGGATGTGATAGGTGATCTTTTTCAAAGAACAAGCCAAGGGGTTGTTTTCAGATGTATGACGGAGTGGTTGTCCCCAAACTCTCATCGAATTGATCAGAATAGAGATTTAAGCTCAAGAGTGGAAAACAGCAATATAATTTACTATCTAAAAATTCAGTTGTTCCACCAAGGCTGTGGGCATAACAAGGATGATTGGAAAGAGAAAAAAGGGATGCCCAGAGAGCTGGAGGTCGGCAGAATCATTCTAATCCCCATTCCAGAACACACCATCCCAGCTGTGTATGTCGGGCCCTGGGGTTTGTTTGTTCCTGTGGTTGAGGATGAAATCACCTCCCTTTGTTGTCATTCCATGCTCATCAAACACATTAATGCCAGCATTTAAGGTTTTCCTGATGGGTATATTTTTCATCTTAAATTAATAATATGAAATTCTAGCTTCTATATCAGTTTCTATGGGTTTGGTTAATGTGAGCCGGCTCCCATAAGACAGGATCACTTAGGCTATGCCCAAATTGTTCATTTGAGCTGGTAGGCTAGGAAACAGATGAAAGTAAGTGTCACTTCTAAGCTGCTTGGCAGAGAGCTGGTCTTCTCAGTCAGTACCCATTATTGCGAGACAGCTTGATATGAACTGCTGCAAAAACAGTGGAAAATGAAATTCAACATTTCATTTGTTTTTGGCTTTGAATGCATCTTATACAACATTGTCTCACTTGAGGGCAACACTATATATATGTGTGTGTTGTAAAGATATGTATGAACATACAATGGAATCAACTAGATGTAAAAAGTCACAGAAAATGGACCTTTAGGGTGTGATAGTAAAGTAATATATACTTCATTGATTCTTGTGCAATTTTCAGCGGTTGGCCATACATTTGTCTCTGATCTTCTCAGTAGCCAAACAACTCAAGAACACAACCAGTTACAGACTTCATGGGTCCCAGAAGATAAAACTTCACCCATAGACTTAAGACAATCAGCTCTTCCTAGTCGTGAGACCTGAGAGAATTTTTTCCTTAGGTTTTTACTGTTCTAGAAGACACTTCGAGCTTACAGAACATGTTCTCAGCAGCATCCCCGTGATAAATAAGAAGCAAATTTCAAATAGCTGTTTTCCTGTAACATCTCTCTCTGTAGACCAATGGTACAGTGCCAGAATGCAGTCCAGTAAAAAGCAGTGTAGTGGGGCACTAAGACTCCTTGATCCACATGAAAGAAAATGAAAAATGTACTCTGAGATTTCAGGGGTTACTCCCCACGAGACAGAATGGCTCTGCTTTCTAGGAGCACACTGTCCAGAGAGAAGTCAGAAGTAGAGTACAGGAGCTACACAGAGTGGAGGACAAGAAAAGACAGAGAAACTAAGTGGAAGGGGTGACAATGAGGGACCCAAAAGAGGGAGATGGTGGGGATAACTGCTGTACTGCCTTTGGGGAGCAGAAAGGTCAAGAAGCATTTTAGGGAGATGAGCTATGTAAACAACCCCCTGGCCACACCTTCAAGGAAACCTGCAGAAAACATACTGGTTTGGAGCAGTGGTTTCAAACTTACATGCTTGAATACCTCATAAAACAATTAGGAAAAATTGTGTACCTCTTTGCTCATTTTAAGTCGACATTTAAATATTTTCTTTATCCCAAGTTCAAATAATTACAAAGAATATAATTTCTGGGGTACTGTAAACATTGACATTTTAAAAGAATACTATTACATCAATCTTTTTACATGTTATCAGTGGACTATTAATACTATAGTTATTTGAAACCCTCTATCATTTATGTTTAAAATACCATAAACAAACTTTTCATTAAGAACCAGAAATTTTACCTTGTGGCTTTTACTTCTTGAAATAAAGAAGACGTGAAGATGTCTTACACACACACACACACACACACACTGGAATATCATTCAACCATGAGAAAGAAGGAAATCATGCCATTTGTGACAACATGTATGGACCTTGAGGACATTATGCTAAGTGAGATAAGTCAGATGGAGAAAGAAAAATACTGTATGATATCACTTATATGTGGAATCCAAAAAAAGTTGGACTCACAGAAATAGTAGAATGGTGGTTACCAGGGGTTGTACCTGGGGGAATGGGGCAGATGGTCAAATGATACAAACTTGAAACAAGAAGATGAATAAATTCTAGAGATCTAATGCACAGCATAGAGATTATAGTCAACAATACTGTATTATATAAGTTGCTAAGAGACTGGAGCTTAAATGTTCTCACCATAAAAATAAATGATAATTACGAGTCATGATGGAGATGTTGTGGGGAAGTTGGGTGTCCTATGGCCAGGATCCTCACTGAACTTAAACCACCTGATGATGTAACTGGAATGTTTCTAGGCTACCGCTTCCACAACTTTAGGCAATAACTTTTAATTGCACTATATAGAGAGCTCAGCCCAGTGCTCTATGCGGAGGCAGAGACGCTAGTGCTCGACCTACCACTGGGAGAACAAGTGGGTAATAAGCTCTTTCACCCCAAAGAACGTTTTGCTGTTAATTTCTTTGGTCACATTGAATCCATAGTGAACTTGCCCGGGGCTGAAACCCATTGGCAAGACAATTGGCATAGTCGGCAGGATTCATTGTTGACCAAGGAAAAAGGCTGCCCTTATGGGAGGGGTGCTTCAGCAGGCTGCCCCTGTGAATGGGGAGACTGTGTATTGTCCCCCAATGGGTATGTGGTCTGAGGTGGCTTGCCTCCTAGAGGACTGGGCCCCACCCCAGGACTGGAGGCAAGTGGAGGTGACACCTGAGGCAGTAGGGGTGGCCCTTGGTATAGTAAGTAGATCCTTTGAGAAACAGAGTGCCCATGAGGCAATGGGGACTGTGGGTTGGCTGCTTCTCACAGTATTAAAAAGGTCTACAGAAGAGACCCAAGAAATGGTGGCACGCAAGCTGCAAATTTCTGTGGATTCCCTGAAGAAGGAAATGGCATTGATGGGAGAGGAGGCAGCATGAGAACACCAGCAGCAAGGTGCCATTGGAGAGGTAAACAATTCTTTACAGAACAAGACGGCAGCGCTGCCAGATGTTCTGAAGGAGGAAGAGGCCATCAGGGAAAAAGACGAACTCCTAAGGGAAGTACAGGCATGAGAACGTCAGCGGTGAAGCATTGAGGTGAAGGTAAGAAAGCTTCTGAAGACTGAGGTAGGATTGCTGTGAGGCACAGTAGAAAAGGTAAAGGTTGTAGCAGAGGAGGCACTTGGGGGAGGGGAGAGAAAGGTGCCATCAGCCCCAGTAATGGAGGAGCTGGGAAGGATGAAGGGGTGGTGCCAGAGGCACTGGCCACTCCTGTATTGAAAGCACGACCAGTGGTTGTAAAGAAAATAAAGACCCAGCAGCTGAAAGTTCCCCAAGGAGAGGAGCAGCCCCCTCCCCAGGTCTTGGAGCACTCTATGGTCCACCCCTATACTCAGGCTGAGCTGGTGTATTTGAGCTCCCAGTTTAGGCAGAAGCCCTCAGAGTCAATTTCAGCTTGGCTCCTGCATCTGTGGGACTTAGGGGTGGATGGAATTGTTTTGTCGGGATCAGAGATGGGAAAGCTGTCTTCCCTGACAGTGCAGCCTGCCTTGAGGCAGCGATTATAAAATGCACATCAGACCCCAGGGAGTCACTCCCTCCTTGATTGGCTCATGGCTGCACTTTGTGCTGTGTGGCCCAATCTGGGTGATCTACCATCCTCTCCTGTTAGATGGCAGATGTATGCCGAGCTCCAATAGGTGTTACAAGAGCTAGGCATAAGAAATGCCATCTATAGTCCAGAGAATTATGGCCCAGATGAAGAGATTTTCACTACTGGGATGAGACATATTGTACTTCAAACGGCTCCTACGTCCCTCTTTGGGTCTCTAGTGGCCATTCTTTCCCCTCCCTGAGGGCATCCCATAAGCGAGGTGACACATAGAGGCTGAAACAACGAGAGCCCAGAAAGAAATAACTGTTACTCACAAGAAGAATTTACAGGGCCCCATGAAGGTTACGAGGACCCAGATGTAGGTTGATTTAATATGGGCAGGAGCAGATGGAAGGAAATTAGATGGGAAGTCAAATAGGATCTTACTAGAGTTATGGCAACAGCTGAAACCAGAGCAACAGTTCCAGCCATTAAGACCAAAGAGGCAAAGGTCAGAGACAGAGCCATGAGTCTGGCCTGTGTGTTTGCAAGACTTCCTGCTGGAGAGCGAGCCAACCTCACTTGAGCCCACAGAGGAAGGTGATTGGGGAACACGGTTTGACTGAAAGGAAGCAAGGTATCTTCCCTGAGGGACCAGAGGGGGACCGGAGGCCACATGTTGAAATAGCTATCCATTGGTTCCCAGTGAACATACAATGTGTCCTGGCTCTGGTGGACACTGGGGATGAATGTTCACTGATTCATGGGAACCCTGAACAGTTCCCTGGGACCCCTGCTATCATAGATGGATACAGGGGGAAGGCTATCAGAGTGAAAAAAGCCCAAATCCCTTTGGGAATAGGGTGCCTACCCCCAAAAGAGTATACCATGTATATATCTCCTATCCCTGAGTATATTTTGGGGACTGATATCCTGCAGGGTCTATGGCTGCAGACCACTGCAGGTGAGTTCAGACTGAGAGTACATGTGGTGAAGGCAGTTCTAAGGGGACATGCTAGGCACCTGCCCATAGCTTTGCCTGTGCCTCAGTGGGTGACTAATACCAAACAATATAAATTTCCTGGAGGGCATAAAAAGATTGGAGAAACTCTCCAGGAGCTGGAAAAGGTGGGTATTATAAAGCCCACCCATAGTCTGTTCAATTCCCCAGTGTGGCCAGTAAAAAAGCCAAATGGCTCCTAGCGTATGATTGTGGATTACAGAGAACTGAATAAGGTCATACCGCCTATGCATGCTGCTGTCCCCTCTATTTCAGGCTCGATGGATACCCTCAGTCATGAACTAGGAACATATCATTATGTGGTATATCTCGCTAAGGTCTTCTTTTCCATTGACATTGAGCAGGAAATTCGGGAACAGTTTGCCTTCACGTGCAAAGGACGGCAATGGACTTTCACCGTCCTCCCACAGGGATACCTCCACAGCCCCACCATGTGTCATGGACTTGTAGTCCAGGACTTGGCTACATGGGAGAAACCACCAACGGTGCGGCTGTACCATTATATTGATGATGTCATGCTCACGCCTGATTCTCTTTTATATCTAGAAGGTGCAGAACTAGATTGCTGCAATATTTACAGGAGAAAAGATGGGCTGTGAACAGCACCAAGGTTCAGGGACCTAGTTTGTCTGTCAAATTCTTGGGAGTTGTCTGGTCAGGTAAGACCAAAGTTATAGATAAAGTCCAGGCCTTTCCTACCCCCACAACTGTAGCATTGCTACAGGAGTTTCTGGGTCTTCTAGGTTACTGGAGAGTGTTTATCCCGCACTTGGCACAAATTCTGAAGCCCTTACACTGGTTGGTACGAAAGGGCATCAGGTGGGACTGGGATGAGACATGTGCATCTGCCTTTACTACAGCAAAACGGGCAGTCTAGGCTGTGCAGGCCTTGAGTGTGACAGACCCATCGAGGCCCCATGAGCTGGACATTCATGTGACTGAAGATGGTTATGGCTGGGGTCTCTGGCAGCGGCTTGAACGAACTCGCCAACCCGTTGGATTCTGGTCACAACTCTGGAAAGGGGCAGAGGTATGATACACTTTAATAGAAAAACAACTGGCTGCCATGTATCATGCTTTGCTGGCTACAGAACCCATCACTGGAATGGTCCCGATAAAGGTAATAACCACCTATCCCATCTTGGGGTGGGTACGAGACTGGACCCAAAAGCCAAGGAGTGGTGTGGCACAAACACCCACACTAGCCAAGTGGGGTGCTTACCTACAGCAGTGTAGTGCCCTCTCTAGTAGCTCCTTGAGTGAAGAACTCCAACGCTTATTGTGGCCAGTGACATATACAGTGAAAAGCAGGGAAGAACTTGCTTTTGAACCATTAGTAGCAGAAGAGTCCCTATTGGGAGGGAAGAGTCCCTATACCCGAAGATGCATGGTACACAGATGCGTCCAGCCATGGGCAGCCCCAAAATGGAGGGCCATAGCTTTCCATCCTAAGACTGAGACAATATGGATAGAAGATGGTGAGGGGAAGGGCAGCCAATGGGCAGAGTTGGGGGCTGTGTGGCTTGTGATCAGCCAGGAGCCCTCCCCTATAGTTGTCTGCACTGACAGCTGGACTATCAGGGCTTGACCCTGTGGCTACCAACCTAGTATTGTGCCAACTGGTTGGTTGGTCTCCAACCCCTTTGGGGGCAAGAATTGTGGCAAGACTTATGGGCCTGTGGTCAGACTGAAATAATTACAGTATACCATGTGACAGGTCATTTGCCACTGACATCCCCAGGAAATGATGAAGCAGACAAGTTGACCCAGATATGTTGGTTAGAAGGAAAACCTGCCTCTGATGTAGCCCAATGATTACATCAGCGTTTGTTGCATGCAGGGCACAAGACAATGTGGGTTGTAGCCCACTGGTGGGGCTTGCCTTTGACCTTCGAAGAAGTTAGTAGAGCCTGGCAGGAGTGTGTTGTGTGTTCCAAAAGGGACTTACACTGAGTTCCACAGCAATATGAGATAATAGCTAAGGGTCCTATACCCCTCGTTGGGTGGCAGATAGACTATATTGGGCCTCTACCTGTGTCAGAGGGATATCGGTATGTGATGACCTGTGTGGACACAGCTACTGGGCTTATGGTTACTTTTCCTACCCGTTGTGCAGACCAGCAGATGACCAAAAGATGCCTGGAGCATCTCTTTGCTGCCTCTGGCCGACCACAGGTAATTGAGAATGATCAGGGCACCCATTTTACTGGACATACACTGCAAGAATGGGTGCGACAGCTGGGAATCAAATGGAAGTTTCATGTGCCGTACAATCCTACCGCAGCAGGTATGTTAGAGAGGCACAATGGCTTATTAAAATCCAGACTGAAGTCAGATACCAATAATCTGCAGGGATGGTCAGTCCGCTTATGGACTGTGCTACAGTGTTTGAATGAGAGACCCCGAAAGGGAGTCCTGAGCCCCACAGACATGTTAACACATATGGCTGCCTCCCCTATACAACTGCAAGTATAAACCAAGGAAGAATCACTGAAGCCAAGGTTTGGCCACCAGAATAACATCTTGCTGCCAGCACCAACTGCACTGAACCCCAGAGACTCCATTGAATGGACATGGCCTTGGACCTTTCAACACATGGACCAACAATGGCTGGCTCTCCTGGCACCTTGGGGACAAGGCCTGGAAGCTGGCCTCCTGTGTATTCCTGGAATAACAGCACAGGGCTGCCAAAGGTCACAGTAGTATATCCTGAACGGCCAGATGTAGGAGCATCTTACTGGGGAGTTTTGTTTTATCATTATGGCCAGTGCATGCACCTTCAGTAACACTATATATAGATCCTTCGGTAATCCCCATGGGGAGAGGAGTAAAATTATGGTACACTAGACCTGGAAGGGACCCCCTTCCTGCTACAGTCCTATCACAGGACCACTCTCTTGCATGCATCCTACCTGATGGACAAGATTTGCTTATGTTGGTGACATTAAAACGTGTCTTACTGTCCCTAAAATCTTTGTGGATTGGGAACTTCCTCTGGCTTGAGGATTATTATAATTTTTGTTATTAGGAACCTCCTCTGGCTTGAGGATTATTATAACTTTTGTTACCTGTATCAAAATCTTGCTGTATCTTAATTTTTATTATCTCTAAGTTGTTGTTATCCTCTGTTGCTATTGTAGAATCTGGTTACAGTGCTTCAGCATTTCTCGCACAGGGACCATTGAGGAAGATTGAAAGCATGTAGGTTGTAAGGCGAGAATCCTGGAGGGGTGGAGTGTGGGGAAGTTGGAGTTCCTATGGCCAGGATCCTCACTGAACTTTAACCACCTGATGATGTAACTGGCCTGTTGCTAGGCTACCGCTTCCACACCTTTAGACAATAAGCTACTATTGCACTATATAGAGAGCTCAGCCCGGTGCTATGGGTGGAGGTAGAGATGCTAGTGCTCGACTTATCACCGAGAGAACAAGCTGGGTAATAAACCCTTTCACCCCAAAGAACGTTTTGCTGTCAATTTCTTTGGTCATACTGAATCCATAGTGAACTTGCCTGTGGCTGAAACCCATTGGCAAGACAGATGTTAACTAATGAAATGGTGAAAATTATATTGCAATATACAAGTGGATCAAACCAACACATTTGTATGTCTTAAACTAACACAGTGTTATATGTCATCTATACCTAAAAAAAAAAAATCCGGTTGCCCGTTAGGAGCTCAATCCTGCCAGTGACCAGGTGAGTGAGCTCAGAAGAAATCTGCCCTCGGCTGAGCCTTCAGAGGAGACTCTGGCTCCAGCCAGCACCCTGACTGCTGACCTGAGATCACATTCAGATTCCTACCCTGACTGCTGACCTGAGATCACATTCAGATTCCTGACCCACAGAAAAGCTGTGATAAGTTTTTCGTATTAAGCTGCTCTTCTGGGGTTAGGAAGCTATAGAAAATTAATATGTAAATTCATGGAAATGGAGATGTATTTATTCTTAGGCTGTTATGAGGAATGAGAACCTTTGTATTTATGATTTATGTGTTCTTGTGCAAGGTGTCTGAGGATTAAGTCCTGGCCTTGAAATGGCAGGATCAAAGAGAATGTGTAATACAAAACAAAATTTATGATTATGAAGGTGATACAGCTAAAATTCCATTATGATAAAAATATATCACCTATAAAATGAGAGCTCTCCATCTCCACACCAGGATAACTATTCAACAGTTAGTTGTATGTGTCTCCAACTATTTTTTTTAATATGCATTTTAAGATGTTTTTATAGGATTTTTTTGTGTGTTTTTGTTTGTTTATTTTTTTAGTTTTCTTAGCACTGTGTCTTGGACAGATCTTTCCCTGTCAGGACATGTAGAGATATTATATACTTTTTAAAAACAGTTTTATTGGGATATAATTAAAAATAATAAACAACACATATATAATGTGTGCAATTTGGTAAGTTTTTTTCACTCTGGAATTAAGTCCCCCATCAAATATGTGACTTTCAAATATGTGTCTCTCTGTTCTGTGGCTTGTCTTTTGGTCTGCTTAACGGTGTCTTCCAGAGAGCAGAAGTTTTACATTTTTATGAAGTCAAATGTATCAATCCTTTCTTTAATGATTCATGTTTTTGTGTTTTATCAGAAATATTTGCCTAACCCAAAGTCACAAAATTTTTCTCAGGTGATTGCTTCTAAAATTTTTATACTTTTAGGTTTTACATTTAAGTCTATGATCCATTTGAGTTAGTTTTTGTATATGGTGAGGATACAACATACATTTTAAAAAAATGTAGATATGCATTTGTTTCAGCATAATATCCTTTCCCTACTGAATACCTTTGTATTGTCCATATATGTGTGAGTCTATTTTTATCCTCTCTATTCAGTTCTACTGATATATATGTCTATCTTTATGCCTATACAACCTGTCTTGATTGTTGCTGATATTGTAATAAGTCTTGAAATAGGGTAAAATGAGGCCTTCAACTTTGTTCTTCTTTTTCAAAGTTGTTTTGGCTATTGTAGTGCTTTTCCATAAACTTTTAGATTCATCTTGTTAATTCCTACAAAATGCCTGTTAGGGTTTTGATTGGGTTCACATTGACTCTATATATTAATTTGGGAAGAATTAACATGTTAACATTTTTTGAATTTTTTGACCCATGAATACAGTGTAACTCTCCATTCAAGTCTTGTTTAGTCTCTCTCAGCAATGTTTTGTGGACTTTCAGTGCACATATCTTGCACATCTTTTATCAGATTAATTATTAAGTATTTCATATTTTTGACGCTATGATAAAGGTTTGTTTTGTTTTATTTCAATTTCTGATTTGTAGCAGGTCATGTTTACCTGACAGGATCTATTAGGAAGCATTGTCTTCAATTCTTCTGGAGGAGTTCATGTGGCCTTGGCATTCTTTCTTTCTTAAATCTTGAGAGAATTCCCTAGTAAAGCCATGTAGGCCTGGAGTTTTGTTTGTGGGAAGGTTTTTAATTACAGATTCAGTATCTTTAGTCAATAGACAGACATTTGTATTATGTTTCTTCTTCAGTGAGTTTTAGTAGTTCATGTCCTCAAGAAATTTGTCCATTTCATCAGTTGTTGAATTTATTGACATAATGCTGGTTCATAATATTTCCTTATTATCATTTTTACTATCTGTAGGAACTATAGTGATGTCACCTCTGCCATTCTTGATATTTGTAATATGTGTTTTCTGTCTTTTTCCTGATCAATCTAATGGTTTATCAATTTTATTGATCTTCCCAAAGAACAAGCTCTGGATTTCATTCTATTGTTTTTTCTGTTTTCTATTTCACTGATTTTTCACTCTAATCTTTATTATTTCCTTCCATCTTCTTCCTTTGGGCTTAATTTGCTCTTCTTTTTTCTAGTTTCTTAATGTGGAATTTAAAGTCATTGATTTGAGACCTGTCTTCTTTTCTAATACAGGCATTTAGTAACGTACTGCCTTAGTTGTATCCAACCAGGGAAAAACTATAAGCTATCAAGAAAGAAAGACTTTCCATGGCAAAATGTGTGGGATGCAATTAAAGACTTGTGTAGAAGAAATATTATAAACTCATAATTAAAGATACTTAAAAATAAAATATGTACCCATTTAAAAAAATTGATAATGCAGAAATATACATTAATAGGGATGATAAAGAATGCATGATAAAAACTCAGGGAGGATTTTAAAAAATTTTTTGCCTAGCAAAGTATAAATTACCAGAATTAACTTAAGAAGAAATGGAAAACTTGAATAGACCAATTTCAGATACAAGAGATTAAAGTTGTGATTAAAATTCTACCCTTGAAAAGTTGCTAAAAACATATGGGTTCATAATGGAATGTTACATAAGCTTTAAAGAACAGGTAATTGAAAAGTTATTTTAAAAAGTCCAGCAAGAAGAAAATGATATAAAGCTCTCTCAGTTCATTTTACACTACCCTATAACTTTAATTCAAAACCTAAGAACATTTAAAAAGAGAAACCATAAATGCATAAATGCTAAATAAAAAACTAGACATATAAAATCCAGGAATATATCAAAGAAAACTCAGGTGCTCTATCCACATAATATACTACATTCAGCATGAATTAAGGTTATGGACAAATGCCCCATTAAGACACTTCCTTCAAAGCATATGGAGATAGAGTTGTTAAAACTCTAATCTGATCATTGAGGGTTGGATTTTATGTGTTTTACAATGTTATCACTCTGGAAACCAGAAACCCAAAATATTCTTTATTTTTACTGGTTCCCTGGTCCTACTTTAGTGTGAAGTACCAAAAATATTTGTTCCCAAATTAGAAGATGGACAAACAGTTTGATCTTCCAACTTCATTTGCAGCATGTGCGTTCACTGCGCCAAGACAGGCCTCCTCCACGATCTGCTTCTGACATCTGTTTGGGGACCACTCATGCTTCCCTGTTAATTGGGCCATCTGGGGAGCAAACCTTTGTTAGTCACTTAATGACCACAGATGTTTCCTTATCACCTGTTATTTTTTTCTTGGGCTTTTTGTTCCCAATTTCCTCTCTCAGAACTGATACAAACATGGTATTTCTATGACCATGTGAAATAAAATTGCATTCTTTACTTAATT
This sequence comes from Phataginus tricuspis, assembly GCA_029783875.1. Classification (NCBI taxonomy): domain Eukaryota; kingdom Metazoa; phylum Chordata; class Mammalia; order Pholidota; family Manidae; genus Phataginus; species Phataginus tricuspis. The sequence goes on along the minus strand of JAQQAC010017683.1, from coordinate 6,930,177 downwards.
AGTTGCTTACTTTGGAAAACTACCTGCTTATGTAAGCATTCCATTTTCCAAATAGATAGCCCTACTTCCATACCCTCTAGGACATGGCACTGGGCACTTGTTCACTGCTCACTGATTCTCTTCCTAGCAAATTAAATTTTGACATGTGTTCAGAGGTCTAAGAAAGTTTGTAGCAGAAGGTGTGGTAAAATGGGTCAAAAATAATTAGACTGAAAAACCCAGCCCTGATCCCAACTCCATCTCAGAGTATGAACAAGTTTTTTTGTCTTACAGGTTTTAAGTTTTTAAAACATTTTTATTAAAGATTTTTTAGGCAGAGAGTTTAAATCAAATGCTTCGCAAGACTTTTAATGAAAAATAGCAATCTCCAGTAACAACACCCCATTCTCACATTTACTTTTTTCCAGACAACTATGCCTGTAAAATATTTGCTGATTCATTTAGTATTTACCATCATATCAGTATTACTATTTTGTGATTTTCCTATTTCCAGTATTTTCTACTGACTCCCCTCTGTGAAAGATAAGAATGTATCTCATTAACTAGTGTGCTTTCACACACACACACTCTATTCTCTTCTCACTATGCAAACAGTAATATTGGTTAGATCAATATTAGGTGTTTATATTACTGCACTCCATTATTATGGCCAAGTATGATTACGGCAGTCATGCAGTGTCTATGACTTCCTTCCCTGCAAAATGTTTTGTTTTCCCTTGAGTAATTAATTTAATTTTATTTGTTTGATCAGTTACATATGAACCAAAACCCTCAGTTGTTTTATCCTACCTCAGATGTTGAGATGTCTTTAAGATGTTTCTTAGAGGGTGCTGTCATTTTCATCTTCTCCAAGATGAAACCGCTCCTGGAGCTTTCTGTGCTCCTCTAGTACAGTTGAGTTGTACTCTGCACTCAGTTGGAAAAACTAAAGCCAAGATAGTTTCCTATCCCTATACTAAACATTACTGTGACAAGAAAAAATAATATATTACTTACTCCAGGCAACACTTTCTCTGGACGTGAACCAACTAAAATAGCTTATTTATAAGGACTCACAACTTGATCGTCAAAGTTCTCCAAGAACCTTGCCTCATGGAACCCAAAGATCCAAGGACATCATGTCTTAAACTTGGCCACCCAACCACTTCCCCACCTTGTAAGACCCTCCTTAAAATAACCCAGCTCAGGTCCTTAAACCCTATAAATATCCCTCTCTCTTTTCCCCATTTTTGAGACATTAAGATACTGTCAAGTTGGTTCTCTCCCTTACTGTTGTAGGCCTAATAGACTTAGGTATGCTTGACCAAGTTTTTCTGGTGGTAGTTTGGGAGGTCTGCAGTCAACGGCTGTTACTCTGGATTTTATATGCTCCCTTTGCCTTTTGTCTGTGACAGTTGTACTTTTAAAAATATTATGCTAAATCCTTTAGGAATGGTCTGAGCTGCAGATAAGAGAGAATCTAACTAGAGGGGCTTAAATAGAGTTACTTTTTCTCACATAATTTGAGGTAGGCATTTGCAGGTATTGATTGAGGGGCTGCATAATGTCAGCATGAGCCGTCTCTGTGATTCTCTTAATCTGTTCTTCATTATTAGAAAATGCCTGTGAAGCCATTATATCTGCACATAGAACAAGCAGACAGAGGAAGGGGACATGTAAGTGGTGTCTCTGTTTATAAGGAAAGCCACAGAGCCAGCACGACATGCGTGGCAGACTTCCTCTTTTGTCTCATTGGCCACATCTTCATCCCATGGCTCTCTCTAGAAGGAATGAAGTTTTGAAAAGGGTGCATTCAGCGAGCCAGTCTCTATAATGGTAACTCATAGTGCCATGTATTCCCCGAACATCATTCTAAACCTTTGTGTCTTACATACTTGTTTCTTCTACCTAGAACACCCTTCATTCTACTTTTCTGCCCATAGAAGTCTCCAATTGTCCTTCAAGTATTTGATCAAGTTGTATCCGCTCCTGAAGTCCTCCAGAATACTCACCGTCGGAATCAATTTCTCATCCCAAAGCACTCACAACCAACCTTTGTCAACAAGAGCGCTTGGCACATTCTGTTTAGCAGTTCATCATGTTTATTAGGTATTTCTCTAATAGGCAATTAGGTTATTACCAGTGTTGCTGCATACCATGCTGCAGAGGACATTACAAATTTCCTTAGCTCCATGTGTCTTTTTCTATGCTGGACCCCTAGAGGTGGAATTTTTGGCCATAGTATTTCACATTTTTATTGTTAATAGATACTACCAAAATGGTCGCCCTTACATTGCCATCAGCCATTTATGAATACTTATTTACCCAAAATCCTGTCAATGCTTGATCATATCAAACTTAATTATTTTCCAACTTGATGGTGGGAAATAGTTTTTCATATTTTAACTTGCATTTCTACAATTACTAGAAAGTTTGAATAGCTTTTCATGATTATTGAACACTTCAGTTTTTCTTTCATTAATTGCCAGTCACGTCCTTGCCTATTTTTTCTATGGGCAGGTTTTCCTTTTCTTATTGATTTACAGGAGTTCTTTATATGTTTGGAACAGTGATTACTGGTGAGTTATATATGTTGAAAATATGTCTCCCTGTTTGTGACTTATTTCCTTTATTATGTTTTCTGTCATACTGAGGCTTTACAGCTTTTTTAGAAGGCATTTTCTTCATTCAAGTTGAATTAAGTGGGGGAAAAAAGTTGAATTAAGAGATCTCCCTTATAAATTTAAAGTCACTCTCCTATATTTTCTTTTAATAATTTAAAATTATTTTTACTGGATTTTATTTTAAGCTATTTTTCCAAATGGGTAGCTATTTTTCCCAGCACCATTTACTAACTATCCAGTCCTTCCTCTACTGATTTGAAATACCCACTCCAGCAGTTATAAAACTTCCACATAAATATGTGTCTGATCCTGTGTGCTTCATTATTTTCTGTTGATCCAGCCTGTCCTTGAGCCAGTTGTACACTCTGCTGGATTATTTAAGATATGTAATAAGTCTTGACACCTAGTTGGCAAACTGTCCAACTTTCTTATACTTTTTTTTGAACCATGTTGAATATTCTCGAATCTGTTTTCATCCTTCTGAATATTAAGATGATTTTTTATGCAAAACATCATTAGATTTTGATTGTGATTACACTGAATGTGTAGATTAATTTGGGGGTTACTGACATCTTCACAAAATACATGCTTCCCTTCCGTAGGCATGGTACCTCTCCATTTTTTCCGTCATTCTTTTATGTCCTTCAGTTAAGTTTTATATTTTGTTATTCATATACTACCTTTCCTCTTTTATTTTCTGTGATTAAAATAAATATTTGTATGATTAAACCTCTTTAGGATTTGTTGTGACTTGCTTAATGACCTAGGATATAATTACTTTTTATAAATGTTGCATATATACTTGAGAAAAATGTGTTTTCTGCATGTTCAATGTGTACCCCATATTTCAATTAAGTCAAGTTTGTTAAATGTATTGTTCAGACACTCTGTGTCTTTACTGTTAGTTATGGAGAGACATATGTTAAACTTCCCCACAATGATTGTTAATTTACTTTTTCTTTTCGTTCTGTTAATGTTTGTGCTATGTATTTTTAAGGCTATGTTATTTAGTATAGACAAATATATAGAATTTTTCTTACTAGTAGTTTCACCCTTTTATCATTATGAAATACCCTCTTTATATCTAACATTGCTCTTGTACGAAAGTCTATTTTGATATTAATATAATTATACCTGTTTTCATTTAGTTAGTCTTTGCTTGGTCAGTCCTTTATTCTCAATTTTTCTGTATCCTCATTTTTAACATGTCTTTTATAAGCAGAACATTATTATTTTTTTAAGTCTAATCCATTTTTTTACTTAAAAAATGTGGGGTTTTTTTGACAATCATTTTTTAATTGTACATGTATGTGTGTGTGCATATATGCTACATCTATCTTCTCATACTCTGCCTAGGGACCAGAGGTGTCATCTTTAGCTGAAACAGAACTCATATTTCTGTTTCCTGATGTTTTAATTTTTCAGGGTGATTTATAATTGGAGAAGGAAGCGGATAAATCTTAACTCCACCTCTTAAAACCAGAAATGCACCTTTTATGTATTATGATTTTTTAAAGTCTCTTCTGTATAGTTTCCCAACCCTTTTAATCCCTAATGGTTAATTTTTTATCATACCTGCAAAAGGTTTATTTTATTGTTCCTTTCAAATAACTAATGTTAATGAACTTTTTCCAAATTACCCAGTTTGAGTAGGTTATCAACTTCCTGCCAAGTATATAATAAACAAATGTATTTTATAGTTAAATTAGTATATTAATATATATCTTAAAATATCCAAAATGAAAGCCTCTGCCTTGTAATAGATGGATTTGACCCATTCATATTTATTGTGATTATATATATGTCTGGGCTCTCTTCTTTGTGTTTTTTTTATTTATTGTATTTGTCTATATTTCTCTTTTTTGACTCTCTTTTCCTGCCCAAAGTAGAAAATTTTCTTGCCTTTCAAGGGCTACTCACCATCTTTTCTAAATTCCTAAATTTGGAAGAACTTCTTATCTTTGAGTCCCTATATCAGCAAGGAAGAAACCAGAAACGCTCTCTCAGCCTCCCTGCATCTGGGCACAGGCACGTGATCAGTGAGACTTCTTAATATTTTACTCAGGGGAGAGATCACGAAGTGAACATCATGCAGAGCCCATGCACATCTAGCTTTTCCGTGGCTGCAGTGACAGTAGCATTAACTGTAGGGAGCTGGCTTGTCTTGACTAGTAGAGATGGCAACAGGCATTGCAGGAATTCTCCTGTTAGTGTCCTGCAGTGTCACCTGAGCACTGTTTCTGCCATCAAGCCCCAAGTATGGGTCTTTGGCCTAACTGCAGATTCTGGGATTTATCCAATGTCATTTTCTGCTTCAAGTAGTCAGAAGAGGTTGTGTCTTTCCCCTCCCAGAGAATTTCACTCCCCACCTGCTGTTCAAAGACTCTCCCAACTCCACCAAATAAAAATCAATTTATATTTATTGAAATGTCTTATTGACTCACATGCTCTTTGATGGTTCTGATATTCTATTTCTTGCTCCTGAGTTCACTTTTTCCTTTTGCATTATCCTTTTGTAGTTCCTTCTGCAAAGGTTTAGGGGTGGAAACTTTTCTAAGTGTGTCTAAAAATTTGTTTCATTCTCACTCTTGAAAGATAATTTTCCTGGGTCTGGGGTTCTGGGCTCAAAGTTACACAGGTATTTTCCCTCAGCACTCTGAAGCTCTCATTCATCATCTTTGTGTATCAAAGTTTACTAGTAAGAAATCTGATATAGTTTAATTTTTATTTCTTTATGAATTATTATGAATTACTTATAATTCATAATACATCTTTTCTCTCTGGCAGTTTGTCTCTTTTTTCTTTATCCTCAATATGCTGAAGTTTCACTGTGTGTGTGTGTGTCATGCACATGCATGCACACACACGATTATTTGCAAGTTCAGCACATTGTGTGTTCAGCCTATAGATTGTTGATTTCGGAAATTACTTCTTTTTAATTTTCAAGGATTGAAATTGCTCCCTGTATCAGTTCCTCCTTTATTTATCAGATGTATATGTATTATTTTAAAGTCCTTTTCAGATGCTCTAATATCACCATTCTCTTGGTTATTTCATTAATTGTATTGTTTTGTATTTGTGGTATAAAACTTCCTCAGGTATTTTTTAAGTCTTGGTTCTGCACTCATCTTCTCTGAGAGAATTCTCCCCGGTATGTTCTGAGTTGTGAACTGCCCTCTGCAGGCAGCCAGCTGGAGGCAACTCTGGGCCGCCACTGTCGGCCCTGGCCTCCAGGCTACAGATGACAACAGTCTTTCCTGTTTCCCACATGCATTTTCCTTTCCTTTCTCTCATTCTCTCTCTCTCTCTCTCTCTCTTTTCTTTCTTTCTTTTAAAGAAATGTTTTACCATTTCAAGTCCAACAAGGTTTCCTTTTTCTGAATCCAGTCTTACCTATGAATTGATTACTTTGCTTTGACATACGTTTTCTACCATGACTAAAAGATGTTATATGTATGAGGGAGAGATTTTAGCATGTGGTCTACCTGCTCTCTTGATAATAGACCCTTTATGTCTGTGGACCCCATTTACTGGAAGACTTCAGACACCAGGAGTCAAATCTGGTCTCGACTGGAGTGGGGGTGGCAGAGCAGAGCAGCCGCTGGGCCTCATTTGGGGTCTTTGTCTTGTGATGGCAATAAGGTGAGGGTCGTCTCTCCTGCCTACACAGCTCTCCCTGCTGGCATCTGCTGAGGTGTCTGTGATCGCCTCTGGGCCCTGCATTCCTGGATTCACAGCTAGGAGTCTGAGCCGGAGGGCTGGAAGTGCGAGAAGGGTGGGATCATGGTGTAAAAAACAACATAGACTGTCACGATATCACCTGTCCAGTTTAGTAGGTATTTTAAAGTGATGGTCATTTTTTCTCCAAGAAGATATCTCTATATATAACTTTAAAAATCAGTCTTTTTTTTTTGTAGTTACTCCTTCCTCCCCTTGGAATAAGATGCTCTGAGCACTGGAGGGAGTCTAGTACAGCCAGCCAGAGAACATTAATATTAGACACACCCAGGCAAAAGGCCCCTCAGCAGTGAAGAGTTCAAGAACTTCAGAAGCCTCAACAGGCTTCACAAACCACAGATGTGAGAACAACATTTCCAGGAGCCCTGTCGGTCTGTACCAGTTACACAAGCTACTGGGGAGTCAGGGCCAGGCCGACACACCTTTCCCAGTGATTCCCGCCTCCGCCACGGTCTCGCGCACAGCATCCCTTAGCACCTTGCAGAAAAGCAGAGAGAGAATGAACATTTCATAGATGGCCTAGCATATCTCTTTGCATATGTGATTTACTAGTTTGGTATTTTAAATATGTTAAATCCAAGGTATGTTACAATTTAAAACTCCACTAAGGTGTAGGAGTAAGGCACAGCATAGAGTAAATGCAAGAAGTTAATGGTTCTCATAGCAACGGTGGAAAACATATTTGATCCTCCCCCGCAAACCTGGCCCTCCATGCGCAGCGCCTGCCTCAGCGAAGGGCATCATCTTTCTCGGAGTCGCACGAGCTGGAGACGGAAGATAAATCCTGGCACTGCCTCTCCCCAACCAACCGGCTCCCGGAGTAGGCGTGCTCACGCGCACGCAGCGCTCACAAAGGCCCCTTTATTCCGTCTTTTCAATAGCTCCCGGTGCGTCGTCTGCTGAGCTCCAACCCCCTTTGTCTGGGCTCCGTGCACTGGTTTTGGTCCCACAGTCCCTTCTACACTTGGCAGCCTGAGCGTGTGTTTATTTAATTATATTGCTATTCTTTACACCACATCTGTAGTCTTGTCAGCAGCTACTAAACAAGTCGAAAGAGTCTCAACCTCGCATGCAGTCCGGGAAAGAGAACTTTAGGCCTCCCTGAAAGACCATTTCCCACCGATCAGATCAGAAATGATGAAAACGTTTCATAACATTGTGGACAATCGTGGAGGAAGCAGATGTGCATCTCTTGCCGAGAGCCATGTAAATCAGGAAGCCTCTGTCCAGCCATACCACTGCCACGTACTTTGGCAATATTTATCACAGTATACGTTTGCATACTTTTGGACCCAGTTTTAGAAATGTATCCTATAGGGCAAAATGTTGTATGTGTGGCACCATTGTTTGTAATAGCAAATGATTGGAAATAACCTAAAGGTTTATCAACAGGGGACAGGTTAAATGTATAAAAGTACATTCACATAATGGAATTCTATATTCTAAAAATGTGAGGAAATTCTCTATGTATAGACATAGATGTTTTTTAACATACATGGTTACATGAAAAAAGCAAGTTGCAGGATGGTGTTGTGAACCAATGTATCTTTGTTTGTATATGTATAAAATCTTTCTGGAAGGGAACACCAGAGACAGATAACATTTAGCCATGGTAGGGAGGTGAGTGTCTGTGGGGAGAGACTTGTCCCTCTCTCTCCTTTTGCTACTTCAGAATTTCAGACCATGTTACACTGTTACCCACTCAGAAAATAACTATGTAAACATTTATAGAATGTACTATGTCTGCCTCTACGAAGTGCCTGGCATATAGTACCTCCTTAGTATTTGTTGAATGAATAAAATATGCAGCTCCCCTGAGGAATATGCTCTGTATTATTTGCCTTTTGCTGTGTAACAAATTACCCCAACACTTGGCAGCTTAATACGACAAACACTTATTATCCCCCGGTTTCTGGGCATGGCTTTGCAGGGTGCCCCTGGTCACACTCTCTCGTGAGGTTGTTGAGAGGCTGGAGCTGCAGTTTCCTGAAGTCTTGGGGGCTGGGGAACCTGCTGCAGGCTCACACACATGGAGGCCGGCAGTGACCTCACCTGGGTTTCTGCCACTCCATAAGCTGCTTGGGTGCCCTCACGGCATGGCAGCTGATGAGCTGGGCGAGAAGAGAGGGCATCCAGAATGGGGGTCACAGTCTTTTTTTGTAATCCAGCCTCAAAAGTGACATCTCATTGCTTCTGCTGTGTTCTCTTCATTAGAAGCAAGTCAGTGAGTCCAGCTCCAAGGGGGATCACGTGGGGCATGCATCTCAGGAGCTGCAGATCATCAGGGGACATTGAAGAGGCCAACTACCACGCTCCCCACTGGCTTCACTTGTTCTTCATTAAGATAGAGCCTCTGAGGAAGCCTAGCAGGCCTGGCCTGCCACCTGCACCTCCCGCCCCTACAGCCTCCTTTACGTGAGACTCCTCCGGTGCGCTGTGCTCCTACCAGCGCCAAGGCCTGTGTGCACGTGCAGTTCCCACTGCCTGGAATGTCAGCTCAAATGTAAGGGAAGAACCCTCCCTCCCGCTGTGAGCTCTCCCAGCATCCCTTGTGTCCAGCCCTCCTTGCGTTAAATTTGTAATTCCCCTTTTGGTGTGATTGTTGGATTAGTGCTTTTCTCTTCCGGAAAGTTCTGAGAGGGCAGTGAGGGTGTCTGGTTTTGTATCAATGGTTTCCTTGATGCCTAATACTAATTACATGTAACTACTCAATAAACAGTAGGTGAGGGAATTAATATATGGCAGGGTCCCAGCAGGAAGCAGGTGGTTCCTTCAGAAGAGGTAAATGAGAAGAGTTTAGGAAAAGGCCTACTTACAAAGGTGAGGCAGGGTTGAGAGAAATCAGTAATCTAGCACCCCGGGGTTGGCAACACTGAGGAAGCGTTACCTCCCCAGGCCTACAAGGGCACCGAGGGAGTGATACTGGAATCCAGCTAGAGTGCAGTGTGGGAAAGGCACGTGAGGCTAGAGCTGTGGCTTTGCTGGAGCGGTATGGCTGGTGCACGGTGCTGCGGAAGGAAGGGAGCTGGGGAGAGCCGCCCACAGCCCCCTCTTCACTCCCTCCAGTCTCCAGCCGGCCTCTCCCACTGGTCAAACCCACCTGGAAGCCAGAGGGCCAGGGATCCCACAGACGCAGTCCGCAGAGGCCAGCTTCCTGGGCCAGAGCAGGGTGGGAAGGGGTGGACAGTGCGTCTGGAGGGGCAAGCAAGGAGGCAGTCCACGCAGCCCACTGCTTTACCCTCCTGTCCTTTGCCTGGGTGAAGAAACCTCACTGGCCAGCGTATTATCGCAGGATCGTGTCAACTAAGTCACACCCTCACTTGGACCCTAAAATGTTAACCAGTTTTGTTCACATGAGGATGTGGAGGACAAGGGGGAAAGAAACAGCTCTCCGACATAAAGCATGCCAGGTGCCAGAGACTACAGTGTCACGCTCCAGTCTGGATACGCAGCTGGAATATTTCCAAACCACATCTGAAACAGCAACAGCTTTTGGAGTCACAGCCAGATTAAGTTTATGACAATCCGTTGTGATTTTCCAAGATACCTCTGCCATCTACACAGGCCAAAGAGACAAGTCAGATAGGGCTGGGACGGGATCCCACCTTGCCCTTTGCAGTCTCTGAGAGGGATGATCCCCACAGCTCCCGGGATTCCGCCCCGCCTCTGGCTTACTATCCTGGGAGGCGGCATTTCCCTTCTTCCTCTGATGGCCCTCATCCCATGCGTCAGCGGAGCCAATCTGGGAACGTGCAAGGGGCCACCTGTGTCTGCTGCAATGACACATTCCAGAACTGGGGGAATAACTGCAGGGTCGGGCTACAGACCTGCTGGCCCACTGTAAATTAGATTTGGACCAAACTCTGTTTATCTGATTGCATTAAGCCTTAACTTTGGTGGACACAGTGGCATTTTGCTTTCCTAAGAATTTTCTAAACATTTCCTAAGAATTAGTGTCACTTCAGAGTCAATGTCTAGAAATCTCCAAAAGGTCTTGGCATTTCCTTTTTCTAGAGCATACATGACCCAAGGAAATGGCTAAAGGCCCCTGTAGGGAAGAATCGGAGGAAGATTTACAAGCATATATTCTTGGGAAATACAGTCTCCCTTTTATTCGGGGACTCTGGCTCCGGGAACCAGCTTCAGTCTGGAAATTTGACTGGTATTCATTTTATTCTTCAGGGTCCATCTGCCATTGCCAAAAGGGGTCAAAGCTTACTGGTTCCCATTGTCTTACTGCTCATGATAACAAATACACTCCCTTATCTTTGGCACTTAAGCGCTGCCACTTGGTTTCTGCCATTGTGGAACCCCATCGTCACTAAAGGACATCTCAAGAGTGGCATCTCCTGTCCCCGACCTGCAGGGAAAACAACTAGGGCCCGAGGAGAGGGGGAGGAGAATAGAGACACAAGACGCGAGGGATGGAGACAAGACAGTTTCCTGATCAAGTCTCGTTTATTTGCGGAAACACACAGCTTATATGGCATAGCTCAAGTGGGAAGGAGTCGTGGCTAATCCTGATTGGCAGTTTAGCATGCAAATGAAGCCTTATACCAAAGTCCTAAGCAAGAGCAGTCTATGAGCATGCGCTCAAAGAGCAGTCCAGGCAGCAGGCAACAAGATGGTGTCCAAGCACAAAATGGAGTCCATGCACTTCCTCTTTCTTCTTTGTCACATACGCAGCGATCTCAGTTCCTTATATGGTCACATCCCTTTGCAGGCCGCGGCTCCCAACATCTCCCCCTTTTTTATTCTTTAATGACAGAGCTCTCTGTCATGGTAGCAGACTGTGCCTGTCTTAGGTTGACTCGCAACAAGAGAACCCTTACCCGTCATGGGATCACAGGTAGCCAGACCTGTGTCCTGTCTTAGGTTGGTATTCTCTTTTGCTTGTCTTACCCGTCGCTGACTATCCAGCCGCTACGTGGGGGGATGTAAACTGGACCAATGCCTGTCTTAGGTCACCAGGTACTGTCTCTATGGTGTTTAAGAGACATACTCGGGTGTTGCCCGTCACTGGCTACTTAGTCAGCATATTGAGGAGAATGTGATGAGAAGGCCTGTCAGGCTCTCTGTCAACCAACAGCTGATAGGTGGCAAAGGCATGTCTCCGCTGGGTTCTTTGCGTCCTGCAAAGGACTAAAACTCCAATAAAGCAGATGATTAGTAAGCATATCCCAAGGGAAGCAGTGCCACTCCAAGTTTTAATGAAGCTGCCTATTGTTTCAAGAAATTGAGCTCCAGTTATAGAAGGAACTCTAGTTTCGTTGATAGCTATTATGTCCTGTGTAAGTTGGGAAGTTAAATTCAAGAAGGTAGCATTCCAGGGTCCGGCAACCCAATGATTTATGTCTAAAAGGGTTTTAGTGATGTTCTGAACTCTGGCAGAGGTGACACACACGTGTGTGTGTATGAGGGGGAGCAAGTGATAGACTGGGCTTGAAACAAAATGTCTATCAGCTCCTGCTGAAGAGCTATTTGCTGATTTAAATTCAGTATGCCTGCAGCAAGATGATTATCGATAGTGCGCTGGGTCTGTAGCGCAGCAGACACCCTTTCAGATAACATATCAAGAGTGGCAGCGGCAACAGTTGTCTGAGAAAGGGCTACACCTGCTGCTGCGGCAGCCCCCGTAGCTGCTGCTACAGCAATAACTATTGCTACTGTTATTCCAAAGTCTCTCTTATTTCTATGAAGCACTACTGGATAGCCTCCTTGAATCTCTACGGGGTAAGGCAGATAAGGTGGTACCCTAACTATTAATGCTATCTTTTGCAAACCGCTCCAACATTTAGCCAAGGAGCAATTAAGGTTAATACAATTAATAATGGCTGATGCAGTACCATTATTATCGTCAATATCATCAACTAGCGCAAAAAAGAATGGAGATTGAACGCATACAGGAAATGCAAACTCCTCAGTAACATTACTGGAAACATCCACTGAGCTGTCATTTGATTGAGTAAAGGTCCCATTCATATATACACCAGTAAGGAGGAGGAAGGGAGCTATATTAGTACAGGTGTAGGGAGCACAAAGATATACTCCATTAAAAACAGGATCTCTTAACACCTGACGACCTTCACTATGCCACAGCGGAGATTGATGGGAATTATTCGTGAAAAAGGAAGGCATAGGTCCTTCAAGGCAGAGGTTGGAATGAAGAGGGTATCTTTTATGATTATGATAACAATCATACCATGGGATGGGCCATTTAAGGTCGCTGTCTGATGCAGACCTTCCCCAACATCGGTACCTGGGGCTAACTTGGCACCAAGGGTGTTTGGTGGTATTAGAGGTAGGGGCATTTTCAGAGGGGTATAATACGTTGCTAAGGCCAAAAAATTTCCCACTCACGGACGGGGAGCTGCCCATCCCTGGTTTTGTACCAGAAAAGGAGGCAAGGCTTGCATTCCTGAGCATAATGCATGGGGACTGTTTTACATTGGTATTATTAACAATATGGAAACATATAGTATTAGTGAGTGGGAAAGTGAAATTAATTTTTACTGTCTTATTGTCATCGGGTATAGAAGGAAGTCCTGAGGAGAGATTAGTAGAAAAGAATGTAGGGAAAACAAGGGAGGAAGTCCCTACCGCTTGTAAGATGGGAGGATTGCGCATAAATAAATGGATTAAACCTTGCCTGATTTGCATTTCCCTCATAAGGCTCTTCTCCAAGAAGCATCTCTATAGTAGCTCCATTGCCTGCTCTCGCGTTGTGAGGAGAGATTTCTTTACAAATCTCAACATACTCAGATTTCCATAACAAATAATCTCCTCCTGTTAAGGTAGCACGAGCTATGGTATGCCATTCTGTGGGTGTTATCCAGGCATCGGAAATAGCCTCCAAGATGGCTTGTGTGTACAGGGCAGTAGCTCCATACTGGGCTACAGCTTGCTTGAGTTCTTTAATAACCTTAAAATCTAGATTATGGAGTTCTCTTACTCTATCGTCCTGTGGACCTGTCTCTAAAACTGGAAACTGATCAAGCGGGCGACCACTCATAGGAGGAGTTGGAGGACGCCAATGCGAACCGCAAGCGGACACCAAGGGCTTAGAGGGAGAGGCGGTATCCTCTGACTCGGGCTGTACTGCCTTTTTATTCTTAAAGAGACTTCCAGTTTTCAAATCTTCAAGGTGCTGTATCAGTGCCTGATGTTCCTCCTCTAGCTTAATTTGCTCTTTTAAAAACTCTATTTTTCCTTTCACTTCTGCCCGAGTATCTAAAGCAGGAAGAGCGCAGGGGGTACGAGATAAGGGCGGAGCAGAGGGATGTAACTCTTTCACTTCCTGCCCTCCCGCTTCTACTGCGCGTGCCTCTCGGAGAAGGGTGCTATAAGATGGTGGAGGTTTCGAAGGGTGTTTCCTTTTTACTTTCACTTCCGCTCTTTTTGTAGGGGGAGTTTTTGGGACTGCGCCCTGTGGCGCAGTTTCATCCTCCTCAGAACTAGAGCCTTCACTAGACAGAGAAATGAGATCTCCACTCAGGAGCTCGGGCCTTAGACTGCTTATCTTGTTCTTGATCTGATTTTACTTCTAGCAAGACAGATTCACCCTGCTCTACTACAGCGGCAACATCTTTACATTCTGACCTACGTGCTAACAAATCATTAATGATATTCCAATAAGTAAATGCTGTTACGGGCACCTCTTGTGGACCAAAAGTGCGGTAATCATCATTCAAAGAGTCCCCAATTCGCTTCAAACCTGAGCATCTATGGTTCCTTCTTGAGGTAGCCAGGGACAAAATTTTTGCAAAAAGGAAAGAAAATTTTCTAGGTGCTTTCGTTGCACCATCACCCCTCGCGCTTTAAGGGCTTGTTTCAATCCCGTTATGAAATCTTCTCTCTGACTAGAATGTGTGTGTCCCATTTTTAAAGAATGTATATTTTTCAACTCACCAGTCCTTCGAGCGCTGGGCCTCCCGCTCTGGATCCAGTTGCCCAGAAGTCTTGGCTTACGACAGGAGCTCCTCTCTCCGCTTTCCAGGCTTTCGAGCGCTGGGCCTCTCGCTCTGGCTCTGGCTGCCCAGAAGTTTTCACCTCATCTGTTTTCTCTCTCAAAGTCCCCTCGTTCCTCGGGCCCCACGTTGGGCGCCACTTGTCCCCGACCTGCAGGGAAAACAACTAGGGCCCGAGGAGAGGGGGAGGAGAATAGAGACACAAGACGCCAGGGATGGAGACAAGACAGTTTCCTGATCAAGTCTCATTTATTTGCGGAAACACACAGCTTATATAGCATAGCTCAAGTGGGAAGGAGTCGTGGCTAATCCTGATTGGCAGTTTAGCATGCAAATGAAGCCTTATACCAAAGTCCTATGCAAGAGCAGTCTATGAGCATGCGCTCAAAGAGCAGTCCAGGCAGCAGGCAACAAGATGGTGTCCAAGCACAAAATGGAGTCCATGCACTTCCTCTTTCTTCTTTGTCACATACGCAGCGATCTCAGTTCCTTATATGGTCACATCCCTTTGCAGGCCGCGGCTCCCAACAATCTCCAACAGTCAGACCTGGTCTACAGGGGAGAGTAGCACAGGCCTTGAAGCCAAAGAGAGTTGGTCTCTGTAGACACAGGAGAGCAGGCCAGTTCCACTAGCTGGAAACAGACCCAGGGTCAGACAGACTCAAGGTTCAAGACTCTCAACTTCATCTGAGTCTACTCACGTGTTGCAATCTGAACCTCAGGGTCGTATTCCTCCCAAACCACGCTCACGCGGAACACTTGTCAAGCCTTTTGAATCCAACTGACATCGTCATTCTGCAGTATCCACAAAGTCTGTATCTGACATCAAGCTAGGCTAACTCTATAGTTTCAGTAAAAAGCAGATTCTCTGTTATTTCAGTGATAGAAGTTCTCTTTTTTTTTTTTGCCTGTGACTTGAACTCTGGGTTAAACTCTGAGTTTGTCATGCTCTCTCTGTAGGGTCTTTGGCATAGTGAGAAATAGCCACCCCACCACTCACTCCTTGAAGTCCTTGCTGCAGGTAAGGGCAGTCACCTGGCCCCCCAGGTTCTGACTTTAGGGGGACACGATCACCTGCAGCCGGTAATTAGTCTGCTTGGTATGCTCCGCATGGTGTGGGCTCCCAGCAGCACACTTCCCGCCGTCAAGGAGCTCAGCACTGTTCTCCAGGCCGGGGACAGGATCAAACCTCACCCCCAGATTTGTCCTGGAGGGTCAGTTTCCAGGGACCTTGGCTGATACTGGTACTGCATTAATCAGGGTCCAGGCAGGGAAACAAAACCCACACCAGCTGTTTTAAAGAGGGATTTGAACATATAGAATTGTTTAAATTGCTATCAGAGGACTCAATTAGCCAAACTATTTATTATTATATCATTTCAAGCCATATAGCCCAGCGCTGGGTGGGAGCGTTGCTGCCAGTACATCCTGCCCGGCCCAGCCACAAGGTCCGTGGTCTGCGGTCTGAGCCCTGAGTGCCCCCCCCACACACAGGATGCCTGCACCTGCTCCCGGAGGGCCTCTGTCACCCCTGGGCCAGCAGCAGCGCTCCAGCCGGTTTGCCATTGCTGCATCCCAGTCACAGGTCAATGTCTGGAGCAGGAGTATTTTTTAAATATGTAATTAATGATGGAAATCAGTTCTCACAACCACTTTATGAAGAAGAAACAGTGATTCCATTTTCAGTTGAAGAATGTCAGCCCCACCTGAACCACATGGACCTGAGATTAGGTGGGAAGTTTCCAAAGAAATGCCAGGCGTACAAAAAGCCTTGAGGGAAGACATCTCCATTTTTCAGCAACAACAATCATAAAGACGAACATGAAATGCTAGACCCTGGGTGAAAAGGTGTCCGTGCCCCATCCAGTTCAATTCTCCTAACAACCCCATAATGCAAGTAATATTTTCCCATTTTGCAGCTGAGGAAACTGAGGTTGTATAGAAGAAAGCCACTTGCTCAGGGTCACAGCCTCGGGCTGAGTCTTCGTTTGACTGCGGCTGCTTAACCACGATGCACGCTGTTTCCTTTGAACCAACGCTTCTGTGTGCACTGCGGGAGGCAGAATAGCGACCCCCGAAGATGCTCACATCCTACTCTCTGGAACCCGTGACTAGTTACTGTCCCGGAAGAGGACACTTTGCAGAGAGGGGTTAAGGACCTTGAGGTGTGGCGATTATCCTGGATTATCTGGGTGGGCAGAATCTAATCACTTGAGTCCTTAAAAGCAGAAAACCTTTCCAGAAACAGGGCCAGAAAAAATTTAATTTTCTTGGCTTTGAAGATGGAGGAAGGAATGAGCCAAGGAATGTCAGGAGCTTCGAGAATACGGAACAGGCCCGGACCCAGGCTCTCCCTCGGAGCCGCTCAGAGGAGCCAGCCCTGCCCATGCCTCGATCTGTAACCTGCAGAACCTAACATATTCAGTTCGTGTTGTTTTAAGCCACTAAGCCTCTGGGAATTTGTTACAGCAGTAATAGAAACTAATATATACACCTTACCTTGTCCTTGCTTTGACTGCGCCATAGGAGTCTTATCTTCTGCTACCTGCCGTATTCTGGAAACGGTGTGCAGGGAATGAGTCTTGAGCAGCTTTTTCTAGGAATGGCTCAGTCATTTCCCCAGATTAGCTCAGGTGTTCAGTGACATATGGACATAGATGTCTAGGGATTAAGCAGGGAAGACACAAGCCCTCACCAGTTATTATTATTATTATAACATTATGTAGAACAGTCATTGTCTTCAGGCTGCTCTAAGGGTCTGTAAGGTCCCAAGAACATCCAGCTCTCTGTCCAAAGCCAGTAGCCCAAGGGCAGGTCTCCAAAGAGAAGGGCAGGTGCAAGCTGAGGCCAGGAGAGGAGCATGCGAAAGGTGGGGAGAATACCCATGATCAGGTGGGAACGGCCTCTGTGTCTGCCCAGCCCAGCCCCTGTGCCTCTCAGACCCGCTTGCTTCTCATAGTAAATTGACTTCATCTAGTCCTGGATTTTGCAAGATTCTGGTTAGTCGTATGATCTGAGGGAAATCTTGCCAGGGAGGATCAGTGGGACAAGCTTCAGACTCATCGCTGCAGTTGGTCCTGAGGCCATAAATGATATTCAATGCCTACCCTCTGTTATGGGCTGAATTGTGTCCCTTGCCACCCCCAGGCCCTTGCTCCAGTTCATATAATAGAGTCCTGGCCTTTAGGGTCTCAGAAGGTGACTGTGACTGGAGATGAGGTCTTTACAGAGGTGATTAAGTTAAAATGGGGCTGTTAGGGTGGGCCCTAATCTAGTGTGACTGGTGTCCTTATACAAAGGGGAAATTTGGACAGAGAAAGAGACTTGAGTAGAGGGAAGACCATGTGAAGACACAGGGTAAAGACAGCTATCTGCAAGCCAAAGAAAGGCCTGGACAGACTCTCCCCCAGAGCCCTCAGAAGGGGCCAGCCCTGCTGACACCTCTACCCCCGGAGGTGGGAGACAATACATTTCTGCTGCTGCAGCCATGCAGTCTGTGGTGCTCTGTGATGGCAGCCTCAGAAAACTGATTGGCGCTGCCACCATCTGTTCTAAACGCCCTCATGCTTGGCCGGCACTGCTGGCTGGGGAGCATGCCAGTGGGATCACCCATCTTTGGGGGTCTGAGCCCCTGGTTACCATGCGCTTAACCAGGTTATGGTTGCAGTGCTCTCTGGTCAGAGTTAGAACTGGGCATGGGAGCGCCCAGAGAGGCCACTATAGACCCCTGATCCTTGTTCTTCTCTACATTATAATTTCCCTATAAGGTCAGTTTCCCTGTAGAATGGTAACTTGTTTTCTTTACCTGCTCGACTGGCACAAGGAACCTCAAATGACCAGGTAGCAACTGTAGCTTTTAGTCCAGGGTGGCTCTTTCTGGATCTCCTGGTGGAAAAGCTCCTCCCTCCAGCAATGATGACCTCTAGATCTTCACTAGATCCACTGAACCTAAAAGTGTGGTGTTGAGAAGCACCAATTCCCTATGTGGGTCATGAGGAATGATAATGAGCAGGGCCATTCCTTACAAGGGGCCACTGTGGTTCCTAACTTGTTCATTATAAACCTTTGGTCCAAGGCATGTGCCACCCCAAGGAGCAGTGCCCAACCTTGCACGGCACATCCCCAGCTGGCAATTCAACTGCAACTTTAGGAGGGGCCCCATGCTTCACCAGGCCCAGGGGGGCCCCCGTGCCTCACCAGGCCCAAAGCCTCTAGGTGGTACAGAATCTGGGAGGAACATGGATCTCATGGCCACATGCCCATTGCTACCTATACCTCCTGTGCCATGAAGTGGGTCCCTTGGTCCAGGGTATTGCCTTGCAGGATCCCATGTTGGTTAACCACACACTGTGAGTCTTCAAACAGTGGTTCTGACAGGAAGTGCTAATCCACTCCTGGAATAGATGACAATCTCAATAAGGATGAATTGTTGGAATTTGTAGGGCAGAAGGGGTCCAATGTGATCTTTTTGTCACTGAGTGGCTGGCTGGTCTCTGAGAGGAGTGTTGGCATATCTGGGGCTCAGCATGGTCTCTGTTGTTGACAGGTGGGACATTCAGCAGTGGCATTAGCTAGCTCAGTCTCGGTGACAGGAAGCCCATGCTGCTGGGACGTGCACAGCCTCCTTCTCTGCCACCACTGCTACTCTTTACTTTCCCTTGTGCAAACCCTGGGCTGGCTGAGGATATGGGTGGGCCTCTCTTGGATGAGGGCCCCCTCCACCTGGCTGTGCTGTGCTTCCTGTGCACGGGGTGCTGTCTGGTGGGCATTCAGGCACAACACCACGCCCCTTCCATGAGGTGCCCACTCCCACAGGCCCATCTACATGTCACATGACACGGCGTCTCCAGGCCTTCCCCTTAGGCGCTGACCAAGCCATTCCTGATGCCCATCAACATGTCTGACCTTGGACCACTTCTCTCCTAGTCAAAGTGGGCGAACAGGTGCACTGCCAGAAGTCTGTCCAGGGGGATTTCCCCTCATCCATGTCCTCCAGGGACACCCCTGAGCGGGGCTCCATCCTTCCCTGCTGAGGCCCTGACTCTGGCCCAGGAGGACTGCTGAGGCTGTGAAGGCCACCTTCTCTGGAGTTCTGCTTCTTGTAAATTGGCCTCGTCCTCTCTGACTGCAGGAGACGAGGATTTGCTGAAAGCACCGCCACCTACTGTAAAATGGTAACTGGTCAACCTGAGGCAGTAGTGTTCTCATTTTCCTTCTATCTTCAATCACCAAAAATCCTGCCCAGTCTGGTGCATCTCCTTCCACCCTATTTAACATGAAACAATCTCAGAACCCAGAGCTCCAGCAGGGGAGCATGCGGGGTTCTCAGGGCTCCACTAGCCTCTGTCTGGCAAGTCATCTGTCTCCAGGGTCCTAGCCTCAGGGCCAGCCTCCTCGGGCCACTTTCATACCACTGTTCTTGGGCCTGGAAGCAGAGCCTGAGGTGGAAGTGACTTCTAGGGGAGTGCTCCCGGCAGAGCCCAGTGTGTGTGTGGGGGTGGATGGGCCGGGGAAGAAGCTGGGAGTGGTGGGATTTCAGGTGACTCCCCACATCAGCTGGAGCCCACAGGGACCTCTGGGCTCCTCAGGGCCTGTCCCACCTGGAGGTGAGAGAGCTGCCATAGTCCTGAACCCGTTCCTGCCCTGGGGGATGTTCCCTCCCAAGCAAATCCAGCTCTTTGCGCAGGGCCGTGAAGGGTGTCCGAGGACAGGAGAGGTGCAAGCCTAGAAGGAAAGCTGGTGGAGGGGTGCACACGGGACCGGGTGGGCACTGCTGGTGCTGGCTGCAAGATACCAGTGACACACCCCAATTTCAAAGGTGGTGTGTTGGTTTCCTGGAGCTGCCGTAGAAAAGTACCACAACCTGGACTCTTGAAAGCACAGAACTATGTTGCCTCAGGGTCCCGGGGGCTGCAAGTCTGATGTCAATGTGTTGGTTCCTTCTGAGGGCCGCGAGGGGTAGTCTGCCCCAGGCCTCTCTCCCAACGGCTGGCAGCCTCACGCATTCCTTGGCTTGGAGATGGCGTTTTTCCTGTATGTTCATATTAGCTTCTTTTGGTCTCGGTATCCAAATTTCCTCTTCTTGTAAGGACACCAGTCATATTGGATTAGGGACCACCCTAATGACCTCACTTTAACTTGATTATCTGCAAAGATTCTATTTTCAAAGAAGTCACATTTACACCTTTACTGGGGTGAAGACTTCAATGTCTTTTGGGGGTCAAAATTCAGCCCATAACAGATGATGAAATGTAAAACAAAGGACATCTTAAAACTGATGCAATAGGACCTGACCGGGGCTCTCCTGAGGTGAGTAGTTGTGGGCATGTGTCTTTATATACCTTGCTGACCAAGACGTGGCCTCCTCAGCCCACAAAATATTCCCAAGCATGGTACAACCCTGTGATTATACATGGGGCTGACATGGCGACAATTCAAATGCAAAAGCTGATCCTAGGCCTCATTGCATCAACTGAATAAATAGCATCCAACGTCAGAGAGAACAGTTAATCAAATGATTATGCAAATAAATAAAGAATTGCAAGAAAGCAACAAAAGCCAAGAAGGAAGATTGTAGGCTGGGATGAGCAGGCGGCCCCCAGAGATCAGCTCTAGTGGGGTGACAGTCAGAGGTTTTCCTGCAGAGTTGAAGGGGTCCCGAAAGGAAGAGCACCCCAGTTGGGCCCTGGTATTTGGAAGGCCGCTGGCGGGAGGCAATAAGGTAGCTGAGAAATTCAAGCCATTGTCAAACACTCCCATGGGCCCTGCCAGGACAGCTGGTCTCTCCTGCCTGCGGAGGCTCGGAGCACTGGGGGTGAAGCTTCCAGGCCCACACTGGAGTCCAGCACCGCCTCAAAGGCTGGGCATTCTGCCAGAAGGGGCTTTAACAAGAGCTTGTCTGAGAAAGTATCAAAGAGCCCACTCCAGAGAGACAGCCACCCTGCAGGAAAGGAACAATACCTCAAAGTCCTTTCACTAGAAACTGTAAGGACGCTTCCCAGGGTCACTGCATTCTCTGTAAAGGTTCTAGGAACATTTCCAAGGCAGGCAGGCAAGCCCAAGGACACAGCAGGGATCCGGTGCAGGGAGGGTGGGAAGAGGAGAACTGGGGGGAGTGGCGGGGAGGGAACCGGGGTGCAGGGCAGCCCTGAGGCAGGAGGGTGGGCTGGGTGCAGCTCTTCCAGGAAGCCCTCCCCACAGCCTGTCTCCTTAGCAGGGAATCATCTATCTGTCACTTTGCCCCTAATACAGGCGTCAGGGCTGTTGTCAGGTCTTGCCTCACTGAGGCTCTAGGACTTCCATCCACAGAGCTCGGTCGTGCTTGTGGAAGAGGAGCCAGTGCGCATGCCTGGAACCCACTCCCTCCTCTTGGGCTGGGCCAGGATTTGTCCCTGGGTGCGGGATGGTCAGGCTCTCTGGGGTAGAAAGGCAGGGCCTGGGCATGGCCAGGGCTATTCACCAGTACCACTGTTCTACCTGGGTAGGCTGTTAGGCCGGGCAGGAAAGGCCAGGGCCACAGCCCTGTCACGGTCCTGTGGAAATATAGCAACAGGTTTTCCTTATTTTCAGACATTCCTTGCTCATGATTAACTTTTATGTATTCATACGATTTTGAAAATGTAACTAAATGGCCACATCAGAAGATAATATGGCAGGGCTTCTCAGTCTCAGCACTCTTGACCTCTTAGATGGGGCCAGACGGTCCTTCACGTAGGGGCCGTCCTATGCACTTCAGGATGCCAAGCATATCCCTGGTCTCTAGCCACCAGCTGCCAGTGGCATTGTTCCCACCCCCAAAGCCACCACATCATTGCAAAAACACCATCGCCAGGCCTTGTGCTCTGATATGGGACCGGAAAGTGTGCTTAAACTTGTATAACCCAAGTAGAGCAGGGCTGAAGAAAAGGAGAGAGAAACTCTGAGGCTGGAGGAGGACACTGTGCAGTTGTCCTTGAGCCCAGGGAACATTGAAGGTCACAGCAGAGCCCAGCACTAAGTGTTGCAACTCCCAGCACTGTTGACCCTGCTGTGACTCAGCCTAGCACGGGTCTGTGCCAAGCCAGCCACAGAAGGCTCCCTGAGCCTCTACTTCTGCAAGCTTTATGCACCCAATGTTTTAACTTCCTGTTTAGACATGGTTCCAAGGTCCCAGAGGTGCACACGTGCATCATTTCTGGAACTGAACTAGGCCCCGTGATGATACATGCTACTGCTCTTTCTGGAATCTCACGGCTCTCTCTCTCCCTGGTACTTCCTGGTACCAGCTACAACAAATAACCATGATGATCCTCATTGTATCCGACAAGACTCTTAAAGTTACAGGAGAGAGGGACTCAATCCAAACTGACTTATATCCCTGAAAAGCCTAGCAGCGAGGAGATCAGGCATGGCTGGATCCAGAGCTTCAAATGATGTCATGGTGGCCTACTGCCTCCATCCTTCATCCCTGCTTTCCTGTCCCAGCCAGCCTTGTTCTCCAGCAGGCCCTTTCACAAGGTGCCCTGGCAGCTCTGGGCTTGCATTTTCCATACTGTTTACAATCTCAGTGGAGGGGGCATCTCCTCCTCAGTACTTCCAGCTAGTGTCCTGGGAGTGAACTTTAGGGGACTTAGTCAGGTCACATACCCACCTCTGAGCTAAGCTCTAGCGTGTCAGCAGGGGGATAGAATACACAGATTGGGTGGGCCCAACTCAGGGGCCCATCCCAGGAGGCACAGGATGAGCAAGTGGGTCAGAGAGCTGCTGCTCCTAAATCAAGGGGACTGAGAGAAAGGGTATCTTGCCTCTACCCTCTCTACCCTGAAATAACTCAGGGAGGGACCAGAAATAACTCAGGGAGGCATGAACCCACACAAGAGATTTTAATGGCTGAAAGAGAGAGTGGCTGTCCCCAGGTGAAGAGCAGCAGCTTGTGGGTGAGGAAGTGCATTTTTAAGGAGTAGGGGTAGGGTGTGTTCTGCTACGGGGACTTGGTGATTGGATCTTAAGGGGTGGTGTGACCATCTGGCCATTGGTG
>JAQQAC010017683.1:6894273-6906843 GCA_029783875.1 Phataginus tricuspis | reverse complement strand
TTGGTGATTGGATCTTAAGGGGTGGTGTGACCATCTGGCCATTGGTGATTGGATCTTAAGGGGTGGTGTGACCATCTGGCCATTGGTGATTGGATCTTAAGGGGGTGGTGTGACCATCTGGCCATTGGTGATTGGATCTTAAGTGGTGGTGCGTCTTAGCATGCGCCAGAATTTGCCTTCATTCCCATCTTTTTCTTTTCTTAATAGGGGCCTCTGGGGAACTGGCATAGAATCTCATTCTCCAGCTACTTCCTGCTGGAAGGGGGTGCAGATTCTGGGATTGGAGAGGCCATTGCTGTAGAGTTGGAAGGGCGGCATCTTGAGATGATTTGTGATGTCATCATGGCTGGTTTGGTTATTCTTCATGAGAAGGCTTTGATAGTCCTGGAGGAGTAACTGGTTGACAGTATGGTTAGAAATTTTCAAAATTTGATTTTGAATGAATTTTTGGAAGAGGTAAATGAAGCAGGGAGGGAAAAGGAGAAGAAGAAGAATCCCTGTGCTAAGGCAAAAGCACGGGTGAGGGCAATTAATTCTGCCTGTTGGTTTGTGGTGTTAGGGGGAAGGGGCTTTGCCTCAATAGTCTGATCAAGGGAGACAATGGCATATCTGGCTCAGCGGACGCCCTCACGGATAAAAGAACTACCGTCAGTGAACCAAGTATGTGTGGCCTGAGGGAGAGCTCCCTCCTGGGTATGAGAAGGACAGGGTGGTAACTAATCTAGGATTTATAGGCAGCTATGAGAGTCAGGGGAAGATTCAAATTTGATGGGAGTATCCTCGATCAGAGTGACTTGAAGTGACAGAATCCTACAAGGGGGGGAGAGTTTGTAAGCCCTTGTAGGTGAGAAGTTCAGAAAGATGATGAGGGGAAGGAACAGTGGTGGGTGATCCAAAAGTGAGCTTGGGTGAGGATGGTGGCTGCAGCCAGAGTCCACAGATAGGGGGCCCATTCCCGAATGGTGGGGTCCAGCTGTTTTGAAAGATAGGTGATGGGGGCAAAGGAGGGCCCTAACCTGTGGCCTAGGACTCCCAGAGCAAACCCTTGATTTTCTGAGATGAACAGGAAGAAGGGGCGCGTGAGATCAGGGAGATGGAGAGCAGGGGCTTGTAAAAGAGCTGCTTATAAAAACGGCTTGGTTGTGGGTGTTAGGAGAGGTTCTGAAGTGGATCCTCGGGATGCTGAGTGGAGGGGAGCGGCCAGAAGGGAGAAATTGGGAATCCATGAGTGGAGAAATCCAGTGAGTCCTAGAAAGGAGAGGATTTCATTTTTTGTATGGGGAACGGGTATGTTTTGAATGAGTTTTTTTCTGTCTAAGATATGGCTTTATGGCCGGGGGTAAGTAGAACTCCTAAGTAAGTCACTTCAGAGGTGGAAAGTTGGACTTTGGAAGGCGAGTCCTGGTACCCGTGTTTCGAGAGAAAGTTGAAAAGGAGAATAGTATTTTGCTGAGAGGTTTGTAAGGAGGGGCTGCGTAAGAGAAGATCATCAACATATTGAAGGAGAGTAGAGCCTGAGAGAGTGGGGAACTTGAGGTCTTGTGCTAGGGCTTGTCCAAAGAGGTGGGGACTATCCCTGAAGCCTTGAGGAAGGACTGTCCAGATTAACTGAGTGGAGGTTTGGGTGATGGGATCAGTCCATGTAAAGGCAAAAAGATCTTGGGAGTTGGGATGGAGGGGGATTGTGAAGAATGCATCTTTGAGGTCGAGGATGGAGAACTGAGTAGAAGAGGTGGGGACAGTGGATAATAAAGTATAGGGATTAGGGGCTGCTGAATGGATTGGAATAACAGCTGCATTGATAATCCTTAAATCCTGAACTAGCCTATAGGAGCCATTAGGTTTTTGACAGCCAGTATCAGGGTATTGTAAGGGGAATTGGCTGGTCTCAAAAGGCCTTTTCATAGGAGTTCCTGGATGATGGGTTGTAAACTCAATAGGCTTTTGAGAGGTAAGGGGTATTGAGATTGTGAGGGGAAGGAGGCAGGGTCTTTGAGTTTAATGGTCACAGGTGGGCAGGTGGCAATGGAGGAGATAGAGGTATCCCAGACTATGGGGTTTACCTGGCAAGGGGGTAAAGGAAAAGGGGAGTGAAGTGGGTCTGGAATGGTTTGAAGAGCAAGTGGAAAAGCGTTTGAAGGTGAGCCAGGGTTGAGGCGTGGGCTAAGGGTAAAGGTGATGGAGGCCCCTGGTTTAGACAATAGGTCCCTTCCCATAAGGGGAATTGGACAACAGGGAATCACTGAAAAGGAATGAGAGAGAGCAATGCCCTTAAAGAGGCAGTGAAACATGGGAGTTTGTAAAGGCTTACAGGGTATGCCCTCTACCCCGACCATAGAGGACTGTGAAAGGGAGGTGGACCCTCAGAACTCCTTCAGGACTGAGTAAGTAGCTCCGGTGTCTAATAGGAAGGAGATGGGCTTGCC
The DNA here is from genome assembly GCA_029783875.1 of Phataginus tricuspis. Lineage (NCBI taxonomy): Eukaryota > Metazoa > Chordata > Mammalia > Pholidota > Manidae > Phataginus > Phataginus tricuspis. The sequence continues at coordinate 6,904,417 of JAQQAC010017683.1, read as the reverse complement.
CGCTACCACAACGATCACCCTGGGCTCGCGTGAAGTAATGTTAGTAGCCAGGTGTGGGAGTCCCGGGCCCCCTCAGTTGTCGGTGGCCAGACCTAGAAGGTCTGTAGGTGGGTTGTTAGAGCTGGATGGCCTGGCACCTCTCGGTGTGCGAGGACAGTCAACAGCCCAATGTCCCTCCTGATGGCATTTAGGACGTGGACTGGGAGGCTTCCGGGGATTTGCGCAAGCTCTAGCCCAATGTCCTGATAGACCACATTTAAAACATGGACCAGGAGGCCCTCCTGGTTGTTTCTTGAGAAGCGGGGTTACCCGGGTACCAGTGGTTGAGGCAGGCTGGAAGGCCTTAGCCATCATTTGGTATTTTTGTTTACGGGCTTTATCATCTCTTCCATTGTACACCTTGAAGCCTACTGCCAGGACTTCTGCCTGGGGAGTCAAGAGTCCCCTCTCCAGGTGTTTAAGTTTAGCCTTTATGTCAGGGAAGCTCTTGGAGAAAAAGTAAGTCATAAGTGGTTGTCTCCCATCTGGGGTCTCAGGGTCTAAATTGTTATACTGTAGAAGGGCTTTAGTAAGATGGTCTAGGAACATGGAGAGATTTTCATTGTTATCTTGGATAATTTCTTGGAGTTTCTATAATTGATAGCTTTGTTGGCTCACCTCTTGAGACCCGCTGTGAGACAAGTAATAAATTGATCTTGGCTAATGATTCCCCCGGGGGTGTTGTAATCGCAGTTGGGGTCTCGATCGAGAACTGCCTCAGCACTGATAGGGTGAGCGGGTGTGGTTTGGTGGACTACATCGGCATAAGCGTTAGCCTGTTCCCAGACTCGCCTGTGCTCCTCGGGTAGAAGAGTATTGGAGAGGATTGTGTGTACATCATAAAAGGTTAGATCATACAACTGAGTCAGGTACTGGAACTCCTTTATATAAGTGGCTGGGTTGGAGGTGAAGGAGCCCAATCTCTTTTCTATTTTGGGACAGGTCAGAGAGGGAGAAAGGGACATGGACCTGAACAATGCCTTCTGTGCCCGCTACCTCTCGTAGTGGGGCTATGACTTGGGTACGAGAGAGAGTAACTGGGGGACTTGGTAGGGGATCTCAGGATGGAAGGGAAACTGGTTGTGGTTGAGGAGGTGGCGTTGCTACGCTGCTGCTGATGGGAGCTTGTGGTGGGAGACCTGGATGGGGTTGAGGAGGAGGAGGTTCTGCAGCTTCCACGGTGGCACTGGGGAGACGGGGTGGTTGAGGAGGAGGTGCCGTAGGGATTTGGGGTCGGTAGGGTGGGGGTTCGCCAGCGGGGTCAAAGTCAGAGGATGTAGTGGGATCGGGTTTGTTGGAGGCTGAAGACTTTAGGGCGAGTTGTTTAGGATTGCAGGGGAGGCAGAGAGAGGGCTTGGTTTGGAGGTAGGAGAGAGCCTGGACATAAGGAATCTCTTTCCGCCTTCCCATACGCTCACAGAAGTTATATAAATCTCTGAGAATGTTAGGATATAAAGAGCCATTGGGTGGCCACTTGGACTGATTATCTAGGGAATATTGTGGCCAGATCTCATTACCGTAACGAGTAAGTTTAAAAGGTTTGAGGTTGGGAGTAAAGTGGAGGGGTTTGAGATTATCGAGTAAACATCCCAATGGCGAGTCTACAGGGATGGAAGGGCCAGTTTCCATGGTGAGAATGAGACCATTCACAGATCGCCAAGGCGTCCCAGAGCAATAAGGAAAGGTTGAGAAGACCGAAGGGTTCGTCACCACTTCTAACCGGATGGTCGAGGTGAGAAACGCCAAGGAGGTTCCCTACCTGGTACCAGGAGTTTACGAGTAGATAAAGGGAGACTGAACCTCAGTGAAAGACGATTCTCACCATGGGGAGGCAGAGAAGGGTCGACTATGGGGATCAACCATAGCCGTGAAGGCCATGGCTGGGGGTTCCTCTGCCCCAGAGGAGACCACAGGGGTGCCGGATACTCAACGGTCACTTCCTAGGTCACAGGGGCATTTAAGTCGACCCCAAAAGGAAACTTACCAAATCGGAGGCTGGTGTTGGGCGGGAGATCAAGCAACTGGGGAGATGGAAGGTGGGTTTATGGAGGAGGATCAGGGGTGAGGGCTCCCAAGGCAGCTCAGATTCCTGGAGGAAGAGCAAGGTCAGTGGGAGAGCCTCCATCCGAGTCACGGCACCATTGAAAGGGTATCTCGCCACGACGCTCCCTACCCTGAAATAACTCAGGGAGGCACAAACCCACGCAAGAGATTTTAATGGCTGAAAGAGAGAGTGGCTTTCTCTAGGCGGAGAGCAGCAGCTCGTGGGTGAGGAAGCATGTTTTTAAGGAGTAGGTGTAGGATGTGTTCTGCTATGCGGACGTTGGTGATTGGATTTTAAGGGGTGGTGCAACCATCTGGCCATTGGTGGTTGGATCTTAAGGGGTGGTGCATCTTAGCGCACCAGAATTTGCCTTCACTGAGGATAAGGGAAGGGTGGTTTCTCAGAGGAACACCTGAGTGGCTGCTATCAGAAAAATGGCAACTGGTTACTGGACAAAAACATCCATAGCCTCTGGGCTCACGGCTCGAGGGAGAGCCAAGGGTAAGCCCCAAAGTTCAGAGTCACAGCTAAGACTGTGTTTTACCACCCACCTTGCAAGACCAGTTACAAATCAGGGGACATTGCTGCTTTATCTTTTCTTATTAATCAGTGATCCTCTACCTGCCTATCAATGGGAAACGGTCTCATCGTGTTTGAAACTGTTCCTTGTTGAGGGGGTTCAGATCCCTTCCAAATCTCAGTAGCAACAGGACACGTGCTGTCAGGCCTTGAATGTAGAAGCTCACATGACACCCACAGTGAGGCTTCAGGATGGGCCCTGCCAGCCCTCTTTGCCCTGTGTGGTCCCTGCTGTGATGAAGTTCGTCAGTGGGCTCTGCCATGCCCAACCCCTGGTGCCCAAGCACATCACTCCTGGCCGTGCCCGAAGTGGACTCCTCTGGAACTCTCAGGTTGGGTCCTAGAGTCCTGTCTGGCTGGCCCCTCCTCTGGGGAACTGTCACTAGCCCCTTTGCCCTACTGCCCCTGCAGGCTTTGATCCTGGTCATCCTGGCTGTCCGTGAGGCTTTGAGGCCTCAGTCCTTCCCCTAAGAGGCTCCACCTCAACACCCCACTGACCCAAATCACAGAGTAAGGGGTGTGGGAGAGTAGCCTGTGCCTGGTACAGTCGGGCCCTCCCTCCCTCCCCCAGTGAGATTGTTGGTACTGACACATTCCATTCCTTATAAACAGACATGCTTATGTGACTCTCTCTACTATGTCCTGTTATATCACCTCGGCTCTCTTTACTGTATTATCTGCATACCACCTGTGCTATACAAACTACCCATATCCATACCTTACAATCTCTAGCACCTCCCCTCTAGAGTCCCTAGGATAAAGAAGGTCAGCTTTGTGGTGTTTTTCACTCCTATCTTTATCAAAATGCAGTGGATAACTTCTCTTATGAAAACAACAAACCTCTACTTTTCCCAAATGCGCCAGCACTCGCACAATGGATCCTTCCTCAGAGGCCCTACCAGAGGATAAGGGCTGTCCCCCAGGCTCCTCCCTGGACACCCATGTCCTGCAGCCTACTCTCTGTGGCTCCCGAGGCTAGGATCAGAGGGTTAGGAGCCAGAGTCTTCATTGTTTATCATAATGCATTTACTGATATAAAGCCAGGATTTTGCTGCAGAATCCACCATCCTGAAAAAAAAAATCAATGGTATTTACTTTTTGGGAAGGTACTTTGCTTCCATGGTGGTCAAAGGCATTTCCATAATGTCTTCTAAAATAGAAAACTGGGTCTTGGAAAAACCTACTAGAATGTGATCTGGTTAGTGAATTTTCCCACTGATTTAAATCCTAAGGGCAAGAGGATCAAAGATCCCATGGTGTGGCTTAGGTCACATTTCTTCTCATACATCCTGGAACTTGGGGATTGTCAAGGCTAACCTCTTCACCAGAACAGAGCAAGAAACTAGACTCAGGTGATCTACCCAAGGCCCTAATCTGGCTGATGCCTTAACCGGGACCAGAACACAGGAACATGTAAGTTCAGGGCACTGTGACACCACAAGGATGAAGGGCTAAGGAAGAAGAACTCAAGTGCTTGGGATTCACAAGACATGTGAGACACAACAAGGCTTGGGTGCCGAGAGGTAATGATGGGAGGGGAGTTGTTCATGCGCACAAGAAGAAGCTTGTCTTTATCAGTCAAACCCATTTATACACTCAGCCTAGGAATGGAAGAAAAATTCATATTTCGTCTTTCAGGAGTTTTATAAGGGAATGTCCTTCCCAGCCCATAAGGCAGAACATGAATCTTTTGCTTTATATATAGAAGGAAGGTGTGCATTATTTTTTAAAAAATAAGTTATGGTGAGTGTTTAGGAACTGACAAGTTTTTGGCTCCACTTTGCAAACGTCCTGCAGGAAGTCTGGCGTGGTGGGGAGCTCCTCCTGCTGAACAGTATTGGCACCAAGCCTGCAAGGCATGGAATACTGCCACTAAGTGGTGGTATGGGGCATGGCCATGTGACCCCAACTCTGACTCAGAGTTATTTACTTCAGGTTTTGGATCAGAGGGTCTCTATTTCTCCCCTGGGGAAAGGGACCAGAGATGTCAAAGGTTGGTCTGTTACTCCCCAAAGGGATAAGAACCAGGCTTATAAAGTTGATAATTTTATTAAAATATTTTTTTAAATTTTGGTATCTTTAATATACAATCACATGGGCAACATTGTGGTTACTAGATTCCTCCCATTATCAAGTCCCCACCACATACCCCATTACAGTCACTGTCCATCAGTGTAGTGAGATGCTATAGAGTCACTACTTGTCTTCTCTGAGTTGTACAGCCCTCCCCGTGCCCCACCCCCACCACTATGTATGCTAATTGTAATGCCCCTTAATCGCCTTCTCCCTCCCTTCCCACCCATCCTCCCCAACCCCTTTCTCTTTGGTAACTGTTAGTCCATTCTTGGGTTCTGTGAGTCTGCTGTTGTTTTGTTCCTTCAGTTTTGCTTTGTTCTTATGCTCCACAGATGAGTGAAATCATTTGATACTTGTCTTTCTCCACCTGGATTATTTCACTGAGCATAAAACCCTCTAGCTCCATTCATGTTATTGCAAATGGTAGGATTTGTTTTCTTCTTATGGCTGAATAATATTCCATTGTGTATATGTACCACTTCTTCTTTATCCATTCTTCTACTGATGGACACTTAGGTTGCTTCCATTTCTTGGCTATTGTAAATAGTGCTGCGATAAACAGAGGGGTGCTTGAAACTGTGATCCTGCATTCTTAGGGTAAATTCCTAGGAATGGAATTCCTGGGCCAAATGGTATTTCTATTTTGAGTTTTTTGAGGAACCTCCATACCGCTTTCCACAATTTGAACTAATTTACATTCCCCCCAGCAGTGTAGGAGGGTTCCCTTTTCTCCACATCCTCGCCAACATTTGTTTTTTGTCTTTTGGATGTTGGCCATCCTAATAAGTTGATAATTTTAAATTTGGGGTGGGGGTGGGGGGAATAGATAATAACATTGTCTACTTCAAAAATAAAGATAGTCAGTGAAAACTCTTACTGTCACTCCTACCCTACCCACTGGTAGGATAGGTATGGTTTGCTTCAAGCAACCAACATTTATTAGTTTCTTGTGAATCTTCCAGAGAGGCTTTATGACTGCATACAAGCACGGAATGCTGATTCTTTTTTCCTTTTCCTGTTCCTCACACATCTTTTGCTCTTTGTTCTTTCATTTAACAATATAACTTGACCTTTCCCTGTTAATTCATCACGTTTCCTTCTTTTATGGCTGCATACTACTCTAGTGTTTGGATATGCTGTCATGTTTTTAACAGTCCCCTATTCATGGATAGTGGGGCTGTTTGCAGTCATTCACTACACAAATGATGCAATGAATAACTGCTCATAGCTATTTTGCATGTGTGTGGTATACATGCACAAAAATTCCTAGAAGTAGAATTCATAGGTCAAAGGGCTTGTGCATTTGCAATTTTGATAGAAGTGATCTAATTTTCTTCCATAGAAGTCGTACTTACTTCTACTCCCAAGGGTAGTGCAGTAGTCAGGCTGGTTCCCCTTGTCCTCAGGACATATTATGTTACAGCACTGTTGGGTCTCTGACAGGTTAAAAACCATGGTCTCTAGGTGTGGTTTTAATTTGCATTTATTATGAATAGGAGAACACCTTTTCAAATGACGAAAAGTCATTTGTATTTCCTTTCCTGTGAGCTATCTGCTCCTTACCTTTGCTTTTTTTTTCTATTGTTCTTTTTTCTTATCTATTTCTAGATGATATATATACTAGGGAAATGAACTGTTGGTGATCTGAGTTGCAAATATGTTGTTCCTGGTTTGTTGTTGACTTTGCTTATGGTGGTGATTGCCATTCAGGAAGTTTTCTGAAGTTAAATTTAGCAATATTTTAAGTTATGGCTTTTCAGTTTTGTGGAATACTTAGAAAGGCTTTTCCCATTCCACAATTCTTTAAAAATTGTCTGAATAGTGACGGCTGGTTTGAGCTTACCAAGTTCAGGTGTCCTGAGTGAGGCTGCCTTTGACCCTGGGGACTGTGGCCAGCAGTCACTATTGCTCCTGTATGCAGGGATGGGTCTGGTCCCGGTGGCTGGCCCACAGCTTGCTCACGGGAAGAGCTCTGTGGAGGTTGCTGAAAGGTATAGTGCAGAACCAGCTGCCTACCCACACCAGCAGACACACAGGTCCATGCAGACTATCTTCAGCCGCAGATGTCTGGTTTCACAGGATTTGACCACAGTAGAGTAAGGCAAAAGATGAATGCATTTGGATCCCATGCGTACTGTTTAAGGCTATGGAATTGTTTCTTCCCAATTGGTGCTTTTCAGTCATTGGCACTTGGAGCAAAGTTTGGTCCACAGAAGGCTAGATGAAGTTGAACTTTTTGCTGGCTGGATGACCAAAACGTTTAAAGTTGGTGGAACACAAACAGTGGAGACAAACTTAACTCAAGAAGAGAGGGGGAGAGGGTCAGGAACCTGCCCCTGGCCTGCTTTTGGGCTCTGTCTTCACTGTCTTTGGAACATGGGCTATAAAGCTGTCCTACCAGGACCATCCTCCCAGTGGAGGTTTTTGCCCTCTGGGTCATTGTGAGTATTTAGGAGGGGTGGGAGAGGGGGTTGGGGAATGGGAGTAAACACCCGAGTTCCAGCTCTGAGCAGACAAGGCACCTTGCGCCCTTCTACAGGTAGAACCCACAGGCTACCACACCGGCCTGGGAAAGAAAAAAAAGACTAGCGGGGTCAAAGGTGACAATGGCATCTCCAGCACAATCTTCAGAGACTTCAAGGGGAATTATTCGCACTGTGGGCCTGGATCCCCCACTCTCCTTGGGATGTTTGTGGGTGTTTGGAAGTGGACAACATTGGGGTCCTCTCCATTCAGACAAGGAGAAAAGGGACCGGGATGAGGTCCTAGCCGCAGTCGAGGGCTAAGGCAGCCCAAGGTATTAGAAACGGGGTGACGGGGCGGTTACCAGAAACCAGTACGGAAGACCTGGAATGCAGCAGGCCATTGGGGAATCTGCGGTCGGGAGGTAGCCGGGACCTTCCCTCCCAGATGGGTTTTCCAGAGGCTGCGATCCCCAAGGGCTCTTCGCCTGGGTCCCCTCACGCCGCCGCGAGGGGCGGAGCAGGGCGCGGTCGCCTCGGTCCCTCCGCGCCGCTCGCGCTCCCGAGCCCGCCAGGGGGCAGCGCGGCGCCCGGGGCAGGGTGCCGGCGCACCGGAGTCTCGTGGTCACCTGTTTCACCCGCCGGAGGACCAGACCTCTACCGCTCCCGATCCGCCCGGTCCGGGGGCGCCCGGGAATCTGTATGCTCCCCAGGGCCCGGGCGGGTGGGGCACCGCGGCTGTCGGGCCCTGGACAGCGTCCCCCATCTCCGAGATCGTCTCCGCAGGACTCGGGCAGCAGGTGCGCCCGCCCCGCCGACCGTCCGCCCCGCTGACCGTCTCGGAGCCGGGCTTGGGGAGGGGAGGAGGCCGGGTACGAGCGCATCTTTGTCTTCCCATTCCTCCCGCCGCGCGGGCTCTCCCGCAGGCGTCTTTCGACCCCGGATTCCCGGCGGGGGCGACGGGGGCGGCCAGCCCCAGGCCGGTGCGGGGTGCGCCCGGCGGCCGCGCCGCGTGCGCCCAGCAGAGGCGGCCCTGCGTGCCGTACGCCGCGTCCGGGGCGCGCCCGCCGCTATTCAGCTTCCCGGGCTCATTAGCAGTCGCGGTGTGCGGCTCGGCGCGGGCTCACAAAGAGCTGCGGCTGCGGCCCCGCGCTCGGCCTCGCGGAAGGAGCTGGCGGCGGCGGGGCGGGCGAGGTCGTGCATCCGCGCAGCCCCGCGCCCGGGCCAGGTAAGCTGGGCTTCCCGGCCGCCCGACTCGCCCGCGGCCGCAGCCTGGGGTCTCCAGGGCGCGGAGGGGCGCGGGTGTTGCGGGCCGAGCGCTGCCCCCAGGAACCCTGGCGGACGGCCAGGCGCCGCCGGAGTCTGGGGGTGCAGACCGGATACCCCTCGACCGGAGGGCGGACGCGGCGGGGCCGAGCCGGCGGCTCGCGCATCCCGGGCCGGGGGCACCGAGGCGAGGGGCGACCCGACGCGGACAAGGGGGCTGGCCGGCGTGGCTGCCCGCTCGGGTCCTGCCGGGCTGGCCGGGCCGCTGGTGCGTGCCGCGGCCCCGCTGGGCTCTGCCACCAAGTCCCTGTGCCAGGCAACTCACGAGTTTGGGGTCGCTTCTGGGTTCCCTGCCTCCCGGGAAGCTGAGTCCTGATTCCCCTCCCTTTCGCCTTTCTAACGAGGCCGAGAGGGAGAAACTCCTCAATTAAAAATTCCACACTCCGGTTCCCCTGGGCCGCTGGCTCGGAGCTGGGGGCCGCAGCGCGGACCCGCCTCTTGCCCGCTCGGCGCACAGCCTGGTTGAGGTGCTGCTGGGAGGTCGGGCCACTGATGATCCAGGCGATCATCGAGCCCCCCGCCCAGCGCCCTGGGCGTTGCGCCTCGCGGGCCGGGCGGTGGGCGGAGGGGCCGGGTGTGCCAAGGCTGGGGGCGAACTCGCCCTGGGCCCCGGTGCCGAGGAAGGGTCCTGAGGGCGCCCGCGAGGTGCCACCTTGCCCGAGCCTCACTCACTGAGAGCGGAGGCTGAGACTGAGCTAGGCTTAACTTAGTATGTACTTGCAGAAAGAGTTAATTTTTTCAGATCTGTTTAGTTACTGGCCCAACAGGGGCCAAGATCAAATCTGTGGTGAAGCAAACTTCCAAATGGCCAAACAGCGGGGAAAGTACCCCCAAACCGGCATCTCATTCCAGCACTTCATCCTGTAGGCTGAGCTGTCCCTGTCCTCAACAACCTCTGTTCCCCTTTCTGGAAATGTTATTATTTTTCCTCTCTCTTCCTTTGAGGAAGAACACTGGTTGTAGAAGTAATCACCTGCAAGCTTCTTGGGTGAAGCAGGACAGCTTTTCCCGAGGTGCACAGTGGAGATGCTCTGCAGGTGCTGAGAGCCTGCGGGTGAACTGTTTCTCAGGCCTCTGGGTTAGTGCCCCTTAGGTGAGGTGGGGCTGGGAGTGTCTCTTCCACTGGGGAGGCAGCGCCCACCATGCTGGGGACGTGAGCTGGTTTCCCAGTCCAGAGCTGCCCGGATGCCCGCCCTGTGCCCTCACTCCTGGGTGGCTGTCTGTGCTGCCCCTGTCCCGGGTGGACTGGAGCCGTCTCCTGAGTGGAGGACCCCACAGACATGGAACCTGCTGGGACGGTGGGCGGTGGTCTGGGTGCTGAGCCGGCAGCCTTCCTCGTGGGTGCTACCAGCACTGGTGGGGGCCCCTTGGAGTGGGCTCCCAGCTGGTCAGGGTCTGGGCGATGGCCCTAGTGCTGGGGCACTGTGTGGGTCTTCAGTGGGAGCCTGTCTCTCCAGAGGGACACTTGTCATTCTTTGGGGAGCAAAGTCCTGCCCCTCCCCAGCTGACTGCCTTTCCATCTCCAGGGTACCTGACTTCTGTGCTTGGGAGAGTGCAGGCTGAACCAGACGGTGTGTGTGTGTGTGTGTGTGTGTGTGTGTGTGTGTGTGTGTGTGTG
>JAQQAC010017683.1:6845163-6894263 GCA_029783875.1 Phataginus tricuspis | reverse complement strand
GTGTGTGTGTGTGTGTGTGTGTGTGTGTGTGTGTGTGTGTGTGTGTGTGTGTGTGTGTGTGTGTGTGCGCGCGCGCGCCCGTGCGTGTGTGCGCCCTGAGCACAGGAGAGAGACACCCCGGGAGAGAGAGATGGGGTGGGCGCTGGCAGGAGGATGAAATGGGTGGTGGTCTATTCCTTCCTTTCTTCCTCCTTGCTTGCTTTCTCAGGCACCCCAGGCCCAAGCTGTGGCTTGTTAATTTGTTTGCATAACTGTCCCTTGAGTAGTTCTAACCCTTTTTAAAAAAAATAAAATATTAGTTTCACAGAAATAATCGGTGGGGATGGATTGTGAAATGGAGGTGCATAAATAATTCAATTTGCCAACTGAGCTAAGAAATGCTAGATAAAAATAAGATAATTGTAAAAGACACCAGTCGCACCCCTGGAAGCTGAGAGGGAGCGCTAAAACACCTTGATTTTTCCTAGACACAACTGAGGAACTCAGAGGAAAAACACATTTGATGAGGAGGTTGGCATCAGGCCGGCCTTGTCTGGACTGGGCAGCTGTGAGGCCTGTCAGGGGAGAGACGCACAGACCCCCTCTAGGCCTCAACTCCTGCCTGTCCTCGGCCTGGCACGCCTGACCTGCAGACTCAGCAGGTAAGGGCCTCTGGTGACACCATGGTCTCAACTCTCGGAGAAAACTTTATTGTTGGGGAGAACCAGAGAGGGGCAGTGTGCACAGAGGCCCTGAACACATCACAGGCTACCCTCCACGGCCTTCCACGAGGGGCAGAAACCAGCGTCCTTGCCCAGCAGCCTGGGCTTAGAGATATGGGGAGAGTGGGGCGTGCGGTGGGTGGCAGTGGCCCCGACCTTGGCCTTGCTGGTGGCTGTGAGGAACGGGGATGTAGAGGCCCTGGTGGGGAGTGACATAGGTACCGACTGCCACGTGTCTCCTTTCCCGACATAGGTCGCGTGTGCTGACTGCTCACCAAGAGGGGGCCCAGGTGCCTGGTTGGTGGCTGGGCCGAGTGCCCACAGGGAGGGCTCTCTGGCCCCACCCCGCTGAGCCCCCCGTCCCTGCTGGGCTGGGTCCTGCTCCTGTCTCAGAGCAGCTTGCTGGCCCAGGCTGCGTCAGCTGTCGTGGTGCTGGCTTGGCTTGGCTTCCTGGAGCCGGTGCTCTCCCCTCTCCCTGGCCTCTCACGGATACACAGGGGAACTCTGGGAGGGTAGTTTCCTCAAGGTCATGAAGCCAGGCTCTCTCTATGGGACTCCTGCTCCGCGGGTTGACTTGGGGACCCTGTGTTAATGGCGAGGTGCTATAGCATGTGAATTAGGGTTTCTGTGCTGGCTGGGGGGTTTCACAAGTTGGACTGTGGGTTGGCCCTTTGCAGGCTGGCCCAGATCCGGTGTCCCTTGCTCAAGCCGTCTGTGGCTTCCCAGTGCTGTCAACACACTGGCAATCTTGGGTTGGATGTTCTCAGGCTTCTCCCTTGCTCCCAGCCGTGGTCCCTCCGGCAGACTGGCTCACTGCCAGGGCTTGTCCTGACCCGTCCTCGCCCCGTCCCGCTTCCCACCTTGGCCTGGGGGCCTTGTGTCCATCCTTGATGATCCCAGCTGCATGTGGTCTCTTTCTCTCTTATCCTCTGGGCCTCAAATGTGCCAAGCCCACAGCTGCCTCAGGGTCTGTGTGCCTGTCGTTCCTGCCCCCCGGCACGGGCCTCCTCCAGGTGCCCACCTGCCTTGCTCCGCCACTTGCTTTGGTTCCCTGTTTATAGGCCGGTTCCCTGACCACCCCCCGTAAATTAGCATCACCTCCTCCTTTCTTGTTAACCCTGCTTTGTGCTCCTTTTTAGTTCTTAACATTCAGTCTATTTGTGGCCTTGCTTGTTGATTGTCTCTTACCACCTAAAGACTTTGTTCCCCTCTGGCTCCCTGGTAGTAGAACCGTGCCTGGCACGCCGTAGACTCTCAGTGCTCCTTGGTGGGTGAATGAATGAGACCCCAGGGGCATGATGCTTTCTTCTGGCCCAGCCTGGCCCCCGTGCCTCCATTCCCCGAGGCCCAGGCCGGAACCGATTTGTATTCATGTTTGTATTCACAGTTGGATCCCTCCTAGAACCGAGCACAGAACCTTGTGCTCAGTGAGCAGACAGGAAAGAGCTGTGGATTTGCGGGGGGCAGGTCACTTTTCACACAGGCCAGAGGACAGCATGGCTGTGAAGGCAGTCCAGCCCAAGGAGTGGGCTCCGTTTAGGATATTCAGCTGTTAGGATGGTCTGCAGTTGGGCTGTGCCTGGTGCCAGAGCCAGTTCTGTGTTATCCCTGCAGCCTCCTGGCATGCGGATGTGCTGGGATGTGGCACCCCCTTGCCCGGGTTCACGTCTTCCTCCATCTGGAGGTTTCTAAACTTGTCTTGTGCCTTATGTCAGACCCGGCATCCCAAGGCTCCCTGCCACCCTGCCTGTCCCTGTCTGCCCATGGTCCCTGTCTGCAATCGAGCCTTGTTGGGGAGGCGCGCTGGTTTTATAAAGGAGAAAGGCAGCATGATGTAGAGAAAGTGGACGGGTTGCGGAGTGACAAGAACTTGATTCAAGTTACCCGGCTCTGCCGCTAATCCCTGGGGCCTTGGGCATGTCACCGGCCTTGGGAATATACCTCAGCATCTGTCACATGCACATTAGACCTCTTGGCCACGGTTGTTTTGAGGCACTGAAGAGACCCAATATTGAACCGATGTAAAATAGTTTCAAGGTGGCCAGGGCTTCACGGGGTTTCTGTGTGGCCTCGGGCCTGCTGTGGTTTTTCCTCTTTTACTGGCAGTTTGAAGGGTCAGCTTTGCTAGTTTCAGCTACTGCCTAGTAAACTCTGAATTACTGTTCTAATGGAAGGTGCTACATCTGTTGTTTTGGGTCTGAAGGATCAAAATTAAGAGAGAAAAAATATGTGGTTGAGATTCCTGCCTCTACTGACTGGGAAAATATTTTCATCGTGTGGTTTGCTGAAAACTGAAGCAGCCCCGCATTCGGAGATGGTTTCTGATGGAGAAACTGCCTGGGGTGGGACACACACGGGTGGGCACTTCTGTGGACTGGGGTCGGTTCCTCGGTGTTTGCTATTTTAAATGATTTCCCGCCAAGTCTGAGAGGCAGATCATGGCAGCAAGAGGGCTGAGGACCAGGCACTGGGACTCGTCCAGGAACACACTGCTTTTGCAGTTGCTGCAATTCAGGCCTCAGTGGGTGCATGAAAGGCCCTTGTTCTCTTCCCGTGCCCCTGAGGCCCCATTTGTATCAGATTTGCTTTTAAACTGGGTAGGCACGAGTAGGACTTATGACCACTCATGTAGTACATACAGGGCTTAATTTTTAACACGTGCTGAGAGAATCCGATAGCTGGTGTCCAGTGGGTGTGAGTGCTGGCCTATGGTGTGGACGTGTCACAGATGACCTGGGGCCCTTCATGAGGACGGTGAGAGGCTGGGGAGCTTGCCATCCAGGAAGGCAGCTAACACTGTTGGTGGGTCTGTAAAGTGTTTTCCTTTTTGTACTTGGAGGTAACCTGGATTCTTTGCATTTCCTAGAATCAACTGTGCAGAGAGAGAGAGAGAGAGAGAGACGCTTGGCTCTGAAATGCTCAAACCTGTATTGTGAACAAATTCTAAGTAGTAAATAGTGAGTAGGAGAACAATATTGGCACTTAGGATTTTTAGTTGGGGTATATACATACATACATGTAGGTGTATATATAGATATATTTTTTCATTTGATTGGTTTTATATTTCCAGAATTGATTCCCCAGCAAAGCAGCTCTAAATATGAATTCCTCTGACCTGTTATATGCATGGTTAACTTAATAAAAAATAGGTGGGTACAGTTTTCCCCAGTTGATTTGATTATCAGTTGTCTTGGAAGAGTCCATTGTTTCAAACACAGGAGCCCATTAATTGAGTGAATGCATGCATTTTGGGAGGATGGATTTCTCAGGACTCTCTGGCAGCAAGTGTGTGCATTATTCAAATAAAACACAGGTTATGTTTCTCTGTGTTTTGGTGTAGCAAGTGAGCCATGTGCTCTAACATCTGTCCATGTGACCCAGAGCTGGTGACAGCTCTCACAGGTGGGTGGGGTGGAGGGGTCTGTGTCAGGAATCAGAAGCTCTGGAAAGCCAGGCTCTGCCTCCACTCGCCAGCCCGATGCCACTGTGCAGAGTTTGACTCGACTCCTCCTAAAAAGGTCGTGTAGAGGTCTGGGCTTCCTTCCACAAGCCACCCAGCTACCGCCAGGATGGAGTGAGATGAGATGTGTGTGTGTGCATTTTGTTATAGTGAAGTGCTCAGTCGGTGCCGGTCACTGGGCTTGGAGTGTGTGTGTGTGCGTGCATGTGTGCGCACGCATGTGCCTGCATGTGTGCACGTGCATGTGCCTGCGTGTGCACATGTGCCTGCATGTGTGTGCGCATGTGCCTGCGTGTGTGTGCGCGCATGTGCCTGTGTGTGTGTGTGTGTGTGTGTGCGTGCATGTGCTGGCATGTGTGTGCGCGGGTGTGCTTCTCCCTGTTAACTGCCAGGCCTCTGACACCAGGCGCTCTGCTCTCGAGCTGGTCCTGGCTGGTAAAAGGAAACGCTGGTGGCTGACTGATGGATGACTGATCTTGGCCACGGGTCCCAGGGCTGTGGGCCCTGCCTGGATGCTGGCTCATGAGCTCTTGAGGCAGGCCTGAGTCTGTCGTGTTGATGGCTGTGTCTCCGGGGATCAGCAGTGGGGTAAGAGTGGCCCTCAGCCCCTACTAAGTGTGCCTTTCTGTGTGAACATGTGCTGCGGACGCTCCCCGTGACCTTCCTCCGCCCTTTGGGTGCTGGCGGCATCGGGTGGGTTGGACATGCACTTTGTCTACAGTTCTGGCAGAAATGCTTCTGCTGTGTCTTGGGTTGGAAACTCTGAAATCAGTGCAAGCTCTTCTAGACCAAGAGCTCATGATGGCGTTTCTCCTTTGGGCTTTACCAGATTTCAGCCTCTAAATTAATTGTATTTCATTAAGTAATGGGTTTCTTCTTGATCACAGGCCAGTCTGTGCTTAATCAGCAGGGATGACTGGTGTTGCTGTGTTGATGTGACACCCCAGGGGGCACAGATACCTCCTCTTCCTGGCATCCACTTCATGCAGGGAGTGGCCTCGGGGGCCCTCGGACGGGCCAGCATTCTCCCCTCTCCTTGTTTTTGGAATTTCTGCCTTAACTCCCTGTCTGTGCTGCTCTTGTCTGTCATGCAGAATGGTTTGTCTGGTAATGGGGGCAAAGGGGTGTGGGGCACTCAGCTGGCAGCCCCTTAGCTGCCCTTGCTGTTACCCCCTTAGTCCTTTGATACGTGGCCCCTGTGCAGTGCCGGCACCAGGGGCAGGTTTCCTCCACTTTGGTTACCCTCAGCCCTGTGCTGGCGGCTTCATCCATTCATCCATCCATCCACCCACTCAACAGGTATTTTTCTGAGCACCTGCTGTGTTCTGTCTTTCCTGAGCCCTGTTTAGAGCTGGGGAAAGTCAGGGGAGAGGAGCAGAGAGGGGATGCGGGAGAATGAGATGGCAACTGAGTCTGACTCTGGCTCTGGGTCCAGAGTCCCCCTGGAAAAGCACAGGCTGGAAGGTGTGACAGCCCCGGCATGGATGGGGAAGGCCATGGACTTCATCCTGAAGGAGCGCGTGGCTGTGCCCCTTGAGAGCCCAGGCCAGAAGGGCCCTTGAGGCCAAAGGGCTGACCTAGAGTGGGGTGCAGGGCGGGGAAGGACGAGTGTTTAGCAGCAGAAATAAGTAGTTTGTGCAGATTAGAGCTTGAGGTGGGGGCAGTGTCCTGACCACCAGGGTTTGAGCTGTGGTGGTGGCCCTGGGGATCCTTGCTGTGGGTTGGGAGCAGAGCGGGTGGAATGATAATGACCCACAGTTTGCTGAGAGCTTTATAGGGGAGTGTTTTCCATAATCAAGCTTCACAGCCAGTTGGACCATCCAAGAGGGGCACAGGGAGAGCCGCGGAGAGGGCTGCTGTGAGAGCAGGAGCAGGGCACAGCGTGGGGCCGTGCAGAGCATGGGGAGACCAGGTGCTGGTGCACGGAGGGCGCGGGAGGGGCTGGGGAGGGGCGTGGAGAGACCTGTCGGGCGCAGGGAGGGCACGGGCGAGGGGAGCGGTGCTCAGCTGAGGGAGGATGGGGCGCAGCGCTGTGCCCCTCAGAGCCGTGTGACTCCGGGGGGCCTCACTCCCCACCGTGTTATGGAGGAAGAGGCTGCCGCCAAGTCCCAGCCTTGCTGGTGAGGATGTTTAATTTTACCCTTTAGAGATTTACAGGCTTTCTAGATTAAATTGCCTCTGTTCTTCTACAAAAACGACAAAATCCATGACAAACCATAAATCACGTTATTAATTTGCTCACATAGAGCTCGCCTCTGTGGCTCCTCGGACTCGCCGGGAGGACGGCTGGGAAAGCAGGGAAGCCTGGTCTCCAGCTGTCAGCGAGCCCTGAGGGCCTAGAGGGACACAGGTCGCGGTGGCGGGTGCCGCCTCTGCCAGGCCCTGCCACCAGATGGCTGCCCTTGGCCGGCCTGGGCAGGCTCCCCCTGCAGAGGGCCGAGGGCATGGGTGAGGGCAGGGCAGAGAGCAGCTGCTGGGCCGCTGTGCTGAGGCCTGTGGCCAGAAGCTGGGCTCAGGGCCTGTGCAGGCTGGGGAGCATGAGCAGATCCTCAGCCACCTCCTCTCGGGGGCCCCAGTGCCCCAGGCTGCCCAAGGCTCCTGCCCTCTCTCCTCCTCCCAGACCCAGATGGCCTTTGGTGCCTGTTCATCTTCTGGGTAAGGATGAGTCTGAAAACACCTCTTATAGTTGCTTTCCTTTTAGAATACGGTCAGCCTGGTTTGGCCTGGCGCAGGGTGAGTGTGGGCACCATTCCCTCCCATGGGCCCCTGTCCCTTTCCTCAGGACTCGGCCTGGACACGGGCTAATACTTCCTTCACGACTTACCCCCGTGCTGTAACTGAAAATGGGCTGCTAATGGTTGGGCTAATTAGAAATCATGATTGGTTGGGAAAAGGCTCTGACTGATGGGCAGGGCGATACCTGTGTGCTGACCTTCCTGCTGCCGGGGGACCAGGAGGCAGCAGTGGGCAGGGAGGATTGCGGGCTGCCAGGAGAGGGGGTCTTGGGGCTCGCTCTGCTGATGGTTTTCATCAAACACCTAATATGGCACTGCAGGCCACTCAGACTGATGTCCCAAACCCACCTTCCTTTCTCCTTTATAGAGATACAGAGAGACCAGATGCTGATTTACTTAATGTTCTGTACTTCACAGCAGAAATCGTATGGTTAGCTTGGTGGCATGGCTGCCTCTCCATGCTCACATGTGACATCTGCAGTAGGGAACGAATGAATGACTTCATATGGGGATGGGCCATCGCTGTCTCCCAAGCCGGGGGAGTCCTGTAAACTCCACGTGTGTTTGTAGAAAGACAAGTAGAGTCTGCTCTCTTCATGGCCATCCTTGCAGTGAAATTAGTTTTGGTTTCAAGGAAGTAAATGGAGGTATAATACATTGACTTCAGACCAATTTTTGTGTCCCAAGTTGTGAGGGTGGTCCTTGAGCTGTCACACATACTCCATACAGAAAGTGCCAGAGCTGAGAGAGGCCTGGAGGCCGTTATGGGTGTGCATTGTCCAAGATCCATGTCAGCTAATCACTTGAACACAACTGGACCTTGCATCTCAGGCCCCGACACCAAAACTCTTTTGTCCCTCCCACACATGTATTTAGTGGAATATATTCTAAAAAATTACTCATCTTAAAATAACACACCGTATAATTAACAGGAAAAAGGCAGACAACTGAGTAGAAGAAGGGGCAAAACACACCTGATCAAAAAAGGTCCAATAACATATGAAAAGGTGTTCAACTCCAGTCATCATCAGGGAGATGCAAAATGAATCATAAATGTGTGTGTGCATCAGGGTTCTCCAGAGAAACAGAATCAATAGGCTCGGGGTGTGCGTGTGTGTGTGTGTGTGTGTGCGCGTGTGCATGTGCACATACATTTATAGGAATTGGCTCGTGTGATTACAGAGGCTGAGAAATCCCATAATCTACTGTCTGCAAGCTGGGGACCCAGGAGAGCCAGTGGTATAAATCAATCTGAGGCTAAAAGCCTGAGAACCAGGGAAGCTGATGGTGTAAATCCCGGTCTGAGGGCAGGAGAAGATGAGCTGAGCTGTCCCACTTCAACACCGAGGCAGGAGGAAAGGGGCGAATTCCTCCCGCCTCTGCCTTTTGTTCAGGCCCCAGTGCATCGTATGAAGCCCACCCACGTTAAGGAGGGCCGTCTACCTTACTGAGTCCACCGAGTCAGATGTTAACCTCATCCAGAAACACTCTCATGGACACACCCAGAAACAAAGTTTAATCAGGGCACCCATGGCTAGTCAAGATGATAGATAAAATTAACCATCACAATGTGATACAGTTATATATCCACCAGAATGACTAAAATTAAAAAAGCAGAAAATAGCAGGTGTTGGAGATGATGTGGAGCAACTAGAACTCTTGTTGACTGGTACATAAATTTGCACAACTGCTTTGGGAAGCTCTTCTATGGTATCCACTAAAGTTTTAAATACACATATCTTTTGATCGGCGATCCTACTCTGAATAAAACTGAGGAAAATGTGTGCCTGTGGTCACTGTAGTGGGCTGATTGGTGGTCCTAAAAGTATCAGGTCCTAATCCCTGGAATCCGTGAATGTTGCCTCATATGGGAAAGTTTTTTGACCGCAATTAAGGATTTTGAGATGAGGAGATACCCCTGGATTGTCTGGGTGGGTCCAAAATGCCATCATAGGGGTCCTTCTAAGAGAGAGGCCAGGGAGATTGGATACAGAGGAGGAGGCCACACGCTGGAGGCAGAGACTGGGAGGATGTGGTCCCAAGTGAAGGAATGCTCGCAGCCACCAGAAACTGGAAGAGCTGAGGAATGGATTCTCCCCAGAGCCTTTGGAGGGAGAGTGATTCTGCTGACACCTTGACTGCAGCCTGTGAAACTGCGTTCAGCCTTCTAGCCTCCGGAGCTGTGAGGGAGTAAGTGTGTGTTGTTCTAAGCACCCAGGTTTGTGGTGATTTGTTACAGCAGCTGCAGGAAATTAATACAGCCATCAGTAGGCCTGCAGGACAGTGTCCATAGCAGCCTGATTGCCACGATCAGCCTGCAGACAGCCCAGACCTGCTTAGTACTTTGATACTCATGCATGGGATAGCATGCCGCAGGCTGAGCACGGACACCCTACAAGGTGTACTCTATCATGGGTGAGGTTTGCTACCTAATGTTGAGTGAAAAAACCCACGGACACTAGAGTCCCTACTTCTGGATTCCAGTGTTAGGAAGGTCAACATGCTACTCATTTGTGGGGGTGGAAGTCAGGCTGCCCTTGGACGCAGGTGATTAGAGGAGGCGTGGTGGGGGCAGCCAGGGCTTCTGGAGGTGCACACAGTGTCCCATTTCTTGATCTGGGTGTTGGTTTGCATGGGTGAGTTCCAGTTTATGGTATGGAACTTTCCAGTACATACATTATAGTTCAATAAAAAGAGACCAAAAAGGAGCAGTACCTCCTGTTGGAATTTTCAAGAACTTTCAATTGACTGATGCTTGGATTATTTTACTGCTGGAACAATATAAAAATCAAGATTATATTTAATTTAATGTGAGATATTTCATTTTTGCCATTCCAACGAGTGCTTATTAATACTCAGATTCAAACTATATTTTCTAAATGAAATTGGAGTATGTAAAACTAAGTAAGATGCTAAGATCTGTACACATGTAACTGATATGGGTAAGTTATCCAGATGGAATGAGTTTTTCTTCCTGTTTGTAAAGGGAGCTGTGCTCTTAAAGAAAACCACACACAACCCAAGTGTGTAAGGGCCAAATACTGTGCAGTTACCTCTGAGCGGGAAATCAGAGAGCTTTCAGAAGAGAGCAGAAGGTCGTGGTGCCAATGAACAACTCCTTCAGGTTGTCCAGAAATCTGGGTGGAGGTTTCATGGGATTATCTGCCCACGTGCTCTCCTGGCCACCTTTCCCATCACGCCAAAGTGCCCAGCATCCCTGCTGTCTTTGCCCACATTTCTCCCTGGCACGTCTTCCCTCCTCTTCCACCTGTGAGCTCCTCATTCCTCCTGACTCCATTTGGCCCATCCTCCTGCTGTGCTGTGAGACTGTCCATCAGCCGTCCATCACAGGGTGACCACCTCAGCCACATGGGCCACGCCGTCTGCTTGGGTGAGCTCCACCCGCCTGGGCTTCAGAGGCTCAGGCCTTCATGGAGGTCATTTTGTGCTGCAGCTCTTTAGAGGCTCTTGTGTCAGTCAGCACACCTGCTAGTGGTCTCAGGGCTGCCTGTGTGGCAGGCATGGCGTGTGCCGCTCATGTACGGGAATTCACAGCGAGCAGAGCCCTGGGCCAGGACACTTCAGGCTGGAGCTGCTGTGAGGTGATGGCGTCCAAGCCCCTTGACATGCTGTCCATGACATTGGATTACACAACACAGCCCCTCCATGATGGCTCTACAGAGACGCAAAGGAGGCAGGATGGTGACACGTGACAGGAGTCCCTCCATGGCCTCAGAGATGCTGTATGTGTCTCTGGTCACTCTTGTGGACTCTTGGCCCTGTCCTGGGTCTGGAATAGCATGGTGCTTCATCCACATGGCCTGGGCATCACAAGGGGTGTCTGAGTGCTGTGCCCGGACAGGTGGGGAGGCTGGGCCCGGGGGTGCAGGTGCTTGGGTACTGCCTCCCCCTTCTGGGGCCCCCTGGGCCCCGGCCCCACCCTCCCGGGCCTGTGGGAACCAGCCTGGTACAGTGCCGCGTGGGACTGTCATGCTGTCCCTGAGGTCTCAAGGCTGGTGTCTGTGGTGTGGACAGCACCCCTGCTTGTTGCGGGGTGTCATTACTCTCACCACGCTTGGGATTTTAGGAGGTTACATGTATGGGGTGGTGTAGTTCAGAAGTCAAGAAATGTGAATTCTCTGAGCCTCTTGCTGACTGGCCTCCAGCTGCGTCTGCTGAGTCCTAGGGTGGGGAGCTCGGTGGGTCCAAGCTGGGGGCAAGTGGAGAGGCGCAGAATGCAGCACCTTCTCACACGCCCTGGTCCACGCCTGTCCACTCTCCCCTGGACTAGATGTCATTTCCCAGTTGTCCCCTGCTTTCCCCCCGTGCTGCTGCGACCTGTCCTCTGCTGAGAGGCCTCCCTGGTTTCCCTGTCTGAAATGCCTCTCTCCTCTCCCCTGTAGTTCAGGAGTCTTCCTTTCTAGCCCTTACCATCACCTGGCATCCGTGTTTTCTTCTCTCTCCCATGGCACGGAGAGCTCCCTGAGGGCAGGGGCTGCTGCAGTGTGGGTAACCAGACGGCTGGTGGTGGGGCAGGACCCAGGCCAGTAGCAGGCCTGCTCCGGCAACCCGGCTGCCTTGCGGACATTAGGGTGGCCCAGGAGTGAGCGTTTCAGTGTGTGCAGTGTGCAGAGCATCGCTCAGGGTTCCGGCGTGCACAGGAAAGAAACCGGAGAAGACGGGACCCTGCCCTCATTTGCGTGTGTGTGTTGGGGGGAATGTCACCGTCAATGGAGATAAGAATAAAGGGTCAAATGCGGGTCCTCAGCAGAGGGGACACTCAGGCTTGGAGGAGTCGGTCACTGCTGATGGCGGCTCACAGAAATCGGAGGATGGTAAGGAGAGGCATAACTCCCCACTCGTCCAGCGCTGGCTGTCCCTGGTGACGTCCTTCCAAAGAGCACAGTGCGGAGCCGGGAGGCCGCGGCAGCCCTGCCTGAGCCCGTGGTGGAGGTCCGCACCAGCAGCGACTCGTCACGCTGACCGCGGGTCCTCACTGGGGCGCGTGAGAGTGGCACTTCGCCTCTGCGGTCTTCCTCCCCCTGACCCATGACTTCAATCTAATTCATAAGGAAAGCAGCAGTTGGATTCCAGTGGAAGGACATACTATAAAGTATCTGGTCAGTACTCCTCAGAACCGATGCATCCATAGTTTCATCAAAACAGAATCTGTCCCAGCCCAGAGGAGCCCAGGGAGACAGGATGACTGACTGTAAGGTGTCCTGCGTGGGATCCGGGAACAGAGAAAGGACAGGGTGAAAAAACCAAGGGAACATCAATAAAGTGTGGGCTTTAGTTCACAGTAATGCTTTTATCCTGGCTCACTGTAACACGTGTGACACTCATGTAAGATGTAGATAGTAAGGGAAACCAGGTGTGGGGGTGTATGGGAAGAACTCTTTGCAGTTATCTGCTCAACTTTCCTGTGGGTCTAAGCCTGTTCTAAAAAGTAAAGTCTATTAAAAAAAATTGGAGGACAGTTTGAGTCTCATCCCCCTGGGCCTCCTGGTGGAGGGCCTTCTGCTCTGAGCCTCTCTGAACCCCCTCATCCAGCTCCAGACCCTTGGCTTTCTCATCCCTGTTAGTCCTCCTCCTTTCTGTCTACATGAAAACTGGAAGAGAGTTAAAGTTAGTATTCGGGATATGTATTTTTTATGCCCCAAATTTCTGGGTGCTTGAAAATAGCTTGTGTCTCAGAGGCAGCCTGCCCGGGTGCGGGGGCCATCCCAGCTGAGCTGAGCCCCGCCCAAACTGACGGGCCCGCTGGCCAGGTTTCCTTGGTCGGACGACTGTGGACCGTGGACTCTGTGCGCCGCAAAAGGAAAGCAGCCAAGTGTAGATGTCCTGAGATGCCACCTTCCCAGATGAGCCCCTGGATCACTGAGAGTTAGTGCCCAGTGGCCATCTTTTAGGGGGTGACACGGATCACTGCAGGCAACACGGATCCCAGCTGATGTGCATGCGGTTGATCACCAGCAAGGAGGCAAAACCAGGTTTTTGTGTGGGCTGGGCTGGTGCTGAGGATGTGGCCGGTGCTGATTAGGTGGTAGGAATGGCTTTGTTCCCCAGTAAGGGTGGGCTGGCAGGGACGCGGGAAAGCAGACCTTCCTGGCACCGGCAACCCTGTTGGGTAATTTCATTTTCTTTAATGTACACAAGCATCACTTGCTGTATTTTTGGAGGCATAAGGTGACGTGAAAGGAGTGGGAGAAACCCAGCAGGGTCGCTGCTACCCTGTAAGTGCAGACAGCCAGCAAGGATGGCTGTGATTCACGACGACCTGCAGGGCCTGCTCCAGACGCAGCCCGTTCCTGGAAGCCCAACTGGGCGGTGACGTGCACCTTCCCGCACCTCCACTTGTAGCCACGGTGACACCTGCTCTGCAAGGTGTTATAGGTCATGCTTGTGCCGTGTCGCTTGGGGGTTGGTCACGTGGGGGCACTTGGTGCAGGACAGGCCCTGCCATGTGGTGGGGCTGGTGGATGCTGTCATAAAGGGAGTCTCACTGGGAGACAAAAGATCTGTACTGCTGGGGACCCTGTGTAAGTCACGGTCCCAAACAGTCCCTGAGTGAGTCAGAGGAAATGATCCCAGGTTTTATGACAAGGTCAGGTTGAAACCATATGAGACTGCTATTCTTGTTACGTCAGAAATGGTCAAATATAAGAAATTTCTTATGATTCAACTCAATAGCTGAGCATTAAAGCAGTTTTTGGCAAGAGAGCACACTATTTCAAAAACTGTATTTTTTTGTTATTGCATACTTACAAACCCATTGTATTAGAAAATAAGGATAAGCAAAAAGAAAAAACTTGGGAATACCCAACTCTGCCTGCCAGGGGACTATTGTCGACTCACATCCCCTATGGGCGTGGGCACGTGCACGGCTGCTGCACGCTGTCCCTTCTGCATGTCAGGAGCCTCCTTCCACAGTGGGCCGTGTTTTCTTCCGCACCAGCGACAGGAGTCCGTGCGTCACTCATTGGCTCAGGCCCCACGCTTGAACACCGGAGTTGTTTAGAATTCTTCTCTGCTGTGAGTGATGCTGTGATAAATACCTGGTATCTCTTCTTTCCTTTTTTTGCAGATTCCCATGAATCTTTCCTTACGATGAATTTTTGGAAGTAGAAATGCTGGGCCAAGTGTGAAGGCTTAGATTGACCTCCAGTAAGGTCTCTCTGCCCAGTGACGGTGTGGGAGGGAAGGGCGTTCCTTCCTGTCCCACCCCCCTCTGCAGCCCTCTGCCCATCGTCTGACGGTTCCCCACTGAGCCGCAGTCCAGCAAATGGCAGTCCAGCCACCCCTCTGGTGCCCCTCAGCACACAGACTCCCTGTGGCCCATCTTGCCTGGTTTGCCTGCGGTGTTTGGCGAGGAAACCAAGAACTCGCGGGGGACCCTGTAGAGAGTTCAGGCAGCAGAGTGATGACTCGGGTGTGATTACATGTCTTCCAGGGTGGCATCCCTTTCCTGATTGCCCCCGCCACCATGCTGGGGGCCCTGGGGTGACCTGAGGGGCTGGGGACCCGAATCTTTGGCAAATGGATTGATGCCCAGCCCTCTCCTCCTGAGCCCCCTGAAACTGCTCCGGCGTGTGTGAGTCAGATGGCTGGTGCCACCGTGGGACGCCTGGCTTGCTGTCCTGTGTTCCTGCAGCCGTTGGCTGCCCTGAGTATCCAAGGAAAAGCTGCCGGATTCTGCAGACCCAGGAGGATCTTTGTCCTCCTTTTGCAGAAGCAATAGATTCACGGTTTTGCTCTGTTGAGCTGGAAGGAAGAATTTTAAATTTCCTCTGGTTGAAGAACCTAAAATGGGACAATCTATATCAATTCCCTCCAATTGGACTTTTAAGCAAGTTCTTGGGAAAATGGACTATTTTCTATGTGTGGAAGCAGATTCTGTGGGAACCTTCTGGTAATGAATTTTAAAGTGCTTGTCTATTTTGTCTCACTCTCAAATACTGAGTCTTAAAACCAGACGGTGTGCAATCCAGGTCCGTGGGGGCAGTACTCCCCCGCCCCGAGTGGGGGCCCTGGGGAGGCCCACCTTTCTCTGCTACCGTTCTTTTCCTGTCTCTCCATTGTTCGTAACCAACGGTGAACATTCCTTTCACTTCCACCTGAAGATTCTCAAAGACATCAAAAAAGGGTGCCATGTTGGAGTGATTTTGAGCTTTTTCGGTACATGCTGTCTGCTGGGATGTAGTTTGTGTGTAGTTATTTCATTATCGAACAGTTAAAAAGCTAATAAATAAATAGATAGGACATCTCTGTCTTTAAAATGCGGCCTTCAAACACTGAGTTTGTGTCTCCAGAGGAGGAGTGAGCCATTTTTTGGCAGCAGAGTTTGGGGTTGAGATAGACCCTAGCCTCACTGACAGGAGCAGGCGTCTGACCTACTCTAGATCTGGGATTCCTTTAATGTTGGTTTTGCATGAGCAAACTGGTTTTTTTTGTAAACATTTTTTTCTAGCTATAAAGTTAATATGCATTTGGTATAAAGTTTGCAACTTCACAGAAATACATAATGTGGAAAATGAAAGGCCTATCCCCCTCGCCCCCAACCAATCTCTGCAAATACAACCACTGTTAACAGTGTGGGGCAGATTCCTCCCACTATTTTGTGGTTTATAGAAATATGGTACTCAAGTTTCACACGAATGCATACACATTTATTGTTTTTAATAGTTTTCAACAAACTGGGACTATGCTATCCATATGATCTGTAATTAGCATCTCCCTCTCAGCAGTGTATCTTAGACAGTGTTCCTGGTTAGTTATGCATAGTAAGGTTAGTTTTTCTAACATTTGCATAATGCTTGACCTACTGATGAGCTTGTGGGTTGTTTCCATTGTTCACACTCACGGATGATCCTGGCATGTAGAGTCTCACATGTGAATCCTGGCACATATGTAGGATGTCCTGGTAGCTGAGGTTCTGGGAGCAGACTTGCTGGGCTCAATGATGTGAGCATGTCCAGCTTGAAGCGATACCACCAAGTTGCCCTCTGGAGAGGTTGTGACCATCTGAAATGTTGCTGGTTGTGTGGGACGCCCATTTCCTCGTGTCCTCACAGTGGACACTCTTTGGACATGATGAGTCTTTGTAGTCGCCCTCAATTGTATGGGCCTAAAGTTACCGCTTATTTAAAATGATGAATGACAACAAGCTTCATCATGTGTGTTTAATAACAATTTGAATTTCTTCTCATTTTCTTCTTGCATCCTTGCCTGTTTCTCTGTCAACTTGTTCATCTTTTCCTTGTTGATTTATAGGTGTTCTTTGTACGGGAGGGTTATGTCTCATTTGCTATACACGTTGCAGATCTGTCCTTCCAATGTCTTTCATCCTCCACCTTTGTGTAAAGGCATCTTTGACAGTGCAAAAATGTGGATTTTTATGTTGTCACGTCTATCAAGCTTTTCCCTTGTAGCTCTTGAATGGTGCACCTTATATAGAGAAAGGACTTCCCTACCCTAAGTGTATAGAAACACCCTCTTATATATGCATTTTTTTCTTCCAATGTTGATAGCTCAGATTTTTTACATTTATATCTCTTATTCATCTGGAATTCGTTTTTAGGTATGATGTGAGTTGGAGATTAATATGAACATTCAGTTTTCCAACATTATTTATTAATAACCCATCTTTATCTCTGTTTTGAGATGCCAGGCTTGTGACACATTAAGTTGCTGCCATGTCCTGTGTTGTTGCTCCGTGTTTCTGGGCTCTCCGTGCTAATTTTTTAGTGTATTTTTCTGCCAACATCTACTGTTTAAATTACTGTGGCTTTTTGTTTTACTTTCTTATCTTTAAGGGCCATTACCTCTTCATTATTCTCCTTTGTCCATTTTTTTCCCTAACCTTTCTCATATATTTTTCCCTAACCTTTCTCATATATTTTTTTGACTAGATAAACTTTAGAATAATCTAATTTCATCCCAGAAATCTGTTAGGGATTTTGATTGGGGTTGCTCTGAAGTTTTATTTGGGGGAGAAGAGACATCTCTGTATTTTCTTCTTATCTGGATATTTTGATTGATTTAGAAGGCATTTTACGTCATCCACTGGTGTTTTATCGCTTTGTTCCTCTATATGTGATACATTTCCTCTTGTCTGATAGCTCCCGTTGCTGTTGTCAGTAGGGTTAGCCTGTCTTCGGGCCTTTCCTAGCCGATTATACAGGAAAGCTGTTGGCTCTGGAGAGCTAGCCTGTCTGCTTACCTTGCTTCTCTCTCTCTGTCGGTTTAAATGGTTTGTTAGTTCTTTTTCTTGGTTTTCTAATTGGGGAATCATTTGCCAATGCTGACCTTTTATTCCTGATATATGCCTTTTGTTACTGGCTCGTTGTTAGGGGGGGTCTTGTGGTTCCTGCTGGATGGCCTCTCTGCTTCCTGTCATGGGCTGGTCCTTTCTTGCAGCCCCTTGGGCCAGTTGCCCTGTCCTGTAGTGGGGGCAGACTGTGGGTGAAAGAAGTGGGGTTTTTCTGTGAGGTAGGGAGGGGTGACAGAGAGGGGTCTTCCCCGGACAAGGACAGTGTCTGCCGGTGCTCCCCCCTAGGCCATCTGCACGTGGGGCTCATTCTGCTGCCCAGCTGTTAGCAGGGGGCCCAGAGCTCTCCTCCTCAGGGAGAAGTCTCCCAGGTGAGGGCAGTGGCTGTGGGTCTGGGACTTCCATACCATCCTGGAGTCTGCTTCTCTCCCAAACTGCCCTCCCAGGCAATGGTGGTGGCCCTGTGGGCGCCCGGGTGTGGGGGGTGAGGCAGTGGGGGGTGTAGGATACAGCCCTGGTTCTTGAAGCTCCCGTTGGCAGGCGGTGGCACCAGCAGAGGTGAGTGGAGGCTGGGGGGCCCAGAAGGTGGCCCCCAGCAGGGGAGCATGGGGTTGACCAAGCCTTCTGAAGGAAGAGCCACCCCGACTGGGCCAAGGGGCGCTGCCTAGCCCACCAGACTCCCAGAGGGACCCCTGAGGCAGGCTCTGGAAGGTGTGTGCTGGTCACTCAGGGTCACCCTTAGGGAGTAAGCTGGGGGTGGGGAAGCAGGAGGGGGTGAATTGAGCATGCTCTCTCTCCTGAACCCTTTGCCCCAACTATGAACCAAGAACATCGTTGGGCTGTGGGCTCTTGGGGCTTCATTCTGACAAACAGTAGGCAGTTCCCTTGGTGCGTTAAGAATCCCGAGGTATTCTGCATGTCATTGATTTTGCACATTCTTTTTTATAGGGTGTTAAAACTATCAATACTTGTTAACAACATGTTTGGGAACAAGGACATTATTTTCTCCTTTTGTGAGTCACCGGTCTCAGAGCACCTTTAGGATGGTGGTGCCATGTGTGGCCCTTTGGGGACTGACAGACACCCTGAAGGTTAAGCCTTTGCCCTGGAGGGAGTGGTGCCACCCCATGCTGCCCTCTGGTGGTGAGCCCGGGTGGGGCCTGAGATTCCGGGATGGGAGATGCAGGCGCAGGGGGGTAGGAGTTTGATGGCGAGGAGAGGCAGCGCTCCTGAACCTGAATGCTGAATGCGTAGGCTTGAGACCTGGTGTTTTTGTTCTTTTACCATCCCACCTGCCAGGAATCCATTTCCCATTCAGGCCCCTAGACACCCCATTTCTGGCCTCATTCAGGCTCACTCCCTCCACTCACAGGAGGAGGCTGCCCTGGTTTCCATGCTGGCTGGAGCTGATGGAGGCAGGACTAGGCCAGCCGTGTCCTAATGTAGTGGGAGAGCAGCGATCAAGAAAATCCACCCTTTCCCTGTGGTACTAAAATCTCTGGTTAGAGGGATGGCCAAGAGGTCCGCCGTGGGCAGAAGGCTGCTCCCAGGACGTGGCTCTGAGGACAGAGAGAGGAAGGGAGATGGGAAGTCCAAGGGCCCTGGGGATGTGCTGTCTGATTCCAGGCGGTTGGTGGGTCTCTATTATTTTAGAAGGGCGTGTTTCCCTGGTTAGCAGGGCATGAGTTCTGTTTTGTTTGACTTAGGTTCTGGAATTTGTATTCTAAGTGATGAAAAAGGGATAGGTGGCTTTTTCATGATGGTGAGATTAGCTTTGTCATCTCAAGAGGTGATGTCAAAATCCAGTAACTCAATCAGTGCAGTGTTATTAAGAACTTACATAATTATATCTTGCTTAAAACTTCTAAATCTTAAGATAACTTTTAGGATTCTTGGTGTTTTGGGGATAGCTCTTTGCGTGGGTGGGTTTAATATCCATTTGTGTACACCTCATTTCCTGGGAATCACTGAGGAACAGCTCTTTGATTTTCCATTTCAAACCTTCTCTTCTGACAATTGGCCTTATACAGAGCGGCATGTTGGAAATAGGCTGCAATTACAGTGTTCCTAATGGAATGGGTTTTATTTCGAATGAGTAGACGGTGACAGCATTTCACTACATTTGTATGACTCCTCACAATAGCCCATTTTTCTTTCATCTAATGGAAAATGTGCAGCTGAAGCCTGCCTCGCAGTTCTGTGCCCATGGCAGCCTGGGTAGATCCTGGCTCATCTCTGAGGCTACCTGTGTGTGCGGTTGGATGGGCCAGCCATGGCCCAGGCGGGAAGGCAAAGAAGATGCCCCGGATGTGACTCAAGGGCCCGTGTAGCTTTTATTTTGCTGCATTTTGTGCAGAAACATTTTGTATTCAGGGCAGGGTTGTTTTGCTTCATCAGGGGCAAGGCAGAGTAGTCCACGGGGCTGGAGATGTTGGCCTGGGTGGGGAGACAGGTGGGAGCCCAGGTGAATGGAAGCTGAGGTCCCCGAGATTCCCTGGCAGGGTCCAGCCATTCTCTGCACCCAGCTGCTTGCTTTCATAGACATTGGAGTGCTACGACTGATGTTCAGAGAAGTAGTGTTCCTGCTCCATCCTGTCTAGACTGCTCCCTGCCTCTCCCCACAGCTGGTTCATGGAATGTTCTGGAGTGAATGAGCCTCTAAGTTGCTCCTTATGTACTTACACCCCGGAGAGCCCATGGCCCTTTTGGCCTTAAAGCCTGCTCTTCCTTGGTGGAGCAGATGTTGAAGATGTGTTTTCTGTTTGAGCCTACTCTTAAGGCTGCCTGAAAGGTCAGAAAGAAAATCTGGTTCTTGACATACGCAGAGGGGAGCCCTTTCATTTCTGAAGTCTGCTAAAAAATGTTCATGTTAAAAAAATCAACTTTGCTGTTGGTAAAAAAAAAAAAATCCTCTTACGTGTTTGCAAATTACCCTTTCAACTTCTCTCAGGTGCCCCCTGAGTGGGTGATCATGCCCCTTGCATGGCTGGGCCCCCTGGATTTCTGGGGCTGTTGGCCTGGTACCACGCCATCAGCTGCTTCTGCTTTAGAAAGGGCAGTTTTTCCGATTTGGGTAAGAATTAGGTCCTTGGGGCTCCTCACAATTCAAAGGAGGTGTGGGGGGTCTTCTCTGACTCTTTTCTCAAATTCCTAGAGTAAGTCTTACTCCTGTGTGCTTCCGGACCAAAGTCAGCCTGTGGAGGCTTTTGTGTCTTAGAAAGGGGCTTTTCTTTGGGTTCCCCTAGGCCTGAGGCTACTCTGTGAGCAGAGGACCTGTTCTGGGAGAATCAGCAGATGAGATGGCTCATGCTCCCTTTGCTGTCTTCCAACATTAAGTGATCTTTATTTTTTTAGTTTTCTATATTGTGATAAAATATACACAACACACACTTTACTGTTTTAACCACGTTTAAGCGTACTGTTCAGTGGCATTAGTACATTCTTGTTGTGCAACCATCACCACTATCCATCCCCAGAACTTTTCATCTGCCTAAACTGAAACTCTGCATCCATTAAACGCTAACTCCGCATTTCTCTCCGCACAGTCCCCTGGAAACCACCATTCTTCCTTCAGTGTCTGTGAATTTGACCACTCTAGGCATCTCAAGATAAGTGGACTCATATGGTGTTTGGCCTTTCGGGACTGGCTTATTCACTTAGCATGACGTCCTCACGGTTCATCCATGTCGTAGCATATGACAAGCTTTCCTTCCTTTATTTTCCCAGGTCAATTGAGGTGTGATTGGCAAAAGTTGCGTATATTTGGGTTGTACAAAGTTGAGGTTTTTGTAAGACGTATGACATGACGATTTAATATACGTATACCCTGTGAGATGCTTACCACAATCAAGTTAGTTAACGTTTCCGTCACTTCACATAGTTACCCTTATTTTCTGTGGTGAGAGCACTTCAAGAGCTACTCTGTGTGTATAATAACACTATCGTTAACTATCGTCGCCGTGCCGTCCATAGGTCCCCAGAGCTTATTCATCTTATAACCGGAAGTCTGTGCCCACTGGCCAACATC
The DNA here is from genome assembly GCA_029783875.1 of Phataginus tricuspis. Taxonomy (NCBI): domain Eukaryota; kingdom Metazoa; phylum Chordata; class Mammalia; order Pholidota; family Manidae; genus Phataginus; species Phataginus tricuspis. The sequence goes on along the minus strand of JAQQAC010017683.1, from coordinate 6,873,070 downwards.
TTCCCATTTCCCCTCCCCCACTACGGAGACCCACCAGTTTCCCCTCTGCTTCTCTTTCAACCCTTTTAGATTCTATGTATAAGATCATGTAGTATTTGTCTTTTTGTGTCTGGCTTGTTTTACTTTGCATAATGGCCTCATCCATGTTGTAAGTGGCAGGATTTCCTCCTTTTGTGTGTGTGTGTGTGTGTGTGTGTGTGTGTGTGTGTGTGTATAAATATTTTTTTTATCCATTCATTGGTTGATGGACATTTAGGTTGTTTCCATGTCTAGGACTCTGAACTATGCTATAATGAACATGTGAGTGCAGCTGTCTCTTTGAAATAGTGATTTCATTTCTTTTGGATAAATACCCAGAAGTGGGATTGCTGGGTCATACGGCAGTTCTGCTTTACATTTCTTGAGGAACTTCATACTGTTTTCCATAGCAGCCACCCCCGTTTACATTCCCACCAGCAGTACAAGGCTTCTCCTTCCCCCACATTCTCACCAGCACCCGTTGCTGCTTACCCTTCTGATCCCGGCAGGTGTGAGGTGGCATCTCACTGTCATTTGGGTTTGCATTTCCCTGGCGATTAGTGATGTTGCATCTTTTCATGTGCCTGGTGACCGTTTGTGTGTCTTCTTTGGAAAAATGTCTATTTAGGGACTTTGCCCATTTTTTAATCGGGTTATTTGTCTTCTTACTGAGTTGGATGAGTTCCTTCTATATGTAGGATTTCTCTCCTTTGAAGGCTGAATGATATTCCATTGTCCATATATACTGCATTTTGTTTGTTTATCCGTCTGTCAGGAATATCTTATGTAGTAGAAAGAACCGAAGCACCGAGTGCTGCCTCGGTCTCGAATGCTCACGCCCTCTGTGGCTCTGCGCCTGCCACAGAGTGCCCGCAGGGAGTGGGTGGGGGGCAGAGGTGCTTGCCCCCTCCTGCGCTGAGCCGCACGGAACCCCCGTGGGCATCCGAGCCTGGTGTTGAGTGCAGGGGAGGCAAACGGGTGCAGGAGCTGTTCCTGTCCTCAGGTTAACGCCGACTCATATCCAGGATTTTCAAAGTTAAAAAAAAAAAAAGTGTCTTCTAGGAGAAAAGAGCCTGTATTCATCCTGATGGCTGCATGGTCACAGGCCATCCAAACAATGCTCCTCTGTTCTCAGAATTCAGTGGGAGCTTCTTGGAAGGATGCATTTCTTCCAGACCTCTTTGTGTGGATGGGTACTCCCTCCAGGTATGCTACAGTAGCTACTGTGATCCCAGAGCCCGGGAGGTCCTGCAAATGTCACTTCTCATATGTGGATGTCAATAAATATTATCTGGAGTCAATAATATATCCAGTAATAGAGTTTAAAATCATTATTTAGAGACATGGAAATAGCCACAAGAATTATAGTAAGAAATGATGAAAAGGATTGGCAGTGGAGTGTGGAAATCTGTATCAGGGAATGGGCTTTTCATTATAAGTACTCTCAGCCTTTGATTATTTAGTCTGAGTGAAAAAAGTGTCTTGTTGCGTCAGGGCCTTGCAGTACCCAAGGAGTGACCATTCAGTTCCCTGGTAAGGCTGAGTTGGAGGTGTCTGTCCTCAGGTGCATAGGGCAGTGATGGCAGGGGTCCGACAGCACCAGGCAGGAAATGAGGCATGTTCAGTGATTGGTAGGGTAACAGTATCTGGCACAATAATTCCAGCTAAAACCTTACTGGTGGGCAGTAAATATAGTCTGCCCCGGCCAGATGTGACGGGCATCTTAACAGCACCCTTCAGTGCCTTGTGTCAAACAAATGAGGATTGGGGCACTTCTACCCGTGCAGGGGACTGGGGAAGGAGTTTTCAATCCCTTCGAGTAGTTGGACTGTACTTAATGCCACTCCATCACACCACCTGGGTAAGTTGAGAGAGTTCCCACTATCTTTTTTTAGTAGACTGTTTTTAAAGCAATTTTAGGTCCACAGTAAAATTGAGGGGAAGGTACACATGCATAGCCTCCCCCCACTATCGCCATCACCCCCCAGAGTGGTACACGTGGTAGAGGGGCCTGTGTTGACACGTCGTCATCACCCAGAGTGCACGGTTTACTTTAGGTTCACTCTTGGATGTCGTATATGCCATAGGTGTGGGCAGATGTGTAATGACACGTACCCACCATTAGGATATCACACAGTCAAAGCAGTTCCACTGTTCTAAAAATCTTCTGTGCTTCACCTATTCATTCATGTCCCTTTCTCCCCACCACTGGCAACCAGTGATCTTTCTATGGTGTCCATAGTTTTGCCTTTTCCAGAAACATCATATAATTGGAATCATACAATATATAGCCTTTTCAGATTGGCTTCTTTTACTTAGTAGTATGCCTTTAAGTTTCCTCCGTGTTTCTGCATGGCTAGGTAACTCATTTCTTTTTGGTACTGAATGATATTACACCGTCTGGGTGTATTCATCCACTCACCTACTAAAAGACATCTTGGTTGCTTCCAAGTTTGGCATTTGCAAATAAAACTGCTATAAATATCCATGTGCGGACCTGACATTTCAACTCCTTTAGGTAAAATACCATGGAGTGCAATTGCTAGACGTGGTGAGAATAGATACTTGGGTTTCTAAGAAACTGCCAGGCTTTCTCCCAGCCCCATTCTGTATTCCCACCACCAATGAATGAGAGTTTCCGTTGCTCCACATCCTCATCAGCACTTCGTGGTGTCAGCGTTCTGTCTTTTGGCCATTCTAATAGGTGGGTAGTGGTAGGTTTAATGTGTATTTCTCTGATGACTTATGTGGAGTATTTTTTCACATGCTTGTTGTCCATCTGTATTATTTTGTTTGAGGAGGTGTCTGTTCACATGTTTTGGACCATTTTATAATCGGCTTGTTTATTTTCTCATTGTTGAGTTTTAAGAGTTCTTTGTGTATGTTGCATGAGTTTTAAGAGTTCTTTGTGTATGTTGCCTAACAGTCTTTCATCAGATATGTCTTTTGCAAATATTTGCTCTCAGTCTGTGGCTTATCTTTTCACTTTTTTTGACAGTGTCTTTTGCAGAGCAGAAAACTTTTAATTTTAAAGAAGTTCAAGTTCAACTTGTTAATTCTTTCATGGATCATGCCTTTGATGTTGTATTTAAAAAAGCCATTGGCAAACACAAGGTCATCTAGATTTTATTCTCTGTTATGTTCTTGGAGTTTTATAGTTTTATGTTTGACCTAGACATCTGTGATCCATTTTGAGTTTTTTTTGAAAGATATGAAATATGCATTTGAATTCATTTTTTTTTTTTGTATGTAGCTGTCCGGTTGTTTCTACCACCATTTTTTGAAAAGACTCTATTGCATTTGCCTTTGCTCCTTTGTCAAAGATCAATTGATTATTAATATGTGGCCTATTTCTGGGCTCTGCGTTCTGTTCCATTGATCTATTTGTCTGTTTTTTTCACCAATACTGTGCTTTCCTGGTTACTGCAGCTTTACAGTAAGTCTTGAGACCAGGTAGTGTCAGTCCTCTGTCTTTGTCGTTCTTCAAAATTACGTGCTTCTACCATTTTCTCTTACAACACTTGTCCCATTGTATCACAATGAGTTGCTTTCATAGACCTCAAAACCATGACTCCTTTCAAGAACATCATCTTTGGAAACCCTTATATAGCAATGAAGTGATTTTTTCTCTTCTCTTTTTTTTGTATATAGCTGCATGTACTTGAAAGTTTAGTTTCATATCAGTTCTGTCTAATGGTGCATCTGCTTGAGATAGTTTGCATTCTATTAAAGTGGGCTTGCTGTGAAATTATTTAAAAGGTTCAAATATTTAGAGTTTTAAGTTTCATAAGTCTTGATTTTGGGGGAACATCCGCATTTCATAAATGTGATTCTTTTCCAAAAAGAAGGTCACTAAATGAATAACTTACAATAAGACAACGTTTCTGGTTATAAATGTTTAACATCCTCTAGGTTTTACAGTAAAAAATATGGAATTAGTTGTGTTTTAAAAAAGAACCATAGGAGATGTGATTTTAATTTTGACCTCCTATAAATACCTTCGGAAGAGAAGTTTTTCTGTTCAGGTTCTGCAATTTTGATTCGGAAGCCGTGGTGCACGGAGGTCTCCTCTATGAGGGAGGAGCTTTGGGCCAACAGTCTGGGTGCTGCGGGCTGCCTTCCCCTGCTGGGTCCTGGAGAAGGACAAAGGCAGTTAGGTTTTTTTGGGAAGAACAAACACAGCCAACAGTGCTGGAACCTTTTCCTTCCCCTGAACAAATAAGATAGCATGGTGCCCGCAGCTGGGGCTTGCACAGGACTGTGTGGCAGTGGCGTGCCTGCTGGCCTGCTTGGTACAGATAAGATGCACAGGCCTACGGCCACTTGGCAGGGAGGGAGTTTAATTCTGTACACTGCCTCCCACCAACTAGCTTACGGTTTTGAGACTAATGATATTCACTTGTTCTGTCTGGAGCAATGTATGGATTCTCTTTCTTCAATTTAATACAGCTTTAAAATTGAAGCACATCTTGCTTAAGCCATTCAGAAATGTTTCACATTAAGAAAAAGCAAAGAGAGCTGCTGTGATGGGCCCCTTGCCCACCCCACACCGAGGCCTTGTGGACAGCCCCTCACTTCCCTGGGCCCGTCTGTAAGTGTTTCTGATTCTCATCAGAAAGGGAGCCCAGATAGTGCGGATCGTAGATCCATGTTAGCCTCAGTGATGGAAGGGTGGAAATAGATGCTTCCTGGTTATTGCCATTCCAAGAAAAACAACGAGGCTTCTTTGCAGCTAACTGCTGAAGCCAGATGCCACTAGGTTAATCAGGATTAGAGAGAAGTTGGAACATACTGTTTTAAAAGAGATTTCAAGAGCAACATCTTTGGAAATCTTACCTAGCTATGAGATGATTTTTTTTTTCTTTTCAATCTTATATAAAGCTGTATCTGTTTGAACTTTTTGTTTCACATCTGTCCCCTCTTACAGTGTATTTCCCTGAGGTACTGTGAATCCTATTAAGTGGGCTCGAAAGCAAATTATTTTAAATACTTTTTATTGTCACTTGGGAGACCTGGAAGTGTTTCTAGTGTTTGCATTTGGGTCATGGAGATGCCACTCTGCATCATCTTGTCACATGTAAGAGCCAGGCTATTTCAAGGAAGGGTCAGAGAGGAGACTTTCTATTTCTGAGGATATATGACAGATTAGGAAGCATGGGTTATTCAAAGATTTGTCCTTTTGTGCTTTGAAATCTGAGACAGAGACGCTGTGGCCACAGCCATATGGAGATGGAGAATCTGTGAGGGACCTGATTAGGCTCCTGTCTTCATTCAAAACTGGACTTTTTTTTTTTTTCGGGAACCGCATCCCGGGCTAGACAGCACTGCTAGATGAAGGCTCATAAAAAGCCCCAAGTGCCAAGTCGCCAGCCGCCTTGCTCAGGCAGGCCCAGGGTAAGGAGGCTGGTGGGAGGCTCAGCCTGGCCCTCTTTGGGAGCTGTCGTTCTTCACCCCCCAGATTCCTGGAGACAGACGGCCTCATCGCCAGGCATCTTCGTACAGTTATCGGGCAATCCTCTCAGACAGCAGGGGTCAGGGACGAGCCCCTGGCCCTAATGCCCCCTGATTGTCTTATCCTGTGTCCCCTGGGCCTTTTAGTTGCACGTACCTTGTATGTGTATTTACTTTAAAAAAATACACATTCAAAATTTTATAAGGAAAAGATTTCCAAGACGTGTAACATCCATCCATTTATCCATCATTCATCATGCAGCAAACTACTAATTAATCACCTACTGTGTGCCAAGCATCATTGGGGGGTGGTGAGCCGAGGGCTTCCTTGCTCCATGGACCTTGCATTCTACCATTTAAGCATCAGCTTGCCTGGAGCAGGGACTTGAGTTTGGTCGTGCGTAGCACAGAACGCCTCTGCACCAGTTTGTGTGTGTTATGTGCAAGGCCTGAATGCCAGAACTTTCTGGAAAGTCAGGGGCAGGCTTGCGTCAGCTGCCCAGAGGCTGAAGGTGAAGCATTTGGACACACCCCTCCTCACAGAGCCATCCCTGCCTTGTGTGTGTGGCACCACGGCCTTTACATCTGACAGCTCTTCTGTCTTCACGGTGGCCCGAGGGGTGGGCAGGCAGCAGGTGGAGGCTGGGGGCTCAGCAGTGGCCTGCGAGTGTGTGCTGGCTGCTGAGTGCTGGTGCTGGGCCAGGCGATGGAGTTAGGGAAACAGATAAGATGCGGCAGCCCCACCCTATGGGGCTTGCAGTCTTCAGAACTTAAGTATCAAAGTTTTAGAAAAAATTCTGCTAATTATAGCAGAAAATCACTTAGCTCTTCAGTGTGTTTTGAGGCTTTGAATCCATTTCGGCAGATTCTGTCCCAGGGGTGTGACATCTAGGTAAGTGAGTAGCTATGCCCACCAGCTCTGGCCTCTGCGGGGAGCCTCCCCTTCTGGAATTTAAAGCCAGGCTGCTGGACGGCAGGGTTCCCGTAGACGCCCCTAGGCCACAGGGTCTTAAACCTCGGCCCCTGGACCTGTATAATTATGCCCCCTGCGCGGTGTTCCTCCCTCTGTGTGGAAGTCCTTGGAGAGAGAAACTTTAGAAGAATCTCATTTTTTTTGAGGTTTCCCCTGTGTTTAGTCAGAGAATGAAATTATATGCGCTTTAGTTCTGTGAGGGCACTTCCTCCCAGAGGGCTTGGAAAGGTTTCCCTGGTGCACTTGTGGTGGCCTGTGTGTGGCCGTGGGGAGGGGGAGACGCTGGCTGGCTCCCCTCCTGCATCTGTGGCCTGCTTGCCCCCAGGAGAGCAGCTCGCCTCTGAGCATGGTTTCTATGGGAATTTAATTTTTATTAGGTGACTTTAAAAGGGAAGCAGACTTTCAAAGGAGATCTGTACATAGGGAAATAAATACTGCTTGTTTGCTTTCTCGTCTAGGAAGGATCTGAATTGCAGTAGAAGCTTTAAGCTAGGCTGGGGGGTTTGGGCCTGCCTGTGGCGAGGCCTCCTTCTGGAGTGCGTTTGTGGACGCCCACGGGGCCCGCGCTGTGACAGAGTTGACATTCTGCCCAGATTTCAGGGGGTGGCCTTTTAGCAGCTGCTTCTGTCCCCCAGGGCATGTTCACGCAGGGGCTCTGCTTCCTGCGCCCCTCCTGGCGCACCTCCACTGCGGGAAAGGAAAAAAGTGCAGAGAATTTCGGGCCTACCCTGTCCCTGGTCAGCCCCTCAGTGAGCTGCTGTGGGTGGAGGAGATGCTCTTCCTTCATTCTCTCTGCTGGGAGACTCAGTGCCCCGTGGGGCCCAGCTGCCTGACGGCCACATCATACCGCTCAGCACGCCAGCCCTGAGCCCTGCGAGGGCTGCTGCCTGTCCCAGGCTGGCGCCCACGTGTCTTCCCCAGTCATTGCACACATACCCACAGCTGCACACCACACATACAGCACACACGCACACAGCACGCCCCATGCATACACACATACGCACCACACACCCACCCCCAAATACACACACATCACACTCTCCCCCCACACATACACGTACTGCACACATGGGCACATACCACACACACCACACACACAGGCACGCCACACACCGTGCATCACACATACATGCTGCGTACACCCACACATTCACATATTACACACACCACTCAGACACACTGTACATACACGCTACACATGCCGCCCACCACATGCATCACACATACAGTGCATGCACACACACCACACACGCATACACTCACATGCACATCACACACCACATACCATACACGTACACATCAAACACACATATACCACATACACACACACTTGGGCATCAACTACTCTATGAGTGAAGCTGAATTCTTTAGTTTCCTCCCAGATTATTCCCCCAGAGCTTCCCCCCATCCTGGCTTGGAGCGCCTGGGTCCCCAGACCCCTGTCCCTTGTCTCTTCCCCGTCTTCAGTCACCGCCTCCCCTTGTATTTTGGGTGTCTCTGGACTCGCTCCACGAGGTGTGTGGATATCTGATCATTTGGCTCTTCGCCAGTGGAGACTCGACTCTCCCACTGTGCTGACTCTCCGGAGCAGAGGCTCCTGTGGGGGTTCTGTGGCCTCCCTTCCCCTCTGCCATTCCCAAGGGTCGTTTTTCTTACTGCTGCCTTCTCCCCAACTAGAATATGAAATCCTCGAAGGCGCAGATCGTGGGTTTCATTATAATGCTGGTGACTGGTAACTGTTTTTGGGTAAAAGACTCAATTAGGACACACACATATTTAATAAAGTACAAGTGACCATCCCTGCAGCCCGCCTTCCCTCTCCCCTCTCCCTTCCCCAGAGGAAGCCTCTGCACGTAATGGGTGAGGGCCTGTACCCGGATTGCCAGTGTGTGTATGCTTTCTAGCTGGCTTGATGAATCTGCCGCCGGGATCTGTACACACTCGCACATACTGAGCTAACTCACCATTTTCACTTACAGATAAGCCTTTAAGATTTCTCTCTGCCAGTACATATTGGTCTACCTCTTTAAAAAAATGCCTCCCGAGTATTCAAGAATGTAGACTCTGCCATGATTTATTTAACCATTCTCTTATTTATGAGCACTTAAGTTGCTTCCAATTTTTGAAAAGATTTCTACAATGAAAATCCCCATTCAGACATCATTTCATATGTATGTGACTCCTCCTGGAAATGGACTTGTTGGGGGAAAAGGATGGGCATATTTACAATTTTGATGGAGAATGCTGAATTGCTTTTCTGAGAGGCTTCATGGGACGACTCCTAAAGAAGTCCATTTTTTAGAAAAGAGAAAACCAGCAAAAAAGTAATTCACTACTAACAGCCAAACAGAGAGAGAGTGGTACTCCCTCAGGCCATGCAGCGAGCAGCATGGTGACCTGGGAGAGGTCAGGTAGAGGCTGACGTGATTTCTAAGGTTTTCTTTGCTAAGGTCCCCACACTTCCTGCCCTTCCTCCCCCAACCAAAACACAAAAAAACAAAAGAAAACAAAAACCAGTCCTGAGGAAAGAAGGCACTTGTGGAGCCTGACCTCCTTCACCAAAGTTGGGAGAAACCTGTCGTGTCCCAGGGCTGCTTCCCGGGGTCTGTTTGCACTGCATTCTGGGAGAATCCCTCAGCACCCTCTTCCAGTTCACTCATTGTTTCTTCAGTTGTATCCATTCTTAAGTTCAGCCCTCTGAATATCAGCCACCGTATTTGAAAAAAACTAACAGCTTTAATGTTCTTCAGCAGTTTTGCGCTTACAGAAAAATTGAGCAGAAAGTTCCAAGAGGTTCCGTATGCCCCTCAGCCCAAACCCTAGTCCCCTGTATTACTAACGTCTCGCACTGGTGCTGCACAGAGGTTACAACTGATGAGCCAATATTGGCATGACTAAGTCAGGGTTAGGTGCGCCCTATGTATTATACATTCTGTGGGTTTGGGCAGATGTATAATGACTCAACTACCATTTTTTGGTTTACTAGTTTGTCTAACTAGCTGTGTCTTGTTAGCTTCCTCCTTTTTAAGACTATCCTTTTGTGTTAGTCTTTGGATGTGGGGGTCTCCATTTCCTGTGGGGGCGCGGGAAGGCCAGGGCCTGGGGTGCTGCCTCTCCTCTGGGGACGGGCGCTCCTGGGGCCTCTGGTTCCCTTGCTCGGTGTCTCTACCCTCCCTTGGTGCTTTCAGACACCTGTCCCACTGCTTAGGGGCCCTTCTGTGACGAGGACAGGCTAGCGACCCAGCTGCTCCAGCCATCCCTGACCTCTTAGCCCACATAGTCATAATAATCACAGGGAACCTCCATGAGCCTCTGAAAGGTGGTGACGTGAGGTGAGGTGGCTTCCCCAGCTGTCAGGAAGGACCTGTGCTTCACCAGGTTTCCCTCCTTATTCCCTCTTCAAATCTGTGTCATTTGTCTCTGAATGTTCTGGCAAGATGTAATATTTTAGAGGAATACCTGGGTGTGGGGGTCGGGGGTGTGGGGCATGGGGCGTGTGGGTTGGGGCAGGGGCCAGGCTTCTGAAGCGGGACGCAGGGTGGCCAATGCCTTGTCCTGCTGTCCCCGTGGTGGGCCGAGAGTCGGAGCGGCCCCGTGGCCTGCAGGGCTGCTGCCCCGCTCAGAGGGAGGACACGCGGGAGGCCCCGGAAGTCTGTTCCCTCGCTGCCCACTGCCGGTGAGGATGCGAATAGAGAGGGAGGTGGAGTGGGATTCGGGTGTTCACAGAAGGAGAGCTGGCACCTCTGTCGTTGGAACAGGAAATAGCCTGGATGTGGGTGTCTCGGCTGGAACAGGCGGTTCCCCCACAGTCCTGCAGGGCTTCCTCCCAGCTGTGGCCATTCAGAAGGTAGAGCCTGTCTCCCCCTTGGTGTGCCCAGGAGGGGTGTGCTTGTCCTCCCGATGGGTGGGCCCCATGGGCCCCAGTAGCTGGAAGTCTGGGCAGGGAGGTGGTTTCCCCCGAGCTGGGTTTCCAGGTCACACTGATGGGGCCTTGGGTCACCCTGGCCCGAGCCTGGCACACAGGCAGTACTAATGAGTGAGCTGCTCCAGTAGGGTGTGGGGCTGGTGGGGGGCTGCGGCTGGAGGTCCCCAGACCCTGTTGAGATGGCTGCTCTGCTTGCCTGGCGGGCGACCTGGAAGCCACTGCTCTCCCTGGGCATCAGGCTCTGGGTGTCCTGGGGCAGCCCTGTTGTCGAGTCGGCATTCAGCAGGTCACCACCGAGCACTGTTGTAGGTGTTGTAGGTAAGTAAGGAATACATCTCAGAGCGGGTGGGAGTGGTGGGCATCTGTCCCCGAGGGGGAGGTGGGGCACAGTGGGCACGGGGCAGGGGGTACAGCTGTAGCGGGTGAGTGGGACGTGGAGTGTGCGTGGGGACACTGGGGGGCTCAGAAGTTTCCAGGGCTCACCAGGGGCAGGACTGGCATGTCTGAGGAGCAGCAAGGAGCCTGGGAGGCTGGGGCCACGTGAGTGACTGGGGTGGGGAAGGCCAGAGGGCGTGGAGGTTGGCACAGAGACCTTTCCGGCTGTCAAGAGGACTTTTACCCTGAGCAACAGGGAGTCTTTGGGGGAGGAGGTTGAGGAGGAGGACATGATCTAAGTTATGATTTTAAAATTTTTATGATACCTTTATTATGACATAAATCACATACCATAAAATTCACCTCTTTAAGACATACACAGTTCAGTGGTTTTTAATATACTGACAATGTTGTGTGCTGTCACCACCATCTAATTCTAGAACATTCCCGTCATCCGTACCCATTAGCAGGCATCCGCCATGTCCCCCTCATCCTCAACCCCTGCTTTGATTTCTTGAAGTGAATGATTTTCTAAGTGGAGCCATGATACAGGCATGTGTACACATCCTGGATTGAATGTGTCTCCCCCAAATTCACATGCTGAAATCTAATGCCCAGAGTGAAGGTGCTAGGATATGAGGCCTTTGGGGTGATTGGGTCACGAGGTGGAGCGCTCCTCATGGCATTAGTGCCTTCAGAAGACGAGACAGAGAGCCAGCTCCCTCCTTTTCCACCACAGCTAAAAGTTGGTCGTCTGCATCCCAGAAGAGGGCTCTCACCAGAACCCTACCAGGCTGGCACCATGATCTCAGACTTCCAGCCTGCAAAACCATGAGAGAGAAATTTCCGTGGATAAGCCACGCAGTCAGGGCCCTTGATGACAGCCGCGTGAGCTGACAGAGACCCTGAGCACACGGCTCCACTGCGTTGTGTAGCAGGACCAGCCCTGCTGCTGGGTAGGATGCCATGGGGGGCAAAGATTGACGCGGGAAGCCTGTTAGGAGGCATGAAAGTGCGGGGCCAAGGCCAGGTGGGGTGGTGGGAAGGCTAAGAGGAGGTAGGGTTCTGGAGGCATCTGACGCTACAGCCAGCACAGTGTCCAAGGTGAGGTGGGAAGGAGGAGCCCAGGGTGACCCCAGCTGGGCAGTGAGCTGTCGGTAGCTGGGAGTGGGGAGGCTGTCGCTGCACCTGGATCGGGCTCAGGGAGCTTGGCCCAGCTTGGTCGTGTAGAGCTCGAGGGGCCTGTTAGACATGTGTTGGAGGTGCTGAGAGGTGAATGGGGAGTGTGGACTCCCGGAGAGCTCCGAGGGACTTAAACACCATGGAGCTGTCTGTTTGGGAGGGTCCCCAGTTCCTGGTCCTGTACCAGGCGTCACGCGCATGAGAACAGCTCAGCACAGACGGTCATAAACAGTGAAATCATGGCAGAACTGGGCTCAGTTCAGGAGCCTCAGCAGGTGTGGCTGCCCCACCGGAAGGCAAGAGAGTGGTTTGGGGACTCGGCATCTATTTCTAGTCTTCACTTGTCTGGGGGTCAGCCAGGTGCCAGATTCCCCTCAAATGCACCCCCCACCCCCAATTCCTATCCATCAAATTCAGAATACTTCATGTCGTATGCCAAAATTTTAGTCCTTTTGGAGAATTCTTGCACCGTTATTGGTGTTTCCATCCTTTTATCTCTCTTTGATCTTACTGAGGAAATTTTTAGGGCAGTTAAAGAGAAGTGTCTTTTGGCGAAAACAAAATTATAACCTCAATTATAATCTCAACAGTTGGCACAGTAGAAAAATTTAACTAAAAGCGCTGAAATGCAGCTACATCATCACATCCTGCCCTGAATGCCGCACGTCTGAAGCCCTGAGGGAGGCAGAACAGAGGGCACAGGGAGGGGGTTCTGGAGTGTGGACCCCTGGGATGTGGGCCTGGCTCCACCTGGGACGGGTGGCTTCCCCTGGTTTAGTCTATTGCAGGGCAAGGAGCTCCCACCGGAGGCTGAGGATGGCCCTCCGCCCTGGGCCGCTGGGTTGGATTTTCCTGATCCCTCTGCTCCAAACAGTGTGCCCTCTGTGCTCTGCTGGGGCCGGGCTGTCGCTTCTCCCCAGCACCACTCTAAGCAGCCTTGTGCTCAGTGCTTTCCAGAGTCACCACTTTGGTGCCTTTGACAGTTGATCCTGTTCCTTTTACCCCAAACACTTGACTGGGTGGTCCTGCTGCCTTTGGAGCCTGTCCAGGCGCCTGATGCGGCCATTGTCCCATGCACCTGCCGGGAGGGCTGTGAGCCCTGCGGCGGGGCACCCGCCCAGTGGCAGGTGTCTTGGAACACACCTTAGCTCCTGGGGACATGTAGAACGGATGGGGCGCCCTCCTGCCTTTGTCCTGGACACATGCTCAGCCTGTGAGCATAACCTGCGGCCAGGCCCCGAGGCTGCTGGTGGGGAAGTGGCTTGGCCAGAGGCTTTGCCCAGCATGGTCGCCTGAGTCGGGAGCACCCCATGACCCAGTGGTCAGCTGGCACAAGCTTCTTGCCCTGGACCCATGTCCTCATCTGTGCCTTGGGGGCGCCAGCCCTGCAGACGGTCAGGGCCCCTGGTGGTTCAGGCGGGCTCCTCTCTTCAGTGGCCTTGCCTCTCCTGGGAAAAGCAGGAGGAGGCGTCCTCCCTGCTGGCTTTGCATGACTGGTTCCGTCAGGGAGCCCCGCTGATGGCGAGGGGCTCTCCCCGGGGCCCAGGGCCGCCTCCCATCACAGGCGCTGCTCAGGAGGTCTTACTCAGCCCGGCGGCCCCGCTCTTGGCACTCAGGGGCTGTTGTCAGCCCTCCTCCTTGCAGAGCCTGCTGTGATCTCTGAGGTTCTCCGAGTTCCAGACAGGACGGGGGAAGCCAGGAGGTAAGCAGTTAGTCGGGTTCTCAGGAAGCCAGCCCGGGCATCTGTCTGCAGCCCGGCTCCTAGTCACTGCCCACCTGCCTCCCAGGGTGCTTGTGGGCAGCCCCAGGTCCCGACCTTTTGCCGCTACTGCCTTGGGGATGCTGGGAAGCGACCACAGACCACGATGAGGCTTGGGGTGTGGTGTGGATGGCTCGTGCTGCCCTCTGAGGCTGGGCTCCTCACAAGGGCCTGGTGCTTCCAGCTCTGGGTCTCGGTTGCACCCTTCCAGGGCTTGTTTGGAGGGGACAGTTGTTCCTGGCAGGGCTTCCTGTTCTTCACCCCAGGCAGTTTGGAAGCCTTCCCTGCTCCTGTCACTGTCGCTGTGGACAGTGGAGAGCGGTTCCTGGCTACTGGGTACCTGCTGCACCCTGAGTGCATCCTGCTTCCCTCCTGGGTGGAGGACAGATGCATTCATTCATTCCACAAGTGTCTACTGAGTGTTGATGGGAACTCTCTGCCCTCATATAGCTTACCTTCCAGTGAGGGAAGGCAGATGATAACCAAGATAAATAAAATAAATATGTCATGTGTTAGGAGGCGCTAAGTGCTATGGAGAAACCTAAAACTGAAGAGGAGGCCAGGAAGGGCTGGGTAGGTGGTATGATGGCTTCAATAGGTTGGTCGGGGAGGGCGGTGTCTGAACAGCAGCATGGAGGAGAGGAGGAGGGGCCATGTGGACACCTAGGGGAATGGCCCATGCAAAGGCCCTGGGGTAGCACCTGTCTGGTGTTGGGAGGAAGAGCAGGTGGCTGATTTTGAGGGCGGGAGGATGGAAGGATAGCAGGGTCATAAGGAGAAGTGGGAAGGATGGGTGCCAGATTGTGTGGGGCCTCAGAGACCTGCGTGAGGATATTGGGAAGGATCGTTTGGGCTGGTGCACGGAGGTTGGATTAGAAGGGGCTCAGCATGTAGGTGACAAGCTCTTAGGAGCTACTGTAGCCATGCAGCGCAGGGCGGCTCAGCCCCGGCCGTGATGGTCATGTAGAAGCAGTGCCGGGAGTCTCTGTTGATTTCAAAGGTGAAGCCAGCACGCTTTCCTGATGGATAGGAAGGAGAGGGCCCTGGACAGCTCTGAGGCTTCAGCCTGAGCCCCTTGAAGGACAGTAGTCAGCAGTGGAGGGCTTTGGGTGAAGAAGGGCAAGATCTCTGCCTCCAGGAGACCCGCGTGTGGCCCCCCAGGTGCACTTAGCGGCCTCTGATGCCCTGGCTCTCCAAGGTAGAGAGACGAAAGGGCTTCAAGGAGACTGACTTCGCCACCCTGGACGGCCCATCAGGGCTGTGCTGTGTGCCCCAGGGCCGTGAGGGGCAGGTGGCTCCTGCCCCAAGGCCAGGCTGTGTCTGCACGGGGCAGAGCCTCAGGGCAGGGCCCTCTGGCCTGCACATCTGGGCCCCTGCTCCTGGTTAGTGCGTCCTCATGTCTATCTTCTCAGACCTTGGTTTTACCTTTTCAGATTAAAAAAATATATTAAGGTATATTAACTATAGCATTATATTAGTTCCAGATGTACAACATAGTGATTTAATATGTGTATATATTGTGAAGTGATCACCACACTAAATACATTAACATCCATCACCGTACAGTTACATAATTTTTTTTGCTTGTGATGAGAACTGTTAAGATCTACTCTATTAGTAACTGTCAAATAGGCAATAAAGTATTATTAACTATATAGTCCCCATGCTACACATTACATCCCCAGGACCTATTTATTTAATAGCCAGGAGTTTGTTCCCTTTGCCCACCTTCACCCGCTTTGCCCACGGCTTGCCCCCGCCTCTGGCAATCTGTTCTCTGTATTTATGAGCTTGGGTTTTTTTTTTGTTTATTTGTTCTTATTTTTCTTAGATTCCCCATATAAGTGAGATCTACAGTATTTGTCTTTCTCTGAGTTATTTCACTTAGCATAATGTCCTCAAGATTCGTCCATGTTGTTGCAAATAGCAAGATTTTCTTCTTTTTTACAGCTGAATACTATTCCATTTTAAACATATACTCCATTTTCTTTATCCATTCATCTATTGATGGACACTTAGCTTGTTCCCATATCTTGGTAAATAATGCTTCAGGGAACATGGAGGTGTCTATATCTTTTTGAGATAGTGTTTTCATTTTCTTTGGATAAATACCTGGAGTGGAATTGCTGGACCATATGCAGTTCTGTTTTACACTATTTGAGGGGCCTCCTTGCTACATTAAGAGTGGCTGCACTAATTTACATTCCCACCAACACTGTACAGGGTTCCCTTTTCCCCATACATCCTTGCCAACACTTGTTATCTGTTGACTTTTTGATAATAGCCTTTCTGACAGGTGTGAATTGATGTCCTCTTGTGGTTTTGATTTGCATTTCCCTGGTGACTGGTGGTGGTGAGACCCTTTTTGTTACTTGCCGACCACCTGTATGTCTTCTTCCTCAGATTCTTTGGGGACCAGGCGGAGACAGGCCTGGCTGAGCTGACTTGGGCAGGTGATCCTGGGAGGGGCGTGGTGGGACCTTCTCCTGACTGAGAGAAGGTGGTGGGCTGTGTGAATGGCGGCCTGTGGGAGTGTGAACTGGGGCCAGAGCAGGACTAGGTGGCCTGCTGTAGAACACAGAGGGCTTTTGGCAAGAAGTGACTTCAGCAGGTTACAAAGCTGTAGCCGCCCCCTCCCTGGGGACAGGCCTGACCCTGTGAACCCTGCCTTCCAGAGGCTGGCCATTTTTCTGTTGTTCAGGGGCACAGAACCAGCATGGGCCTGGTAGAGGTGAGCATGACACCGCCAGTATCAAGTCCCTCCCAACTGGACAGGCCACCCTTTGCCAGTGTCCCTGTGCCAGCCTAGCCCTGGCTCAGCTGTTTGCAGCTGCGTCATGTCAACCCAGTGGTGACCGTTTATTGTGAGGTGGGCCTAGGTGATTAGTTACCAGGAACAGAGTGCTAGCATTGGCCTGGCATGCCAGTGCCCACCCCCCTCACCATCCCATATTATTCCTGAGGATGGGAAGCAGTGGTGGAGGGCAGCAGCCCTTGGGAACCATGCTTTATTCCATCAGCTCACAATTGGGGGGATTTATGAGATGCAGGAGTGTTTTCATTTCCTTGCCAACCTTTTTTCTGGGTGGGCCATGTGAGCATTGGAGCACAAGGAGAGAGGCAATCTTACCTGCATCCTGCCAGGAGGGTCATCTGCCAGGCATTGCAGCAGACAAAGAACCAGGGCCTGAGCCTGGCACATGGTAGGTTGGCCCCAAAGATGGCTGTTGACTGAACGGTGGATGGTCATTGGAATGAAGACCCTCTGGTTCCCAGGCAGCTGCACCTCTGTCCTGACCATGAAGCCGGCTATATGTGCAGCCTCAGGGACATGGTGCACTTGGCTGCCTGTTTCCTGGGACAGGTCATGGGCAGGTTATTAAAGGCAGTTTTGCATTGTCGTGATCACGCAGGCAGCTCCCCATACAGGACTTGGGGACAGGGAGGATCTCTTCTCTGCAGGCCTCTCCTGAATGGGCTTATCAGCCTATCATTTGCGGGGGGCTCTGTGAAAGGCACGCCTCCCTCTTCTCCCCAAGGGGCACCACAGGCTTGACCCCAGGGCAACATCTGTGTTTCCTTCCTGTGGGCTCCTGAAAAGCCCTTCCTCCCTCAGGTCATCCTGCACCAATGGGACACGATAAGCCTCCACAGTCAGGAACTCTTGGGGGTCCCGTCTGCCGGTGAGGTAAGAGCTGCCCTCCCGGCTCTGCATTCAGGGCTCAGGACAGTTTTGGCGGCATGCTCTGTCGCTCCCCTTTTGCTGTGGTGGGTGTCGCTGACCCCAACTCAGTGCTCTCTCCCCACCCTGGAGAGTCCTTTCCCAGTCTTTGCAGGGCCTTGCCTTTATCTTTCCCTTTCTCTAAGGCTGTGTTTGAGGCCCACTTGGTTTATTGGCTGCAGCTGGTCTCCAGTCTGTGCCATGCTATGCTTTTGTATGTCAGGCAGGCTCCCAGAGGGAGTGGGAGATACGGTTGGGGATACTGTGAAAACTGCACAAACAAGACAGGCTAAGAAGAGTGCACTTATTGCCAGAGTGCAGAAGTGCCTTGGGTTTTGAAGAATGAATAGGAGTTTGTCAGTGAGATTCTGGAGGAGCAAAAAAGGGAATGGCTTCAACACTGGCATGGATGGGTGAGGCACCGACCATGTAGGTGTGGACAGGGTGAGGCTGCAGTAATGGGCCGGGCTCAGGGCTGGGAGACGGATCACTGTGGCCCAAAGTCAAAGACTGCGTTGTGCCACCCGGTGCCTCTGCAAGTCCCACTGGAGTCCCTGGCTGTAGGGGAGGGCAGGCGCCGGTGTGGTTTGTCTTGGGTGTCAGCCGCATGGACAGTAATGCCCTTGTCCATGAGTATCTGAGCGGACCCACCGTGGGTGGGGGGCTGCCTTTGGACTCGGGAGGCCTGCTCGGCTCCATGGGCAGGAAACACGGCAGAAGCTCAGGAGCCTCATAAGTCACAGGGATCAGTGATCCCTCATCTGCCACAGTTGGGAGAGCAGGGTACAGGTGCTGGGGGTGGGGCCTGAACCCCAATATCTCGGTGCTCCCTCCACCCTCTGAGTAAGGAACCCGAGGCATGGGTGGGTCCCCTCGTCTCCCCAGTTGTGAGTGGCGGAGCAGGGATGGGGGTCAGAGTCTCTGGGCTGTCCAGCTCACACAGAGATCCAGGCGATGGCTCGCACGGGCGTGCTGACCGGTAGGCCCTGGGCTGAGTGCTCGGGCCCCTGCGTCAGGCAGGAAGCGACGCTGCTCTCACGCGGGCTGGCCCCCACTGTGCGCCCACACGTGCACACGGCTGCCCTTCCTTTGAGAAGGCTTTATGCAGCGTATTTTGGGCAACTTGCCCCCGTGTAAGCACACACGATTTTAAGATAAGTGACCCGAATGACCTTAAGCTCTTTATCTTGTGTAGCATTTGAGTTTTTTTGAAAAGCAAGCTGGGAACAGAAGCTTGAAGAATGTGCTTCATTTCCCGTCAGAGCAAACGAGACCTGAAATATGGATGCCATAGGATTTCCTGTGTCTTCCCCCAGAAAGGCTTGAGAAATACACTCCCTGCTCCTTTAGCTGAGGCCCAGCTGCTCTCCGCCTCAGGTCGTTCGCTGTGCGTGCTGCCCTTCGGGAATAAACTGGAGGGCTCTCTGAAAACTCGGAGGGACTCATGATTAACTTGCAATTCTTTGGTTTTCACACTGCGTGGCTGCTCTGCAGAACCCTGGAGTCTGATCCTGGAGCTCTGAGCTGCTTTTGACATACAGTGCAGGGAGCTGCTGGCCTCTTTATTTCAATGTGCAGTCGGTCAGTCAGGCTGGCGACCACCTGGCTGTCCATTCATGGGTGGCCTGCCTGCTCTGCCCGCTCATGCCCTGCCTGTGCCCCTCCACTGCAGTCTCCAGAAGATGGTGGAAACCGGCTGCTGAGGCCAGGACCGTCCTGCGGATGGCCGCGAGTCCTGAGGGGCCTGGAGATTCTGAGTGAGTAGGACTGTGGCGCTAGCACGGTGCTGTGGTGTTTGCGTGTGTGTCTCAGCCGTGGGCCACGTGGGAACTGGGGAAGAGCGAGACGTGCCGGTGCCCACGCTCTAACAAAAGTTTAAACGCAGCTGTGCTCAAGGTTTACACTGTTTTCTGTTATAACAAGTGTACCCTTACTTTGAGGGGAAAGAGGGGAAGGTGACAGAGAGTTTGTGCAGGACAAATAGCTACACAACAGACTGTGTATTTCCTACGACCCTGTGCATCTCTGCATTCAGACCACTGGGTCCCTTTCTGCCACCCAGAGGGCCTCTGGTCCTCTGAGCCGTACCACGTTGCCTCTTGGGTAGCGCCCCTTCCCGTTAGGGTGCTGATGGGCCCAAGGCATCCAGGTGGGGGGACCTCCCTGGTAGCCCAGGAGCCCAAGCCAGCAGGGCATGGGCAGGGAGACCCCGGCCTGGCCATAACAATTCCTAAGTTGTTCTGCACCCCAGGCCACTTGCTGTTGACCCAGCTGGCCGGCCTGAGGCTCTGCAGGTGTGGACAGGGTCCTCCCTAGGGTCAACAGGCAGGGTGGGGCAGCCTGAGACCTGGGGGCCGCTGCAGAGAGTCCCCAGAAGGAGATGGTGCAGGTCACTCAGGCTGTGTCTGAGGCACAGATGAGGTCGGGTCCGAGGGGGTGTCACCTCAGGGGTGTCACTGCTGGGACTGAGAGCCCCCAGGCCTGTATTAGTTTGCTAGGGCTGCTGTAAGAAAAGCTGCGGGGTTTGAACAACAGAAGTGTACCCTTACGGCTCCAAGATCAAGGTGTCAGCAGGGATGGTTCCTCTGGAGGGCTGGAGGGAGAACCTGTTCCAGGCTCTTTCTAGTGGCAGGTGGTTAGTTGGCCTTTGTCTCTATCTGAATCCAAGTTTCCCTTTTTTATAAGGACAGAGTCACATGGGATTATTACCTCAGCTTAGCTTGATCATCTGCAAAGGCTTTATTTCCAAATAGGGTCCCATGCACAGTATTGGGGGTTAGGACTTGACCATTGCTTTGGGTGGCCAAAATTCAACCTGTAACAGGTCCCCTCCCAGGATGGGGCCCATCCTCCAGCTTCCTGCGATGTCTGGTCCTTGGGCAGCCCAGCGTCTCTAGGAGAGGAGGGGGTGCATGTCCACAGCCCTGTCTTCATCCCACACGAGCCCTTTTCCTAGCAGAGTAGGGCACAGTACTCAGCGGGCCACAGCTGAGTCCCAGCCCCATTCCGCCCCTCAGGGGATGGTCTGCCCTGGCCTTCTGGCTCTGTTCTCACACAGTGCCCGCTTGGCTCCCACACTGCCCTCCCCAGCAGCCTTGCTCTGGCTGACGTACCCACCGTACTTGTCCCTAATCCAGACCCTGCTTTCGCTGCACTGGCTCACCAACCCTACTCACACCTTCTTCCGGGAAGCACCCCAATCCATCCCTTTCTGTCCTCCTCCTGCCTCTTAACCCTGCAGCACTGTAGCTCCTTCAGTCATTCGTGGTGACCTCAGAAACAGTGATAGCACCATTATTCTGCATGAACGTGCTGGGCCCTGCGCTGCGGGAGCTACATAGGATCTAGAGCTCTCACTGCTGAAGGCCAGTGGGGAAACTGAGGTTCCTGTCCACATGCCACAGCCAGAAAGTGGCAGAGCAAGGACTCAAAGCCATGGCAATGAGCTGCAAGGCCTCAGCCATTCCTCTGTCAGTCACTCTGCCAGGCCCCTTGTCCTGGGTCGTGGGGAAACCAGGGCATCTGGGATTCAGCCCTGTGCGTGTGTGTTTACACAGCTTCCTTGGCCCGGTGACCTCTTGCTGTGATGTGACATGAACCTCCTCCCTTCACCCCCATAGAGCCCTTAGTTCATGTTTTCAAGTGTTATTTTTATTTTGTCAGTAGAAGATACAGACATATTTTAGAAGTCAAAGAGTTCTCCAACATTTATGAAAAAACAGTGTACCCGTGGCTGCTGCGCCCGTTGCCCCTGTGCAGCCCCTGTACGACGCCACGCCCCAAGACCACCACTTCCGGCTTTCAGCTGTTTCTTCTGCGATTTATCTCCATATTCTGAAACTATCTATGCACTATTTCTGGGCCACTATTGTGGCAAAGATGATTTTAACTCATTGTTTTCCCTCTGTAGAGTTGCTCTCACTACTATAGTTATATCATAATTTTGGGTTAAATCTTTATAAAATATGTATCCATAAGGATAAGCTAGACCAGAGGCAGTAACAAACATCCTCTATATCTAAGTTCAGTTTCTCTGATTAGCAGGTGCGTGTTTATTTCTGTTTCTTGTTCTCTGTCTCTGTGGATTTACCTATTCTGGATGATTCCTATAAATTAGAAATTATTCAATATGTGACCTTTAATGTCTGGCTCCTTTGATTTAGCATAATGTTTCTGAGGTTCATCCTTATTGTAGCCTGTATCAGAACTTCATTCATTTTTATGACTGACTACTATTCCATTGGATGGATCGACCACATTTGTTTATCCACTCATCCATTGATGGACATTTGGGTTGTTTCTACCTTTTTTAGCTATTGTGAATAATGCTGTTATGAATGTATATGTGCACAAGCATTTGTTTGAACGCCTGCTTTTAATTCTTTTATGTACACATCTAGGGGTGGAATTGCTGGCTCTATGGTAATTTGGCAATTAAAGACCAAACTGTTTCCATAACTGCTGTGCTATTTAACATGCCTGTCAGAAGTATACTAGGGTTCCAGTTTTTCCTCCTTCTCACCAACACTACTCCTTTTCTTTTCTTTTTTTAAATTATGTCCAACTATATGGGTGTGATGTGGTCTCTTAATGTGGTTTTGATCTGCATTTCCTTAATAACTGCAGGTTTTTTGGTAGATGCTCTTTATCAAGCTAAGGATGTTCTCCTTTATTCCTAATTTGGTGAGTGTTTTTATTAGGACTGTTAGATTTTGTCAAATGCTTTTGCTGTATCAATTGATATATGGCTTTTCTTTTTGAATTCATTGTGGTGGATTACATCAATTGATTTTCTCATATTTAATCATCATTGCATCCCTGGAATAAATCCCATTGGGTTGTGATGTATAATTCCTCTTACTTGTTGAGAATTTTTAAGTGTATGCTCATGAGAGAGACTGGCCTATAGTTTTTGTTTCTTGTAACATCCTTGTCTGGTTTTGATATTAGGGTTATACTGGCTTCATAGAATGAGTTAGGAAGTGTTCCTTCTTTTTCTAATTTGTGAAATGGATTATAAAGATTGGTATTATTTTTTCCTTAAACATTTGTATAATTCATGACAGAAACTATCTGGCTCTGGGGATTTCTTTTGGAAGGTTGTTAATTATTGACTCGATTTCTTTAGTACATACTTTCATTTTGTTTATTTTTCTTTGTGTGAGTTGGTGGTGTATATCTTTTAAGGAATTGGTCCATTTTATCTAGATTGTCAAATTTGGGGCATAGAATTCTTTGTAGTATTCCCTTATTATCCTTTTAATGTCTGTGGGATTGGTACTGATGACCCCTCTGTCATCTCGTATTCATAATTTCCTGTTTTCCATTTCACTGATTTATGCTCTAATTTTTACTATATTTATTCTGCTTACTTTAGGCTTAAAGTTTTCATCTTGCTTCCTAAGGCAGAAACTTAGATTACTGAGTTTAGATCTTTCTTATTTTTTAATATATACATCTAATGCTGTAAACGTCTCTCTAATCACTGTTTTTCTACATTCTACAAATTTTTTTTAATTTTACTTTTTAATTTTTAATTTTGCTATCATTAATGTAAAATTACATGAACAACATTATGGTTACAGACTTCCCCTATTATCAAGTCCCCACCACATGCCCCATTACGGTCACTGTCCATCAGCGTAGTAAGATGCTATAGAATCATTAATTGTCTTCTCTGTGTTACACTGCCTTCCCCGTGTCCACCCCCCCCACCTTATACGTGCTAATCATAATGCCCCCTTTTCCCCCTTATTCCTCCCTTCCCACCCATCCTCCCCAATCCCTTTCTCTTTGGTAACTGTTAGTTCATTCTTGGGTTCTGTGAGTCTGCTGCTGTTCTGTTCCTTCAGTTTTTGTTTTTTTCTTATACTCCACAGATAAGTGAAATCACTTGATACTTGTCTTTCTCCACCTGGCTTATTTCACTGAGCATAATACCCTCTAGTTCCATCCAGGTTGTTGCAAATGGTAGGATTTGTTTTCTTCTTATGGCTGAATAATATTCCATTGTGTATATGTACCACCTCTTCTTTATCCATTCATATACTGATGGACACTTAGGTTGCTTCCATTTCTTGGTTATTGTAAATAGTGCTGCGATAAACATAGGGGTGCATATGTCTTTTTGAAACTGGGCTGCTGCATTCTTAGGGTAAATTCCTAGGAGTGGAATTCCTGGGTCAAATGGTATTTCTATTTTGAGTTTTTTGAGGAACCTCCATACTGCTTTCACAATGATTGAAGTAATTTGCATTCCCACCAGCAGTATAGGAGGGTTCCCCTTTCTCCACATCCTCGCCAACATTTGTTGTTTGCCTTTTGGATGTTGGCCATCCTAACTATTGTGAGGTGATATCTCATTGTGGTTTTAATTTGCATTTCTCTGATGATTAGGGATGTGGAGCATCTTTTCATGTGCCTGTTGGCTATCTGAATTTCTTCCTTGGAGAAGTTTCTGTTCAGCTCCTCTGCCCATTTTTTAATTGGCTTATTTGCCTTTTGTTTATTGAGGTGTGTAAGCTCTTTATATAATTTGGATGTCAACCCCTTATCAGATATGTCATTTATGAATATATTCTCCCATACTGTAGGCTGCCATTTTGTTCTACTGATGGTGTCCTTTGCTGTACAGAAGCTTTTTAGTTTGATATAGTCCCAATTGTTCATTTTTGCTTTTGTTTCCCTTGCCTGGGGAGATATGTTCAAGAAGAAGTTGCTCATGTTTATGTCCATGAGTTTTTTGTCTATTTTTTTCCTAAGAGTTTTATGGTTTCATGACTTACATTCAGGTCTTTGATCCATTTTGAATTTACTTTTGTGTATGGGGTTAGACAACAATTGAGTTTCATTCTCTTACACGTAGCTGTCCAGTTTTGCCAACACCAGCTGTTGAAGAGGCTGTCATTTCCCCATTGTATATCCATGGCTCCTTTATCATATATTAATTGACCATATATGCTTGGGTTTATATCTGGGCTCTCTAGTCTGTTCCGTTGGTCTATGAGTCTGTTCTTGTGCCAGTACCAAATTGTCTTGATTACTGTGGCTTTGTAGTAGAGCTTGAAGTCAAGGAGCATAATTATTGCCGCTTTATTCTTCCTTCTCAGGATTATTTTGGCTATTTGGGGTCTTTTTTGGTTCCATATGGATTTTGGAACTATTTGCTCTAGTTCATTGAAGAATGCTGGTATTTTGATAGGGATTGCATTGAATCTGTAGATTGCTTTAGGCAGGATAGCCATTTTGACAATATTAAGTCTTTCTATCCATGAGCACGGGATGTGTTTCCATTTATTGGTATCTTCTTTAATTTCTCTCATGAGTGTCTTGTAGTGTTCAGAGTATAGGTCTTTCACTTCCTTGTTTAGGTTTATTCCTAGGTATTTTATTCTTTTTGATGGAATTGTTTTCCTGATTTCTCTTTCTGGTAGTTCATTGTTAGTGTATGGGAATGCAACAGATTTCTGTGTATTAATTTTGTATCTCACAACTTTGCCTAATTCAGATATTAGATCTAGTAGTTTTGGAGTGGATTCTTCAGGGTATTTTATGTCCAATATCATGTCATCTGTAAACAGGGACAGTTTGACTTCTTCCTTACCAATTTGGATGCCTTTTATTTCTTTGTGTTGTCTGATTGCCATGTCTAGGACCTCCAGAACTATGTTGAATAGAAGTGGGGAGAGTGGGCATCCTTGTCTTGTTCCCGATCTTAAAGGAAAAGCTTTCAGCTTCTTGCTGTTAAGTATAATGTTGGCTGTGAGTTTGTCATATATGGCCTTTATTATGTTGAGGTACTTGCCCTCTATACCCATTTTGTTGAGAGTTTTTATCATGAATGGATGCTGAATTTTGTTGAATGCTTTTCAGCATCTATAGAGATAATCATGTGGTTTTTGTCCTTTTTGTTGATGTAGTAAATGATGTTGGATTTTCTAATTTTGTACCATTCTTGCATCCCTGGGATGAATCCCACTTGATCATGATGGATGATCTTTTTGATGTATTTTTGAATTTGGTTTGCTAATATTTTGTTGAGTATTTTTGCATCTATGTTCATCAGGGATATTTGTCTGTAATTTTCTTTTTTGTGGTTTCTTTGCCTGGTTTTGGTATTAGAGTGATGTTGGCTTCATAGAATGAGTTTGGGAGTATTCCCTCCTCTTCTATTTTTTGGAAAACTTTAAGGAGGATGGGTATTAGGTCTTCACTAAATGTTTGATAAAATTCAACAGTGAAACCATCTGATCCAAGGGTTTTGTTCTTAGGTAGTTTTTGATTACCAATTCAATTTCCTTGCTGGTAATGGGTCTATTCAGATCTGTTTCTTCCTGGGTCAGCCTTGGAAGGTTGTATTTTTCTAGAAAGTTGTCCATTTCTTCTATATTATCCAGTTTGTTACCATATAATTTTTCACAGTATTCTCTCATAATTATTTGTATTTCTGCAGTGTCCGTAGTGATTTTTCCTTTCTCATTTCTGATTCTGTTTATGTGTCTAGGCTCTCCTTTTTTCTTGATAAGTCTGGCTCGGGTGTTATCTATTTTGTTTATTTTCTCAAAGAACCAGCTCCTGCTTTCATTGATTCTTTCTATTGTTTTATTGTTCTCAATTTTATTTATTTATGCTCTAATCTTTATTATGTTCCTTCTTCTACTGACTTTTGGCCTCATTTGTTCTTCATTTTCTAGTTTTGTTAATTGTGAGTTTAGACTGTTCATATGGGGTTGTTCTTCTTTCCTGATGTAGGCCTGTATTGCAATATACTTCCCTCTTAGCACAGCTTTTGCTGCATCCCACAGATTTTGCAGTGTGAATTATTGTTGTCATTTGTCTCCATATATTGCTTGATCCTTGTTTTTATTTGGTCATTGATCCATTGATTATTTAGGAGCATGTTATTAAGCCTCCATGTGTTTGTGGGCTTTTTTGTTTTCTTTGTGTAATTTATTTCTAGTTTCATACCTTTGTGATCTGAGATGCTGGTTGATACAATTTCAATCTTTTTGAATTTACTAATGCTCTTTTTGTGGCCTAGTATATGATCTATTCTTGAAAATGTTCCATGTGCACTTGAGAAGAATGTGTATCCTGTTGCTTTTGGATGAAGTGTTCTGTAGATGTCCGTTAGGTCCATCTGTTCTAATATGTTCAGTGCCTCTCTCTCTACTTATTTTCTGTCTGGTTGATCTGTCCTTTGGAGTGAGTGGTGTGTTGAAGTCTCCTAAAATGAATGCATTACATTCTGTTTCCCCCTTTAATTCTGTTAGTATTTGTTTCACAAATGTAGGTGATCTTGTGTTAGGTGCATAGATATTTATAATAGTTATATCCTCTTGTTGGCCTGACCCCTTTATCATTATGCAATGTCCTTCTTTGTCTCTTGTTACTTTCTTTGTTTTGAAGTCTATTTTGTCTGATAAAAGTACTTCAACTGCTGCTTTTCTCTCCCTATTACTTGCATGAAATATCTTTTCCTTCCCTTCATTTTCAGTCTGTGTATGTCTTTGGGTTTGCAGTGAGTCTCTTGTAGGCAGCATATAGATGGGTCTTGTTTTTTTATCCATTCAGTGACTCTATATCTTTTGATTGATGCATTCAGACCATTTACATTTAGGGCGATTTTCAGTAGGTATGTACTTATTGCCATTGCAGGCTTTAGATTCGTGGTTACAAAAGGTTCAAGGGTAATTTTATTACTATCTAACAGTCTAATTTAACTCACTTCGTGTGCTATTACAAATACAACCTAAAGGTTTTTTTTCTCTCCTTTTTCTTTCTCCTCCATTCTTTATATTTTAGGTATCATATTCTGTACTCTTTGTCTATCCCTTTGGTGACATCTATTTAACCTTAGGAATACTTCCATCTATAGGAGTCCCTCCAAAATGCACTGTAGAGGTGGTTTGTGGGAGGTAAATTCTCTCAGCTTTTGCTTATCTGAAAATTATTTAATCCATCCTTCAAATTTAAATGATAACCTTTCTGGGTAGAGTATTCTTGGTTTGAGGCCCTTCTGCTTCACTGCATTAAATATATCATGCCACTCCCTTCTGGCCTATAAGGTTTCTATTGAGAAATCTGATGATAGCCTGATGAGTTTTCCTTTGTATGTGATTTTTTTTATCTCTCTAGCTGCTTTTTTAATTTTTTTAATTTTTAATTTTTAATTTTTTTATTAAGATGTTATTGATATACACTCTTTTGAAGGTTTCACATGAAAAAACAATGTGGTTACTACATTTACCCATATTATCAAGTCCTCACCCATACCCCAATGCAGTCACTGTTCATCAATGTAGTAAGATGCCACAGATTCACCATTTGCCTTCTCTGTGCTACAGTGTTTTTTCCCGTGATCCCTTACACCATGTGTATCTCTAGCTGCTTTTAAAAGTCTGTCTTTATCCTTGTCTTTGCCATTTTAATTATTATATGTCTTGGTGTTGTCTTCCTTGGGTCTCTTGTGTTGGGAGAGCTGTGTACCTCCATGGCTTGAGA